>OY728119.1:2091336013-2092613513 GCA_963277665.1 Viscum album
TATACACCTATTTCAAGGACTCTTTATAGAATGGCCCCGATTGAGTTGAAGGAATTGAAGAATTAAATTCAAGATAATATCTACAAGAGATTCATTTGACCAAGAGTGTCACCTTGGGGTGTACCTATTATTTTGTAAGAATAAAGATGGATAAATGTGACTTTGTATTAATCATCAAGAACTAAACAAGATTAAAATCAAGGATAAGTATCATCAAACCCATATTTATGACTTGTTTGATTAACTATAAAGATCTCAATACTTTTTTATGATTTTACCTCAATCTGGTTATCATATATTGATGATTAAAAAGGGGGACATACCAAATAAAACATTCAATACATGGTTTGGAAACTATAAATTTATATTGATTCCATTTGGTCTTACTAATAGCCCTAATATATTTATGTATTTTAAGAGTAGAGTCCTTAGATATTACCTTTATTAATTTTTGGTATTATTTATAAATGATATTTTATATATTAAAAGAGTAATGAAGTGCATAAATATCATTTTATAATTTTATGGAAAACCCTAAGGTAGGATAAACTTTATGAAAACTTTACTAATTGAGAATTTCGGCTGTGGAGAGTTTCATTATTGGATCATATAATATCAAGTGAATTTATATTGGTAGATCCTTAAAAGATATAATTTATTGAACATTGGCCCAGACAAACCACTATGACTGAGATCTATAGTTTTATTTGTTTGTTGGGATATTATCATGTATTGTAGATAATTTATCCTGACTAACTAATCCACTAACTATGTTAACTTAGAAGGGATATAAGTTCCTTTTTATAGATCAATGTGGAGATAATTTCATTGATATAAAGAGAAGGTTGGAAAATTATTATATGATTAATTTGTCCTGTAGTGTATAAGGGTTTTTAATCTATAATGATGCAAAAATGAAGGAACTAAGATGTGTTCTATTGCAGAATGATATGGTTATAACTTTTTCTTCATTCCAATTGAAGGTTCATTAGAAAATTACCCAACACTTGATTTAGAGTAAACTATGGTAATTATTTCATTAAATATATTTAGGGATTATCTTTATAGATAAATTCATAATATATGTACTAATCATAAAATTTTAAAGTATATTTTCATAAAAAAAGTGTTGAATATGCTCTTGAAAAGACAGTTAGAGTATATTAAAGATTATGATTTCCCAATATATTACCACCTTATGAAAGGGGGAAAGGTGGAATATTCTTTGAGTCGAAAGGATCATACTAGATTATATATGATGAGGATAAAAAAATATCCAATATATATATTACTAATGGATTGATATGGAAATCATAAAAAAGGGGAGAAATATTATTTTTCTAAAATGAGTGTCCAACCACGTATCCATGTGAATATTAAAGACATGCATAAGGAATATTTAGAGATATATAAGATAGTGAGAATTGTTCCTGATATTATCCATGATTATTATGTATAGATAAATTCTAGGAATCTTTTACATTTTCTGTCCATACTATATTTGAAGAGGGAAATATTAGATGAGGCTCATAGTTAATCATTTTCTATTCATCCTAGAAGTATGAAGATGTATAGAGATCAAAAATAATATTACTGGTGAGATAAGATGAAGAGAGATGCTACTAATTATGTATCTAGGTGCTTGGTATGAGAACAAGTTAAGGTTAAGTGACAAAATTATAAAGGGATGTTATAACTGTTACTCATACCAGAATATACATGGGAAAACATCATTATGGATTTTTTCATCTGACTCCCCAAAAAATCTAAAGGCCATAATGCTATTTGGGTTATAGTAAATCATCTTAAAAATTAAACATAATTCATTATAATCATAAAATATTTCCTTCTGTATCATCTTGGTAGGATATACATTAAGGAGAAGTGTAGTTTCATTGAGTACCACATTCTATTTTATCTGGCTGGGATATGAGGTCTGCCTCAAAGTTATGGAGAAGTATTTAGAATGATCTAGATATAAAGTTTAGTTTTAGTAATTTCTATCATATTCAAAAAGATATTTTATCAGAGAGAACCTTATAGAACCTAGAGGATATATTGAGATATTATTCTTTGGATTTCAAAGGTGGTTGAGATCAAAACCTTCCTCTACTCAGGTTTTCTTACAACAATAGATTTCACTCATGAATTCATATGGATACTCATGAATACCAATATTTAAATAATTTTATAACTCCAATATGTTGTAATTATGTTGTATGAAGAAAGATATTTGTTCCTGAGCTAGATGAAGAAATGGTAGATAATGTTATATCCATTCAACAACACATAAGGGCTTCACAAAATCGACCTAAATGTTATGCAGATAATCATGAATGAGGTTTGGAGTTCGAATTTTATGAGATGTTTTTTCTATGAATTTATCCATGGAATAAGGTTATAATATTAATAAATAATGGAAATTTGATCCCTTGTTATATTGGTTCATTCAATTTTCTTGATTGATTATGGATGGTAGATTATCATATGACACATCCAACAACCCCTCTAGAGTTCATGATTTGTTCCATGTATCTCCTGATGAATTAATTACAAGATCCATAACATATAATAAAATCATAGGTCATACCATTGGAGTATGATATTTCATATGAGGTACAACTGGTATAAATCTTGGATCATACAAATAAATTGATATGGAATTAGGCTACTCACATGGTTAATGTTATCTTAAGAAATTGAAAATTTGAAGAAGCTACTTAGAAACCTAAGGATGTAACGAAACAAAGATATCATCATTTTTTTTATATTAGTGTGACAAATTTAGAGGAAAAAATACATTCTACTGGGGTTATATTGTAACCCCCTGATATTTTATGAACAATTTCTCTTCAAATAATGTTTTTTGATATCTTGCAATACATGCAAACCAGAGTCGAAATGAACTATAATATAGTATATGTTTATAACCTTACTATTAAATTGGAAGTTATGAATATTAATAACTAAATTATGAAAAATGTATGGTTTAAAAAAGTTAAAAATAAATTCATGGGTTATTAATTGATTATAAATTAAAATAAAAAATCATTTGAAAGTAAAAGAAATATTTTTATAAAAAACTATTTTTATAATAAAAATGTATTTTTATATTAATAAATTAAAATAATCACTTTTTTTGAATTTTTATAATGATATGTATATATTATTTACCCAATGAAATGTTTTAATATTCATCTAATATTTTTTATATTCTTGGGATATGAATAAATATGGTTTTATGTTTAAAACTATATTTTCAAAAAAGGAATTTTCATCATGTTTTGTGCACTTATTTTAAAATTGGTTTCTTAAACTTATAGAAATTGAAACCTAAAAAAAATGTTCCATATTTTTTATTAGGAGTTTCATATTTATAAAATATTGTTCTCTTATTTTCGGTCAATTTGAATTGTAACTGGAGAAAATTTATCATCTCGGTAAAGAGTAAATCATGTTAATCTAGGATGAACTAAGAGATAAGTTTATAATTTTTCATCATAATTCTTATTTGATGAATTTAATTTTACCCTTATAACATTATTCCATAAATTTATATTTCTAATGGACACTTTTTCATGAAAATTTCTAATATAATATTTAAATAAAATAAAATTACAAACTGTCACTCTCTTAGTTTTAAATATATCATACGTGTTCACATAGGAAAAAAAGGTAGATAATGAATATAAATTGTTATTTTGAGAATAATATACTTATTTTCATTATGAAAATTTATTTATAATTTTATAATATTAAATAATTACCTTAAATGTTTACACAATGCTAATAGAGTATTTATTCAATTAATGGGAAAATAAATTAACTGATTTCAAAAATATTAGAAGCTGTAAAATTTTAGTGAGTTATGAGGTTCCTTAAATTATTTAAGTAAATATAACATATTAGATTCATTTAAAAGGATTATATTTTAATTCCATCTTTATATTTGTGTATTTAAATTCAAATTAATTGAATAGTTTCAAAATTTACATAAATGATATTTTATAATAAATAATATTTTATTAGATAATTTAGAATTCCTAAAAATTATATCTTTGGCCTTGTGAATGGATAATGGTTGAAAACATATTCCATGGTTCATTTATAATTCACCTTTTTATTTATTATAAAATTATACACCCATTATTGTTAAAAAATTTCTTAACACGATTAAGGTAAAAAATAATTAACTTAGGGGTTAAACAAAAAGATAAGGTCTAAAAACCACTTAAACCTAAAAAAAATTTATTTTTTATGGTATTACAACAAAATAATACCTTATATTCGAATATATGTCCATTTTTAATTATTCTTCTTGAGAATTACTTTATTATAATTTAATGTTTTAAGAAATTTCAAAAATGCTCCTCACCATGATTAGATAAGGGCCCCCTCCCCTCACTTATGACACCTTTTGAGACACATATCTCCAAAATGACCTAAAAATATCCCTGATAAAATTACTTATTCACTTTCTATCAAATATGGTACTCCCAAAAGACCAACCCAAGGATCATTAAGAGGATATCTAAAGGAGTTCTTTCAAAGAAGAGATAACTGCCTTAACCGATCACTTTATTTTTTGACATCTTCTTTACCAACTATAAATATATGTTATTTATCATAAAATAGTAAATTAATTATCATAAATATACTTAAATGTTGTTATTATTAGGAATAAACCATTATACACTCTATTTCCCATCAAATGTGAAGTGAAATTATCGCTAGTACGTACGTACGACTTACCGTCACCACATAGAGATACTACTCATTTTCATCATCATATTTTATGGATGGGTATTATAAGGTGTTTAATATTTATATATGATAATTATGAAATAATTATAATTCTTGAATTATAATATCACATCTAACTTCTTAATTTAAAATTCGTTGGAAAATGATAATGTCCCTCGAGCATACGTGTGGATTACCAGCTCCACGAAGAGATGTGATTCGATTTTCATATCCATTTTACTTGGATGATAATAAGGAAATATTTAATTATTATATAAGATACATATGATTTAATAATTATTATTTAAGGGAGAAATATTATTTACCATTATGTTTTTTCATCCATCAAAAAGTGAAAACGACGTTCATGTATATGTACGACCTACCATCTCCATGAATGGTGTAATTCAATTTTTATCTATAACTTTTATGATTTATGATTAATATATATATATATATATAATGAATATATATGATTTTTATACATTTAATAACATTATGAAGATGATATAACTATGATTAAATTATAAGGACCAGAACTAGTAAACTGAAATACTCATGATAAACGAAACAATTAACACTCATAAACTATGGTTTTAACAAGTAATTATTGATAAATTGATGTTGAAATGTTATAAAGGGATCATATATGGAATTATAAGTATGTCTATATTTTTTTATGAAATTATAATAAATTTTAATTTATTTTGTAGGAGTTTATCCTGCTTTTAAAGAAAATAGAACTTGAGGTAAGGGATTTTCATCTCACTTTTATTTCTATGATACACATACCATATTTACCACCTCTTTATTTTATGTGGTGAATATAATTCCCATAAAATTATTATATAATTATTTTTATGAAAATAAGCGGTATTTACATATATATATATATATAATGTTTTTTGTTTCATGGAGATTATGATTCAAAAGTCACCATAGTGGTAATGGTATTATGCTATAATCTAATTGTTTATGGGGATTGTTTTTATTACAATTATAATGATAAAAATTTGTTTATATTATTATCAATAATCTCATTAATTTTATTAAACTCCAGTTATTTCTTTATATTTCATTATTTTCTTTAATTTTTATCTATTAATGTACACATGATAAAAAATAATGTTTTTAAGGAAAACCGACATCATTTCCCTCTTCAATCGAAAATAATTTTTCTTACATATCCATGATTTCTAAAAATGTTTTCAAGAATATTTTTAATATTATTATATAATTATTTAAATTCATTTTTATAAATGTTTTAATTTTTAAAAAATGGATTCAAAAGAATCTTCTTTTCATTTTCTGAATGTGATACTTTTGACTTTTTACCAACAACGTGAAAGGAATATTTGTTATAATATTTATGACATGAATGGAATTTCCCACCATCATAACCACTCAATGAATTTAAGATCACTTTACATGTTTTCAAGGATATTTTTTACAGAAATTTTTTTCCTTAATATTTTTGATATCTTTAGATTTTAAATTAGTGATTTCGAAGAGAAAACAATATTTTACTCAGAAAATGTTACAACTGATTTTTAAAAACCTTTTTCATCCATGATGACATCCTTTGATGTCACTTAAGTTTTTTACTTAGGATATGTTCCAATGATAAAATAATTATTCTTTATATGAATGGTTTATTATTATTATGACAAGATTTTTATAAATATTATTCCTTTAAAAGGGATATTCTATGATGAATTGATGAAATGCTTGTAAAACTCATTTCTTTTCCATGGATTATTATATGATGAAATGTTCATAAAACCCATTTATTTTCACATTTTATGATATTATAAATGTTTTATGGTATTTTGTAATACATATGTATTATTTTAATTATGTGATGTGTGGGATTAGTATTATATAGACCTAAAATGAATTGGGTAATGATGAATAATTCAATAGATAAACCACACTATAATGGTGAGTGAACATTGATTAGTAAGGGACTATTTTCACTACGATATTCTTGGGGAAAAAACATGACAATTAAGATAGTTTGAGGGTGAACCAAATCCACTATTATAGTCTTGGTAGTGATACCTGAATACTATGGAAATGATTTTATATTCTTATGTGTATGTCACAAGATTATGTCTTATTCCAATGTTATACTCTAATTTATTTATAATTCGTGTCTTATGAAGCACCAAGATTTATTAAATGACTTAATATTATGATCTAAGATATTCATGGTATAGCTTTCAAGTGTTATCATTATATACTCATAACCTTATGTACATGTTGTGTTTAAGTGATCATTGATATCTACCTTGTTTACCCTTACTGAGCATCTTTTCTCACCTTTTTTAGGTTTTATTTCCCCATGTTATCAATAAAGGTATTATGTATGATATGTATAATAAGGGTTCTAGTTATAGAGAACGTGGTTGGAGATGATTTATTTTTATTATGAAGCATTTATTTATATATCTACGTTTCCAAATACCCTAAACCATTACAGTCATCATGTATGTATTTGTGAAATGAAATGAGTATTAATATATTAAGAAGTAATATATATATAATAAATATGGATCACTCTAAAAATTATTCTTTGACACCAGTTGGGATTCACAATAATTTTGAATCATTGAATTAAAACAATTTAAGAATCAAAACTCATTTTTTTGAAAAGACACTTGAAACAACTATTTAAAACCATACATGATAAGAAACATAACTATGAACACACAATGTTCTATAACAAAACAAGAAAACTTAATTCCTAAATTTATACCATAGTAAATTCAGTAATATACAATATTCCATGGTAAAGTCCCATTTAGTAGAAACAATAATCTTAAACTGGAATTAAAATCACTGCCTTAGAAAGAACGATAATTGAGAGGGTGGGATCCTCACACAACTAAAAATATAATTAATTTCATTGTGTTATCACCCTAACCCTATTTTTGATCCCCCTGGCCACTAGGGGTCTAAAACCTAAATAATGAGGGAAAAAAGCGTTTAGAGGAGGATGAGTGGGGAAATCTCAAGTAAATCAAGGCTTACCTTGGATCAATTCACTAATAATGAAGGTAAATCACCCTATAAGGAATTAAGAAGAATATATTAGTTGAGGAGAGTTTGGGTTTCATGAATGAGAAGGAATATGGGAGAAAGGGGTGTAAAATTCATAAGGTAAAATAAATAAAATCAATATTTTTTCTAGAAAATATGTCAAAACACACGGTTTGGTCAGACTGTTTTACATACAGTATGCCAAATATATGATAGTTACTAGATGATTTTGGTGATACCGCATGGTTTTACTACATAATTAGAACTAATTATGTGTTAACTGTGTGATCTAGTTTGTTTTTCTAAAAGAATGTTGATTTTTCCCCAAATCCTTAAAACTATAAGAATAAATAATGTAAAAATAAAACTTAGAGTAAAACCTATCAGTGACCCAATGGGTTCCACAATTCTCCTTACCATGCCACTTTATTCCCATATAAATTACCCAATACATATAATCATTGAGAATTTAAGGCTAAAACTCTCTATCAATGAGGTTTAATGCTTCTAAAACTCAAGGTCATACTAGAACTATCACTTTAACACATAGACTATTAGATCTAATTACCACGAAGAATTGATCCCCAAAGCCCAAAAAACAAAAGATGACCTATCTAAAATGGTGAAATAATATTATGATTTCTAATCCTCCTTACTTATTAATAATGGATAACCAAACCAAAAAATACACATCCCTAGTTACTCTATGAATTGAAGTTCCAACAAAATATATCATCAATAAATCAAAATTACTTAAATGATGGGGTCCTAATTGAAGAAATACCTAAGAAGGGTGAATGATAAATAATATTTATCGAGAAATAAAAAGAATGAAAACTTCACGGAAAGAATTCAGTATTCCTTGGATATAACCAATGCTCATATGTCAAATAAGTTTCACTAATTATCCCAGTACTTATGTTTGTTTATAATCAAATGTGTTTATCCAAATTGATATGTATAGAAAAAATCAACATGAATGTCCTGAAAGGTTCCAAGGGAATCTTCTATATAGATTTTCAACAAATATTCTTGAATGATGTCCAACCTAACAATATATTCTTTTACCATAGGCCACCAAAATCAATAATACATATTGGAATGGGTGTACACAATGTTTTTTGTTTTAGATTGTCAAACCACTCATTAGAAATAAATTGTTTTTCTAAAATGGAAAGAGGAATTCCCCCACTAACTCTTTTCTCTAAGGTAAGGGATGTATGATCCTTTTCCAAGAAGTGTACATCAATAAGACATCTAGATCAACTACTTAAGGTCTCCCCAACATTTATAATTCACCTATAATGGTGGAATAAAATAGTGAAACCTTAAAAAAATTATCACAAGGGAAGATCAAATATATGAAAGCATTCAAAATGAGACTTTATTAAAATAAAATATTGTAACTTGAGATAATGAAAAAAATTTAATAGGTCATGGTTTACCAAAATATTTGAAAACTTGGATGATAGAGAACAACAACACACTAATATGGTCTAATAGTACTAGTCGTAAGCCTTATCCTTAGGTCATGAATCTAGTTTAAAAAACATTTACTTTCCATGAAATATATCAAAATCACACCTATTTTACAACCATTCACACAAAATTAGACCCCTAGAAATATTACCACTATTCTTGAAAAGATATAAAATAACTAATCCACATCTATTAGGAACAATTAAATAAATTGAATCGTAGGAATAGTTGATAAAAAAAATTCACTATTCTGAGTATTAACTCACATCAAGTGGCCTCTAATTCGAAACCACCAACATGGCCTTCCGAAATGTAGCCTCATAAAATATTAGCCATGTACAATCACCACAAAATAAAGGTTTATATAAGACCGCTAATAAAGAAAAAAACTTTGAGAAAACACTTAATGATTCACTTGAGTATATAGAGCACAAAAACTAAGAAACACCCGAGGTAATCCTCTAATTATTTCTCACTTGAATGAGGTTTTGAAATAAAATACCCCATCTTATAAACTCCTCAAGAAATTCTATGATGTAGGTGAGAATAGATGGTGACATTTCAATGCAATTGGCACATATCATTAAGAAAAACCTTAAAAAGCATCATACCTAAATATTTTAGTTTTCCAAGAGAATTATAGGTTTCCCACATCGCTTATGATTATATAATTACCTCACACAATATACAACTATCAAAAAAAGAAATTAATGGTGATTTAAAAAATATTAGATAAGGTCTAGAGTATGATGAATCATGTACCACCATAAAAACTTGTCTCTAGTTTGAGTTGAAAATAAAATGGATCACTCTAATAAAATTATTGGAATAAACTAGAGTTCAATCATTACAAACAATCTTTACACCTTTATTAAGGTCCTTCTAGGAAGAATACTTGAAATAACAGAGTATGAACCTTTCTAATTTAGGTCTCACTCCCCAAATTAGAAGACACCATTATAACCCAAAGAATAACTCAAAAAAAATGTCACTAAGGTAAGAATATCTCAAAATATACCTATAAACCTAAAACAATACAAAAGAGTCCACCAATTCCTTAGAAAATATGTTACCATAACACCCAATCTTCAATTATATAAATAGTTTCTTTGTAGAGAAAGAATAGATTAAGGAACATATATTTATTGAATAATGTGATTAAAAACAAAATTACCATTTATTAAAAAATTAATTTGATTAAATCAGTTAAATTTGTGAATTAATAATGAGAAAATTATTTTAGGATTTACTTCTGAGATTTTTTTTGAAATATTGGATTTTTAGTGTAATAGTGAAAAATACTGAGTTTATAAAACAATAAATTGTATGTAAATATAATGATATTAGAATAACATGAAGTTTTATGAAACCTTTTTTATAGACTAAATTTATTTTTAATAATTAAAAATTTTAATATAAAATTATAATGTTTAACTTATAAATATATTCTTAACATTTTGGAAATATGAGTAATGTTTTATTCATATAAAAACCATTTTTAGTTTTTATCCTTTAATAAAGTATTTGAAAGGTTCATTTAGTTTTTTTATTTAGAGAAAACAAGTATCATTTTATTTAACATAATCTAATTAATTCCATTAGAATTCACATTATTCCTATGTTTTCTATGAAATCATTTTTATACTTAAGAGGCATTTTTTTTGGAAAATTGTTCCTCATCACATTTTGTGTGTTTGTATTTAAATTCATTTCTTCCAATCAAATAAATTAAATTTTATAAAATGGATTTTATATTTTTAATCATAATTTCCAAATTTTTTAATGAGGCTACATTAATTTTTCTTCACTATGAATATTAACTTTATTAAAAAAAAGTCATTTACCACTTTAAAACGGGTCAATGGGGCTAAACTAAAATGATAAGGGTTAAAATGACTTAAATTCTTTTCAAAATCCTATTTTATTGTCATATTTAAACCATACATCATATTATTTTATAAAATTTATCATTTTTGAGCTATTTTAATTGAGTAATACATTATATATTTTAATATTTTGAAGCATTCCAAGTATTTCCTACCCTCACTTATAAAAGGACATTACCTATATTCTTTTATCCAAAATTAAATAGATTATTTTTTCATAAAATACCTTTAAAAATAATTTCCAAATATCACTACCCATGTTTTAGAGGTCCTGGTTTGATCATAAGTCCGTCATATGAGTGATTTAGGTATAAACCTAATGATATTGTCCGAAGAAGTTGTATATTTCTTAACCTAGTGATTTTATTTATTTATTATTTTACCTCATTCAAAACACTCCTAAAACTTTTAATATAATAACATAATTATCTCCCATTTTATAAAATATTATTTTGTTTATGGTATAACCCATTTTAATCTACTTATCCATATAATGGAAAATTTAAACTTTTTCATGTGTAAGTGCAGACTACCGCCACACGAAAATGATGTGTTTAATTTTTCATCACTTCCTGTTATGGTTTTCCATAATGATGGGAGAAAATGAAATAATATGATATATATGATATAAATTACATAATTAAATGGTAAATAAATATTATAATTATTTTATTACAATCAAATAAAAAATAAAAAACATCGATCGTGCATACGTTGGAACTACCATCACCATGTAGTAGTGTAATTAGATTTTTATCAAGGCTTAAATTGGACGGTTAAAAATATAGAAATAATGAAAATATATATAATATTTATATTTTTTTAAAATTTTTGATATAAATTAAGAATGGTATATATTCAAGGACCATAACCACTGAATTAAAACATACATGAAAAATAAAGAAATTGATACCTGAAATGATGATAATAATGAAGGATTGATAATGAATGGGTGATGAGATGTTATATGTAAATCATTTATAGAATTATAAGTATGTATATAATTTTTTTATATAATTATAATAAATTTAAATTTATTATACATGAGTTTAAAATTATTTATGAAGCAATTCAGACCTAAGGTAAGGGTTTATTTCATAATCTTATCCTTATTCTGGATTGTTTATGTTCAAGTTTTCCTTGTGAGGAATTAAATGATATATCTATATTAAACCCAATATTTTTTATTATCCTCTATTATTTCTATAAATTATAAGTTTTCATTTTATTTTCCTCTCTCTAGGTTCTCAAAAGTTTTAAATAATGTTTTTAAGGAAAATTGAAATTGTTTTTCTATTTAGTCAGGAATATTTTTTTCCATGTCCAAATTTGATTTAAATGTTTTCAAGATTTTTTTACTATTATCCAATGGTTGATTAAATTCATTTTTACCCTTTTCTGAATATATATAATTTTTTTTTTGAAAAATAGAATCTTCTTGTCATTTTTTGAATGAGTTAATTTTTACCAAAGCTGTGAACATAAAATTTATTTTTACATTTACCGTACACATTCATTTTTTCACCGTCATGAATATTAATTCCTCGAACATTCCTTAAAAGTATCCATGGGGTTTTACAATTAATATTTTTTACTATTATTATATTTTTTTATATTTTAATATAATTGATTTCAAAATGAAAAGGGAAATTTTCTCATGAAATCATCGAGTGATATTTTAAAAGTATTTTCATCTATGTCAACATACTTTGATAAATATTATGTGTCACTGGGGATATAATAAAATGTTACCAAACATTTGATTTCTCTGGATGGATTATAATCATGTTGTTATATTTACTAATTGTTAAAAATATTAACATTTCATATGCTAGATCTTTAGTATGAATGTTTATATTGATTATGTGTTGGAATTTTTATTCCCTACTTTCTTATAATGAATTCATTAGACTTAGTAAGTAATGCGAAGGGTCCTTTATAACCCCTGATGCATCAGTTGGTCTCATGAGAAAAAATATTTTGGGTTTTTGGCACATGGATTACCTATTTATGTATGATGTCCTGGAAAGAGGCCTTGACAGCGATATTATTATGTCTGACGTTAGAAATTTTATCATTATGAAACTAATTTTTCTTATCCATGGGATTATTATTTTTCTATGTCATCCATGTATTTTATACCCTTTTATGATATTATTTATATTGTATATTTTTTATACATGATATTTTACATATTATTCATGATTTATTTATCCTATGTTAGCTTTTGTTGCATGTTTTTTCCAAAATGAGCTACTCAGCTCACCCTTTGTTATATTTTCCTTTCCCCATGTTACCAAGAAGGGATTTATGAATTATTTTAGCGATATTTTAGAATAAATGATTAATTTAACACTAAAATATTTAGTTTCATTTCATTTTTTCAAATATAATATTAGAATCATACATGTATCTAGTCTCTCTACATAACTAAACCATTTGATCCTTTGAGATGTACTTCGTTGTATCTTATTCCAATGTTGTAAAATAACCCCCCAGTTTTAGGTTACTAGAATAGTGGTGTTACAATTGGTATCAAAGTATGTTTGTATAAACCATTAGAAAAAGATTTAGAAAAACATACATTACAAAACAATACCCTATGAAAAATTATTAGAATAAGTATAAGTATAGGATAATATCTTAAACATTTAGAAATATAGTGATTATTTTTTTCTGAGAAAACATATCCTTATCTAAATATTGAAAGGTGAGTGTAGTTGTGGAAATGATGCACCTAGAAGTAAAAACTTTGGAAGGGAAGGATTTAGTACCAACTCGATCATCACTAGTGCATGATTATTGGGCCTAAGACTACACAGTTGGATAAACACTCTTGGGGGATATTCCTTAGTTGATTCACATACTCTTTATAAAACAGTATGGAAAATCTGAAATTTTTTATATTATTTTAATATATTATTAAATATATTAGTCATATGATTCTAAGATTATATATTTATATATTTAAATTTATGTTTACTATTAAATAATATTTATAAATATATAATGATATTTGAATGTGTTAATTCAGTATATTCCATTATTTTAAAATGGATCCTAGTGAAAGGAATGGAAGCTGTATCACTACACGTAATCTATATAGGGATTTACCTCATAAGAATGAAAATTAATCTAGAGTTGGATATAGATCTAAATATGAAAAAATTATAACTATATTAGGGGAGGTAAATCAAGTTATGACTAATTACCTTTCCCATATGGAGAATTCGATTAATACCCAACATAGTGTAATGATGTTGGACCACTTCATACAACAACAACCTCCATCATTAAATGGGACTTCTAATCCATTAGTAGCTAAGAAATGAAACAAGTCTTTAGAGAAGGTATTTATATTTATTTGAATTATATAAAGAGAGAAATTTATCAAGAACATTTGTCATCATAAGGGAGACATTGATCGATGGTGGTCACTAATGGAGAACACCAAGGAGTCATAGAAAATTAATAGTATTTTGTTTAAGACATTGATGGATATATTCTTAGAAAAAAACTTTTCTCTTGATCAATAACCTAATATAGAGAGGAAATTTCTCAATATAAGTAAAAATTATGGGAAAAAGTTTTAAATATGAAGCTAACTTTACAAGGTTAATAACTCATGTTGTTGATTATTCACAAAATTCAAGGAGTAATATTGATCATATTTTTTATGGTATGATTCCATGTATTTTAAGGAAATTAGTGACTTAGGAATTTTTTCTACATAAGGATATAATATAAATTACTATCATGCCTAAGATATAATTCTAAAATACTTATGTTTTTTAGGGAAAATAAGAAAATAAGTGGGTGGTTGAGCACTATAGAAAATAAAATATGAAATAATGGAAGAATGGAATAGATGATTTTCAAAAATGTGATAACTATGGAAAGAAACATAGTGTAACATGCTTTATGGGAATGCGATTTTTCTTTAATTATAGAGAGAAAGTATATTAGTCTCATTATTTCAAGGTTAAGAAATAATATACCAATGTATAATACTTCAGATATAAGGAGATGGGGCACTACTCAAAAATGTTCCACAACCATCAAGGTAATTTATCCCAGAAAAAGACATGGTAGTAAGGCCAACCTTATACAATTACTATAGAAGATGTTGAAATCACTTAAGTTGTGCAATCAGGTACTTTGATTATAGACCCAGATTTAACTAATTATTTATATAATTCTATATTTTTCACCCTTTTATATCTTCCATGTTTTCCAAGAAAGTTATATATTTCCCTAGAACCTTAAAAAGGGAATTATCAATCATTTATCCTAGTGGAAATATTACAAAAACAAGGATATATCAGTTAATCACCATTACAAAAAATAGATACCAAAATTTTATACTTGATTAGTATTCATTTGGTTTTCTTTGATATAATACTTAGTATGGATTTAATTTCAAATTATTTTGAAAAAATTTATTATCGATAAAAGGAGATTACAATTTGTGATAGAGATATGGAGTCCCTTATTTATAGAGGTGGGACTGCATCATCTAAATCATGTATGAATCCACTTATAGTAGCTATACATAGTGATATTATTTGAGATGAGGATAAAAAAAACTATAAATTAGAAGGGTATCCTTATAAGAGAGAATTTTATTATTTTCAAGTTATAAATTTATTTGTTTCCTAAAGAACTACATTGACATACACCTAAGTGTGAAGTTTAGTTTTCTAATTATCTCACCCCTGGTGAAATATATATATATAATACTCCATATAGGATTACTATAATAGAATTATTATAACTAAAGAAACAACTTCAAGAGTTGTGTGATAAGGGATTTTTCGACCTAGTGTTTCACTATGGGGACAACTTTTTCTTTTTGTTAAAAATAAATATAGGTCTATGATGTTGTGAATGGACTATAGGTAAATCGATTCCATTACTATAAATAACAAGTATTATTATACCTACATTGGTTACTTATATGATTAACTTCAAGGAGCTTGATATTTTTTATAAATTTAACTTTGTTCTAGGTATCATAAAATACAATTCAAGAAGTAATATATTCAAAGGACGAAATTTCATAAGAGTAATAGACACTAAAAATTTATAGTAATGCCCTTTGAATTGAAACCCCCTATTTTTATGGATCTAATGAACAATGTATTCAAGTATTATACCAATAATTTCATTATGGTATTTATTCTTGATATCTTTATATACTCTAAAATATATGAGGATAATAAGACTCATTTGTGACTAATTCTTAATAATCTTAGAAAAAAAGATTCATGTTGAAAATTTAGAAATTTTTGATTCTGTAAGTTTCTTTTCTTGGGTATATTATCTCTATGTATGGAATATAATTTTATCCTTTAAAGAAAAATGAGGTGATATAATGGAAAACACTAATGAATATAACCAAGGTACACAATTTCTTTTTATTAATTTGTTACTGTCAACAAGTTGCTCCAAAATTTTCTCAATTAGTTAATGCATTAACCAAGTTGACATTTAAGTGATTAAATTCATACGTTTTGAATAATTTAAATATTGTATTTAAGAATTAAAGTGTATATTGGTGAATACACCAATATTGAATTTACCATCATGATGGAATGAATTTGTGATATATAGTGACACCTCAAAGAAATAACATAGATATGTATTTCTGCAGAATGATAGAGCTGTTGAATATATATATCAAGGAAATTTAAAATTAATAAATATAATTATCCAATATATGATCTTGAGTTGGCTTTTTGTAATAACTGTATTGAAGATATAGAGACATTACCTTTAGGGTAAATTATGTGAAATATACATAGATAAAAACATTTGAAATAACTATTCTCAAATAATTATCTTAAGATGATTCAAAGATGATGGTTAAAACTGATAAAGGATTATGATTGAATAAAACACCACCACTCTAAAAATGAAAATAATGTGGCGGATGTGTTGAGTTTAAAATATCATAGAGTTTTGACTAAAATGAGGATTGATAAAGAACCTTTATTCATTGATTTAGTAAGTTTTTATATGAAAATTATAAAGGAATGGGAAACATCACATATATTAAAAATTATTTCCAAACCATATTTATTAGATAAAATCAAAAGTTTAACACTTGATTATAAGAATATTCAAATTTAAAATCAAAGACATTAATAATGGGATGTTGGTATAATTCATTTATGATGATAATATATTTAAATTTGAAAAGAGGCTTTGTCTTCCATCTATTATTGAGTTGGAAAGAGAACTATTAGATGAAACCCATAGTTCAAATTACTCTATATACCCTATTAGCACCAAAATGTATCTATATTTTATGGAATATTTTTGGTGTGATAATATGATATGAGAAATTATATACTATTCATCAAGATGCTTAGTTTGTTAATAAGTAATGGGTGGTAGATAATATCCTAAATGAGTCGTGTTACCTATACCTATTTCAATGTGGAAATGGGATGATATTATAGAATACTTTATCACTAGATTTTCAAATACTCTGGGAAATAATGATTTCATATGTGTTACTTTTTCACCTTACCAAGCTTACATATTTCCATTATATAATGAAAGATCTACCTCTTGTGTTATTACAATGACATTATATTAATGAAATTGTGAGAATTCATGGTGCACATAATTTTATTGTATAAAATCTTGATCTATGGTTTACCTCAAAATTACTGAAGAGTCTTCAGAAGGATACTAACATAACGCTACATTTGATAAGAACCTATCATCTTGAAACTGATGGGAAGTATAAAATCACTATTCAAACATTATAATACATGTTGAGGTCATGTTAACTTGAATTTCAAGGTATGTGGGATTATAATTTTCATTTGGTAGCATTTGAAAATAATAATATCTTCCATTTGAATATTCAAATGGTCATATATAAAGTGTTGTAAGGTAAGAGGTGAATACTCTAACTTATTGGGGAAAATTTAGTGAAAGGAATCTTATAATACCGTATCTTATTAATGAGAAAATAGTGAAATTGAATAATATTTTGAATCATGTTAAGGAAGCTCAAAGTAGACAAAAAATTTATGATGATAACCAAGGAAGGATTTATTATTTCAAGTGAGATATTATGTTTTCTTGAAGGTATATTCATGGAAATGTGTTATATTATTTGGAAAGAAAGTGAAACTATGTTCTAGGAATATCATTCATTTTTAAATTTTAGAAATAATTAGATATGTGTATTACCATATGGTTGTTCCACCTAGCCCCTCTAAAGTTCATGATTCATTATATATATCTTTATATAGGAAGTATATTCCAAACCCAAGAAATGTGATCACCTTTGAGGAAATATATTTGGAATATGATTTATTTTACTACAAAGATCCTATCCAGATTCTTGACACTAGAGAAAAAGTGTTGAGGAATTATACGACTCTACTGGTAAAGATGCTTTGGATAAGTGAGAATATAAAAGAGGCAATGTGGGAACCCTAAAAAGTTATGATGAAGAAATACCCACCTCATTTCAAGTGATGATAATTAGTAAAATTTGAGGTTGAAATTTTTGAAGGAGGGGATAATGCAACACACGATCTTCTATTATAGTAATCTATTCTTTCAAGATAAATAATAGTATAGTGTACATAGATTTAATCAAGAATGTAATTAAAAACAAAATTCTAAAATTTAATAAATTAAATTTGATGAAATTAGTTTCATTTTTAAGTTCATCATGTCTAAATTAACTTAGGATATATTTTTGAAAATATTCTGAAATATTTGATGTTTATTTGAATAGTGAAAAATACTGAATATAAAAAACAATCTCTTTTATTATATTATAATTATATAATAATAACTATATGTTTTATGAAACCTTTCACCTAGAAAAAATATCTATTTAATAAGTAATATAATTCATAAAAATTTCATGACCCGACCCCAGGGCCCACCTAGATAGTGGAAGGCCAAACTGAAACTACCCCAATCTCATCTCCATAGGCTAGGGGAGGGTGAAAAGAATCAAGTAGGAATACGTAAAATAGGAGGCCTTTTCCTAAAGGTTTTATATGAACACAACCAACCATATCCATGCAGAAATCTAGGTGAGTAATAATGAAATACAGAAACATATAGAGTATAAACCATTCATTTAATAACATCTGGGGTATACAAAAGAGTGCGAAAAAGTAAAACAAAATGAAAGGGAAAAAATACACACACATGTAGAAAAGATGTCCCAACCTGAAAATAACTAGAAAATAAATGTTGAGAGATCCAGGCTCTAGATCTCTATGCCCCAACCACTCTATGTAGTCAAATGTACCTGAGTATCCCTATTCTCCATTGAAATCACCATCAAACAATCCATCATCTGTATAAGACCTAAAATTTTAATAAAATACAAATAAGGGGTGAGTATATGTAACACCCCAACCCTAAAAGCCCATATTCGGTGCATTATTTTAATACATTGGCATGATTAAAAAGAAATCTAGTCTCGAAAGACTGACCAGTTTAGCAGTCTTGGAAAATAGATTACATACATGAACATTACATTTCATATTAGAAAATAAAACACAACATAAATTATCCTTTGATAAAACCATTAATCCCCTAGATTAACCCTTCTTATCAATCATAAAACACTTCTTGGAATCCTGGGAAAATAAAACATAAGAAAGTGGTGAGATCAGATGCTTAGTGAGGATAAAAATATAGAGGAAACTTTCATAAATAAGAATAAACATTTAAGGAAATGTATAAGATTAAAACGTAAGGCTTTTAAACTTAAACTTCATCATAATATGGAAATGATAAATCAAATAATTCCATTTAATTATTCACATGGATATTCTACTAGTCGAATAATCACATGTAATATCAATAGCGAATTTCATAATGATGGAATGCATAATGCCACACTTCATAACCACATAGTCAAGGACTTTTTCCAAAAATACAAATAATATTTTGTCAAGACCTTGTTCCAAGACACTATTTTGTCTCATGAGACCTACCGATTCATCGAGGAGCTATAGCGGACTCCACCCGTCACTTACAAAGTCCATTGCATTGCTCATATGAAAGGTTGAAACATAATATAAACATTCATATTAAAACTAGCATACAAAATGTTAATAATTTATCCATAAACCATGAATGGTATACAAATAATACATCCACAATCAAACAAACCACAAAACCTTCAATGCGATATAGAAGATTTGTATTATAATGAATCAACTTCAAACAAGTGTAAAATCCATCAAAGGATGTTGACATAGATGAAATAAAAACTATTTTAGATAAATATCTCTTTATTTTTTTAAACTCATTTAAAAGTCACATAATTTATAAAGGAAGAAATTTAAAGACATTTTTCAGTCAAAGTTTCCCATACCACTATGAAACTTTAAAAGGAATGAACATTTTAAAACAATGATGTCCATATAAATAAATCCTTCAAATCATTTTGAAAACATGGACATTAATTAAAAATATTTATAAAAATAAATATTTAAAACATTTAAAACGATGATATAGTTAAATAGACCCTTCCATAAAACCTTAAAACATTCCTTTTGAAAACAGTTTTCTGAAATATGGACATTGCTGATAAATATGTCCCAGTAAATACTTACTCATAAACAATCTTGGATAATAATGAGATTGAGGAATTAACCCTTACCTTATACTTTTCCTTGGTCGAGGGTATGTTAACCTCCTATATAATTGTTAAATAATTGTTATTAAATAATACAATAACCACTTACATAAATATTATATCATATATGGTCTTTTAATATTGCTTTATTAATAATATTTTAGTAGTATCATCGTTCCAGGTGTTAACTGATCCATTTTCCTTTATATTCTTGGTTACGTAAGCCATGTTTTTTATGGATAGGATGTATTTGATTAATATCCATAATTATATTAAGTTCTTAAACATTATTTTTAATCCTAAAATGAAAATTATTCTTTAATGATTACGATGGGGAATGAGTCTCATCGCGTTCGTGGAGACGGTAATCCATACGTACGCATGAGTGAAAATATCATTATATTGATGGTGAAATCATATGTAATTAGATGGTGTATCATATATATAGAATCATTAAAATCTTATATTTATTATTTACATCATTTATACTCATTATTATACCCATCCTAATAATGAAGTGTTTGAATAACAAACTACACCAAGACGTGGAGATGGTAAGCCCTACGTACGCCCGTAGGTGATATTGTCATTTATAGGATGGATAAAAGAATGAATATTGTTGTACCATATCTATAATAACATCAAAGTATGTAGGAGGTACTAGAGTTATTATTTTGTTATGTAAACAACAATGAAAGAGGAAGTGGAAGAAGAAAATAACCTGAAAGAGGGTGGTGAAATTATTACCTCTTCTTTGGGTGTTTCTTTTTGAGTTGATCAAAAGGGCTCCTTAGGTTGACCTTTTGATCAAAGTAAGGACTCTAGGTTGATGTGAGGGAAATTGGGAGGATATTTGGGCAGGGTTTGGCTGAGTCAAATGGCTTTGGAGGTGTGATTTTGAGAGAAGTGGAAGTGCCCTTTTATAAGAGGGGTGAGGGTCACTTTAGGAAAAGATTAAAATATTAATTTATTATAAAATCATATTCAGTTTATAATGGCTCCAAATGAATTTGGTTTGAGAATTATGTGGTTATGGGTCGAACTCCTCTCAACCAATAGGTTTTAGTCAAGTTTAGATTACCATTTTAACCTTATCTTTTAGATTTAACTCTTAGTTAAATAGTTTAACTTTTACAGTGTCTTCTTGTATTCTTACACTATATGGTAAATAAACATACTCTAAACTTCCAAGAGAACCTCAAGTGGTTCTTTAATAACATACATAATATTATTTAAGACCTTTTTATGAACCTTATATTTTTAGGAATATTATATCAACCAATAATATAGTATTTTTTAAACAATTAATTTATGTCAATTTTGACACTATTTGGTATTTTGTTTTTTTAAGTCATAAAAACCATATCACTTAGAAAAATTTTATCTAATCATCCCTAAAATGTCATATTAACCTCTAAAATTCGTGGATGTGATCAAAACTTTTAAATTCTATTTATTTTAATATTTATAATATAAATTATTTTAATATTTCATTAAGAATGTAATTTCTGCATCATCATTATGTCATAAATAAATTTAATTTTTTAATCTATAAAAATTATAAATAAAATACCATTATGTAGGAAATATTTTTATCTTTCTAATTAATATTTATAGTTGAATTTATATTATTTATAACTCTAAATTAAAAATGGTTTAGTTAATAAAATTTGAATTTAAAACTTTTAACTCTTCTTTAAATAAAATAATAATAAATGTCCTAATCAAATCTGAGTGGACCTAAAGGATCATATTTTGTTCCTAAGGTTGTTTTTATTTGAATTAAACTTATTCAATAGAATTTTTCTTATGTTTAACTCTAGACGGTTCTATGTCCTTTGGGCCATGTCCAAGTACTCTCAAAGCACACAACATGTCCTCCCACATGGGGTATGAGGTTTGTGCAGGTGGAACAAGGCTTAGATTACTTGGGAGATTCACAGAGCGTGTGGTCTGACCACATGGTTAGTGGTCATTATCTTTTTCCCAGAACCCTACCTGCGACTTCCAAGGGACTACGCGGTGTGTGTTCATCCTAGGACATGCCTTGAATTCTTGATTTTTACAGAAGTCTAGATCTATCATGTGGCTTTCAGATCCATCACTCTCATAACTAAATCATCCTAATTACCATTGTAATCTATCCAAAATCAAGGACAACGACATTGGACATTTATTTCCTAGCCTTCGGTGGTGGGAAATTGGAATCCCATTACCCGTAGGAATCCTATAGCATGTCCTTCACACCACCCATTTTCATCACCACTTTGGATCCTAGATATCTAGAGTATCACCTATGTTCCATCCTAATAAATCATAAAATAATTTATCCAGTCGTTGTGCATAAATAAACTATGAATATTAGGGTCTGATCGCACTTGGACTTTCCTAGAAATGTCTAACCATAGCCTCATAGCCCAACAAAAAAGACTGTAAAGAACAAGTGGGAGAAAGGCACTAGAACAAAGGTGGATCAATCCTTAGCCAAGATTTCATGGAAAATGAAAATAAATAAGTGATATATAGTGTAAAAAAAAGACATAATCAAGAGTAAATTTGATAATAAAATTAATTTGACACACAAGATCATATGAAGGATTAAATTTATCACATATCAAAGATTAGCCAATGAAAACATGTTCAATATTTTAATCAATGGAAAAAACTATATTTGAGGATCTCTACCTCAATATTGGATCAATATTTAGAGGATAATGTGTTGTTCAATGTTGAGTATGATCCGCTACATCTTCTACCTATCAATTCACCGGGATCCAATCACTGATCGTCATCCAATCTCAATCCGCCACTGAATAATGGTGGAATATCCTCTCCATGATCACATGGTTATGAACATAACCCTTGATATTTTACATAATTATCTAATTATAATGGTAAAATGGTATTGGGTATTAAATTAGTTAATTAATTAATTTTCGTAATATACTCCCTAATGACTATCTCATCTAATTTCTCAGAACTGACCAACTTTAGGTCTCAATTAGAGTGAACCCATGACCTGGATTCAACCATGGTATCAAATTTTTTATTTGAGATTATGTTCAATAGATATTCCATTTTTTGGAAAAAAATGTATGGGTTTTATATAATTTTTTTTAATATTTTGATAAATTAATGTTGAGATCACTATGTCTCAAAATCGTGTATAATCTCAGCGCATGGCTCAAAATATATTTATAGAAATATTAAAAAGGTATTACAAGAAAAAAATAGTCTCTATATTATTCCATCATCAAATAATTTCATCCCCAAAAATAAAAAACGGAGAAAAATGGTGGGAAAATGGATTCCTCATATAGGTCTCTCGCTTCGAGGAGCACTCCCGAATAACCTTATACATTCACTACACACAAACAAAGGGAATGGTCCATCTACTTATGATCTTCTCCTTCCAATCCCTGATCGCCACCGAGTACTCTGTGAAGGTGTCTCCATTATTGATGTTGAAATCTCCTTAGTCAATAACATGTATAGAATCATTCACATATCCTATCAGCTGCAACACATTGAATATTTCATGCACCCACTCCAACTATTGGGGTAAGGTGAGGTAGTAGGAAACCTCGCAAACCCTCTGCAGGATCTCAAATGGCCCAATGAAGCTAAGGGATATCTTGCCTTCCTGGATGAAGCTTCAAAATCCTCATCATGGGGAGACTCTTAAGAAAACATGGTTTTCCTTACCCCAATTCCAAGGTCCTTTGACATTATTCTACAAAAGACTTATTTCGGCTCTAGGATGTCCTCATCTATACATGGATCACCTGGAACTCAGGTCATCACATACACCATCTACAGAACAACAAGAGATTCCTCATCAATCTCAGTCCAACATAAGAATGACCTAAATAGTCTCTCATACAGTGCCTAGAAAGGTTCTATTCTAATAGTATACTAATATATATTATTATAATAACACTTTACAAAAGGTAAGTGATATTCCCATATCTGACCAAAATCTAGCGTGCTAGCCTTCAAGATATCCTCCAACAATTGGATTGTGCTCTTGGTCTACCCATCCATTTGGGTGTGAAAATATGTAATCATCTTCAATTGGGTCCCAAATTCCTCTTCCATGACTCTCCACAATCGTGATATGAACCACACATCATGGTAAGAGATAATAATCAAGGGAATCCCATGAAGGCGTACAATATACCTCTCGTACAACTTCCCCAAAATCTCTACTAAACTCTACAACCTGATAGAAAAGAAGTGTTCTAAATTCATAAGTCAGTCAAAAATTACCTAGATGGAATCATGGACTCTCAATTTCAATGGAATCCCTATTATAAATTTAATGGATTGTTTGTCCCATTTACACTCTAGGATTTCAAGAGACTACAAAAATCATGGCATAAACTGGTGCTCATCCATCACCTGCTAACATGTGAGACACCGAGAGATGAACTTGGCCATGATTTTCTCCATTCCATGCCACTAGAACTAACACCAAATGACTTTTTACATATTCCTTATAACAAAATATAGAACCAATAGATAAGTAAAAAAATTCCTCATCGCCTCCTTTTATAATGGTACTTGAACCACAATTTGTCCCTATAAAAGTATGACTTGATCCCTCCTTCATAGAATCCATCTGGTGAATCTCATTCAATTATCTGGTCACATAGGATCTCACAGTCGATGTATGCCAACTAAAAATCCCCCACACATTGGAGAAATATAAGATTAAACACCAATTACTTAAGAAATGATTCTCCCTCATCCTCTACTGGGGTCAGCTGAATAGAATTCACTATCTTAGATTCCTCTTCCACTAGATGAGAAAGGGAATTCCTGTTAAGGGAATATGCCACCATGTTTCCCTTACTAAGAGTATAGGCTATCACAAAGTCACAATCTCGCAGAAAATCAAACCAGAACCTTTGTCTTAGGTTCAAGTCTCTCAACGTGAATACATACATGAGACTTTTATTTTCTCAGTAAATAGAAAACCGCTCTCCCAGAAGATATTGTCTCCACATCCTTAGAGCGAATAATTGTTATGCCAACTCTAGGTCATGAGTTTCATTGTTCTTCTCACGGGGTCTCAACTGGATCAGACAATATGTGATCACTACTTTCATATGTATCAACATGTATCCTATCCTATCTCAAGAGGAATTAAAACCTACTACATACTCCACTCCCTCCTCCAGTAGTCTCAAAATTGGATCACACATCAGCCTTAACCTCAACTCCTAAAAGTCTCTCAAGAAATGCACATTCCAGGTAAACAAATTCACTTTCCATGTTATTGTATCTAGAGAGGATGAAATCCATGATAATTAATCCATAAACCACTTATAGTACCCTGAAAATCCAAGAAAACTCTGAACCTCTGACACGCTCCTGGGTGGATCCTAGGAAAGTACAATATAAATATTTTCTAGGTCCACAACTAATTCCTGATTTGAAAAGACATTATCTAGGAAGTGAACACCATGAATCCGTAAATATCACTTCTATAGATTACCATAAATAGGGATCTACCAAATAGAGTCTAGGACTATCCCCAAGTGCTCTTGATGCTCCTCCTCTAACACAGAGTAGATGAGTATGTAATCAATAAAGACAACAAAAAATCATTCCAGGTATGTCTTGAAGATCTGGTTCATCAGATCTATAAACACTATAGGGGAATTAATCACATGGAAATTTATCACCAAGAACTCATAGTTTCTATAGTGACATAGGAATTCCATCATTGAAATATCATCCCTGTGAACTTGGAAATTGTGGTAATCAATATTGATATCGATATTCAAGAACCATGTTATAACTCTAATCTGATCAAAGAGGTCATCAATTTTTGGAAATGGATATATTTTCTTTATCACAGTTTAATTTAGGTGATGTTAATAAACATAAATTCATAGGCTCCCATCCTCATTTTTCATTTACAACACGTGTGAATAATTATTATCTATTATTCAAGAACTATGTTACAGGGGTACCATACCGAAAAAAATTCATAGGCTCCCACTCCAGTGCTCCAACATATGTGGGAATGCACAGGGGTACCATACTGACACAAATGTATTCACATCAACACTACTAAAACTTTTGTTCCCAAAAGTAACCATACCAAATCATGTTGAGGGAGTGGTGTTTAATGCCAGGAAACCTCACAACATACTCAGCAACTGTCATCCCTCCCCATTTTATCTCCTTAATATCCAAAATCGGAGGGGAGTGAAATTATGAGGGGTAGTAGTCCTTACCAAACAACTACTAAAAGTAGGACTATGAGAGTGTCGACTCATCATGTTTCTATGTCACTACACTCCACTAGTTCCCTACTACTCTATGGAAAAGGCTATCCACCAGATCACCCACTTGATCAATCAGGGTATATACAATCCTGAAAACTCAAATCACTGACTCAAACCAATCCTATACTAGTAAGGGATCTGGCTCACTGCATAACCCTAGTGTCATTTGGTGATGGAACTCATGGAGTGTGATAATCTTTCACACATCTTCATATTTTTTTACTGGTACTATATGTTCCTCAATGGGTGGAGGTAATAGTAACTTCCCTCCTAGAAGAAATATATCATGAAATACCCCCTGAAATGATGCCTCATCACTCATGAGATCATCTTCACAATCCTAAATCGGTAACCTGGTTGGCTATCTTAACAGAGGAATCCTAAACATTTAATCAAGATGTACCATGGCTAGATGAGCATATATAGGGGACTTGACCCAAAAAGGATATTCAAAAGACTCAATAATATATTATTCATGTACCTAAGTTACCTATAACCAATGTATCAGTATGCCAAGTCAATAAATAGGGTAGTCAAAGAGTCTTGGTGAATGGATACATTATCCGCCACACCAACACATGGTTTCTTAGCCTGAAATACTCACTCAAGACTCTTTGACACAATATCCCTAAATTAAAAACGAATCCTCATAAGGGGACATAACTACAAACACTTTATCAAGATAAAACTAGCTATGATACAAATTTATCCTGACCTGACCACCTAAGGCCCACCTGGCTGGTAGAAGGATGATCTACAACTATAATAAAACCACCTCCATAGGCTAGAGGTGAGCAACAAGCACTAGGAATTTATAACTGAACTGGGATGTCTTTTCCTAAAGTACCTATAGGCACACATTCAACCATGTCCATGGAGAAGTGAATATGAATAATAATAATAGAAGAAAGTAACATTTATTGTAAAAAACCATTCGTTTAATAACATATAAAGAATAAAAAATAATGTGAAAAATTAAACCAAATTTTAAGGGTAAAATACATTCCCACCCAGAAAATATGTCCGAACATGAAAATAACTAGAAAATAAATGTTTAGATAATATAAATCCAGATCTCTAAGCCGCAACCACTATGTGTGGTCAAATAAACCTGGGCATCCCTATGATCCTCTAAAATCACCATAAACCAATGTATCACCTTCATAAGAAACAACATGTATTGGCAATTCCCATGCAAGGGTGGGTATATAAATACCTAGTAAGTCACCCCAAAAACAGAAGGGGAGAAATTGGAGAAAAGATAGAAGTAATTATATCAACCCAATGGAATATGGAAATGAAACCCATATATATATATATATATGCTCAGATAATAAACCCAAACAAGAGAGAAAGTGGATATTCATCTCATAGTCCAAACCTAGAAAGACGATTCTTCCAACAGTTCCAAAAGGTCCATCAACGATGCCCATAATCTTACATTTCTATCCAAAAACATCATGAGGAGGGATTGAGCCTCGCCACCACTTTACAACCTGAGAGAGAGTAATATTAAAAAGATATATGAACCATGACCTAGTGCGACAGAGAAGCAACGCCTCTGTATATGTAAAACGAATATGGAGGACCCATACCTTGGTATGATAGGGGATTACCATATCTACAAATAGAGAACCCCTACCCTAGAGTGATAGGGGTGTTTCACCTATGTATATGTACATCAAGTATGGATGAACCATTCCCTTGTATGACAAGTGAGTACCGTCTCTTTGGATAGAGGACCCTCACCCTGGTATGATAGGGGAGTGTCACCTCCATATATATATATTGAGTATAGAAGACTTTCACCCTGGTATGACATGGGATTAATGTATCCATAAATAGAGGACACACACCTTGGTGTGATAGGGGAGTGTAGCCTCTGTGTCTACAAATTGAGTATGGAGGACTCGTGCCCGGGTTCGACTGGGGAGTACAGTCTCTATCGATAGAGGAACCGTTCCCTGGTACAATAGGGGAGTTATGCCTATGTATCTACATAATAAGTATGGATTACCCACTCCATGGTTCGATGGGGTAGTACTCTATCCACAGATAGAGGACTACTGAACTCCTGCGATAGGGAAGTTCTTTCTCTATCTAAACTCTCTGAAGCACCTTCCCAATCACTACCATTGTCTAGCATCAACTAAAGAAGCATCATTATTGTAACATATCACATCCTATTTTAAAATATACTATAAATTAAAGAAACCTATTCTATGTTGAGAAACACTTTGAATACACTAATCACAGGAAAAAATACGATCCAAAAAAAGAAGATATGATAGGTATAAGTTTTATAAAAAAGTACATGACGTGTAAGGGGGTCCACATGACATGTGAACTCAATTGGACTCCTATTTGTGTCCTCTATAACACCCATATATCTATAAATGTAGTAATATATGGATTTTAGGGGTACTAGATGGTGTGTATCAGCCTCCTAGGGCTACATTTTGTGCTCCTGGTGATGCCTGTGTCCTTTATATCGTGTTTGTGTACTCCCAGAGTACATGACATGTCCTCTGACACGGGATCCTAATAGTGTGCAGTTGGCACATGGCCAGACTTCCTAGGGAGGGTCACATGGTGTGTGGTCCATCCAGACGACTTGTGATCCTTATCTTTCTTTTGAAACCCTATCCACTATATCTAGGGGCTACAAGATCTAGTATACATCACGTAGTTTGGATTTTTTTGGAGCTATAAATCCATTGTGACGCTTCTATATTTTTCAATCCCATCACTGAATCTACTCGATTCTTCCTGTAATCTCAACGAAATAAAGGATAATGACATTGTATATAAATTTCTTTGCCTCTGGTGGTCGTAAATTTGAATATGGACACCAGTAATAATTCCATAGTGCATCCCACTTTCCACCCTCGTCTTCATGGATCCGAATCCGAGATCCCCATAGTATCAATCATCTTTTATCCCAATCCATATAAAACTAATTGATCTGGAAATTTTGTGCACATCCACCTTGAATATTGGGGTACAATCATGCTGGGACCTGCTTGAAATTTTGAACCATGGCCCCATATCCCAACAACAAAGAATGTAAAAAAATAGGCAGGGGAACGGTACACAAACAAAGGTGGATCAATAATTTTATAAACATTCTTATCCAATGAGAATATATCAAGGATATTTGGGTTGAGAAACATGGAATAATAATTACTAAATCAAATAATTAGATTAATTTGATACATGATCTCACGTGAAGGATAAAATTAATCACATATCAAAGAATAACAGATAAAAACTTGAAAAATATTTTAATCAAGTGTGGAAAATTCTATTGAAAAAACTACCAAAATATTGGATAAATATTTAGTGAAGAACATGTTCTATAGTTATGAGGATGATTCACTCTATTTGATGCCTATTGATTAACCTCAATCTGTTCATTGATCTCTGTCCGATCTCAATCTTCCAATGAAGAATGGTGGAACCTCCTCCCAATGATCCCAAGGTTATGTGGATAAATCTAAAAAATTTCCATTATAGGGAACTTATAGAGGGAAAATGGGTTTGGGTATTAAATGAATTCCTTAAATTAATTAATTCCCAAAATGTACCTGCCCACGATAGACTCATCCAAACATCCGACTCCAACCATCTTTAGGTCACACCTCGGTTTGAACCCATTCTACAAATTCTATATTAACCTCAAATTTTTGACCAGGGACTCTATTCAATTTATATTCCCTTTTCATTGAAAAACTTCACTCGTGTGATATAATAAATATGTATTATTTATATAAAATATATTCTGGGTTCATCAGGTCTTGAAATCACACATTGTCTTAGTAGTTGAATTTGAAAATATTTATAGATATATTCCAAAGTATGTCAATGAAAAAAATTCTATATATATAAAATTAATGTTCAAATTTGAAATATATTATTATAATTTTAGAAATCGAAGTATTTGTTTGTCAAAATAAAAGTTATTTGTAGGTCTTATATTTTAATCCAGTATTTATAAAGTTACATTTATTTTTTTCAATTTTGACTAAAAATAATTCTCTTTTTATTTAACATAATCCAATTAAATTAATTGGAATTAGAATTATACATTATTTTTTAGTGAAATAATTTTTATACTTAAAATTCATTTGTATGGAAAATCATTTTTCATGACATTTCGTGGTTTTTTTAAATTAATTTCTACCACTTATAGAAATTACATTTGAAAAAATGATCTCCATATTTGGAATTTGAATTTATAAATTTAGTAACGAGGCCACATTAGTTTTTATTATTATTAATTATAACTTCGGTAAAACATTTCGTACCATGGTAAGATTTAAAATGGGTTAAAAGGTTTAAAAATAAAATGATAAGAGTTAAAATGACCTAAAAACCTTTCCAAATACTAGTTTCTGTTATTTTTTATATTTATCTCATATCTAAATTTAATATGAGTGATTTTAGAGATATTTTTCTTGAGAAAGACATTAATATATTTTAATATTTTAAAAAAATCATAGTGTGTCCTCTCCCTCACTTTTAAATGGTACCACATGTCCCCTCTTATCCATGCTTTAAGATCCTCTAAAATTGAAAATTACTTATAAACATCCTTCCCTAACATACCTACCCACTTATTATTGGCCCTGATTTGATCATAAAAATGTATTAATAAGACTTTAGGTATAATTATAAAGAGGTTTTCTGAAGAAGTGATATAGTTCTAAACTGGGTGTTTTCTTTTTTATTTCTTATATTACTTCCTTAAAACCTCTCCTAATGATTTTGATATATAACATTAGTATCACACATCTAATTAAATATTATCATATTTATTTTATTACCCTTTTTATCTTATTATCCAACTAATGGAAAATGAAAACATCTTTCATGTGTACGTGCACACTACCACCTCTCAAAAATATTGGCTAACAAAAGGGTATTGTGTTTGATTTTTTACCTTACTCTGCCACATGTGGTTTATTGTTTAATCAAATGGTGGATACTGTCCAAATAAATTTTTATTTCTCTTAGATAAAGGGAGTATTTAAAAAAATTTATATGCTATAATAATTTTATTCAGGGGATCTCTTCTGCTGTCTCATTCTCAATTCCTTTTAGGGAGATATTTTCCAATTTAATTTATTATTTCTAGAATGTGCATTAATTTTTTCATGGAATATATTTTGGGGGATCTTTTGTTTTTATCTATATATTATTAGAGTTAATTTTTTATTAAATGTATTAAATATTCTTAGGTTCCAAATATTTTGTTACTGACCCAATTCGACCCAAAAAGGCATAAATAAAAAAAAGTGTTTGTGTTTCATTTTTTATAGGACTCTTCAACATCCACTTTAATGGTTAATAAATTATGGTGGTAGATATTTCCCCAATGGTGATAGTTATGGACCCTTATTCCAAAACGAAAATTCATCCAGGATTTTTCCACTTCTTCTTTACGATGGTAACATGCTTTAGTGGTGGCAGGTTTCAACTGTAGTGATGGTAGTACCACAATCCACCTCTCACTACAATATCATACCACTCTATGAAAAAAATAAACAATCTTCACTGTTCTTTATAGTGGATCAAGTAGTGGTGGTAGTTCTTCCAACATTAGCACCACTTTGAAATGGTAGTATGGTACATTGTTCCCCAATTTTTTATGTGATGACAGTAGCCGCTTTAATGGTTGTAGTAGTAAACACTTTCTACCGTCTGGTATTAAATTAATATACCGTCAGTTTAAAAAAAATTCTATCATATGAAAATGTAAAATTATTTTATTTAAAATATTTTAAATAGTTTGTTTTTATTATATTTCATATCTTAAAATAATAAATGATAATAATAATAATTATTTTTATAATTAACTTATTTATTATGAAGTTATTTTATAAATATGTTCTATCTAAGAGAACTATTTTTGAATTACTGTGAACATGTTTTAATATTAGTTTAAGTTATACAACATATGATTTAAAAAATTATTATTGAAATTATTTGTAAAATATGTTAAATATTTTATATTATATTAAAATATTAAATGCATGTTAAAAAATGTTTCATATTTTATGAATTTATACAAACGATATTCTGATGATTTTATTTATAATTAATTTAATTGTGATATTTATATAAATTAATGATGGAGTATTTTGGAAGTAGTTTGAAAATTTCATTTAAATTAGTTGACTTGTTAAAACATATTCACATGATATATTTAAATTATTTTGAATACATATACATTTCTACAATATGTTTTTATCTATGTGAGAATTAAGGATGAATCTATTTTTAATATTTTGAATTGTTATAGTGGTTTAATAGAGTGTACAATCTAAATAGATTTGTATTTAAAGGAATCAAGGATGATTAGAAGAATGACATGGGTTTACAACAATAATAGATGATTAAAAGCATTCAAACTTTTATGATAATAATGTGATCCTGGGCTTGACTATTTTCAGAAATTGTGATTAAATCTCAAGGGAGAAATAAATCATCTTCTAATTCTATATCACCTTGAAGAGTTGATCTACACCACTCCTAGAACACTCGAAACACACTCTCTACAACATTTTAATGGGCCTGCATCAACTATTTTCATCAAAAAAATATTTCTACTTCTATCTGGTTTTATTATATATTATATATTTTATGTCTAGGTTGAGTTATGCACTTAATCATTTCTTTCACAGTATATACAGCCTCTAAAATTTATTCCATTTTTATGCTTACCTAACCAAAATGAGGTACACTTATGTCAGGGACTCTCTTGGTAGAAAGCCTAGGTTTTGTATCCTCCTGTAAAAGGATGTGTATTGTCAGGCTTAGGTATCTTAAAAAAGACATGGGTTAGGATTCATCCCTATTTAAAATTATAGGTTTATATTTCTCCTATATAAAAGTCTGTCTCTCCCTCTCATAGTGGGTGCCATATCTTATCATTTGTGGTGTGAAGAGTGGACTAAGTCGATTTAACTTAACTAGTAAAAAATTATTCTTGTTCTCTATCATTTTATTTGACACTTATTTATCATGATTATTTTTAATAGTGCTGATAATTTTAATAAATATCTATTCGTGCCCCCTCTAGACCATTTTTCGTTAACAAAGATGACCTAAAATAAAACAATTTATTTCATTTTTTATCACCACCTGTTATAGTCTGTCATAATGATCAATATAATTGAAATCATATCTTACATATGATATAAATTTAATTATTAAATGGTAAATAAATATTCTAATTATTTATCTTCCATCTAATGAAAAATAAAACCATATATCATACGTATATATAACCAACCATCTCCATGTAGAGGTGTAATTCATTTTCCACTAACAATTCACTTATATGTCTATAAATATGTGGATAATGAATATATATGATATTTATATCATGATTAAAATTATTAATATAATTAAATTATTTTTATTATGAATGGACCAGAACTTACAAATATTAATATAAATAAAAAATTAATTGGTTGACAATTGAAATGACGATGATAATGAAATTTTATTAATGAATAGGTAACAAGTTTCTATAATTAAAGAATGTAAGGTTATTTAAGTATGAAACTGATTTTCGAATAGTGGTATAAAAATTTAAATTTATTATACAGGAGGTTAAAAGAACATATGAATCATGTTGGACCTAAAGTTAGGGTTTACTTCAAAATCCCATCTTTATTCGAGATCGTCTATATTAACGTTTTTATTTGTAGAATTATTAAATATTTTTATCTTGAACTCCATCTATTTTATTATCCTTGATTTATTATTACAAATTAAAAATGTTTCCTTTCATTTTCCTCTCTCTAAGCACACAAAAGTATGAAATAATTTTTTAAGTAAAACAGAATTTGTTTTTCTATTCGACCGGGAATCTTTTTCCCCCATTTCCATATTTTCTTTAAAAAATTTTCCATAATGTTTTTACTATTAAACAATGATTTATTAAATTTATTTTACCCATGTTTTACTTTATATAAAAAGTTTTAAAAATAATCACCTTATCATTTTTCAAATGAAGTATTTTTTTAAAATGTGTGAATATAATATTTGTTTTAACATTTACTACACAAAAATATTTTCCCGCCGTTATGAATATTCATTTACTTGAAGATTCCTTTACAATTTTATATGGTTATTTTCAAATAAAATTATTTTCCTAATGTTCTTGAAATTCTTAGATCTCAGTATAAGTTATTTAAAAATGAAAAGGGTGTCTTCCTCATGAAATATTTCACTATTATTTTAAGGTTACTTTAATCTATGTAATAATCTTTTGATGAATATTATTCTTTACTAGGGATATAGTATCTTGTTAACATAGATCGTATTTATATGGAAGGATTATAATCACATTGTTATGTTTTATTTATTAGTGAAAATACTAACATTTTTTTGTTTTTCAATGTGAATGTTTATGTCGATTATGTGTTGAATTTTTATTCAACCCATTTATATAATGAATACATTGGACTTATTAAGTGATGTCAAGGGACAATTATAGCTCCTTAATGAATTTAAAAGTCTCATGATACAAACAAGTTTTGGTAATTTGTATATTCCATACCTATTTATGTATGAGGTCTTGGCATAAGTCCTTGATGATAATATTATGATGTTTGAAATTATGCATTCTATCATTATGAATATAGATTTTTTTATCCATTTGGTAATTTATATTTCTATATAATCAATGGATTTATTCTCCATTATATGATATTACTTATGTGTAATATTTTAGTAATTTTTTATGTTTTCTTATTATTTAATTTTTATTTATCCTTTCATACATTTTCCCTTACTGAGCATGAAATCTCACCCTTTATTATGTTTCCTTTCCTCAGGTTACCATGAAGGGTTTTTTTGAATGTTTTCTTCGATATACTGGAATAAATTATAAATTTATCACTAGAATATTTAGTTTCATTTCATATTTTCTAATCTAATGTGATAATCATGTATCTATTTAGTCTACCACAATTGCTAAACTATTGGATCCTTTGAGATGTGATCCATTTTATCTTTATGACAATATAGTAAAATAACCACCATCTCTGGGTTACTAAAGTCGGGGTGTTATAATTACCATTGAAAACACCATTCATAAGTTAAAATTTGACATTATACAAAATCATTATAAAGAAACTTCAAAATTAAAATCCTTAATGAAAACATACATTCAATTCCAAAAAACTTTATAAAACCCAAAATATTATAAAATTCATAATGTAAAACTGTATTATAAAGTTTTAATCCGGTAAAAATACCCATTTTCATTTGGAGCTTCCATTAAAACATCTAATATCAAACCCATTTTACCACATTTATAATAATAAAAAATATCAACCTTTAAAATAATTTTATATAAATAAAAGTTTTCCCGTTAATAAAACTAGAAAATTCCTTAACAAAAATTCTTAAATATGGACACGACTCATAAAATTGAAAAACCTTTTGAAAAAAATCCATAACACCTAATTTCAATTTGAACATTCATGAAGGTATACGTTTTCTAAAACACTTTCTAAGTTACATCCTAAATATTTATTACCCTTTGAAATTGAAACTCAATATTTAAAATTCATTTTATAAAAAACCCAATTCTTGAAAATATCACTCCCATTTCAAAGTTTTTATATATACACCCCCACCCCAAAACTTAATTTTAATGTCCTAAATCATCATAAAAATAATTTTCCAAAATCATAACATTTCATTAAATCCTTTATGCAACACAAAACAAACTTATAAAACTTATACATAAAAAAACCCAACATAAAACTCCAAAAAAAACCAAGTGTAGATCATCAATAAAAAATAAATAAAAATAATATCAACACCATTAATTCCTCAGGCATAACTCCTTCACCCAACCTCACATTATCAGTAAATAATATTAGAATTTTATTTGGAGTTAAGGGAAATAGAGAAAATCATCAATGGGTATTTAGTTTCATGAACGTCTTGACTGCATGGTTTGATTAATAGTGAGCCAAACATGAAATAGCCTCTATAAGGTTTTTAGGGTTGCCTTTATGGGCTATGTATGGTTTTCTTTATCATGTTAGGAAACACTGTAACCTTAGTTTCTTCCCCTCTTATACCACAAAACTTTTACATTCTCTTGAAAATCCATAGATGTTCAATAGGGATCAACATGCCAATATCTTATAGTAAGATATGTGATAAAACATTAAAAATATAACTCAAAAACTAAGAATAAAAACCCAAATTCCTATATTAACTCAAGTTTCATCATGTGAGGTGGTGATTAGGTGCAGAATCATGATCTACCTCTTAGGAACTGATGATACTATACTCTTTTCTACCATAATTCCCCCTAAATAATAAGATAGGGATTTGATACCCTTTTATAATGAACCAACTTGCGTAATCCTGACACATCTACTTGACCTCTCCACAAAAATGCCTAAGGTGATTTTTCTATCACCTTGGGTTGGAAACTAGTACAAGGGAATCAAAATTGAGCTATTTGGGAAAAGTTTCACCCACAAAAATTCCATAATCATATATAATAGATCCTAGATAGTTTATAGCATGAACCATCCATAATTTTGATATAAACATCACCAAATAATTTTTTTCTAAATATATAAATAAGAGAAGGAGTAGTGTAGGTGCAGTAATCCATAACTTAGAAATAATACATCATAAAAAGAAATTGACTACAGACTAAAAAATTAAAATAAAGAAACCAAAATAAAGGTATGTGATTAAAATACTAATAAAAATAACATAAAAACCCCCACTAAGGATTCCAAATGTTCTACGATATTTGATCCTCCATGTGATAATCTATAACCACAAAAAACACTCTTAGGATGGATAACAAGTAGCTAGAGGCGTCACTATGAAAATAGCACTCCTTCATTAACCTGATACTGCAATACAAGTATTAATACATATAAAAACATATACAAGGAATGATCTATGGCCTAATATGATATTATTATGAATATACATAATGACTTTATCCAGGAAAACCATTAGTCCAAGATTGAAAACAATAATGGAAATCCATTTTTCCATTTAAAATGCATTTATCAAATCCACTGGGTTTACTTAAAAATAAGAAAATTAATAAAACAAAAATAGAATAAAAAACCATCAATAAATAAATAAATTAGAAATATTATATAAATAATCTTACAACAAATAAAAGGGAAATAACTGGTACCACTTCTCAGAAGAAAAGTAACCAAACTTGAAACATCACAATATAACACATGAGACATATAGAGGCTTATGTGATCCTAAATAAGTAGTATAAACTAAGCCTCTCAAGGAAAATATGGAAAAAACCTAGCTATAATCTTAAATAAATCTAGGGAAACACCCGTCCACTCACCCACATACCTAAATTCAACCTTGTATAACCAACAACCTATATAAATAAAATCACACTTCAATTCATGCCTATATCAATAATCCATCAAGAAAAGGTAAACTCACCTATTAAAACAATCCATTTAAATCCATGTGGAGTCGATACCCCCCTTTAAAAAATTAAATCATATTTTGGGAATAAAACTAACTTCAAAGAAAACCCATTTAGAAATAAAATCCTTATTTGAATCCATTTTTGGGTTAAAATACCTTCAAATAATTTATTCGAACATATTTTTGGGAATAAAACTCATACTATAGGAAAATAAATTTAAAAAAAACATCTAAAACCACATAATGACTCGTAATAAATATCAATAAACCAACATCATAAAATTAAACCAAAGTAAATTCATGAAAATATGGTACATAAAGGGAAATTTCTATCATGTTGATAAACCCACTTAAAAGAAGAATTAATCATATATCCTTCATTGAAAACCAAAAGAACTTTGAAGAAGGGATCCTGACACACCTAAAAAGCCATGAAATTTCATTAGGTGATCAACCTAATCATAGGTTTGGCCCCAATGGACACATATATTATCAAAGTGCAAAGAAAAAATAATAATGAGAGTTTAGAGGAGGATAATATATGTTTCAGGTAAATCAAGTCTTAACTTGGAGTAATCCACCAAGAAGGAAGGGAATCCACCATAGAATCATGAAATAAGAAGTGATTTTCCATGGGGTATATCTCATATAAATACGAAAAAATAGGGGAGAAATAGATTTAATATGTATAAGTTAAAATATGTAAAACAATTATTTTTTTAAAAAAATCTAGAAGACCTCTTTGTTTGAAAAATCATGATCCAACTGTGAAGAAGATACTAGATTATTTAGGTGATTTCATATGCTTTGGCTACATGAGAAAAAATAACCATGAACCCTAGTCCATTTTTCTAAAATATAAAAAAATTACAATCAACTTATGGATAATTTAAGGATGGATAACATAAAAACAAAACCCCAGGTAAAATATATTAGTGACCTGATGTGTAAAATATAGAGAAGTTTGAGACTACATAACTCATAATACATCAATATTTTTTATAATTATTGGAATCATCATTCGCGAACATTCATTCTATTTCAAGAATTTATCCATAAATAAAAGGAAAACAATAATTAAAATAATACAAGGAATGAAACCTCAACACCTTTTAGTAAAATGACTAGGAATAGGATCTAATAACCCTTCTTCTTCCAAATCAAAAAAAATAAATAAACATCGGTCGAATAAAAAACAAAGGAACAAATTATCAAATTAAGTTTGAAAGGGGTTTATAAAGAATATGGAGAATAAATCTATAGTGAACCATTTTTGGAAATGTAAAATCACCATAATTACACAAATCTCATGACTAAAAAAAGATAATAATACCCTTATTAAAAATTTATTGGAATCACACTAAGTACTTTGTTCCTAGGTAATGAACACCTAGTGGACACCAACCACTTGGTGTAACCCAAATGGGTACCTAGTTAACAGACCTAGGTAACCTCTTTCTCTACATCTCATAATGAGTAAATGGTGGTTATAAATTGTGTACTTGTAGGTTTCCATTTTTTCAAAAAAATCAACATCTTAAAACCTCAACTCACATCCTTCACTAAGAACCTCATGATTTGATGTATTTAAAATGATATAAAACCCTTAAAATATAAGTTAAAAACATAAAAATAAACCTGAAAAAACCATAGTCCTTAAAAACTCCCAATCATAAGTTTTCTCATCCTGATGAATATTTTTTCAACATTTATATTAAATGAAATCATCCCTAAGATCTCAATTTTCTTCCAATTACCAAACACTAAATCGAAAATCCCTACACAAACACGAACTACAACATATAATGTTCTACAATATAATAATTTTCACCCTAAAATGAATAGTAAAAAATATTCAATTCTAATATAAAGAAAAATGAATAGAGGTGTCCCATGAAAGCAATTATTATCTAAATATAACATAATTAAAATGAAATAAAAAAGTTGAATTCATTAAAAAATAACCCCTATCTACACCCACATATTTATAAGGTTTTTACTAATACTCTCTAAAATTCACCATAATTTTAAAATAATAAATCCATTATTATGATCTGCATTCACCATACAACATTAAAATGAGAAATGTATTAGAAAGACTCAACTAAAAAGAATTCCACTTAAATTAATCATTTAACCATGGTTAAATGATCCTATACCAACCCTCTAATTAGAAAATCATTCCCTGGTGGGTTTTATAAATAATTTAAGACTCAAATCATAACACCTCAAAATCTAACATCAAATATAATATAATCTTCAAAATATATTTCATTTAACTAAAATATTTATTATTTTTAATTTGATTTGACATGTCAATTCCAATTGTTTCACATGATATAATAACAATTAACCATTTTAAACTATTTAATAAATTACAAATATGGTCAATAAAAAATACCATTATGTTTTATCTCTTATGATCATTATTGGAAATTTTTTTATAACATGTTAAATTTACCTTTTAAAATTTTAATTTACCAATATATTTAATATGATAATCATATCTTGGTAAAAAAAATCATCACAAATAATCCCCAAACAAATAAAAACATGCAATATTACATAATTCATATTTAAAATTCTCACATTCCAAACAAAATACAATTCATTTATGATTTTACCTAAAATAAACACCCAAACCTAATTCTTATCATGATCAAAATAATAGTTTAACATTTAATAATGAAAGAAAAACTTTTAACATAAATCACAATGTCTCTTCCTCAAGATCAAATGAAATAAAACTTTTATAGTTATATCACTCAATATATTAATCCCATATTAATAACCTTTTTTTATCTTTGCATAATTATTTTTATAAAACTTATATCCTTTAAAAATATTGAAATACAACTATATAAACCATATAATCATGTATCGAGAGTTTATAAAAATTATAAACTAAAAAAGAAATTACGATCAAGAATATTTAATTTTATTAACATAAAATCACATTTAAGTATGAACTAAGAATTCAATAATTACTTCATAATAAAAAATACTAATTTATAATAATATAAAATTCATATCAAAATAAAAAAAACATCTCACTTCATCCAAAAATATACACACGAAATTCACACGATCTTCCCTATTTCATCATTACCAATCGATATCAGAATTACCATGTTTTTCCATATTTAAATTATCTTAAAAATATATAAAAATTATATAAAAACTATCTATGAAATACATATTCAATTGAAAATATCCCCTTCCTGTTGTACTTATTATATAAGGACATCAAAAGCCTAAAAGAACAACTTTAAATTAATTAAATTAAATTTTTAATTTTCATTAATTTTTTAATGAACCCGGTTCTTCACTCAGGTATGGATCCCTTAAATTTTATTATAATTCTTTATTTTGGACCTATTTTGGATGACTAATGAGATAGATAAGGTTATGAGGGTGTCTGGGGATTTTTCGGAGCCCTGAACCCATCTTTTGGGGAAAACTAGGTCCATCTCATGGTTAGATAAAACCATGTAGTTAGGCCGCAAGGTTAGATATAAATATGTAATGGTATACATTTTCGAGGAGAGCCATCTCGCATGGTTGGTGAATGGTTTCCCTAACAATGCAACCTAACTGTGTGAGTACCCCTATTCTCTAGGTACTTGATTAGGGTTTGCATATGGTTTGTCAAACCATGCAGAAAAACTGTGCATAGGCTAAATTATGGGTAATTTTACCATTTTTCCCTTAATGATCTAATTAAGCCTCCTTTATCCCTAATCTAGATTACAGTATGATTAGAATCTATTGGTTTAATTTGGGATCATTTTGAAGGCCTAATCTAAGGATCAAGAGACCTTAATCCGAGATCCATTGGAACTTCCATTCGTCACTTTGGATGTGCAATAGTAAGTACTCAAGTCCTTTTGAGCCATTGTTCATCTCTCTTTGTCTCGACCTAGTTGTCGATGTGCGATCATTTTTCCTATTTTCTTAGATATAATCTAATTTGAGAAAAATTAAGGGATGACACTAGAGGAGGAGAGTCGTACAAGCCTAAGGTGGGTGGTCTATAACTCATCCATCAAGTTTGTTGATTTAGGAATTGTCGTATGGGGTCCACCGATTTAATTGGGTGTCGTTTATTGAATTTATATGTCACATTTATAATTATTATAACTGTATGGTTATTCTCTTTTGAAATATGAGATTATTTTTTAGTGTTTATTCCCACAACTCCATCCATCCCTTGTAGGATGATATTCCATAGTTGTTTTTTAATGTTTTGACACTTTTGAGAAATCTTTTGGATGCACTCGAGATTGACCATGGTAATGGAAGGCCACCTTATAATAAATGATTGTTTTATCATGTAATGGTGAATGTAAATTACCATGTCACTTCCACTAGACCCGCCTAAGATAAGTACATCAAATTGATAATTAAATGTGAAAGGCAAATTGGAAAGTATATGAATTATATGACTGGACCATATTTAAATGTGAATGAATAATTAGTAGAATATTCATAGCACCCCTTACCATGTTGATGGAATATATCATGGTGAACCTTAATTATTGGAATATCACTTAAAATGGATTTAATAAAGATTTCATGCTACATGGCCTTGTCACACTAACTAAAGGAAATTCTTGAACCAGATGGACTTGTTGATAAATTATGAATTGATTAAAGGGTTGCATGATAATTGGCCTTATCACTCTAATGAATGGAAAGGATTGAAACAAATGAAATATTATATGAATTCATTACCAAATATGAGTTTTCTGACTCAAGATCAACTTGGATTCTTTTCAGGGAGTGCCTTGAGCACTTAGGAACCCCATTCTGATTCAAGGATGCAGACATCTTAGGTTGAGCCCTGCCAAGATCTCGATCCCTGTTTATTATTCGATGCATGGAATGAAACCATAGAATCCCTTATATAGTATTATTGGATTTTTTTGATACACTCATAGGATCTATCATTGAAAAGTAGGTTTTGTGGTTAAATCCCATCGTACCCAGTCATTTCTTAGCCCCATTTTATCTTAGGTGAACTCCTTAGAGTCGATTGGCTTCTTATTGTGGAATAACATAGAATAAGCTCCTTGGATTACACTCTTACCATTATCCAAGATACAACACTTATTGAGTTTTGACCCTTGAGGTATATGTTTCCTTGGTTATTACCTTGGAACTTTATTATTAAATATCATTATTGGTTGCGTCATTACAGATTGGAACCTTCAATATTGATATCAGGTGGCATATTATAAACTAGTAACAATCAAATAGTGAACTGGTAACATGTTCATACACAATATTAGGGTTGAAGAAGGTACTTGTGTATTTAGTTACATTGTACTTCCTTACTTTATATATGCATGCTCACACACTGTTACATTTTCATTACACTAGAAAAATGTTATATACACCATTTTTTGGTGGTCCACTGATATTTATCTCACACCATCTCTAGGAACCATTTGGTACCTGGAGAAGATTACATATATGCAGGTGTTGAAAATGGGAATCATACGTCTTAGAGCACTTGATTGCTTGCTATTTAGGATGGAGGTAAATAGGAAATGACCAATCCTAAGCTCAGTATGCTTGGGATAGGATTTTGTTTTCATTTATAATTTTGTGGAATATGTTATTCCTTCTTTCTTATAACCATTTTTTCCAGTTTTTAGTGACATGACAAATCATCATCAGTTATTTCAATTTTTTTTCTCTATTTTCTGTTGTGCCTTCTCTTTACTTATACAGCTTCTTCTATTTACCTTTGTTTATATTTATCCACTATGATTCACTCTGGTAATGAGGGAATAGTATCACCATTGAAAAAACCTAGGGCCTCAGTTCTTTCCAGTAGCCTATGGAATTTGGGGAGATGAGCTTGAGGCTATGTGGCCCACATGGCTCAAGGCACCTCTTAAATTTTATATTCATCTTCATTTCCTTTACTTTCATTTCTTATCTGAACACTTGATATTTTATGGGGATTCAATATGGCATTATTGATCTGATGATTCTTTCAAACACCATATTCTATATGTCTTTTTATTTTTGAATCTCCATCACTTTTGGATCCCATGATCTAGGTTTAACCTATAGTTTTTTCATCATGATCATTTATATGGATAAATCATCATTGAGGTACTTTCTACCATTGAAAATTTCATTAAATATCATACAAATTCTAGTAATAAATTCATTATTATTCATAGAGAAACTTTCAAAATATTTACAATACATATACAATATAGTTTTATTCACTTTATTTCTACCTACATATGTAAGTTATAATAATTTTCAAATTTAATTCTCAGTTTTACAAGTATATATTCTATTGAAATCATTTTAATCTAAACTACAATGCAAGGAATTCATAGATTTACCATATAATTAAAAATAGGCAATATCATGGGGATTAACTTTATCTTCTATCATAGTTTTAGGTAATAAACATGCATAAAAATTTTCCATCATGAATATATAATGCTTCTAAAAAAACTGAAATAAGAGTTTTCTAATATAAATAATTTGAACCATCAAAGAAATGAATACAATTATAATAAGTAGATTCCATTCAAAAAAAAATGGAGTTTTAAATCTATAAATATTTTAAAATAAAAAATTGAAAACACTATGTTTTCATGATAAATAAAAGGATCCTCTTTAATACCAATTGTTAGTCAGAGAAGAATGAAATGAAGGAGATGAATTGATTTTAAAAATTAAAGTAACAAATACAAATAGAAAGTATAAAATTAAAAATAATTTCAAACATTGATATGATAAAGTAATAAAATTGATATGCATTAATAAAATAATATCAAAGTAAAATAAGTGATTAAGAACACTGGATAGTTTATGTGTCAAATTTTTTAACTTTAAAAATATAAAGATAAAAATGATGAAATTCAAAAAAATAAGAGGGAGATAAAAATTTGATAAGAAGTTTTTAAATCCAACACAAGGTTCCCCTAGGTTTCAACCCCTCAATTAGAGAGATATAACTTATAAATACCTTTTACTGATTGTAATAGAGAATCAAGAACCAATTAAATTTATTTTAATAGAGACCTAAAAACTAATATTCCTTTGGTTTTAACAAAGACCCAAGAAGAAAACTTATATTGGTTTTAACAGATATCCAAGAACCACTTCCCTTGGTTTTAATAGAGACTAAAGAAACAAAGATAGAAGGTGGGTGAGAGAATATATATATTTTCTTTACAAAAACCAATTACAATTTTGGTAGTCTATCTCTCTTAGAGTATGGATATAATTTTGAGAGAGAGAGATAGAGACAAAGGTGACATCCTTTTTTATTTTCAAATGAAAGTTGGCTCTTTGAGATGAGGGCTTGGATAAATCTAAATGATTTGAACTTAATCAATCAATAATGTGATTCTCAAGCATGTAGTTGCGATTATTTAAAACCAAGAACTCAATAACCTCATTTTTATAGAATCTAAGATGAATAGAAACATTCTAGAATCCATTAGGTCAATTTATGGCATTAAAGATTTGATCATATCCTTTATTGTCCTTCATAAATGCCTCTTTGGAGTATGTGTCTCAACACCACAAGATACCCTATATCCTCAACTGCATATCTAATATACTACCAATAGATGCATACTTTTTGAAACCCTTCATTTGTCATCCTGTACACCTCCACCACTGGGTTATGTTCTCTTCTTCAGGTCTGGAGGCTCTTCCTCATGCCAAAAACAAGAAGAGGTAACTTATTCTGCTTAGATGAAGGTCATACCACTAATCGCCCCTCATCCAAGAACACTCCCAAAATTGGAAATCCCTGAGAAGATAGGATAATTGAGTGGTTTAATTAGAAGAAAATGTGCGAGGAAGGCCTTAATAATTACATCAATATTCCCTAAAATATTTTGAATATCAAACATAAATAATTAAAATTAAAATTAGTAATAAGAACGTGGTTTTGGAAATTTGAAAATCCAACAAACGACCTTTATTTCTAATCTATATTCGTGAATTTCTTGAATTCTACAGCTTGAAATAGTGATCCCTAGAACATGTCCCAAATCCCAAGACATTTTACCTCAACATGGCCTCTAAAATGGGAATGGTTAGGTTTCTCAATACATAGACCACAGGTCCATCTCCAATTCTCTACACCCACACTTAGCCATATTCCCTTTCCTGTTTTACATAGAAGAAAACTAGGGATCACCAAGTCTTGTACCACAATCACGGTGTTTCCTATTTTGGAAAAAAAATATAAACCCCATTTTTAATATTTAAAAAACCTCTAATACATTCAAAACATATGTTTCGACCATCACAAGGCTCAAAAAAATTCCTTAAGACCTTTCAGAATGTACATTAATGTACCCATTGAAATGAGGGTGTTACACAACCTCAACTTCTTGTATTTTATTTTCTATCATAACTTGAGACAATATTTAGTATAAGAGAAAGTATTTACAATTTTTATGAGAATATATTTCATGTTTTAACTTTATTCAATAAATCTATTAGTATATCGAATTTTCAACTCAGATTCCTTACACTAACATGTTGGTAGAGGAAAGATATTTTTGTATTTCTAAGATTACTAGTTAGGACACTCAAGAATGTAAATCCAACAAGACCGCCTATTTTTGATGTAATTTATTATGATTACTAGAATGATCATACGAAATATTAATTCATTAATACCAATGTTAAGCATTTTATTATGCATAAAGAAACTATAAGGTTTCGGAGAATGATTTATTTCAATTTTCTCATAAATAAAAACTAGAATATCTGGTAAAAAAGGGTCTTAATAATCTATTATGTTCTATGAATAGGAACATATATATCTAGACATCATTTTGGAAAATGGAAAATATAATTTTAAATAATAAAAAGATAAAACAGTTTTGAATCTTCCCTTTTTTAGAAACTCACAGAGCTATTCTTTGAGCTGACTATCAAGATTTTGATTTTATTTCAAGAGACACTATAACACAAATGCATCAACACATTTTGAAAAAAGTAAACAGTTTATAGTAATTAGGTGAAAAGGTGTTATCATAAGATTAAATAAATTAAAATATTATTAATATTATACCTAAATAGTGGGAATATAAGTCGAGATTTATTGATTATACTAAAAATTTTACCAAGTTAAGTTCTGATAACTTATTTAGAACACTAATGCAGAATGAGAGAAAAATGAAACAAGTTGTTGAAAAGGAGAAAATGAGTAGTTTATAATTTTATTTTAATTCATGTAACCTTAACTCCAGTGCCTTTATAATTGTTATAAAAGTTCTAAATATATTTCTTCAAAGATGAAATGTAAGTATTCAGAACAAAGTGATTCAGAATATGGTAACAAAGAACTTTCCAAAATTTCCTGATGAATGAATAAACTTTCCTGTAATTCAAAATTCCAAAATGTTCATCATAATGATAGGAAAGATATAAAATACAATAATTAATATTAAGATATTATAGGCTATAATCTTGAGAAGGAAGATCATATCAAACCTCATTGTCCTAAAATGAAGAAGAAAAATAGACTTCCAAAACGGTATTTTAAAGTCCAAGGAAATGAAATCTTTAAAGACATAGATACCTAGTGATATAGTTAAATTGAAACATATTCATATAGTTCATTAGAATAAATTGGAACACAAATCCATAAAATAGTTTCTTACTATTCAAATATTCCACTAAATAAAAAATGATTCATGACAAAGGTAACTGAAAAATTACTTAAAAATTTATGTGTTGATTTTAAATTTACTTATAATACTAAATACGATTATACAAATTCATAAATAGATTAAAAATATGATCCATAAAAATTTAAAAAATTGAATTGATGGGAAGATGAAGAAAATTTTTCTGTTATAGTTAAAATTTATACCTGAATGGCCTAAAGGCCTTCATTTTTATTGATTTTTGATAACCCCCCATTCAAGGGTTGAGGGGGAACCCTTATAAGGCTCATAGGCTTAGAGATTACATGGACTGTAGGCCTAAGATACATTTTTTGGCCCAGAAGTATTTGGGAAATCAACTAGACTATAACTATAAGGAACTTCCCCTCCCCAGCATGTGCATCGTGATGGCAGCTCTTCACCTTTGAATGGCTGTCTGGCTAAGATTCTTATGCAAGTACAGGATGGTCCTGATGGGGTATCCATACCCTCTCATTCTTAAAACTCCATTGGTTATGATCTGGTAAGTGCACCTACTCTGAATCCACCCATGGGCTGCTTCTTTTTTGTAGAGTTTTTCTGGGGCAAGTACACTGATCATGTGGCCCGAAGGCCTTGAGGGGGCCTGAAGGCCTCGAGGAGGCCCAAAGGCCTTAATGGTGGCCTGAAATCCTTACTCACTCGAAGGCCTGGGTGGCCCGAAGGCCTTATGGACTCCAAGCCCAAACCGGTGGCCCAAGGTGAATAGTTCTGACTGCTGCAGTACTGAAATGTCCCTGCAACAGTAACTACTATAGTAACTACTATAGTAGCCCGAAATTATTCCACTGCCCGGTTTTGAACCTAGGTCTTGTGGGTTTAATTAGAGAGAACTCACCAAATGGGATGAGGGTCATGTGCTTATAGTTAAAAAATTTAGATATGCCACTCTTATGAGTCAATAAAAAAATAAACTGAAAAATTCCTATGAGTTTTATAATAAATCATAATTAAAGATAATAAAATAATATCAAAAGTAACTTTATAAATTTTAAATCATTCAACTAAATTATTTTCATACCCAATTCTTGTATGAACTTTGTTTGTTAGAATTTAACTGAACAAAATTATGATGATCATAATCAGAAATTTTTTCAACTTAAATTCTAGGTTTATTGTTTAAATAAATTTTTTATGACCTTACGTTGGGTAAATAATTTTTTTATAAAATTTATAAACAAATATGTCCCTCTATAAATTCAAGTGGTATACCAGTTTTACAACACAATTGAGTTTTATAGATATGGTTTCCTAAAATTTAATTTTCTATAATAACTGTACCTAAATATGTGTAGGTACTAATAAAATAATTTTATCTTTTTCAAGAAAAGAACATATGTGTCAGTAATATAAAAAAATGTTAAATTAATAGTATTTTTTATCAACATATGACTAGAAAAATGTCAAAATTTTGAAAATTAAATAAATTAAAAGGAGGAAGATCCACCTTTGGAGATAATGAAAAGGGAGAAATCATTAAAATCAATGATATTTCTTTTCTTGGAAAATATTTAATTTTAAAAAATTATTTTTTTTGGAATTATGCACAACCTTATCTTCATAATTTATTTATATGATGATGTATATCTCGTGTTTTGAAGGAATGAAACATGTATTATTCAAATTTACACAGGTAATTTCATTTTATCTACCGAAAGACAAGAAAATGTTCATACACTATACCTAGAAGAGTTAAGTCATAATAATTTTCCTTTTTTAAGTGTCAAAAACATATCTTGGTTATGGGATTTGAGACTAGGAAAATGTAACTTACAGAAATTAACTAATATTTCTAGTAAAGGACATGTTAGGGATATAGCAGAACTTAAATTTAATACAACCAGAGTCTGGGATCCTTGTCAATTTGATAAGAAACACAAGTCAAGTTTTAAATCTAAAATTGAATCCTCAACTACTATGATAACCCATATCTTTAATATTCCTTAATTCATGATTTATTATATAAAGATACAAATAATAATATTTGAAAATATCATGAGGCCTAGTGTCTTTAGATAATTATATACATTGACCAATTACTAGAAACATGGATACAACAACATTTAAAAAAATCCAAAACATTCCCTTATATTCCTTCAATCTTCTAATGTTTCACATAATAACATGGGGATATACATAAGAAACGATTGATCTATAAATCCTAGTAAAGGAATAATCAATTCATAGCATGATGAAAGTAATACATGTTAGGCACGAGTCATATCATCGTGACATAAAAGGGGTGACAATCATAAATATGCACATTGAATCATAAAATAAGACAACAACATCAAGGAAACATAGGAATGTTTCAAAAACATAAAATATGACATTATAAGCATATGTTAAGGATAACCGATGAGATATCATAACATAGTATGCTTAGGATAACCTCCCATGAACAATGCACGACATCTCATTAGATAAAAATGTTTCCCATTTCATTGGAAGGTTATATTATTTTTTCCCACCCATAACATTCATATCAGGTACATGTTTTAGTGTTCCACATAGATCATACAACTTAAGAAAAAATTTCATAACATTTGATCCCACGATTAAGAAATTTAGGTTATATATATAGAATTACCAAATAAATGAATTATTGGAACATATAGATGAATACCCTTGATTGAAAATGAGGATGGATATTTATGACATATATGTTTAGTGTGGAAAACTCCCAGGAAAATTTCAGTAGTTTAATGAGTGTACATAATGATTCAATAAAAGGTTTAATGAAAGTGGATGTTGGTATCTAATTACTTGGAAATTATAAGGATAGTAAAAGGGATGTGTAAAAACACATTCCAACTTGGACAATAGGATCTAAAATGACATGGTACAAAGAAAGTTCTTGAATAAATATGATAAAGAGAGAATCACTTACCTTGAGTGGGTGCTTCAAAAATCATAGGAGGATATTATTATAATATTGGGAACACCATGATAGGTCTTTAGAGAGAGAGTGAGAGGGAGAGAAAATTAATTCTTAATGTTTTTTAGTGAGGTGGAGTGGGAGGTTGGGAGGGTATTTATAGAAAAAGAGTGGGGATTTTATTATAAATTTCTAAACATAAGTTTTTGATTTCATATAAAAAAATTATAATAACTGCAAACCTTCATATGTTTTTTTCCCATGGTTTCTACCAAAGAGGTTATTTTTTCAATATTTTATAATTCCAAGAACTGAACATATTAATATATTACCCTTATTGATGTATAAGTGAGTCATGTTAAAAAAGAATTTATTTTGAAACGTTAAAATATAATATAGGTTATGAATGATTCATTAAACGATTTTAAAATTAATCAAATAACTTCAAAACTCAACATTTCTGAATTGAAATCAATATTTTCTTATGGATTAATTTTATATAATTTATTACATTAGTTTTAGGTGATTATGTTTTCAAAATATAGAATGTATATTTATACTATATTTAATTATTAACTTAAAATTTTATAGCTTATAAAAATAAGAAACATTTTCCATTGGCTAATTTCTGAATGCTTATTTAAAAAATAATATTTATCCCATCAAAATAATTTTATAAATATGATAAATTTCACTTCTAAATAAACACCCCTACTTATTGGAGAATACTATCTTCTATGATATTAACAACCTTTTTAACCTTTTAAAAATATTATTGGAGTTACTTAAATTACATTATCATTTATATTAATATAATTATTATATAATAATATTTTTTTAAAATATCAATTTTTTAGAAAATCTGGATTTTTTTCAAAAGAGTGTCTTAATTGAAACATTATATTTCCCAAAAATATAATTTTTACTTCTTCATGTCAAAAAATATTTTTTCTTATCAAAATCATTATATAATCCTTGATAAATTAAAAACAAAAATGAATAAATAAAATCATTATTTTATTAAAAATAAAAAAATGAAATTGTTATTACTAGGGTCTGGATACATAACCCCTTATTACACTTGTGTACACCCTAAGGGTAATGTTTGTGATGGTGGTTCTTTCTTGGGGTGCTTCGATGAAAATGGTTGGGGTTGTGATCTCGATAATCTTGGAATTATACCATAAAATGTTTGACTTAAGATTAAGTTTTTCAATATCATCTTAGGCTTAGTCAAGAGAAAATCCTAGTGATGTCATCTCCCTTAGAATATCTAATAAATTAGACTCATAGGGTATCATCCTACTGGTGTAGACCATTTCTTTTTCCATAGGTTTCAATTGTAATTTGTCCTGAAAATTAATATATACAATTATTAGTGATCATTATTCAGTGAATACATTATCAATGGTTATAATTCTTAACAATCTATTATATCTAATAGGCAATATCGGTCCAAAATAACCAAAGTACTGCATGTGGTTTCTATAACTATATTACTTGATAATGAATTTTTTCATTTAGAAGTAAATTTAATTTATAAAAGTTAGGGTCATTACATTCTTCCACCCTTCATAAATTTCACCTAAAAATATTAATTTTTTATACTAAAATAGATGAGGGTACTTCTGTTTCATCATATCTCCTAGTTCATAGGCTACTTCCCCATACATGGGGTTCCACCATAGTTTATTTACAATGTGAGTTTTCTTATTTCAAAGAACTTTGTCTCAACGATCTAATATCTTTATTGGATGAACATTGTATGAAATATCATTTTACAAGGGAACCACATTTATATTTAGTTTATGGTTCTAGTATATACTTCCTCTAGTGGTAAACATGGAAAACATCATGTATTTGGGATAGTTTGGGTGGGAGTGCTAGCTGAATGGACATTTCTATGATGTGATCAAGGATCTAGAAGGGATTGATTTATCTTGGACTAATATTTACCTTATTCCCAAACCTCATGACTTTCTTCTAGGGAAATATATTAAGGAATACCTAATCTTTAACCATAAACTCTAGGTTTCATCAATTATTATTTGTATAGATTTTTGATTAACTTTGTGGGGTTTTCATATGGAATTTAATGGTTTGAAACTTCCTTATAATCTATTTGATATGTTTAGGTATAACAATATTTATCTCTCTAAATTCATCCCATTTTGTTGGATTCTGACCCGACTTCTCATATAGAGCCTCATAAGTTTCCATTTGTATGCTAGAATGGGAACTATTGTTATAAGAGAACTCCACTAGGATAAGGTGTTGATAAAAACATCATTTTAAATATATTGAAAATGATCTTAGTTTATCCTATAGATTTTGTATGGTTCTCTTAGACCGACCATCTATATAAGGGTGATAAGAAGTACTGAAACTTAGCTCTGTATCTAGTGCTTATTGAAGGCTTATCCATACCATTGAGGTAAACTATATATCTATATAAAATACAATATATATTAGTACTCCATGTTGTCATAAAACTTCCCTTATATATATCTTAACTAGTTATTCAATAGTGAAATCTTCCTTAGTAGTAATGAAATGTTTTTTTCTTTTTAAAGTGAGTGACTTGCACCCAAATGGCGTTATTTCCTTTAGATGTCTTGGGGAGTCCTATGATGAAATACATGGTTATGTTTTCCAATTTCTATAATGGTAAAGTAAATGGTTTCATCACATCATTATACTTCTTTATTTCATCCTTAACTTGTTGTCATACTAAGCATCAAGATACAAATTATACAACATCCCTCTTCATGTTATCCCTCCAATTTTTTTCTTCAAATATATATACATCTTAGTGCTTCATGGATTAGTATATAAGAATGAGCAATGCACATCATCAAGATGTTCCTATTTAAATTTTGGTTTTGATTGTACACATATCTAGTTTCAAAATCTTATAACTCCATATTTATAAAAGTTGAGATCTGAAATATTTGATACATTCCCCAATTGCTCCTAATCTCCTTTTTAGGCCTCCATGATCCTCTCAAAAATGGATAGTTGAACAATTATTTTAGAGAGATATGAGGTCAATAATTTTTTTATTCCCTCATTAATCATTTTCTTGTCAAATAAGATTGTATCCATTTCAATCCACATTTAGGATAGGGTTGTGGGATCCATTTTACATAGAGTATCTTCCACTTTGTTCACCTTACTTGGATAATAATGGATTGACCAATCATAATCCTTGATCAAATATAAACACCTTCATTGGGTCATATTGAGGTTATTTTGTGTGAATTTTACTTGAGGCTTTTATGATCCATATATATGTCACTCTTCTTCCGATATAGATAATGTCCTCAAATCTATAATGTGATGATCATTGTAACCAATTATAGATCATGTATTAGGTAGTTCATCTCATTGATCTTTAATTGGTGGGAGGCATTATCTATCACTTTGTAATCATTCATGAGTACACAATCCAGGCCCTTTGGGATGCAAAACTATAGATCACAAATCCTTCACCCCTGATGGGTAATGTAAGCACAAATGTAGTTATTAGAATCTAATTTAAATATTTAAATCTCTTTTTATTCATCATTCTAAAAAACATCACTACCTTCTAAGTAATTATTGTAATTGGGCTTGAAAATCTTGAGACGTATCTCACAAATCAATGATAGTAACAAGATAATGAAATAAAACTATATTTCTCTTTCACATATTTGGTCTAGGTCATACACATGTTCTCTTATGAGGATTTTGTAAAGGATTAAGTGAGGTAAGGTAGGACCTGTGGTAATGGAGGTTACTTCTTTTTAGATGGTCACTATATTTTCATGTTCGGAGGTATAATTCTTATATTGTGATTTGGGTTATCCTTATACAGATTACATTACAATTTATCAATCCTTAATTTCTCAAAGGCATTAGTGAATCCCTGGGGAATTTGTTTTGTGTTGATGAATACACTTTATGCATGGAGAACACCATGTTGGTGTGATTCTGTGTTGTGATTTATCTCTCAAATCATTTCCCACCCTATTTAGTGTTTTATGTCAAGGAATCTTTTCCTTGGTGGATGAAGCTTTTGTATTGTTCCAGGATTGGTTTCTATGATGACTCATATCTTCAGGGTCATCATATCTCCAAATATAAACATGAGTATCTCAGTCACAAGGTTTCTCTTCCAATTGGGGATATCACATGTCCTCTTTCTCCTTCTCTCCTAGGTGTAAAATAGGTGAAATAGAAGGATCTAGTGGTTGTGTAAAGTGTGTCTGTTGAATCTAGTAGGACTTCTAATGCGGACGGTCATGGGTTTTAGGATCTTCCCTTAGATCTGATTAGGGGGATGAGTTTGAGGTGTTTTGCCTCCAATTTTAGATTCCCCTCTAGATGATCTAGGTTTTGATCATGGTCCTCCACTTGGGGGTCTAGTTGTGCTATAGAATAATACCTTTCTAGTTCACTGGTTGGAGTTGGCCAGGTTATAATTCATGCGGGTATCTCTCATGTTCTATTGGATGGTGTTCCAAAATGTGTTTTTACTAATGGAAGTTTCTAGTTCAGTTTGTAGGACCATTAATATTGACCATTAAAGTTAGGTGATTATTGTATTTTTTTATTTCAATTACTTTGAGGAGATTTTAGATAGAGGCGATGAACTCTTGTATCCCAACTCTCCAGTTATAGAGTTCTATTTATAGGATCTATAATCTTCTCCGAGTAGAGTGGTTATCAGTCCTAACTCTAGTGATTATTTTTTAAAGATGGTTTATGTTAATGTTCTCAACATCTTAGGACACTCAGTCCCATAGAGTCCTTGTTAATGATTCCGTTAATGGTGTGGAATCCACAAGGAATCATACCTCAAGTGAAATTGGACCTCATTGCTAATGGTTTTCACTCCAATTAGTTCTCCTTAGTTGTTATCCTAGAACCAAGAAAGAAGGTTGATTCCATCCAAAATATTAGGTGATATCTTAGTGGTGGTGGTATTCTACACGATAACCCTATTAACACTAATTTTTATATTACATCGAAGTGATTCCTCTCAGTTGGTGGACTCATCATAGAAGTATATTAACATCAAGGTTAGTGTCAATAATTCTTCCTTCTCCATCTCTTTTGTTTATCTCTTTTGTTATGGAAAATGATATCAAGTTTCAACCTGAGATCTTTGGCTTGGTTCATCGATGGAGATTTTTAAACTATTATGGATAATTAAAAAAAGATAAGGGGAGGTATATTTTAGAGGAAACCCATTTAATACATCAAATAATTTACATCCACCAATAATCTATTGGATCTGTGTTTTATGAGGTATATATTTAATTTGTGTAATAATAAGAGATAAAATGAAGTTATTTTGATTCATTTAGACTGGTATTTCATGAATATTTAATGCATGTCCATATTTCTAGATGCTTTGGTTTATCATATTCAAATATTTATATCAAACCATGCTCTAATCCTTGTGTAGTTAAGGAATAGTAATAGGAGAATTGGTTAATTTCATTTTTTGAATAATTTTTCTTAGGCTAAAGGATTTCCCAAATCTATTAACATTTCCAAGAATAATCCCATGAATGGTCATGCATGGGTTATTTTACAAAAAAATCATTATATAATGAATGATCTTGTTATACGGAATAAAATATTACCAAATGTATAGGAAGGTATTAAAGATATCAAAAATGATATATTCTAGACTAATCTCATCCTTTAGTAGTAATAGGATAATGAATATTTTTCTCTCCTTGTGACTTGACAGGATATGCTTTCAAGTAAATTATTAGATGCTGAACGGGAAGTGAGGTAGAGATCATGGGTCCTTTGGTTAAGATAAAGAGATAAGAATAATATATTACTTCATGAATTAGTTAAAAAATAGAGTATTCTGGGAATTTTAACTTGAAACTTGGGAATGGTTTATACTATAATAACCTAGATGAGGTTGTTTTTCAGGTGTTATCCCACTTCCAATATCTTTTGGAATTCTCAATATGTGGAAAGTAATGGGGTTACCCAAGTGATAAAGAATGAGTGGATTTCTTTAATAATATTCAAATTCTAGTAGGGGATGTTAAGAATGAAGAAATTGATCAGGGTTTCAAAGGAAGATGAAATCAAGGAAGTTATATTTCACATGAATATGAGAAGTTCACATAGAACAGCTGGATTTATAGTGGATTTTTACACTTAAAAAAGGGAAATTATCAAAAAAATATCATACAAAATGTTATGGATTTCTCCATGGGTATATTCCAAAAATGACTTATAAAAGTACTATTTTTCTTATTTTAAATGTAAAGAATACTATTTATTTTAGGAAATACTAAGCTATTTATCTTTTGAATTTTTCCTATAAGGTCTTGACTATCATAACTTATATTTTTCTTTCTCTTATGCTCCATAAACTTATTTTTGAAGAACAACACACAAGTTTATTAAGAAAAAAAGAATTCTACGAGATATTTGTCTAGATAAATAGATGGTTTGAGAGATTTACAAGGAGAAGTTTTGCTTCAATATTATAGTTAATGTTAACATGGATAAAGAGTACAACATGGATGAATATAATTTTATTATTAAATCTATGAGATTCTCTAGTTTTTCTGAGGATTTATGCGATATGGCCTTTTTATGAAATTTATATCCATGGTATTTTTTTACTATTAAGGGAAATAAGTTTAGATAATTTAAATTTACATGAGGCCTTCAATAAGGTGACCCCATATCTCCTTCTATTTTTATAATGGATTTATATGTGTTAATTAATAACCTCAATGTAGCTCTTGCAGAATGGAAGATTTCTCCATTTTGAGGTAAGTATTGTTTCTCTGGAGCATCTCACCTCTTTTTTAAATGATATTCTGTTATTATTATATGGATATTTGATATCCATTAATGGGTTTAAATATATTATGGATAAATATAAAAAAATTATTTTTCAAAGGTTTAATAAGTCAAAGAGTAATGATTTCTCTCCAAGTCCATTTCAAATTTGAAAGTGAAAAAGTTTTAGGAGAGGCTTATAATTATATAGAGTAAATTTCCAATAGAGTACTTGAGGGAACCCATTACTCCAGGAATAGATTGGATCCATCATTTTTATTATTTAGTGAATCACATAATAAACCATATTAACTACTAGAATATTATCTTTTATCCTTTGGGGGTAGTATTACCCTAGTGAAAAATGTGCTCTCCTCGATTTGCATGCATGTTATGTATGTGATTTGGGCTCCCAAAATGGTCATTAAGTCTATGTAAAGTTTTTTTGAAAAAATTTACTATGGGATTATCATAATTAATTGAGGTTCTAATGGGTAGGGTGGGGTAGGTCGTCCAAACCGATTGTGGAGGGGGAATAAATCTATGGAATGTGGATGAATGATTCTTCTCATTTCAGGATAATATTTCATGGTAGGTCATAGAATTTCGATATATACAATCTATATTCATGTGAGAAAAATATCATTACATGGATGCTACCTCCTCTTAGACTCATGCGAAGTCTTAAGAGCTCTCTATATGCATGCAAGGTCACATTATGATCCTTTATGACTAGATAATATGGACCATCAAAAGGGGTGAGGGTAGTTTCTATTGAGATAATTAGGCTAGGGATCTTAATTTATTTCTAGGATGTCTTATTATAGGTTTTTCCATTTTTGAAGATAGTTTTTTCCAATAGTTCATTCATGATTTTCCCAGAAACAATAAAAAATATTGTTACGATAATATTCAGTTTTCTAATAAGGTAAAAATTTTGTCAAGTTCCTTCAGAGTGGTGGATGAATAAAGTATCTTACATGTGGATAAAGTTTTAGTGGTTTAGAATATGAGTATTTGGTGGAAAGAAATTCTTGCCATGTAATTTTTTTTAGAACAATGGTTTCATGGAAATAGTGAGGATTCTGATTATACTCTCAGGTGTCCACACATTATAGTGGGATTTTGGGTTATTTGTGAGCCTTAGAATAATGTGAGGAAAAATGGAAATTTCATATCCATTATTTGTATAAAGGTTATATTTAGATCCCTAATTTCAAATCCTGGTGGCCTCTTCAAGTAGAAGGAGTGGTCTCCTATTCTTATATCCCTTACAAAGAAGTCTTAACAACATCTCAGTTTATCCATAAAGCACAACCACTAGGTGTACTAAAAAATTTCGGAATTCAACATGATGTTAAACATTGATTGGTCTTTCAATATAGGGATGTTTTAGGTGTTGAGTTAGTTAGGAACACTTGGGGTTCTGTGGAAGTAGGTTTCAATACTTTTTATATACCTGGTACATCTCTTATTACCAATAACAAATACCTTCATAGTGGTCCACTAATTTTCAATATTTAAAACACTAGTATTCAGGAATTTGAGTTAGATTCCACTTTAGTTCACATATCATTCAAAGGTTATGCTGCTTCTCATTGGTCTATTATTTATCATATTAGATCATGAAAGTCCTTATTGAATAATCATGTTGAAATTAAACATTTATGGTTGGCGGAAAATAAATTTATGGATGTTCTAGTGTATCGAGGGTCTTAGGTGGATACTATCATTATTTACATTTGTACTAGGTCACTTCTCAATGATTTCATGAGCATTGTAAGAGAAGATTCAGGTATCAATAACTTTTATCCACCTTGATTTCAAAGGTGTGGTCTGGATTTTTTAAAATATCCAAATTTTTTGTGATAATATTATCTACAAATACTACAACAAATTTATTGAGGTAATCTATAAGGAATCTATTCATTAATTCCATGACGATAGCTGGAGCATTAGTGAGTCAAAATGGAATCATTATGAACTCATAGTGCATGTACCTTGTACAAAAAGTAGTATTGGGGATATCCCCCTTTATTACCTTTACTTGATAATATATCGACTGAATATCCACCTTATAGAATTATTGGTATCCACATAGATGATTGAACAAGTCATCAACCCATCACATAGGATAATTATTCCTTATCTTGATCTTGTCGAGCTCATAAAAATCAATGCATAGGTGCGTTGATTCACCCTTTATCTTGGTAAAAAGGATCGGTTCACCCCATGGTGAAGCACATTGGTTTATAAACAATTTATTCATATTATCTTATAGTTACTTATTTAGTTCCTCAATTTCAATAGTGTTCATTCCATATAGAGTCTTGGATATTGGAAATGCTTCGATGTTTGATTGATTTATAACTAACCTCAAGGATTATAGTGGAACAATGAAATTATTTAAGCAATACATTAGCATATTCCCTTATAATGATCATGTCATCATGGATGATATTTTTTGTAGTCTCAATCATTTAGGCAAGATATGGTTTTTCATAAGGAAATAATATCATGCTTTAGATGACAATACCAAAGGAGATTCATCCTCCTCTATGCACTTGTATAGAATTATAGGTTTATTCATGATTATAGGGGGATTTCCTTATCTCATTTTTTTGGAACTATATAAAAAAACCCAACACATACCAATAATTTCATCAAATTCTATTAAATTTACAGTCAAAAGGTTCTCCTAGAAGTTCATCCAGAAAATATGGACATAGGATAATTAATATACATTGGATTCAATAATTTCCCCATTTTTCATTTCCAAAAATAGTTCCACTTCCATGTTTTGAGGTAGTGTTTGAATATTTATTCTAATCCGACATGATATAAAACAATGTGTATAACTATAGTCACATAGGAAATTTAATGTTAATGAATAGATAACATGCACACCTGTCATTATTTGATTTTCTTTCTAATCATTATCATTTTACAAAATAGGCTTAGGGATGAGTATTTTAAAACTATAAAACACATAAAAGGGAAACTGGAAAAATTGAATGGATAACTCATAAATGAAAAACATTCCTTAAAACAAGAAATTATAATTTTCAATTTATGTTATCTATGGACTATTTCCTATCATAAAATATTATAGGAATTTTATTCACTTCATAATGGTCTATAAAGAGCATGTGAATTTACTAAATCATATCCACAAGGAGTTTCAGACGAGATGTTTATAAAATTCACTTTATTTTGCACCATAGGATGATAATGTTAATTCCTAATTCACTATTTTCGGGGTTATTACCACTAAGTGAAACTGTTCCAAATCCATGTCCACTTCTAGAAATGGATTTTATTTCTTGGAATCCATTTACTCCATACTTTACCATAATTTATAGATATTTTCCTATGCTCTATCTTATCCCTAAGGCTTCCACTAAAAATTTATAATTATATTCCCACAATATAACTAAACCTTACACTACTACAAAAACGGGAAATAACAGCGCTAAAATCGGGCTTTAACAGCGCTAGAAAAGCGCTGTAAAGCTCAGCGCTGATAAAGGAGGGGTCCTTTAACAGCGCTTTTTTTAGCGCTGTTAAATGTCACCTTTAACAGCGCTAAAAAAGCGCTGTTAAATGTCACCTTTAATGGCGCTAAAAAAGCGCTGTTAAAGGATACCTTTAATGGCGCTAAAAAAGCGCTGTTATATGTTTCCTTTAACAGCGCTTTTTTAGCGCTGTTAAATATCTCCTTTAACAGCGCTTTTTTAGCGCTGTTAAAGGCGACATTTAACAGCGCTAAAAAAGCGCTGTTAAATCCCTGCCTGCTGCTAATAAAAAACCTGCACTATTACAGCCAGCCGAGCAGACCTGCACAAAAACCAGTATATCAACCACAGACCTGCACAAAAACCAGTATATCAACCACAAGCATGTCATCAACCGATCACAACCCAACCAAACAGTGTTCTTACCATGAGTTAGATACCATCTACCCAGAAAGCAAAACTACCTCATTACATAGTATCACAAAATATTCCTACACAACTCAGAAGATAAATACTAGAACATTCCACTATGCATTGTTTCTCCTTGGATTGCCACTTGGTTTTGACAAATCGTGCAGAGCCCGTGCTCCTTGAATCATTCTGCAATACATAAAAAGGATATCCTAACTCTCCCAACCATCACCCTTAGTAATTATGTATATTAATACAAAAAAGGTAACATATCATAAATTGGGGTACTGTAATGAGACATCAAGATTAACATTCTATATATAGGATCAATGTCTGGTAGGATTGGTTGCGTTGATACATGACTCTACCTGGACCTCAAAAATAGATATATGATCTCACTCCAGGACTTTCAGAGAGACTCCAACTATGTCTAGGACGTCCTGCTGAAGCGATCGTACTACCGTAAGTCGGAAAAGATACCAAAACCATCCTAGGAAGGATCATGGGAGCCAACCCTAATGAAATATGTCCTTGATATAGTGTTCAAAGAGATCAATCATGGTACATAAAATTATGTGTCATTTAAAGGGTCACATGCCTTGTCGCTTTACCCTGGGTAACTCCAATGTTCAGCTGCCTGTGTGAATATACATGTCATATCAATAGGAAATTACATGGCATGTTAAAAAACATATACGTGTTACCCTTTGATCTTGTGTCCTCTTATGCACCCTTGCCCTATGTTAGTACATGACGTCGATCTCGTGTGATTCTTCCTGTGTATCTGTACAAGGGATAAACTGCGTAGCTGGCTCATTAAAGACGTGTAGTGGGATATATTCCATGTAGGAAAGCCATGTAATCCACCCCAGGTTTGACTCGTACACGTCACATATGACCCATGGATCATTGTACTAAAGTGTTAACACAATCCTAAGGCGTTTGGTCGGTTTCCCGTATGTCAGTTGTTGATTTCACTTAAAAATAAATCCATTTTGAACAAAATAGAGGCACTTTGAGTGGTGTCGGCCACACCGGGCCTCGGATTGAGTCGGGGTTGACTCTTACACGTCAAATTTGACCCATGGATCATTGTCCTTAAGTTTCAACAGAATCCAAATGCGTTTGGTCGGTTTGCCGCATGTCAGTTGTTGATTTCACTTAAAAATAAGTCCATTTTGAACAAAAGAGAGGCACTGTGAGTGGTGTCGGCCACACCGTGCCTCAGATTGATGCGGTGTTGAATCGTACACGTCACACATGAGTCATTGATTGTTGTGAAAAAGTATCAACGCAATCAGAAGCCGTTAGATCGGTTTGGCGTATGTACGTAAAATATTGTCCATTTTAAACTAAATACATACACTTGGAGTGATACCGGTCACACCGCGCCTCTGATTGAGGCGGGGTTGAATCTTACACGTCACATTTGACCCATGGATAGTTGTCCTTAAGTTTCAATAGAATCCCAATGTGTTTGGTCGGTTTGCCGTATGTCAGTTGTTGATTTCACTTAAAATTAAGTCCATTTTTAACAAAACAGTGACACTGTGAGTGGTGTCGGCCACACCGGGCCTCGGATTGATGCGGTGTTGAATCGTACACGTCACACATGAGTCATTGATCATTGTGAAAAAGTATCAATGCAATCAGAAGCCGTTAGATCAGTTTGGCGTATGTACATAAAATATTGTCCATTTTAAACTAAATACATACACTTGGAGTGATACCGGTCACACCGCGTCTCGGATTGAGGCGGGGTTGAGTCGTACACGTCACATATAACCCATGAATCGTTGTCCTAAAGTGTCAACACAATCCGAAGGCGTTTGGTCGGTTTCCCGTATGTCAGTTGTTGATTTCTCACTTAAAAATAAGTCCATTTTGAACAAAACAGAGGCACTTGGAGTTGTGTCAGCCACAACAGGCCTCAGATTGAGGCGGGGTTGACTCGTACACGTCACATTTGAAGGTGAGTATGCATACACGATAGTTGACCTTCTTAGAGAAGGGTTTATGGAAGAGTATAAAAGACATGAAGCAATGAAGATCATTAGAGTGTTGGAGCAAATGTGGTTGCTACAAACAATGTGGAAATCGGCTTGTGCAAAGCGACCTAAGTTACAACTTGCAAGTATTCTACTCTATTTTTTTCTGGAAGGTTTCAGTTTAAATGCATTTTGGAATGATCATTGCTAGCCATGGTCTTTTAGGTTTTTTTGACAGCCGAGGGGAAAGGGTGGGGTCTGAAGACATTGTAGGATATGTCGAAGGGTGATTTTGTGTGTGAATATGTTGGAGAAATGTTAACTCCCGCAGTTCTGAAAAGAGTCACTATTTGAAAGAAAGTCACAAGTTTAGATACATCTCAAGATGGTCAGTTTAAAGACATTTTGAGGGACACTACTAAAGACATGCTCAGATATGCACTCATCCCCCACTTTTAGATCGTTGTCTACTACAATGATCTTCCAAACAAGATATGCATTAGAACGCTCATGATACATAGAGAAATTCACTGGCCACCTTCGAGAATGATCTGAAGCACAAACCATGACAGCATTATGTTTTTAACTTCAGCACCTCAATTGAGAATGTGACACCTTTCAGGACTTGGCGCCATTGTATGTCGTTTCGTCCACTGAATGGGTCTATCCTTTTATTTAATTTTTTTAACTTCAGTCAAATATTCTAGAAAGATGTCGCGGCAGATCCTTCACCATTTTGTTTTGCTGAACATCTCATTACATTGTTAAAAAAAAGCAGGGTGTCTTGCATGGGCAATACGTTCGTGTATTGAAGATGATGCACTCCCATTTTAATGGACTAGGTTTACTCCCTAATCTCATACATAACATCTCATGAGAAAATAGATTTAACCAATGAATTGGAGTCCTATCTGGGTACAACCATCATACGATTTTCATGATTATGTGTTCCACAATAATTAAATCAATCATTAGGCTTAAACAAAATAATTAACCATGTGGGTTCGAATAAATGGGAGTGCATCATCTTCAATACAAGAACGTATTGCCCATGCAAGACACCCTGCTTTTTTTTAACAATGTAATGAGATGTTCAGCAAAACAAAATGGTGAAGGATCTGCCGCGACATCTTTCTAGAATATTTGACTGAAGTTAAAAAAATTAAATAAAAGGATAGACCCATTCAGTGGACGAAACGACATACAATGGCGCCAAGTCCTGAAAGGTGTCACATTCTCAATTGAGGTGCTGAAGTTAAAAACATAATGCTGTCATGGTTTGTGCTTCAGATCATTCTCGAAGGTGGCCAGTGAATTTCTCTATGTATCATGAGTCATTGATTGTTGTGAAAAAGTATCAATGCAATCAGAAGCCGTTAGATCGGTTTGGCGTATGTACGTAAAATATTGTCCATTTTAAACTAAATACATACACTTGGAGTGATACCGGTCACACCGCGCCTCTGATTGAGGCGGGGTTGAATCTTACACGTCACATTTGACCCATGGATAGTTGTCCTTAAGTTTCAATAGAATCCCAATGTGTTTGGTCGGTTTGCCGTATGTCAGTTGTTGATTTCACTTAAAATTAAGTCCATTTTTAACAAAACAGTGACACTGTGAGTGGTGTCGGCCACACCGGGCCTCGGATTGATGCGGTGTTGAATCGTACACGTCACACAGGAGTCATTGATCATTGTGAAAAAGTATCAATGCAATCAGAAGCCGTTAGATCAGTTTGGCGTATGTACGTAAAATATTGTCCATTTTAAACTAAATACATACACTTGGAGTGATACCAGTCACACACAAAATCACCCTTCGACATATCCTACAATGTCTTCAGACCCCACCCTTTCCCCTCGGCTGTCAAAATCACCCTTCGACTATCTGGTTATGATTTTTGACAGCCGAGGGGAAAGGGTGGGGTCTCAATCCGAGGCGCGGTGTGACCGGTATCACTCCAAGTGTATGTATTTAGTTTAAAATGGACAATATTTTACGTACATATGCCAAATCGATCTAACGGCTTCTGATTGCGTTGATACTTTTTCACAATGATCAATGACTCATGTGTGACGTGTACGATTCAACACCGCATCAATCCGAGGCCCGGTGTGGCCGACACCACTCACAGTGTCACTGTTTTGTTAAAAATGGACTTAATTTTAAGTGAAATCAACAACTGACCATCTCGAGATGTATCTAAATTTGTGACTTTCTTTTAAATAGTGACTCTTTTCAGAACTGCGTGATATGAAGGTATTTTGGAGATTTTACTGGTTCATGCATGATATGAAGGTATTTTGGAGATTTTACTGGTTTTTTTGTCCAAAGGCCAAAGAAATGTGGTCCATCATTCTTGCATGTTACTCGTACACGTCACCAAGGACCCGTGGATCCTTCTCCTAAAGGATGAAGGCAATCCGGATGCGTCTGGTCAGATTTACGTAGGTCAGTTGTTGTTTCCAATTAAAGTGGTGTCCATTTTAAACAAGAGAGCGACCCTTTGGGTGGTAGCGGTCACACCGTGCCTCGGATTGAGGCGGGGTTGACTCGTACACGTCACCAAGGACCCGTGGATCCTTCTCCTAAAGGATGAAGGCAATCCAGATGCGTCTGGTCAGATTTCCGTAGGTCAGTTGTTGTTTTCAATTAAAGTGGTGTCCATTTTAAACAAGAGAGCGACCATTTTAGTGGTTCAACATTCTTGCATGTTGCTGGTGCATATCATCTGTTAAAATGGAAAAATGACTCATTGGAGAAAGAATGTTTTATTTAATAACAATTACAATTTTGCTACGAACATTTACATACAACAATATTTTATCTTTTGATCCCCTTAACCCCTCTCAAAAATGACCACCAATTGTACATGTCCCCAAGTCAGATCATCATTGTATTTGTGTACAATCTGTCATCAGGTATGCGGCCCACTCGTTTCTGAACACATCTATATCGTCTTGTGAGTATGAGGCTTTTCGGCAGTCATAGTAGTACTGCAAAATAAAAAAATAAAGAATTAATAAATAACTTAAACGAACTAGTAATTGTTTTTGAAAATACCTCTTTAGGGATGCTAGTTTGCTGATGAAAAACGATCTCTTTCATAAATTTACAAACATAATAACCGCAATCATTATCGTTTGTTTGTTTTGGACACTGCAAAAAAATTGATCATTAGGAGAATAAATAACTTGTGTTGAGGTGTGTTTGGATAGTGAAATTTTATTATATATACCCTGATATTTGTCCAGACGTAGTACTTGCTCGGCTCCTTATGCTTAGCCCCTGTCCTCATACCATGATTTAGACGATATTGGTACACCGCCCTATCATAACAGAATCCTCAGTAAAAGATAATATATATTATATAAATTGATGTTTAGACCTAAAACGTAAGATGTAGTGTCTTACAGATTCACAAACTCCATCATGTATGGTCGGTTTGATGGATATCCTAACTTTGAATCCAGAAAGTAAATCTTCGGAGTATCCAAGTTCACCGCAATTAGCAACCAATGTTGCCTAAAAACACAAAAAGGAATAAGTAATAAAAAAAGTGAAAATATAATTGATATGCTTTAATCGTAGAGTATTACCCCTGCATGGTTGGTATTAGGAAAAGTCTGTCATCTGTAATCTTGCGTTCAAATGTTTTCAGCAAGTCCTTCACTATTGCATCCCTTTTTGATGACTCTATTTTTGTTTGGTGTGTTGATGTGATATGAGGACTAACCAGTCCAAATCTTGGCTCATGGGAAAATCCCTTCAACTGTTTTTCATAAATGCGTCTGTCAACAATATAAAATGCATTTAGTCATAATTTGCACATTAGATCAGCTTTTAGAAAATCAATTCATGGAAACATACCTCATATATACATTTACAACAGTGACGCCTAACCAACCGTTTTCAAGGATTTCATTTACATTTTCAGCAGCAACGAAATCTTGACTTTCCTCTCCGTATATATTATCTTCGAAAATCACTATATGACTATTACCATCTTTTAGCTTCGTATCCACATGAGTCTTCAATGCTAGTAAATGTGGAAAGAGAACAGGTGGTGTTATTGTGCTTTCAGTAGCTCCTTGGGATCGATTGGTCGATCCTTTAGATGGTTTCGAGCCGATGTTAGTCACCCCCTTTCCTTTCTCCGTCTATAACAACAATCATTGATTCAGACACTCTTTTCATTAATTGTTAAGGGTTTAGCTTGAAAATAAAAGGAAATAAATACCTCTTTGTCTGCATGTACTCTTACAAGTTCTGCCGGCCATGCAATGAATGTCCCAATAGCCTTTTCAACCGTATGAATATCATCGTCATCAAGTGGAATAGGTAGCATTGCATTTGGCTCATGAGCTACAGTAATCGTCACTTTCAGATGATCTTTTGAAAGTGGTCTATTATGCAGTGTGGCATCTGGGATATTGAACACTGTAGCCCTCGCTACAAGGTGATAGGTGGGTGTTGACAGATATAAATCACAATCATTATCACCCTGTAGAAGATCAGTACAGATAAATTATCAGTGTTTGTCTGATTCATATTTAATGGGAACCGTTATTAGAATATTGATTACCACGGCTAAGACATTTTTTTTAGGTGAATGGCTCGCCTCAAAGCTGGTGGGGGGTGGGGCAGGATGTTCATGCGGTGGTTCTTCCTGAGTTGTGTCCTCCCTTTGCTTCCCACCCATAAAAGTTGCTAGCAACTCTCCCTGCCATTGCAATTTTTCTTCAAGGGTTGCTATTTTTTCGCTCATTTGTTCCAATTTTTTCTCTGTATCATCTATTTTTTTCTTCTTCTCAAAATATACTCGGGGTGTCACCCCAAACCCTGCACCTCTGACACGACCGTATTTTTCCGGCTGCTTCAAAGCCGTCGATAATAGGTCTGTATCAGCTACAGGAGTAGCTGATTCCTGTGACTGTCAGATATAGGAAAAAAACTAATTATTTTTATGTAATAGCAATTTTAAACAAATCTTTTTATCATCGTGTCATACTTACACATATTTCCCACACTTTTTGTGTGTTCTCATCTATTAACTTCCCTTCTTTGTTCACACGTGCCTCCTTCCATAGCACATGACGTGGGATAGAAGTGCATTTGGTTTTAGATTCATCAATCTACATATAAACATAGAAAGATAATTATGATGTTGTTTATTGGCACCTAACAATATTACTGTAAATTTACAATACGTACCATTTTCTTTTCTAATGAAGCGTACCCCATCCTTGCTTTACGATAGGGGTATGTTGGATTTGATGCACGTTCCTTATTTTCAGTACAGAGTTTCTGTTTCATAAATGAAATATTGACAATCAAAGTGATGAATACAGGTATCCTCAAACAGCGTATTATCACTCACAATGTACCTGAAACTTCTCATCCCCACGACGGCCAATAAATGCATCCCATGCTTCTTGGGATATCAGGTGCGCATAGACAATGGGTGGGTGCGGGTTTATTTTACCTTTAGAATCTTTCAGGTGACATCTTGTTAAAATAGTACGAAAACCTCGATGAATCTTTCCTGCAAGCCTTAGTACATAATCCTTGTGTGAGTCGTCTACTATAAATGTACTCTGCAAGAGATTGAGAAGAGTAAGACACTGTTTCATCATTTTATTTGCTAGTTAATTAAAAAAATAAATTCATAATGTTACCGTAATTTCTTCCCAGATCACAGCCTTCAACCCGGACACAACATGGTGCCATGAATCTACGTCAATCGGCACGCGTTGCCGAGTGACAACTCCAATGTAACTGCTAAACATAGCCTTGTTGGGATTCACATGTTGGCCTCGTGCATTCCATCCGACTTCAAATTTGATGCCTTTGCTTTTCGCCTTAAGAATTTTGGCTAACACTGTCAAACTACGACGCACCTGTGATTTCTGCGACTTCGGTCCTTCATTCCCGACCATTTCATCGATATCAACATCATCTATATGTTCATCTACTATGATATCAACGGCATGTGCTGATGGTTGTTGGACCTCAACACTAAGAGAAGGAGCCGCAACAGCAAGAGCAGCAGCAGGAGCAGCAGTAGGAGCAGCAGGAGCCGCATCAGGAGCAACAGTATCAGCAGAATGAGCTGCAGGAGCAGCAGGAGCAGCAGCAGCCGCAGCAGCAGCTGCTTGAGAGACTTGTTCAGTCTCAAGGTTAGGAGCACCAGAATGTGCAGAAGTCATTATCTGCAAAAGTGGTTGAACAGTTCATTCAAATTACATAAATTCTGTAATGATAAGATAATAACATGAGATAACAAGATCTATATTACAAACAAAATATAACCTGTTTACTGAACTCTCTTTCTTTTTTTCAAAGGTTGAAGAGATTTGACACCTCTATCGACAATCCAAATCCCTTCATTGTGGTCTCCTCTAACATACAAAACATCATCTGCATTGGGACCGCTCTGAATTGATTGTGACGTACCACTAAAAGGATCGTCCTCAACTGAATTTTCATCGGAACCCTCAATAGTTTTGGACGATAACAGAACAATCGACCACTTTCGGTTTGCGGGATCTGGAACATAAAAAACTTGTACCGCTTGTGATGCCATTATAAACTGTTCGTCTTTGTACCCTTCTTTACTAAAATCAACTTTCACAAATCCCCATTCATCTATTTTAACACCACTATTGTTATCAATCCATTTGCATTGAAAAATCGGCAATTGAAATGTCGTATAATCCAACTCCCATATTAGTTTGATAATGCCAAAGTATGACATATTTGCATAAATTGGATTTATATCCTTACTACCAGAAACATGCATCGCTTCAGCCACTAGTGTAACTCCACTATTTTGCATGGTACTCTCTTCATCATGTTCATCCGTATAGAATGTATAACCATTAATTACATACCCACTGTAAGATAATACATACACACTTGGTCCAGCGGCTAGCCATCGAAGTCGTTCTGAAATTGAATTCGGATTTTCATCCAACTGCTTAAAAATATGGTCCTGAAACCATCCTATAAACTGGTGATTATGTGTATCTGCTAACCATTTTTCAGCCCTCGATGGATTCAACTGCCTAAGAATTTCTTTGTGAGTTTCAATATATGGAGCAACCTCCCAACTGTTATGCAAAACATAAAGATGAGCCTGCTCCCGATCTGTAATACTGATTGTTACAACTTCTCTTCCAGAAATTCCCTCACCCTCAATGCGTCCAGTGTGACGAGATTTCGGGAGACCAATGCTTTCCACATCAGATAGGTATTCAATACAAAATTCAATGGCTTCCTCAACAATATATCGCTCCACTATACAACCCTCTGGCCGACTTCGATTTTTGACATATCCTTTCAAAATCTTCATATACCGTTCAACAGGATACATCCATCTATAGTGCACAGGACCACAAAGTCGAATCTCTCTCACCAAGTGAATCATCAAATGAACCATCATATCAAAGAATGTTGGCGGGAAGAACATTTCTAATTCACATAATATGATGACAATTTCTTTTTCCATAGCTGGCAATTTCCCCGGGTCTAAAACTTTGCTACATATAGCTTTGAAAAAGAAACAAAGTTTGGTTAACGTATGACGAACATTCTTGGGTAAAATGCAACGTAAAGCTATAGGAATTAGATCTTGCATCAAAACATGGCAATCATGTGATTTCAAACCTTTTAACTTCAAATCATTCATTGACACAATGTTCTTGATATTTGATGAGTACCCCTCTGGAACCTTTACATCATTAAAGAAGTTGCAAAACTGATATCTCTCTGCCCTAGAAAGAGTATAAGCAGCAGGAGGAAGAAACATTCGATTTTCACCTTTCACGGGAGCCAACTCTTCTCGTATTCCCATGTCAACCATGTCCAACCTTGCCTTAATTCCATCTTTTGTTTTGCCAGGGGCATTTAGCAACGTTCCAATAACACTATCACATACATTTTTTTCCACATGCATCACATCAAGAAAATGTCTGACGTACAAACAATTCCAGTATGGTAATTCAAAAAAAACTGATCTCTTTTTCCAACCGATTTTCGTAAGGTTTTTCGAAAATGGTTTACCAAAAACAGTGTTCATATCTTTTACTTTCTCAAACAGCTGATCACCTGTTAGTGGAGACGGTGTTGTGCGTTTTTCTGAACTTCCATTGAATGATGTCGTCCAAGATCGGTACTTATGCCGACGAGGTAGAAATCTACGATGTCCTAGAAACACAGATTTCGATGAATGTTTCAACCTAATTGATTCTGTATCTTCTTCGCACACGGGACACCCTTGAGTTCCTTTAATGCTATAGCCTGACAAATTTCCATAAGCAGGGAAATCATTTATTGTCCCATACAACATCGCTCTCAACGTGAAGTATTCACTTTTATAAGCATCATACAACATTACACCTGAGTCCCACAATAACTTCAAATCCTCGATCAAAGGAGTCAGATAAACATCAATATCGTTACCTGGTTGTTTTGGTCCTGATATAAGCATAGATAACATGATGAATTTTCGCTTCATGCATAACCAGGGTGGCAAGTTATAATTTAGCAACATAACAGGCCATGTACTATGAGTGCTGCTTTGAAAACCAAAAGGATTCACTCCATCTGTAGATAACGCAAGACGAAGGTTTCTCGGCTCTTTTCCAAATTCAGGATACTCATGATCAATTTTCTTCCATTGAGGAGAGTCGGCCGGATGACGTAATAACCCATCTTTATTTCTTTTATCTGCATGCCACGACAATTGTCTTGCAGTTTCTTTACTTCCATATAAACGCCTAAACCTTGGAATGATTGGAAAGTACCATACAACTTTCGTAGGATTGGATTTATCTTTCTTGTATCGAGAAGCACCACACTTTGGGCATTCTGTAAGTGATTTGTTCTCCTTTCGAAACAATATACAGTCTTTCGGGCAGGCATGTATTCTTTCAGAAATCATTCCCATCGAGCGTAGCATTCGTCTAGCTTCATACGTCCGGCTTGGGAGCTCATTATCTTCCGGAAGCATGTCATTCAAGAGAGCAAGTAGTTCCGTAAAACTGACATCACTCCATCCATTGCCTGCTTTCAATTTATACAACTTCAGTACAGCTGACAATGTTGTATACTTAGTGCAAGCAGCATACAATGGCGTCTTTGCACAACTCTTTAACTTCTCAAACAATTTTGGGCAATCACGGGGTTCATCTTGAATTGTCTTTGTCATTTCCTCAATACGATCTTCATCATCATTGACATCTGTAATCACATCCTCCATACGGTCTTCTTCATTATCTATATTTGTATTCATATCTGACGATCCATAAAACGCAGTTTTATCCCAGCCAGTAGCTACATTCGCTTTTTCTCCGTGTTTATTCCAACATTTATAACTCCGATCTATTCCGTGACATATCAAATGTTCTTCCAACTCCTCTGGAGTAAGTAGTCTAGAATAACAACAACGTAAACACGGACAAAGGATTTGAGAAGGATCCTTTGTGTGATCCTTTGCAAACTTGATGAACTCTTTCACTCCGTTCTCGTACTCTATTGTTAAACGATTAGAATCCATCCAATCTTTATTCATCTTCATCCTATTTGAATCTCAAATATTAGTATTTATGGTTCAAGTACACAAAAGAAGACTTCCAAATACAGTAGAAGGGAACCACTTCCTTGGAAGGAGATCAAGTAGTCTAACCTATAATCAAGATTCATAAAAAAGAATATTAGATTCACTAAAAAGATGATTATCTATCACTTTATTAGGAGAAAAAGATACGTATGCACCTAATGTGACATCAAACATGGTTTTACACACTTTGGGATAAACATGTGTTCATGTTCAGAAACGATTATAAATAATAGGATACCCCCTTAATTTAGTATCTCAACTTTTATAGAAAATATGAGGCTTTGAATCGCGTAGAATTGCATTCAATAGGAGTTTGTAAAGAGAGTTGCGTGCATGGTAAAAAGTTGCGTGCATGGACTTATTCTTATCGATTCGAGAATCCATGGTGTCATAGTCTACACCTTTCTCCACCTTCATGTCCAGCGCATGTCAAATTATCTTAGACTGATTTTCCATTAAGTTACTCAGGATTTTCAAGGAATCAGTCCCCACAATATGACACTAAAAAGTTCTACCATAGTTCTAATTGCATGATTCTAAAATGCATGATTTCAAGTACTATAGTTGGTTTGATTCTATAGTAATGCCTAAGTCATTATGTTCTAGTCCAGACACCCCAAAAACTAAACATTCCCCCTCCCTTTGTGTGGGTTAGACCCATGCATGTAGTTTTAACTTAAAATATCTATGTACAGCTTGATTCTTTCCATCACAAGAAACATGGTGATACATAAACATCATATTTAGGGTCTATTCATGAGACATAAATTTCCCCATTGTCACTATGTCGGAGCCAAAAAGGTCTCTTCCTTTCAAAAACCATACACTATGCACAAAAAGGTCTTAATCCTCATATCCTTCCATGGCCATCGGAAATGAGCGGTCATCGTCCTAAGGTCACCTTTATTTGACTAATCACAATATGCACTGGTGGATCTGCATATGTTTCCCACTAAAAAGGCATGTCAACCAAAGACAATTTCGTCCTCAATAATGGATTTTACTACCATCAAACACCCTATGACATTTAAGTACCATATCAATCCTTGGATTCATGAACCCCTGGGTTAAAATTTACATCTACCACCCCCCCCCTCATGCATGATTATGGTAGAACATTCTTGGTTATACTATAGTGAAAAGGGTGAATCATTTCCCCTCCTTATCAGAACAAAATGGAAACCTGCACAAAGGTCCTGGTTTTAGGACATTAAACTACACCATGCCTCAACTCTCCATTACATAAGACAAATTCTAGTAGGTTTTATACATTCCATAACAACTTGAAGGGATTCCATGAATGTTTGAAACAAATAAATAAAACTAGAATAGAATTCATACCCTTAGTTGGTCGAGGGCGTTGCGGGTTGCGGAAGGCGGCCGCGGAGGGCGACCGAGGGCGGCCGAGTGAGGCGGAGGGCGACGGAGGCGGTGGAGAGCGGCCGAGGGCGGCGGAGGGCGGCCGAGGGCGGCAGAGAACGGCGGCCGAGGGCGTTGCGGGCAGCCGAGGGCGGCAGGCGGTGGAGGTCGGCCGAGGGTGTTGCGGGCGGCGGAGGACGGCGACTGTACCGAGGGCGGCAAGCTCCGGCGAAGCGAACACAGCAGCGGTATTCGGGAGAAGAGTAGCAGGGTTACGGTTCCGCGAGAGCTTTAGCTGCGATAAAACGAGGGCACTGTGCGACCGACTTTATAAAAAAGTCGACTAAGGTTTTATCAGCGCTAAAAAAGCGCTGATAAAGGCTACCTTTATCAGCGCTAAAATTATAGCGCTGATAAAATCTAGCTTTATCAGCGCTTTTCTAGCGCTGATAATATTATGATTTATCAGCGCTAGAAAAGCGCTGATAAAGATTCCCCGTATCAGCGCTACAATTATAGCGCTGATAACGGGTCTCTTTATCAGCGCTTTTTTAGCGCTGATAAAGATAATTTTTATCAGCGCTTTTTGAGCGCTGATAGAGGTGTTCTGTATCAGCGCTTTTTTAGCGCTTATATAGGAAACCTTTATCAGCGCTCAAAAAGCGCTGATAAAGACCAACTGTATCAGCGCTAATATTTTAGCGCTGATACAGATCATATTTATCAGCGCTTTTCTAGCGCTGATAAATATTTATATTATCAGCGCTAAGAAAGCGCTGATAAAAATTAGCTTTTTCAGCGCTGTAATATTAGCGCTGATATAGGGTATCCTTTATCAGCGTTTTTGCTTAGCGCTGTTATAAGGGCGCGCTTCCCTTGCCCGTTTTTGTAGTAGTGTTACTCTAATACCAACTATGAAAACCAATATCATTTTTAAACTTTAATTCATGATTTAAAATATAAATATGCAATTAATAAAATCCAAAAAAGGTCATGAGGCCTAGTGTTTTTGGGTAATAATATACATATAATAATAACTTGAAACATGGGTATAATATTATTATTTAATAAAACTCCGAAACATGCCTTTATATTCCACCGATCTTATAATACTTCACAGGATAACCTGGGGTAGTACATAAGAAAGGGGTGAGCTATAAATCTCTCTAAGGGAATAATAAAGGAATAACCTGATGAAAGTAATACATGTTAGTAAACAGGAATATCAAGGTGACCTAAAAGGGGTGATAATAATAAACATGAAAAAATAAGCAAGATATATGATGATAACATTACAACAATATAGAAATGTAGAAACAATATAAAACATGATATCATAACCATAATTCAAGGATAATTGTTTATAATTCATAATATATTGTGCTTGGGATAACCTACCATGATACATACATGGTATCTCATGATATGAAAACATTACCTAATGCATTGGAGTGCTATATAATTTCGGTCCCACCTATCATATTAATATCTTGTACATGTGTTAGTGTGAAAAATAGATCATACAAAATAAGAACACCATTCATAACTTTTAATCCCATGAATAAAAAGTATAGGTTATATACAAGGAATTCCGAAATCAAAGGAGGATAGGTACATCTAGTTTAATAATAGAAATAGGTATGGGTATTCACTGCACAAATGTTTTTCATGGAAAAATCATAGGATAATTTTAATAGCATAACAGGTGTACATAATTATTCACAGAAGGGTTAAAGAGAGAGAAAGGTGGTATATCAGTACATGTAAATAATGTGGTTAGTAAAAGGGATTTTTAAAAACAAATTACAACATGAAAAAATTGGAAATCAAATGGAATAATACAAATATTTTTCTTGAATAAAGAGGAGAAGGAGAGTGTCCATAACTATGAGAGGGTACTCAGAAAATCATGGGAGGTGATTATTAAGAGCTTGGAAAAAACATGGGATGGATTAAAATTGGGAGAGTGAGAGTAAATTATTGATCAGTGGGGTTTTGGCGAAGTTAATTGGGAGGTTGTGTGGGTATTTATATCAAAAGATAGGGGGTTCTTTATTAATGTATAAACATAGGTTTTAGACTCTATATGATAAAATATTCAAAAACACAAACCTTAACATGGTGTTCGCCATGTTTTATACCAAATACGAGTGGTTAAAAAATATTTTATGATTCCAAGAATATAACATGTTAATATAGTACCCTTTTTATGTATAAGTGAGTCGTGTTCATAAAGAATTGATTTTGAAACATTGAAATATAATATAGGTTCTGGAAGAATCATTAAAGGATTATAAAAATAATAAAATAAATTTAAAAACAAATTATTTTAAAGGATAAATCCATATTTTTTTTGTTTATTTTTTTATATAATTTATTACACCACTTTTTGGATATTATGACGTCACAATATAGACCGTATATTTAAAATATATTTAATTTTTCCCAAAAAATTGACTATATCAAAAAAATTATGAAAAATTCACCATTAACTAATTTTAATGTTATGATTTCAAAAATCATATTTATTTTATGAAAATAAATTTATAACTATGATAATTTTCACTTTAAATAAAGATCCCCTTTTATTAGAAAATACTAGTTTTTATGATATTAACCACTTTCTGACCCTTATAAAAATTGAATTGGACTTTATTAAATCATATTGTCATTTATAATTAAAAAAATATTATACAACAAGAATATTTTATTAAAATATCATTAATTTAAAAAAATATAGAATTTAACTAATGTATGTCTTAATTAAAACCATATATTCCCCAAAAATACAATTTTGATATATTTGTTTCAAAATCAAATTTTTATAAAAATAATTATATAATAATTGATAAAGTAATAATTAAATGTGATAAATATAATCATAATTTTATTAAAGTGTGGAATAACAGTGAATTATTGGGGTGGTTTGGAAAACATACCTTGGGTTATGATCTTAATAAGATTGAAAATACATCATAAATAGTTTACCTCAAGCTTCAGTTATTGAATCTCAGCTTTGTAAAGGTCAAAGGAAAAGAATAGTGATGCCATCCCCATTGGACGCTCTGATAAATGAGCTTCATAGGGTATAATCCTACTAGTAGAGGTCATTTCTTCCTCCATATCTGTTAATTGGACTTTATCGTAACCCTTAATATATACTATTCTTATCATTCACTATTTAATGACTACATTATCAATGGTTTCAATGTTTAATGATCATTTGAATCCAACATGCTATATCAGTCTAAAATAACAAAATTGTTTCCTGTTTTTCTACAACTATATTAATTAATAAGGAATTTTTTTTCATTAATAAGGAAATTTTATTTATAAAATTTTAGTTCATTACAACTACCAAAGATTTATAATTAGCCCACATGAATTTATTTGGTCCTGTAAAAACTATAATTTTTGGAGGAAGATAACTTATATATGTCTTGGTTTATGATTCACCATATTAACTTTTGTGTATTTTCTCTCTCAAATATCTAAATATTTTAATAATTTCAAGGAATTTCATGGTTCTGTTAACATTGAGAAAACCTAACTTTAATTATAATATAAGGTGATCGATAAAATGAGTTTGTTAATTCAGATTTTTAATGTTATTTGTCACGAACCGTCCCAATGGGGCCCGAGCCACAACTCCCCAAGCCCGCCTCCAATAGGCCAGGGGCTGGTGACTAGCACCGAGTAGGCATGCTACTAACATGGGAGGCATTGCCTATAAACCTGCACACACACACACACACATATCGAAGCCCACAAAGATGAAAAGTAAAAACTACTAAAAGGAAAAGATTCATGAATACACTAAAACCCAACCAACAGAGTACGATAGGAAAGTAAAGTATGAGAAAGTAAAACCCTGGGCCAAAAGTACAAGCCCACCAAAAGAGAGTCTGTAACAAAGTCCAACATGTAAAGAAAGGTGTTGGGACTGTAGTCTGTAGCTGTAGGAACACACCTTGGCTTGTTTGATCTCACTGAGTACCGTCTGGTCCTTGTTCGCCTAGAATCATGTCAAAGGCTCGCTCGTCTTCACAAGACATGACATGTGCGGGCAAAGCCTGTGCAAGGGTGATTATAAAAATACCCAGTAGGACACCCCGAAACCACAAAGGAATGCAACAAGGGAAAATACCACAAAATAAAGGTATAGTCATCTTTACACAGTATATGTTTACTGAACATATAAAAAGAATATCCAGATATACTCATAAACAAACGACCATCACGAAACCACCACTAAGATCCATCTTGAAGATTCCACTAAGCATGCAACTTGGAGAACACACTCCTAGGTCTGAAGAGAGAGATACGAAGTACTCGTTCCGAGAGAACACACTCCACAAGTACTTTGATAACATGATTCCCAGATGAGGATCACAACCAAGTCATGGGGTGATTCCGACAACTCAGTCTGAGCTAATCCGCTAATCAGAGGATCGACGCCTGGGTAAAGTTGGTCACGTTGACACCAAGAACTCTACCTATGGTTCCAGGAATGAATAGAGGATCTGGCTCTAAGTCTCACAGAGGGGATTCCAACAACTATATTCAGGAAGTCCTGCTAAAGGGATCATTCTCCTATATATAGGAAATGATACCAGAAACCGTCAGGAGAAAGACCAAGGGACGAACCCTAAGGAAACTAGACTAAGTCTCAGAAGGCAACTGGATCAAGCCATGAAGAATTGGTTACACGGCGTGTAGTATGGTTACACTCTGTGTTCATTGACTCTGGGTACTGCCTGTTTAAGTTGCCCATGTCATCTATTCAAGCTGTGTAAAACTCAACTACATGGCGTGTAAAAGAATCACAAGTTGTGTTCCATGACTCTGAGTACTTCTCGTGTAAACGGCCCATGTCATTTGGCTTGTCGGATAGAAATTAACTACACAGAATGTAGAAGAATCACACTCCGTGTCTGAGCACCTGGGCTTACTCCATGTACGATGTCCACGTGCATGTACACGGTCTATGTCTATGTCGCCTGCCCGTGTACCAGTACACGGGGTATCCCGTGTATATGGCCGGGTCTGGCCGGGGAGGGGTTTACACGGCCTGTCCTTAGTCATGTACCCAACCCACATCCGTGTACTCCTAGAGTACATGCCAGGTAAACCCGCCGATGAACACATGCCATGTAGCCCATACTACACGCCGTGTAGTCGGGATTTTTCCAGAAACGTCGACTTCTTCCTCACGCTTCGGCCGATCTTCCAGATCCGCGATCTCTCGTCCGTTCATCCCAATAATCTAGGGGTTGGTTCATTTTATCATACGAACATCGTAACGGGTGTTTGTGGTCCTTAAATCGGATCGCAAACCTCAAACGATCCATCTAAAGAAAAATTCCCAAAAATTCATATCTCTCGATCCACACTGAATTGTCCGCTGAAACCGTCATCGCACCTCTTTGACGTCGCTCTGTGTTTGGATCTACAATCTTGGATCATTGTGTCACAGAACGGATGCACAATGATCCGTTGTTCATCACCCCATGAAGAAAAAGAAGAACACGGAGAAGAGAAAGAGGAGAAATCCAATAAAACAAATTTGAGGAACGAACCTCTATCATTGTTCGTCATGGAATTGATCCACTCCCTCTAATAGGATTAAAAGGAGCATAAAAATCAACAACAAAGGATCAACATGGATTCAATCTCCCAAAATCCCTGCAAAAGCCCATCCTGCAAGAACGATCGATCTGAGGACTAATATGTTCGTGTATTAGCCTGTGTTTTTCATAGAAATCAAGAACGAGGAAGAAATCACAAAACAAACAACCTACCTGGATTCCACTGCGTTCCTTAGCGAAGATCCGGTCGCCGCGTCGTCGTCACCGACGAAAATCGTCAGGAACGTCGTCGCCACGTTGGGAGGTTTTCTCCAGATCCTCCAGAGCTGCCAAGGGTTTTAGGGTTATGGGATTTGTAACCCTGGAACATTGCGCTAGCCTTTATTTAAAAAGGATAAAGATATCCACAGCAATAGATTTAATAAAATATTTTAAATTAAATATTTTATTACCGTTACGTCCAAAACCCAGATTTTGCCACCGGCCTGCGCCAGTCGATGTTAGGTCCCTTTTTGTGTAAAACCGCTACTCCGAACGCAACGGTGCCATCATATTTTTGATCCGAGCAACCGTTTGGGAGTTATTACACTTTTTACGGAAAACCGCATGCGCGCATAATTTAATTATTAAATTAAATTCAAAAATTTGTTCCGGGCTCACCGGGCCTCAGAATTGCACGTTGTCTCCTAGCCTGGTCTCGAAATAATTCCCTTTATTTTTAAGAATAAATTATGGAAAATTTAAGACATCACATCACACCCACCTTAGGGCTTTTACGTCCCCGAAAATCCAAAACAAAGGCTACTCAAAAAGATGTGGTTATTGCACACGAATCTGAGCCTCCCGCTCCCACGTGCTCTCCTGGAGATTCCCGTGTTTCCACCGGACACACACTAAGGGAATAGCTCGCCCCCGAAGGATCTTCTCCTACCGATCCTCGATCTCCACTGGGTACTCAGCAAAGGTCACTCCATCATCGATGTCCAGCACGCCCCAGTCAATGACGTGTGATGGATCATGCACGTACCTCTGTAGCTGTGACACATGGAAGAAGTTGTCTACCCGGTCCATCTGAGGAGGTAAAGAAAAGCGATATTCCACCTCGGAAATTCTACTCAGAATCTAAAAAGGGCCGACGATCCTCAGAGATAGCTTGCCACCTCGGCCAAATATCCACAATCCCCGTCGAGGTGAGACCCGAAGGAACACATGGTCTCCCTCTTTGAACTCCAAGGGCCTCCGCCTCCTGTCGGTATAAGACTTTTTCCGACTCTGTGCAGTCTTCATCCACTCCTGGATGACCTGCACATTCTCTGTAGTAGCTCTCACCATCTATGGGTCCATGAGTGCTGACTCTCCTAGGTCAGTCCAGCAAAGTGGTGATCTGAAAGGTCTCCTGTACAGAGCCTCAAATGGTGTCATACCAATAGTGGAATGATAACTGTTGTTATAAGCAAATTACACCAGTGGAAGGTGATCCTCCCAGATATGACTGAATTCAAGTATGCAAGATTAAAGCATATCCTACAGAACCTAGATGGTACTCTCTATCTGACCATCAGTCTGAGGATGGAACGTTGTGCTCCAGCGTAACTAAGTCCCAAAAGCTTCCTGCAATCCCCTCCACAACCGGGATGTGAAACGAGCATCATGATCTGAGACGATCGTGGATGGCACTCCATGAAGTCGAACTATCTCCTTCACGTAGAGGCGTCCCAAGCTCTCTAATGAACTCTGCTCCCGTATGGCTAGGAAGTGGGCCGACTTGGTGAGTCGATCAACGATCACCCATATGACATCATGTCCCCTGGACGTACATGGTAACCCATCACGAAGTCCATGGATATCCCATCCCACTTCCACTCTGGCACCTCACGGGGCTGAGTCAAGCCTGTTGGCACCTGGTGCTCAGCCTTTACTTGCTGACAAGTAAGGCACCGAGAAACAAACTCTGCCACACACTTCTTCATTATTGGCTACCAGAACTGATGTTGGAGGTCCTAATACATCTTTTCCATGCCTGGATGCGCCGCCAAATGGGATGTTTGGAACTCCCTTAGAACCTCCCCCTACAACGTCACTAGTACTACAGTCCACCCTCTGAAAAGAACAACGTGCTCCCCACCTTCTGAGTATCCATCAGCCGCAACACCTGTGGATATCTGAGCACATAGAGTCTCACAGCTAGCATCCTCACGTGGTGCTTCCCTGACTCGCTGTAAGAGTGGAGGGGTAACAACCATCGATTGAAGGTAGGATCTCTCATCTCCATCCATGAAGGATAACTATAAGGAGGCCAACTGTCTTGTTGCCTCATCTAGCAACTGCGAAATAGATCTCCTGCTGAGAGAATCTATCATAACATTCCCCTTTCCAGGAGTATAAACAATCTCAAAGCTGTAATCCTGGAGGAACTCAAGCCACCACCTCTGTATCAAATTCAGATCTTTCTGAGAATGATATATCTGAGACTTGTGATCAGAGTAGATGATGAACTGCTTGCCCAGTAGGTAGTGCCGCCACATCTTCAACTTGAAGACTACCGCTGCCAACTCAAGATCATGGGTTACGTAGTTCTTCTCAGGAGGCCTCAACTGATGTGAGCCATAGGCAATCACCGGTTGCCTCTGCATCAAGACACAACCAAGCCCAGTTCCTGATGCATCACAGAACACTATATACTCAACCCCCTCCTCTGGTAATCTCAAGATCAGGGCACTTGTCAGACTCTGTCTCAACTGCTGGAAAGCCTGTTGGCATCTCTCGGTCCACACGAAGGGCTACCCTTTTTGGGTAAAAGCTATCATGGGTGCTGAAATCATGTAGAAATCAAGAATGAATCTCTGATAGTAGCCTTCCAACCCTAGGAAACTCCACACCTCCGTCACACTCCGGGGTGGCTTCCATGCTAACACTGCCTCTACCTTGGCTGGGTCCACTGCTACACCATATTCTGAGATAACGTGTCCTAGAAAGTGGACCTCCTATATCTAGAACTGACACTTCGAGAGTTTCCCATACAACCAGTGCTCTCGAAGTGTGTCTAGAACAATCCTTAGGTGTCTCGTGTGCTCCTCCTCAGACGCAGAGCACACAAGGATATCATCGATGAAGACTACTAAGAACCAATATAGATAGGGCTATTAGATCTGGTTCATAAGTCCCATGAACACTGCCGGGGTGTTCGTCACGCCGAAGGGCATCACCAAGTACTCATAGTGACCGTAACGACATCTGAAAGACGTCTTCTGTATATAATCATCCCGTACTCGCAACTGACGATAGCCTGATCATAGATCATCCTTCGAGAACCATCATTCCCCTGTCAACTGGTCAAAGAGGTCATCGATCCTCGGTAGTGGATACCGATTCTTTACGATCACCTGAATCAGGCACCGGTAATCCACACATAGCCTTAGGCTCCCGTCTTCCTTATTGGCAAACAGCACTGGGGTCTCCCAGGGTGAAACACTGGGTCCTACAAAGCCCTTCTTCTGCAAGCCTTCCAGCTGCACCCTCAGCTCACGAAGCTCTGCAGGAGCCATCCAATATTCTGATGCTTATATCGGTGTCATCCCGGGTTGCAACTCAATGCGAAAATCTATCTCCTGACGAGGAGGTAGTTCGGGGACATCCTCTGGAAAGACATCCTCGTACTCAGCCACAACTATTGGAAACTGGAAACTCATAACATCCGTTGCGCCAAGGGATAAGCCAGCCAATTGATAGGATATCGGTTGCACCTTCCTATGTATGAGTCCATCCTGCGTTGCCTGGGTCTCTCTTTCACCGACAAAAGAGAACCTCGTTCCATCACTGCGGACACACCGCACCCTTCGACTAAAACAGTCGATCTGGGCATGAACTGTGGGTAGACAATCCATACCATGAATGACATCATAAGGCCTTGACGCTACCACTAAGAGGTTCCAACTGAAACTCTCACCTCAAAGGTTCAGGTCACACTGTCTACAGAGGTGTGTGATCTCTGAATCTTCTCCAGTCGGTGTTTCTAAGCGTAAGGGTCGAGTCAACGGCTCAACTGGAATCTCAAGGTCTCGAACAAGATAAGTAGCCAGAAAGGAATGACTAGAACCTATGTCTATCTGTATAGCATCCAAAGTATAAAAGAAACAGATTGTACCTCTAATCATTTTGGTAGTACCTGGGTCATATGCCTCTGTCGCCTGAAGCTGTCCCTGTATCTGTCCACCAGCTCCTTGAGCCTGGGGTGGACCTCCTGGGGGTGTTGGTGGTAAAATGTCAAAACGCTGACCAACTCCAGTTGCTCTCCAAGTTCCTCTACCAAGTCCGCCGCCCCACGGATCTGTCTGATCCACACGTTGCCTCTGCCTCAGTGGTCCATCCATTGCTCCTGTGTCAGTAGTACGGTGGGTCGGACAATCTCGAGTGAGGTGTCCCCTGCCATCACATGAGTAGCATCACCTCTCTCAAGGCTAGCTAGATGCACCCTAAAAACCTTGTATGATAGATCCTATGTCCTAGGATCTCCTCTAAAAACGTCTCCCACGCCTGAGTCCCTGGCGTCGGCTCCCTACTGTCGAGGTCTGTGCTCTAGCTCTCCCACTACTGACAAATTATGGTTGTCTCAGCTCTAACAAGAATCTCTCAACCACCAAAGCACACTCGAGCACCCCAGCATAAGTAGGAATTCTCATAGGGATAATGCAAGCTCGGATATCTCTGCGCAAGCCCCGCTCAAAAGTCCGGGCTCTGAAGTACTTATCTTTGACCATATCCATCGAGTACCAAGAGAGGTTTGTAAACCTCGATGAATAGTCTGTCACCATCATGGTTCCCTGCTGGAGCTGAAGAAGCTCTTGTATATGCACTGATCTCAGGCTAACCCGTGAAAACTCCTCTTGGGAGAGATGCTCAAACTCCGACCATGCAAGAGTCGACTCTTCGTGAGTCTGGATAACCAAACTCCGCCATCACCCTGCCAAGCCCTGCAAAAGGCTAGCTGCCAGGATCACCATCTGTTCTGCTGGTATCCTAAAAGAATGGAAGACTCTGGCCACTGCCTCAATCCAATCCTCTGCTACCTGAGGTTCATGCTCACCTCGAAACCTGAGGGGTCTCTGTCTATGAAACTCATGGAGTGCGCTCAGCCTGCGCTCCTCCTCCATTGGTACAGCAGGAACTAAACACTTCTCCACAGGTGGCGGGATAACTGGCACACCACCTGATGGTAAAACTGGGGATCTGGTCCCTAAGTCGAAGTTTCATCACTGAGGGGGTCATCCTTGTGATCGAGCTGCTAGATCCTAGCGAGTGCATGTCGTGGAGGCTTCCTGTAAAGAAATAAGATGTATCTCAGTCAGTGAGTATATCTGGAGAGCTAACTCAAGAATGATATGGAAACCACAACTCATTCCTATATGATGCCTATACCATTGTTTTCCCCTACAACTAGTGTTCTCATGTTCCGAGCCGAAAAGAAAGTTATCATAGTCCTTATGTATGGATACGTCGGCCTCCGCACAAACACTGCGGTCCCTGGCCTGAAATCCAAACTCGAAACCCTTAACATTATTGCCCCAAACCAACTCACAGACTATCGGTCCTAAGTTAGAACCGACCAGCTCTGATACCACTCTGTCACGACCCATCCCTGTGGGGCCCGAGCCACAACTCCCCAAACCCACCTCCAATAGGCCAGGGGCTAGTGACTAGCACCGAGTATGCATGGTACTAACCTAGGACCATTTCCTATAAACCTGTACACACAGACACACACATCTCCAAGCCCACAAATCTGAAAAGTAAAAACTACTAAAAAGAAAAGATGCATGAATACACTAAAACCCAACCAAAAGAGTACGACATGAAAGTAAAGTAAGAGAAAGTAAAACCCTGGGCCAAAAGTACAAGGACACCAAAAGAGAGTTTGTAACAAAGTCCAACCTATAAAGAAAGGTGCTGGAGCTGCAGTCTATAGCCGTAGGAACACACCTCGGCCTGTCTGATCTTACTGAGTACCATCTGGTCCTGGTCCACCTAGAATCCTGTCAAAGGCTCACTCGTTTTCACAAGACGCGACACGTGTGGGCAAAGCCCGTGTAGGGGTGAGTATAACAATACCCAGTAGGACACCCTGAAACCACAAAGGAATACAACAAGGGAAAATACCACAAAATAAAGGTACAATCATCTCCACAAAATATATGTTTATGGAACATATAATAAGAATATCCAGATATACTCATACAGAAACGACCATCGCGAAACCACCACTAAGATCCAGCTCGAAGATTCCACTAAGCATGTAACCAGTAGAACACACTACTAGGTCTGAAGAGAGAGATACGAAGTACTCGTTCCAGGATAAAACACTCCATAAGTACTTTGGGAACATGATGCCCAAATGAGGATCACAACCAAGTCATGGGGTGATTCCGACAACTCAGTCTGAGCTAATCTTCTAAGTAGAGTATCAGCACCCAGGTAAAGCTAGTCACGTCGATACCAAGAACTCCACCTAGGGTTCCAGGAATGAATAGAGGATCCGACTCTAAGTCTCACAGAGGGGATTCCAATAACTCTATTCAGAAAGTCCTACTGAAGGGATCATACTCCTATATGTATGAAATGATACTAGAAACCTTCAGGAGAAAGAAAAAGGGGAAGAACCCTAACGAAACTATCCCAAGTCACAGAAGGCAACTAGCTCAAGCTATGAAGAATTGGTTACACGGCGTGTAGTATGGTAACATGCCGTGTTCATTGAATCTGGGTACTACCCATGTAAAAGGCCCATGTCATCTGTTCAAGATGTGTAAAACTCAACTACAGGGCGTGTAGAAGAATCACACACCGTGTTCCTTGACTCTAGGTACTGCCCGTGTAAATGGCCCGTGTCATTTGGCTTGTCGGAGAGAAAGTAACTACACAGCATGTAGAAGAATCACACGTTGTGTCCGAGCACCTAAGATCGCTCCGTGTACGCTGGCCATGTGACCATACACGGTCTTTATCCATGTCGCCTGCTCGTGTACTAGCACACGAGGTATCCCATGTATCTGGCCGAGTCTGGCTGGGGAGGGGTTTACACGATGTGTCCTTGGCCGTGTACCCAAACCGTGTCTGTGTACTCCCGGAGTACACGCCAGGTAAACCCGTCGACAAACACACACCATGTAGCCCATACTACACGCCGTGTAGTTAGGATTTTTCCAGAAACGTCGTCTTCTTCCTCGCGCTTCGGTTGTTCTTCCAGATCCTCGATCTCTCGTCTGTTCATCATGATACTCCAGGGGTTGGTTTCTTTCATCATACGAACACCATAATGGGTGTTTTAGGTCCTTAAATCAGATTGTAAACCTCGAACGATCCATCTGAAGAAAAATGCCTGAAAACTCATATCTCTCGATCTTCTCAGAATCGTCCGCCGAAACCATCGTCACACCTCTGTGACGTCACTCCAGGTTTGGATCTATAATCTCGGATCATTGTATCGTAGAACGGATGCGCAACAATCTGTTGTTCATCGCCTCGTGAAGAACGTGAAGAAGAGAAAGGGGAGAAATCCAATGAAACAAATTTGAGGAACAAACCTCCGCCATTGTTCGTCACGACATTGATCCGCTCCAGTTAATAGGCTTAAACGGAGTAGAAAAAAATCAACAACAAAGGATCAACATGGATTCAATCTCCCAAAATCCCCGCAAAATCCCATCCTGCAAGAACGATCGATCCGTGGAATAATCTATTCATGGATTAGCCCGCGTTCATCATAGAAATCAAGAACGCGGAAGAAATCACAAAACAAACATCCTACCTAGATTCCGTAGTGTTCGTTGGTGAAGATCCGGTCACCGCGTCCTCATCGCCGGTGAAAATCATCAGGAATGCCGCCATCGCGTTGGGAGGTTTTCTCCAGAGCCTCCAGATCCGCCAAGGGTTTCAGGGTTATGAGGTTTGTAACCCTAGAACCCTGTGCTAGCCTTTATTTAAATAGGATAAAGATATCCACTTCAAAAGATTTAATAAAATATCTTAAATTAAATTTTTATTACGTTTACATCTAAAACCCTGATTTCGCCACCGGCCTGTGCCAGTCGATGTTAGGTCCTTTCTAGGGCAAACCCGCTACTCTGAACACAACGGTGCCATCAGATTTTTGATCTAAGCACCTGTTCGGAAGTTATTAAACATTTTCAGGAAAACTGCAAACGCACATAATTTAATTATTAAATTAAATTCAAACATCTGTTCCGGGCTCACCGGGCCTCGGAACTGCACGCCGTCTCAGAGCATGGTCTTGAAATAATTCCCTTTATTTTTAAGAATAAAGTATAGAAAATCCGAGACATTACATTATTTTTATAAAACCATACCACTAATAATTCTTATGAACATAGAAAACTAAGAAAATTAAGTTGTTGGATAAAGTAATATAAATATTTAAGAAATTACTCATAATTTTTTAATTGAGTATTCTATTGCAAGAAATTTTTGGGATAAGGCTTTATGTACTACTTTTTATGCTATAAATTATGTTTTACTCATTCCTTTTCCTAGTAAAAATCCTTATTAATGGTGAACTAGAATAAATATAAAACTTTATTACTTAATATTTCTTGGGTGTATAGTATTCATCATGAATACAAAATATCAGTTTCATAAATTTTATCCAAAAACTGAAGAAGTGGTTTTTTTGGGTTATTATACAAATAGTGATGCGTATAGACTTTAAATAAAAGAATCAATGTTACTGAGTGTCACACCCTAACAAAACACTGTTTTTAAATTTTTATATTTTTAGTTCCTATTTATATATCTTTTATTCATGAGTTTTTGACTTTGAATTGGGATTTTTGGGCATACTGAGCATGTCGTATGGTTAAGTTGCATGGTTTTCCAAACTATGCAGTAACCATGTAAAATCCTCTATAATTTTTCATAGATCCATCTGCATGGTTAGAGTATGGTTTTCTAAACCATGTGGCCACCTTGTGGGGGATTCTCTAGGATCCCAATAGATAGTGCACGGTTGATGAAATATTTTCCGAACCGTGTGACCCAGACCGTGTACTGTTACTATTTTTCAAAAATTTTAATTTAATTAAATTTGAAGCTCATTTTTAATAAAAAAATTAAAATCCTAAACTAACCCCTTCCCCCATACTCATGTGACCCCCCTTCATTGAGCCAGACACGCGCCACCTCCCTTATGACAAGATCCTTTATTTCGGTGATTCTATTAGATTTATTTGGTTTTATTCATCGATACCCCAAGGTAAGGTATCTAATTTCCCTATCCTTTCATTTTAGATGATTTTCCCTCTCCATGTCACTCCTCATGGTTTGGCTGAACCCTAGGGTTCTAGGTAGGCTTATTTTTTATGCTTATCTTCTTTGTAATGCGTGCAATAGGTCTTTTGGGGTGACCTCATGTACGTTTTGACATTATTCGCGGAAGAAGAAGTGCTTCCATATAATTTGGTTTTCCCGAATCGATTTGATGTGATTTTCTTCTACCCTATTTATTAGGACCAATTATATTTGGGGAATTTGTGACATTTATCTTCCTTCGTTTTGTTTAGGATTGTTGTTGGTTCTTCAAAGGAATCATATGAATATTCACATTTGTAGGTATTTATGTATATACATATATAAAATTTCCCTCATAGTATATATTCACTCATTTTAGTGAGAATAAATATTTTTGGGGCTAGTTATTCTTATATATATGTGTTCATATATATATGGGAATATGCATGTAATTGTAGGGGTGGATTCAATTGGCCTACCGTATATGAAAGTATAGGATTATGTGTATGTATCTGGTTATACATAATAAATTATGGTAATCTAAATATGTATATTGAGGCTAGGAGTCCTTATAAATATGAGATGGTGCATATGAGAAGAAGTAGGAAAGGGAAGAATTGAGTGGTCATCGATGACAGAATTGAGTGCCGATGTGTTTGAGCTTGGTTCTCTCACTTTTGACAAAAGTTTCCCTATTAATTATCCTTTAAATATAATAATAATTGATTGATTGGTGTTTAAAACTTTTTTTATTCTAGTTTGAAATATAAAGTGTTATAAAAGATTAATTGGAAAGTAATCACATTGTTTCCTCATTGAATTAAATAGCATGGAATGGTTTTATATGGAATGCACAACAAGTGTTCGAGAAAATTATAGATTGAAATTTATAAGTGGTTATTGGTTTCTCAAGGTTTTTTTGGTCTTAAAAATGTGTTTTAATTTTTTCATGAATTTTTAAGTTGTGTTTTTGGCTCTCTTTGTAACTTTTTTTCACCAAAGGATATGCGAGGCCTGATTGGTACTTTCAAAATTGGTTTTCTTTGGAAGACTCTCATTGTGATGTGTGTCTTTCCATTATTATTGTTAATGGGGTGGGAACATCCTTGGAATGGGACTTACCTCATGTATTTATGGTTCAAAGGAAAAGGGACTCCTTCTTGGCATGGTTTGGGGTGGTTCCAGTATGTATGACTTAGGTGGTGGATTTTATTTATTATATATATAGTTGATTGTTTGGAATTACTTGGCTCACCCACATTTTATACATATCATGAGAACCTATCATAGATATTGGATTATTTGAGAAGTATTTATACACTATTTTAGGATTATGTTAGGTCTAATGGCCCCTTAGTATGGACACACTATGCTTTAGGGATATTTCCCCTCAGTTGGGCCAGGTAGGGTATGCATGAGTGTTGTGGATTTTTAATTACATCATCTATGGCAATAGGAAGGATTATGTTTTAGTAAGTTCTAGGTTTTCCCTTGAGCTCATAGTTATTCCCATGTTCCCCGAAACTTTTTTATCTATGGAGGATAATCTAGGTGCCACATATGGTTTTGTTAATTGCGTACTGTTTTCCCATTTCCCTCATTATATTGTTATTTCTTATGTTACTTATTTATGATGTATCCCTTTAGTATAGATTACTTTTTTCTTTCTAAATTATGCATGAAAATGTTTTGAAAAATGTTTCATACTCCTTTCCACCCTTTATAAAAACATCCTTATTTTTACTTTCACTCTCTTTCTCTAGAAATCTTGAGCTTCCCATTTTTAGAAAGTCCTATATTAAAAAGAGGGCAATGGACTATGATCTGTTTTTGAAATCGAATGGTTGGAAATCCTATGTTTATATTATTATATATCAAAATACTAGTAAGTGAATATTTTATTTAAAGGAAATGCATAAGTAATAGATTACTTGGCCACACCTAATAACTTTTAATATTCATGCCTATACTTTTATTTTTGTTTTTAGCCTTAGGTGTAGGTTCTATATTAGTCTCAATCATTATGGAGTGATGCCAAGTTTTGGGATCAGAGCATAACCAGTGGGGTCACATAGAGATTTAGTAGTCATTGGGTTTAGTACTAATTATTTTCAATTTTTTTAGTGGATTTGTTTTTCCCTTTTTATTTATGTTGAGATTATCATTTATCTTTTCACTACATTTTTATTTATCTCGGGTGAAATCATTCCAACTAAATCACTTTGATTCCCTCAGGGATGCCATGGTATTTCTTGGGTGAACAGTTTGGGGCCAACCATGGTTGGATCATGATAAAATGGTATTAGATTATAGGTTCATTAGAGGACCTAGATTTTAGAGAACCCTTTTTCATTTGGGTTTTCAAGGTATAATGTGTAGGATTATTGGAATTTGAGGTTTAGGTATGTGGAAGTGTCTAGAGAACACTTTATGTGTTTAACCTTGGGAATCCATGGGAAGTTGGGTTTTAAGATTTATTCTTTTTATTTTATTTATCATTATTTTTCTTGCTATTTCTTGATTTTGGTTTATTGAGTATGGTTTATTTGGATTTTTTTGGATTGTTTATGAGTTTTGTTTTTGTGTTTAGGTATTGAAATGACAGTTGGTCTAGCGGATTTTTCTGAACTCATAGGGCCTAGAGATCCATCTATCCCAGGGATATGGTCCTAAATGACTCTCTGTGGTAGTGGTGTTATTTATATATAGCCAACAACCATATGGACAAGTCACCCATTCTCACTAATTCCCTTATGGAATTTATTTTAAGCATTTCATAATTTTATAATTTTCATGAAAACCATGTTTTAAATTATTAAAAATAAATTTCAAATGGTGATTTTTTGAATTTTAGAAAAGATAAAAGGGGTTTAAACATTATTGAAATAATGTATTATAAAAATAAATTTCTAATTATATTGACTTTTGATAAAAAGGGTTTTAGTAAAATGATCTTATTCTTAATATTTTATTTTAAAAATCAGGTGTGTTATTTCAATTGAATTTTGAAATATTTATTTAAAAGGAGAAAGTGGTTTAAGCAGGAAGGGTTGTATTTCATGATGTAAATTCAAAATATTTAGTGGAATGATATGTATTGAAGTGTAGAGCTAAAACGGGTTTCCAATGTGGTGGTCAGTAAGATATTTGGAAAAGTTTTATGAAATTTGTGGGTCATTTCTTTTTTTTTTTGGAATTTAATTAGGATGAGTTATTAATGGTGAGTGGGTTTATATTGAGTTTTCATTTTTCTCACATATATTATTCCCCCAATAATCTCTAAGGAATCTTGAAAAATTATTTTTAGGTTTCTCTTTCATTATTTACTTTCGGTATATCTTGTATTGTATCATTTTTTAGTGCTTCTGTTCCAGATATGGTACGTGGTGTTCTTTAGTATAAGGAATTAATCATGATGTTTCAAGAGTTAAACCCTCCTCACTTATTTTAGTAGTTTTAACTGAAAAAAAACTGAGGGATGGCTGAAAAACATTGAGGATATTTTTACTCAAATAGATCTTATCGAGCCTCTTGTGCTCAATTTCATGACCTTTATGATCAAAGTGCTGATTTGGAAGTGGTTTAAGTCATTCATTAGGACCAAGCCTCAGGAAGACCTCCCTTAGTTATTATTCAAGAATGTTTTCATCTAACAGTACTTCTCTGAGGTGGTAAAGGTGATGAAGATGTGCTACCTTCGACAAATTGATGGATCAATGTTCGATTTTATTCATTATTTTTTGGATATAGTCCTATATATCATAGAGTTGGATGAGGATTTCTCTCTGAATTCCCAACATTTTGAGAATGGGATTTTTCCTGATCTTCAGTAGAGGGTGTTAGAATTCAAAATAACCTCCATTTTTGGATGTGGTGAGGGAAGCAGTTCGGGTAGAGACTGTGTCAACAAAGGTGCTCGAGGCATCCAATACTCCTTAAGTATCTAGATTTGGTGAAGGGAATTCCGGTAAAGATATGGGAAAGCAATATGAAGTTGATTATGTAGGTTGGTGAATCAATATTCATTCTAATATTTCATCAACTTCTTCAGGGCATAGAACCCTGGTGTGTCATCAATGCCATAATAAGGGTCACAAGAAGTTGTCTTGTATAGAATAAAAAAATATTCTCCGTACCCATGGACACTTGAGTCACTTTCAAAGGTTTTTCTAGAGTGTTTTTAGGAAGTGATGTCGAGCCATGTACACCCCTTCAAAAGACCCCAAACCTATTTATAGGAGTACGATGATGATCTAGATTTATTTTAAAGTTTCTTTTGTTATAATTTTTTTTTATTTTTTGGATAGTGATGTAATATTTTTTTAGGGATGGTAAATGAGGTTATTTTCCCTTCTTTTGAATTATGTTCTTATTGTAAGTTCCTTTATTGAAAATTTTTATACTTTTTGTTATGGGATAGTGGAATTATTTTTTTCTGGCATAATTTTTTTTTTTTTTTTTTTCATTAGGATTTGAGAGTTATTACAACATGGGAAATTAATTTTTTAATAGAGTACTAAAATGGATGGGAGGCCCCAATAAGAATAGATTGTGATGAACCTAGCTTCCTAGAGTTGTTGATGGGGAACTTTCTTGTCTCTGCCCCACCTGACATTGATCATAGTAGTTGGTTGTCTTTTATAATGGGTCATGTGGTAGATTCCCATAGAGATCCCAAACAGAACATGATGAGTTTATTTGATGGTTTATATGTCAGTGGTCTAGGTGTTCCTTGGTGGGTTGTGTTTGTAAAAGAGTGAGTCTCCATGCCATAATCCATTGATTATTGATTTCAGTCCCTCGGTCATGTGTGATATTTTCCTTAAATGTTTGGATTCTTTTGAGGATGACCTCATAGTTTTTTTGGGGATTTTTTAGTTTTCGGTTCTGAATGGAAGCGAGTATTGGATCTTTGATCTTTGAGTTTTTAGTTCTTGCCTCGGGTCATAGTTCATCCTTGCATTGGTCTTGAACAACTAAGTTTCTTGGGACTTTTTGCTAGCATAAAATGTTATGGCGGGGATAATCTTCACACCCCAACCTAAAACTATTATTTTAATTTAATTATTTTTGAGTTCCTATTTTGTTCTTTTCTATTCTAGGTTTTTTACCCTTGGAATTGGGAGTTTTTTTGGAATACATAACATGTTTCACATTTAAGGAACATTTTTTTCCAAATCATGTGGTAACCATGCGAAAACTTATACAATTTTTTATAGATCTAACCGCATAGTTTTCCATATCATATATCCAACCCATAAAGGGTGATTCTGAAGTATAGTAGAGGGCACATAGTTTGCTAAACCATGTGACCCGAACCATGCATCGTGTTTGTTTCTCAAAAAAATTTAATCAAAATTAACACTAAAATTAAATAAATAAACAACCCTAATCTAACCCCTTACTCTTATTTTTGTGACCCCTCCCCCATGCTCTTCCTCCAACTACATGTGAGCCACCCCACCCCCACGCCCTTTTAGAGAGATCCTCTATTCTAGTGATTCCAAAATATTTATTTGGGTTACTTGGATAAAAACCCTAGGTGAGGTCTTTGCTTATATTCTCCATTCATATATAACAATTTTCCATCACTTATTCATTGTTCTTGGTTTGGATGAACCCTAGGGTTTTGAGTGGGATGTTTTATTATGTTTATATTCTTCTTAGGTAATAAAATTGGTCTCTTGTGGCGACCTCATGTGTGTTTTGGAATCCTACACTGAAGGTGAAGAACCTCTATCTAATTAGATTTGTTTGACACCATTTTGAGTGATTTTATTCTACCCTATTTATTTATCAAAATTATATTTGTGTATTTTGATGATTTTTATCTTCCTTTGATTTGTCTAGGATGATTTATGGTTCTTCAAAGGTGACCAATGCATATATTCATATATAGGTATATATGTATATATATATATATATATGTTCCTCCTTTTATATATTCTCTCATGGAGGTTTGAATATATATTTTTTTGGAAAGGTGTTTTTATATATATATGTGTGTATATTCCTATGGTAATATGCAAGTAAATATTGGGGTGGATTTGGGTGGCCTACTATTTATTCAATTATAGACGTATTTGTAACGCTCCCCATATACATATTCATTTATATTAATCCAAATATGTATAATTGGGATAGGTGTCCTTGTAAATATGTGAAGGTGTATATTCATAGAAGTAATAGATGTAAGATTCAGGTGGTCGCTAATGAAGGCATCGAGTTACGAGGTGTTTCTCTTGGTTCTCTCCATTCTGAGGTAGGTTTCCCTATGCATTGGCCTTTAAATTTAAGAAGTCTTTATTTCTTGATTCTTATAACTTGTTTTTATTCTAGTTAGAAATATAAAATGTTTTTATAGATTAATTAGAATGAAATAAACTTGTCTCAAAATTGAATTAAATTTTCTGGAATTGATTTATATGGCTTGCACACCAATTGTTTGATAAAATTCCCAGTTGGACATTATAAGTGGTTGATGATTTCAAAATTATGTTTTGGTTTTCCAATTTTTTTTTAAATATTTCATGAAATTATATGTGGTGTGTTTGTCTCACTTTGAAATGTTTTGACAATCAAAGGATATGCAGGCCCTAATTGGCACTTTCAAAATGGGTTTTCTTTGGAAGACTCTCCTTGGTATGAGTCTCTTTCCTTGATCATTGTTAAAGGGGTAGTAATATCCTTGGAATGGTACTTACCTTAAGTATTAATGGTTATAAGGTAAAGGGAGTATTCCTTTGGGTGGTTCAGGGTGGTTCAGGGTGGTTCGGGTACATGTGACTTATGTGGTGGATTTTTTTATTATATATATGGTTGATTATTTAGTATTTCTAGGATCACCCCCATTTTAGACATACCATGGGAACCTAGCATAGCTAGAGGATTATTTGAGAATTCTTGTTGTACTATTTTAGGGTTATGCTATGGATATTGACCCCTATGTACGAACACACCCGCTTTGGGGATATTTCCCCTTCATTAAGACAGGTAGGGTATGACAGAGTGTTTAGGCTATTTGATTCCATCTGGCGCACTGACAAGATGGATCCTGTTTTAGAATTTCCCAAATTTTCTACTAAGCTCCTAGGTATTTCCATGTTTCCTGACACTTGTTTATCTATTGTGTATAATCTAGGTTCTACATTTGTTTTTGTTAATTGGGTAATTTTTTTCCACTTCCCTCATTATTGTTTTATTACTTATTCTACCTGTTTATGATGTGTCTCTTTGGTAAAGATTAAATTTTTGTCTTATAAATGATTCATGTAAAATGTTTTTAAAAAATTTTCGTACTCTTTTTTACCCTTTACAAAAACACATGTCTTCTTACATTTCCTCTCTTTCTCTAAAATCCCAAAAACTCTACTTTAAATAAAGACCAACTTCAAAAATAGAAGGATGTGAAATGTGATTTGTTTTAAAATTGAATTTTTGGAAATCCTATATTTATAATATTATATTCAAAACTAGTTTTAAATGAATATTTATTATGAAAATACATAATAAATAGTTTACTTGGGAATTTATAATAATTTTTAATACTCACACCTATACTTAAATTTTTATTTCTTTCCTCAGGTGAAGGATCCGACTTGGTCTTGATCTACATGAAGTGATGTTCGGTTTTTGGATTTGAAAGTGACCTATTGGGTCACATAGAGATTTAGTGATCATTATGTTATGTTCTAAATTAATTTCATTTTATGATGAGTCTGGTTGTTTGGTCCTTATTATTTATGTTGAGTGGCATGTTTATCTTTCCTTTACTTTTGTTTATTTATATTAGGAGAAATCATTCACATTGACTATATTTTATCCTCTTGGTTCTTTTCTCCACCCTAGGGAGATCAAGAACATGCCTCAAATATTCCATAGGATGACTTGGGTGATCATTTTAGGGTCGAAATGGGTTGGTTCATGACATTGAGGAAGTGGTTCATGTAAAGTTTGATAAATATGATCATTTTGTTTTTGTAAAACCATCAGAACATCAAAATACCATTGATGTTTTAAAAAATCCTTATATTAAATTAACTGGAGATAATGTACAAATATACATTTTAAAATCACTAGAAGTAAGACCACTAGATTTTCAAAATCTAGTTGTTACTTTAATGGAATAAGAATGTCTGTTATTTGAAGATCAACTTAACAATTTACCGAAAAAGTAAATCCTAAAGAATCTCCTTTCAAATTATATTATTAGGGATGTATATAAACTAAATAAAACTATAATTTCCCTAAGAAATAATTATTTATCATCATGTCTTCTTCACATAATTTGAACATTAAAAAAACAAATGATGCTTTATGTCATGAAAGTTGGATAAAGATAATGAAAGAAGAACTTAATCAGTTTGAATAAAACCATGTTTATTCCCCAGTTGAACATCCTAAAGATCTACTAATAGTTAGTGTAAAATGGTTTGATAGAAATAAATGTGATGAAAATGGATTTATAAAAAGAAATAATACAATACAAGTTTCTGAAGGATATTTTGAAAAAGAAGTCTTATACTCTGGTGAAAATTTTTGACCGATAGATACACTAGATTCTATTTGGATATTATTATCCTTTAAAAAAATTTAATTTTAATTTATTTAAAATGGATGTGAAAAGTTATTTTATTTATGGTTATATACAAGTGGATGTTTATATTGAACAACCACCAACTTTGGATGATGTTAGATTTCCAAAAAAGTTATTTAAACTTAATGCATCACATTATGGATTTAAAGAAACCCCAAGAACATTATATAAAAGATGTATTGGATATTTACTTAAAAATAATTTCTTAAAGGAATTTTTGATCCAACCCTTTTCATAAAGAAAATATTCAAAGACAAAATCATTTTTAAAATTTATTTTAATTATGTTATTTTTGGTTCAACTCAAAAATCACTTTCTAATAATTTTTATAAACTTATGAAAAACTAGCTTGAAATGATCATGAGGTGAGAACTCAACTTTCTACTTGATTTTCATATTTTTTCAAAAACTAGAATGAAATATTTTGACATGACATTAATATATTAATTATTTACTCAATTATTTTTTTCTGAAAATGCATAAAACATAAGTACTCATTTTTCAACTTCTATCAAACTTGATCATCATTAAACCTGTAAATTGATAGATAAAAAACATTATAGAAGTGTGATAAGAAGTTTGATATATTTTAAAACAAGTTGATCAGATATAATGCTTTCCATATTCATATGTACAATATTTTAAGATACTCTAAAATAATCTAATTTGAAATATATATAAATCAAATTTTCAGATACCTTAAAATTAAATTAGAGATTGGATTATTTTATTCTTCTAAAAATTAGTTTGTCTTAAAATTTTGATAAGATGATGGATCTAGAAATTTTAAGATAGATTAAAATTATTTTTCTAAAAAATTTGATTTATTAGGAGAAGCCTTAGTATCATGGTCCATCAATAAACAATTTTATGTAGCAATTTCAACTACTCAATGGGAATATGTATTAGCCAAAATTTGTTGTGCTCAAGTGTTGTAGATGAAAAACAAACTCATAGGTTTTGATTTGAGTTTTAATAAATCTCAAAATATTTGTGATAAAAAAATTTCATTTTCTTATCAAGATACCATTCACATCACTCATCTGAAAAGAACATATATGTAAGAAACTATTTCTTTAAGGACCGCACATCGAAAGAGGAAACTTTTATCGACTTTATCAAAATGTAAAATTATCTTTCTAATATCTATACAAAACCAATTTCTTCTTATAGATTTGAATTCATTAAATCAATTTTGGGAATGATCTACCAAAAATTATCTTCAATCCACTTCTTTTTTAATCTATCTCCTACAATTAAAAACTCATCTAGTGGAAAAGGTGGATATTTTTTTTAAAACTTATATGATTTTTAGAATGATCTGATTTTAAAACCAATCTGATTTTTGAACATATATTATTTTGAAACTTATCTGATTTTGAAATATATCTAATTTCAAAACTTATTTGATTGCAAAAATATCTAATTTTTAACTTTACAGACTTTTTAAATTTTTCAGTTTATCATTTTTTTATAAATGATATACATTTTTTAACTTAATCTTAAGCCATCCTTGAAAAAAAAGATCATGCACCAGAATATAAATTTAGTTAATTTTAATATTTTAATATCTATTACTATTACATTTTTATAATTCTTTATCTTAGGGGATATAATAAATTTTTTAAAAACAATTCAATTACTTCTTATAAGGAGTTGTTACTAATTTTCAAAAATATCACTTTTTATTTTCAATTAAAATAAATTTTAAATTTAATTCTTGAAACAATTTTTAAGACATAATTTTTTGCCTTTCATTATATATAAAAGAATTTAAGAACTACTCATATATCATAGAAATATATTTATATGATATCAATTTTAAATTCCTATATAAGGACTACAATATAAATTCATTTTTTTCATCCAGTTTATCTATCTTATTTTTTCTACATAGATGTGTCCAATATGAATTTTCTTTCTAAATTATTATCAAAAGAATATCTGAAGGCTATCCATGATGTTTAAAGTAAAAAGGGAATGAAATTAAGTTGAAGAACTATATCTATTTATTGGTGAAGAAGGTGTAGTTAAAATTCTAATAATACATAATCACACCTTTTGTTATATGTATATTTTTGATAAGATCCTTAATACTGGAGGAGAAAGTGAAGTTCAAACTGAACTCACTTTTTAAGAAGATACAATAAAATAGGAATATATGGTTTTAATGGAATTGATATAGACAAATTTTATGACATCATCAATGTAAACTGTATTTTTATTAAAGATCTAATGTTATTCCAATGTTTTGAAAGAAACCAAAACATAAGATCTGCCAAATCTAAAACATAAATAAATTTATAATTTTTGAGGGTATTATTTTCTTCCTTATGTATTTCTATTTGAAAATCAAAAAGTGATAGAAATTTCAGATTATGTTTTTTTATCTTTAAATTCTACATATTTTTTGATTAATTTTCAAATAGGTTATTTTTTTCTCTAATAAGTTTTGTATAATATTTTTCTCAAAATAAAGAGGGATAAATTAAAGAGGTATATTGTTAGTAAAATTGACTCGAATTTTGTAACAAAGAGGAATAGGTTGTTTTTTATTTTTAATTTCTATTCTTCTATTCAAATATTATTATGTGACTCGAATTTTCTAACAAAGAGGTATATTGTTAGTAAAATTTTTGCGTTAATAAATCATTTATTTCTTTATTTTGGAAATAAAAATACAATTTATTTCAATTTTATCTAAATTGATTTTTTTAAAGTTATTATTCTTATGGAGAATGAACTTATGGTGACTCAAATAGTGGATCTCTAAATCTATTTTATGAAAATATGGTGTTAGGAAGTTTCATTCTAGATTACATCCATTAGATTTAGAATCATTATAGTGGTGCAGATCTAATCCATCAATAGATTAATGAACATGTTGAGTTCATTGGTAAATGAATAAGTTGATGTCGATGTAGTTAAAACTCACTCGAGGTTTTGTGAAATTAGACCATTGAATTTTTTTAGAATGTTTTATATAAATAAATTCTCACCTCAAGAATTTGAAGTATAGTACATAAATTAGAAAAAAGGATTATGAAATTTCTTTCTCATTTTGAAGATTTTCAATTTCTTGTTGCTAGGAATGCTTCTAATCCAGGCATTTTTTATTTTTCATAGCATTAGTTAATAACTATAATTGTGTGAGGTTTAGTTTATAAGGATATAATTAATTTTAATTTTAATCATTTTTATTATAATCCTATGATATTGACGACATTAAAGGATAGGAATACAGAATATTTACCAATCATATGATTGAGGGATTATGTGTTTAGAAATTGAAAGCTCAAGTACTTCTAGTGTGTGGAAGTAATCTGCTGCTAACAAGTATAGTTGAGGCTTCCAGATATAGGAAGATATGAATTCTGATCTATTTAAAATAAGAGATGCCTTATGAGAGGTTTGAAATTCATAGATTCCATAGATCATATTTTTAGATCTACCTTTCAATTTGGTCAAAAAGTGATGTTTTGAAAAGAGTCATTTTTAAAAGGTGTATTTGGTTTACTATCCTAACTTGAAAATTTAAAAAAATTATTTCTAAAAAGTAGTTTTGAGAGAAAGTGAGAACCCAAATAAATAACATACAACACAAAGTTTCAAAACACATAATAAATTACCATGATATTCTAGAAAATCATTAAAATATTTGAATCAGCCACTCTATGAAAAATCCATAAGATAGAGGTTATCTTTGTGTATGGATCATCTTAGGTGAGATCCCCAAAGTGGTAGGAAATCTTTTCCAAGGTCTGAATATACTCATCCAGATTTATTTTTCCCTCATTCATTTCACATGCCAATATCTGATCTTGTTTGTTAATCCTATTAATTTTCTCTTCAATAAGATCAAATAAAATTTATCTCTCATAAATTTTATTAGAAATTCCCTTTGAAATGTTAATATCAAAATATTTTAAAAAACTATCTTCCATAGACTATAGGAGAATATTTAGGTTGACATTATCCTTCCTTGAATCCTTTTGGACACCATCAAATGCCTCTGATTCAAATTTTTGGTTTGACCCACCTAAACTATCAATTTGTATCTCCTCATCCTTATCTCCAACAACCTTAACCAAATCATCAAGTGGTGTTTATTTCAAAAATAGAATTTCACTTTCTTGAACCTCGACTAGGTCACCAAGTGGTGTTTATTGTACAGAACACTTAACATCTTCCTCAAAACGTTTTGGCTTACTGGAGGATCATGTTACCATAGGATTTGGAAAACTTGAGTAATCTTTTTGTGGTATTCCTTTATTTTCATTACTAACTAGATAGTACCCGAAATCAAATTTTACTTTCTTACCATTCCATGAGCTAGAACCCATGTCCACAATCAATAACTAATTTTGATCCACTGATGAAATAGACTTGGAATCAACTTCATAGTCACTCATCTTTGGTTCAACCAAGATCTTTGAAACAACCAATTTCCTTTTCAACTTTGGAATAATAGTCTACCAGACATCTTGGTCAGTAACACCCTTATTACTGACTGAAAACTAACATTTTTATTTCCTTTGAAAGAAAAAACTGATATAAGAAAATCACAGTGGAAGAAAAAGTGCAATCCCAAAGCATCATTAATCACAAACTTCATCCCCTCACTAGTAAAATAACCTATATTAAGGAAAAAAGAAATAATATGATTGGGTGAACCTACAAATGCCAATAAATATGCCACCTAGTTCTATTACCGCCATGTGTGAGTGATATCAATAAGATTACCCAAAATCTGCTTACACTTTCTGATGATATAAACGCTATTCCACGGAACCCGCCATGTACCTGCTAATGATTTGCAGAGCATTAAAGAATTTATTTCCACTGCTTTAAGAGTGATATTCCACTACCCGCACATCTCCAAACCTGTGAGCATAGCCTGCGCTTTTTGCTTGGAAAACGTCGCCCTTGCCATAGAAAGCAGAAAATGATGCAACAACAGACCCTTCCCAATTCTGAATGACCCAACCACCTCTCATCTCCCCCCTAGAAGGGATCCATCTGGGTTGAGTTTTAGGCTGAAGTGGAGGGGATACCAGCATACCCAGTGCCCATGACCCAACTCCCTGCTTCGGCTGGATAGAAAACAACCGGGTATCATGGCTTTCACTGATGGCGCATCTTGACAGCCAGTACACACCCGGACCAAGTCCTGAAAAGAGTTCTTCATTTTAAAAATAATACTTTCCTGAGTACCTCTAATATTTTTGTGTCGTGCACCATTCCTTGATCACCAAAGGGTCTAGCATCCCGCTAAAACCAAAATAGCTCGTGCCTTCCTTTCAGGTCCATGATCGCCCACTCCTCAAAACCATGCACTTAAGAAGTTTTCCATCGTCCCTCCCTGACCATTCCACCCAGTGAAAACACCGAACACTGGACAGATCCATCTATCCCATTCACTATCAAAAAAAAAGATTCCCCAGGGATTCTGTTTTGGGCTCCCGGTAACACCAACACCTCGAGGCAAAGCTAACACCCATACGACGAATGTTATCATCAGTAGGCAAAGCTCAGTTCCTTACCCACCACAATAAGAAATTAAATTTTTAGGGGACCTCCTTGAGCCACATAGTCTCCCCCATGTATCATCATCATTTACATCCATCCTAACACAAGAAAAATCCTTTAAAGAAAACACACCTGACAAACAGCCTGTAAAAATAAGATTATCATGCTCATCATTGATAACAATGCTATTGAAAACAGACTGTTGACTATCATCCAAAATGTCCTGAATAAAACCAGAATGACCACTAGCCTCACGAAACAATATATTCAGTGTGGGACATCCTGGAAACCACAACCTACCAACCCCCCAATCTTACAGCCAGAATTTAATATCACCTCTTCCAACCATCCACATAGAGTGCTGATACAATACCTCCAGGTAAGGGTGAATTAGTTTCCAAATCTTAGAGGGTCGTACTCTCTTCTCATTCACATTAGAGCCATATTTGTCAGGCATTGTCCTACCCCAAATTTTTCTTCCTTCCATAGCCTCCCAGTAACACCCTTATTCGATTCATTCAGATAAATGAACTTGTTGTGAAGATGAATTGAGGGAGGATGACCCCCCAACACAAAAGGTTCCTACAAAGAGTTACCACTATTCTTAGGAACATAGTTAGAAATGGGCCAAACTCTAGTATCCTCCCCACCAACCTAGATAGAACCAAAAAAAAATTGAATGAACATTGGTATTAAAAACACTCTAAGATATCATTCCAGCATCTCCAATATTGTACATACTCAAATTGGATCCATCCATGTCACACGTCAAGCCAGTAAATACATCTGAAACCCTTGGTTTTGGAGGAAGTGTCCTCCCCTCCTTCTAGTTAGGATAAATTTTAGTGGTTCCTTCCTAGTACAACATACCAGTAGAGAGGATTTCATGATCAACAGACACCCTATATAAGTAGGAGGATGAATCATAACCTAAAAAGTTACATGAAGAACATAAGTTGACCCAAGACTCAAAGAGAATTTTTTTTCTTCAAAAGAATCTTACCTTCAATCTCAATGCATAGAAAATCCACTGGTACTTTGAGACATCCACTTATATGCAGATATAAGGAGATATATGGTGGATTCAAGCACATGTATGATTATCAACACAAATAAATTGGACCACCACATTACCAGTCAACCTGAGAAATGAAATATTCTGAAATAAAAGAGGTGTACAAAGATGGGAAATCCAAATCAATATGAAGGGAAGATCCCGTATAAGGTGAAATGCAAAGGATCAGCAGAAAAGAGAAAAGTGGGATCCAAAAAATGCCTATAGATCACTCAACCAAGATGAGATAAAGTCTTATTTATAATAAATCCTAATCATAAATTGATAACTATCTAGAAGCGTGATTATCTAACAATCATGTACACCGTAAGAATTGGAAACAAACCTATCAAAGACATCCAAAAAGGGATTATTATTTACAAAACACGACACCAAATTGAGATCCAATAATGCATATTCCATTGTAAATTCCATGAGCGAAACTAGAGGCTTGATAATTTCATCTACATGTAGTAGGAATTTTGGGCTAACCTCAATCTTGGGAAATATAAGAAGAATATTGGGGTTGTTAATGGGAGACAATGGATGGAGAAGAGATAGAGGTAGAGTGAAACCTCACCCAAACCCCCACCCTTGAAAAGGGGGAGGTCAATGGGAATCCATATGACCTACGTCATGGGTTGAGGAACCCTAGAGGGATGAGGTTCCTTTATTGGTCATCTATTATAAATTCTTGTTCCTATTTGGTTTACTAAACAATAATTTGAGTTATTCTTTAAACTTTTGTTTTTTTCTTTCCTGAATTTCCATTATATCAATTCTTTTATCAGTTTTTGAGATATAGTTAGTTTAAAATTTCACTACCTTTATTTTTTAATCAGAAATATAAAATATTGATCACTTGATTATAGTTATGTCAATTGTATTTAAATATAGTTTATAATTTAGTTAGTCTAATCTTTGACATGATCGGTAATTTTAAAAACCAATCAACTTGAAAAAGATGAAAATTTTAAGACTCTTTAGAGTAAAATTAACCCCCCCCCAAAATTTTACCCACCATCATACCTTGATACAACATAAACTTCATAGAATTTGGATATAACTGTTATTTTGTAACAAACATAGATGTGCTTACCTAATATTCTAGTTTAAATGATTCTAGTCACATTAAAAACCCACCAAAAAAGTACAAGTCAAATAAATAGTGTGGGGAGATTCATCCAAACAATGAATTCAAATGTTTCTATTTTAGAAAAATGACTCAAGAGTCTCTCCCTTTTTGATAATTACAATATATAACAAATAATTTTTTTTATAAGAAATAAAGTGAAGTAGAAAACTCCCTTTACTTTCAAAATACCCACTTCCACTTATATTTTTATTAAATGTTAAAAATAGTTTTATCCTTACTAAAATAATAAAAACATCCAAACCTTTCTCTTTTTAACCATTATTTCCTTCATAAATTTTCTTCCCTGTAAAAAACTATTCTCCCGCTTTATTCATCACCCTTTTATTTACTAATATTTTTCCATCTTAGGGATTATTAAAAATAAAACCATGAGAGTTAGGAAAAATTAATAATCAATATAATATAATTGGATTAAAAACTCTAGTAAAATCATGAGGCTCTATGTAGTAATAAACCCAATCCATAGAAACTTCATAACAATAAGTTAGAATGGAAATAATAATAATAAAATAAAGGTTATATAATAATTTAAAACAAAGAATATTACTTATGTAATATTCACTCTAAAAGTACAAGTCAATGTAAAAATAAAAAGTTATCATAGTTCTATGTAGATAAAGAACGTCTCTCTCCTTTATTGAGGAGTTTTTAAATGTTAGGAAATGAAAGTTGATCACTTTATACTAATCATACCCATTTTTTGTTTAATTAGTTAAAATATTTTAGAATGTATAGGTTTAGTAAAAATATAATCAAGTTTATTTTCAATTACAATGAATTCGAGAACAATACCTCCTATTTGTGTGTGAGATCTCAAAGGAAATGGGGTTTTACATTTTTGTGCTAAGCCTGTGATAAATGAATTGTACTCTTAGATAAACAAACCACACTGGTTTGATAATAAATAATCAGAGTTTGAGATAAAATATTCTTTAAATCAGTGATTTTTGGTTTTATCCACAACAACTGGTCACAAAAACTTCTAGCTACAATATATTTATCTATAAAAGTGGAAAATTCTACTCAATATAGTTTTTTCTCGACCAAGAAACTATAGATTCAATAAGGAAATGAAGGTTCAATAAATAATAATCTTTTCTATTTTAAACCCTATAAAATTAGTATTTTAATAACTCTTAAGTAAAACTCTAATATATAAGAAGAAAATGGTTTCTTTTCTGATGTTTATTTAATATAGAAGAAGGTTTTTTTATCATCCTTAAGATTAGAATATTTTAGATTAGATTTAAATATTTCACATAGGGAAATATAGTATAAAAATATATGGTCGATTAAGTATCAAGTAAAGTAAAATTATGATCCTATGTCAAATGTTTTTGATCATATGATTTCCCTAATTCATCATGGTCAAGCTTAGAAGAGGTATCTACCAAAGTAACTATACTAGAAGATTTGTTAAAACTAAAACATTTAAGTAAATCTTTGATATACATATTTTAACTAAAGATAGTTCCTTCCATTTTTCTAGTTATTTAGAAATAATGAAATGAATTATGTTCTCCCCTAATACTCATCTCAAACTCACTTTTCTTAATTTTTATGAAATTTTCAAGACTTTTTTTGGGTGGTTCCAAAAATAATGTCATTGGAATAGATTTGTACCATTGTGTTGTTAAAAAAATCTTTATAAAAAGTTTTTTATTTTACTTTCCTTGTAAAAAATATTATGTAAAAAAATATATAATCTAACATATAAGGTTCATACGGCTTGTTTGAGTTTGAAAAGTTCTTAACTGAGTTTATAAACATGTTATAGAAAATTAGTGTCTTAAAAAACCAAGATTTTTCAACATAAACCTCCTCCTAAAAACAATAATTAAGGATGGAACTCATTACATCTATTTGAAATATTGTAAAATTTACAGGGGTAGTAAAGACAAATAAAATATTATCAGATTTCATTCTGGATACCGAATGAAAATTTTCTTTGAATTTTATGCCCTCTTTTTTATTATTACCATTAGAAATGAGTTTTTATTATTCTGAATAATGGTTCCATTCTCATAAAAATTATTTTACAAACCCCATTTAACTTATATATCTACAAGATCAAAAGGATATTGAAATAAATTTATAGCCTATTCTGGTTGATTAAAATCTTATTGTATAGAAACTATCCAAATCTCTTCACACATGGAATCATATGAATATTTATGGTCAAATTGAGATAATAAATCATTATGCACACACTTATTCCATAAATAACTTTTGGTTTTGAAAGGACAAACTATATAAACAATTACATTATCTTTGGGAAGATTCCTTAAGTTGATCTGGTTATTGTGTAACGCCCCGACCCCAGTTACCCAGAGTCGGTGCATTATTACATAACATTGGCATGATCACAAGAAAGATCAAATCTCGAAAGACCGATTGGTTTAGTAGCCTTGGAAACACTAGATATATTCATAAGTTTTACATTATATCAAAAAATGAAAAACTACTACAACAACATAATGTTTCCACAGTCCACACTATAATCCCCTCATAATATCCCTGCAGGTCATTCATAACTTACATCTTCACATCCTGGGAAAAATAAAACATAAAAAAAAGGGGTGAGCTCAAATGCCCAGTAAGGATAACAATATAGAGGAACATTCAAAAATAAGCATAAACATTTAAGGCAATGAATTACTAAAACAAAAGCCTTTTAAACTTGAACTTCAACATAGTATGGCAAAAGTAAATTGAAATAATTCCATTTACTTGTTCACATGGATATTCTACTAATCGAATAATCACATGCAAAATCAATAACCACTTTCATAATGTTGGAATGCATAATGCTAAACTTTAATTACTTTTCAAGGCCTCGTCCCAAGACCTTGGGGCTAACAGTAACCGGAACCCAACCCGGAGTGCCTCTAATAACCGGACACCAACCCGGAGTGCCTCTAATAACCGGACACCAACCCGGAGTGCCTCTAATAACCGGACACCAACCCGGAGGGCTTACTTTTACCAGTCCCTAACCTGGAGGGCTTACTTTTACCAGTCCCCAACCTGTAGGGCTTACTTTAACCAGTCCCCAACCTGGAACATACTTGTCCAACACATTCATATGAAGTAAAGATTGAAATATAACATAAACATTCTTATTGGAACTAGCATACGAAATGTCAATGCTTTCACCATAAACTATGAATGGTATAAAAATATCACATCCACAGTCAAACATATCACAAAACCTTCAAAACAATATAGACGTTTTGTATCATAATAAATCAACTTCAAATAATCTTAAAACCCATCAAAGGATGTTGACATAGATGAAATCAAAATTCTTTTTTAAAGAAATATCTCCTTTTATTTTGAAATCATTTAAGATCCATATAAAATAAAACATTTTCTTTGAAAATATTCTTATAAGCTTGTATGGAAAGCTTCGACGATTTTATAACGGCGGAAAATAACCGCACCCGCCGTATAAGTTAAAAAAACATTCTTACCTCAATTCTGTCGAAAAGGTTAAAAAGGACCTTGTTTTGAAAACGACGGAAAGATTCCTTTATAAACCTCTTATAAAAAGTCAAACAAGGGTATAAATGACTTTAACCCATATTCTTGTAAATAGTAAAAATGTTTTGAAATACATTTCGAAGAAACATGGATGTGGATGATAAAGAGATCCCAGTAGATTATTACGTATAATACAACCTCGAATAATGAAGAGATTGTGAAATAACACTTACCTTGTACTTTTCCTTGGTTGGGGTAGGTTAACCTCCTGTATAATGGTGAAATAATTGTTACTAAATTATACAAGAATCATATATATTAATATGATATCATATATGGTCTTTTAACATTGATTTGTTAATAATATCTTAGAATTATCGTCGTTTCAGGTGTTAACTTACTCATTTTCTTTTATATGTTTTGTTACATAAGTCATGTTTGTTGTATCTTATTCATATCCAGAATGATATCAAGTCCTTAAACATCATTTTTAAATCATTAAATGATAATTATACTTGAATGGATACGATGGAGAATGAATCTCATCGCGTTCGTGGAGACGGTAGTCCGTACGTACGCACGAACGCTACTTCCATTTAATTTTTATTTTAAAAGAATCGAATCCAAATGATACATAGGTATATTACTATTCCAGTATAATATAATATTTTATATATGTTACTTAAGTTCATTAACACCATCCTTTATACGTTCCATGTGTGGTATGAACGAGTCATATCATTTTAAGGGGGCGGTAGTCCGCACTTCCTCAAATGAAATTATCGTATGTATATACAACATGAAACGAATAATGGTATGAAATAAAATGGAATTACAGAAGCTTATATATAAAATATATATCATTAATATCATATTTAATTACAGTTCCATCATAATGGCCACCATGAGAGGTGGTAAGATGTATTTGAACAATCATCGTTTCGTGAGGCGTTAGTTTGCCATCCACAGAAACATTATGTTCATCATCCATTAGATGGAGTTGTGTGTATGTGTAGTTTGAATCCTTCTTATAAAAACATCCTAGTATATTGTGGATACTGGTGTTGTTACAAAAGAAAGGAAAGAAAAAGAGTTTGGGGGTTGGAGAAGCAAAATAAATGAAAATAATTTAAGAGAAATCGTTACCTTTAATCTAGGTAACTCACTTTGGTTGGAACCAAAGGACTTCTTGAAATGCTTTCTGCCTAAGGGGAAGCTTCAAGGAGGAGGAGATGGATGTGGGGAGCTTAGTTGGGCAGAGTTTGGACGAGCCAAGTGGCTTGAGAGGTGTGAGGAAAAGAGAAGGAGGAGTGCCCTTTTATAAGAGGGGTTAGGGGCACTTTTGGAAAAGCTAGAAATATTAATTTATAATAAATTCATATTCGGTTTCCAAAGGCTCCAAAGTTGACTATTCAAAGGATGAGGTATGGATAGGTCGAAAACAACTCATCCAATATAATTTAGACAGGTTTGGGTACTTATATTAACCTTATCTTTAAGTATTAACACTAAGTTAATTAGTTTCACTTTTACAATGTCTCTTTGTATTTTTATATAATATGGTTAATAAACTTACTATATACATCCAAGCGACCCCCAAGTGGTCCATTAATGATTAACCTATAATAATATAAGTCTCTTTTCCGAACCTTAGATTTTTAGGAATTTAATATCAATTAATAATATAATATTTGTTTTAAGAACTCTTTTATGTCAATTTTGACACTATTCAATAGTTGATTTTTGTGAAACTCATAACAGATTGATTACTTCAAAAAAAGTCAATTAAATAAATCCTAATATATCATATTATCCTATAAAATTAGTTTAATTCATTAAAAGTTTCATATTATATTTATTTGGGTATTTATAAAATCAATTAGTTTAATTTTTCACTATTATAGTAATTACTGCATCATCATTGTGTCATAAATAAAATAAATTATTTAATGTCTAAAAATTATAAATAAAATATCATCATGTAGGAAATCGTTTTAGCTTCTTAATGAATATTTATAATCGAAAATCCAACATGTATAACCCTATGTAAAAATTGTTCTTCTAAAAGATGTAAGTTTATGCCATTTTTATTTTTATTTTAACTTTATTAATATAATGTGTCCCTACCACATACAAGTGGCTCCAAGGGGTCCCCAAATTGACCCAAGGATTCCCATGGTCGGTTATGTGTCCACCAATAAGGTTAGGACACGTTTTAGGGTAATTTTGTATTATTATAATATTATTTTTTTAACCCTTATTTACCGGATTTACCCTTTAACCATGGTAAATAAAATATTTACCACAGTAACTATTCAAAATGTCTAAAAATAAAAGTTACCTATTTACAAAATTTGAACGTCCTGATTCAAAATATGGAATCCATTTTCCCAAATTCAAAACACAGAAGTGGCAGAAATTAATTTAAAATTAATTCCCGCTGTCAAAACAAAAGCGTGTTTTTAAGAGGTAATAACTATCAAAAGATTGACACTTGTTTATGTTCGATTTAATTGTAAAATTATGTCCAATGACCAACATTATATTAAATGGTAAAAATATATTCTAAATATACTTTAAAACCACTCAAAATCACAATTTATCACTATTAATTATTTTGATTAAAAAAGTTGTTTTTAATTAAAATTTAGAAATTTTCACTATTCATCAAAATATGAAAGTTATCCGAAATGTACCAAAATTTCACCCTAGGCTAATTTTGATATTCCGAATCTAAAAATGAAGTCCATTTTGAAATATTGAATATATATGATTTCAAAAAGTAGGTATTACTATTCATAACGGCTAGTTTGATTAGTTATGGTGTGTTAGAACTCGGTGTTGCGTACAACACACGCTATCACATTATTCAAAGAGAAGCGTACCGTAGAAGCTTGGGATGTTTCATTTTAAATTTTTGATGTCTCCATTTAGTCAAAAAGTTTAAAATATAGTATTTAAAAAGGGTTCACTATTAAAGTTGATAAAAGTGCAATACTGAAAATGAATTTGTTCTTGCATTATATCTAAGAAACTCATAATATGGATTCTAAAATTATAAGGATTATATAAACATTAAAATTTATCTAATACTATTAATAACCTCTTTTGAATGGTTTGTTTGGTAAGTCATGGTGTGCTTGAACTTGGTGTTGCATGTAGTGAAAGTTATTGAATTATTTTGATGAAGTAACACACTATGAAATCTTGGGGTGTTATATTCTCCCCTCCTTCAATAAATTGCGTCCTCGCAATTTGAAATTGTTCTTTGAAAATAAAAGGTTGAAAATAGAAAATATCTTTGTGGGAAAACCCACATTGGAAATTAGGTTACTAAAATTTAGTCTTAATATGAGGAAAAGAGAAATGAAAGAGTCACCACCAAATTATGATCTCGATTAGGAGAACATTGGTGGCAATTAGAGACATATAATTGGAGGAAAAACGTAAATATTTATAGGTAGTGATTGAGATCATCAATCACAAACAAGTGTATAATTGAGGTCCTTAAATTCATCAATCTATGATGATTTGAAATACCATCGGTTCAACAAAACATAGGGTATTAGGATAACGCATTTTTGACGTTTCAAAATATCATAGTTGAAATCCCACATCAAAAATGAATTAACGAGGCCTCTATTTAAAATAAAGAGTGGAAAGTATGAAGATTACCGAAAATAACACATACTAGGGTTCCATGTAGGAAAATATGGATATGGAAGAGAAATCTAACCATCAATTATTTGATGGAGAGTGGTAGAAAACATGGCTATGAAAAGGCCAACAATCCCAAAGCCATGAATTAGTGATGATTTAAGGTACCATCTAGGACAACATTTTTGTTCTAAGTTCCTTTTATTAATGTTGAGGAATATATTTATGAGATTGGCTAAGATCATAAGGAGATATACTTACTTTATAATTAGTGTTTTATCCATTAATAAATTTCTACCACAAACTCATCTTTCACTCTAAAAGATAATAGAATGTAATTTTTTTATTTATACTATTCGTACAGGGTTCCAAAATAAATGAATTTATAATTCATCTACCAGATCTTAAAAAAAACAACATTATTTAATCCAGGACATCTCGTGGGCCAGTGGTAGGTGATACACCCATGTCGCCCTTCGGTTGCGGGTTCAAGTCTCGCAGCCTTGCCGGACGCGACGGGTTGCCGCCCGACCTCCGGGTTGTCCTTTTATGGAAATCAAAAATAATCCAAACTAGAACTATCCAAAATACTTCTGTCCAAACTCACAGTCTAAAATTTATAAGGAAGGTAAACATAATATAGAACCTTTTTACCCCGTAATAGCATATGAATACCTTCATCATGTATTACCATATTCCTTATTGATTACATTCATTCTCCCTTATTCCATATAGAATGCTGGATATACTTCATCAATCCAAAAATGTTTTAAACCCCAACAATGATGGAATATACAAATCATTAATCAGTTCCAAGGTAGTCAAGAATATCCAATATAATTTTTCCAAAATAATCATGTATTATTCGAAAATCACTACCTCGGTATCAGAACTATATTATGGTTTATCATTCTCTCAACCATATATTTTCCAAAAATTTATCCTGCTATTGAGTCACTTTTCTTTGTTCCACACCATCTCAAATCCTTAATGAAATAGTACTGCAGTACAATCCTTATATACTCCATAATTATTGTAACAAGTACATTGTTGATACAACACTCAATTGACATAATCAACATAAGAACTCTAATCATCCCTCTTCATCTGTGGTAGTATCATAACATGATTATTATCCAATAACATCATTTGCGGCATAGTCTGATGATTGGGACATAGGTTCGTGTAGTGTCCAAACTCCTTGAAAATGAAACATTGTACATTTGAAACCATTTTCTTACCCTTGCAGTCACGTACTTTGTGCCCTTTTCCTCCACACTTATAACAAACTCCCATTCCTTTCAGGAAAGTTCCAGGGTGTTTCTTTCCACAGTTACCACATATGGGAAAATTCTTCTTTTCCCTCTTCCCTTTATCCATCTTTCTCTCTTCCATCCTTTTCTTCTCTTGCTTCCCTTCAAAGCCATAGGACTCAGTAAACTCTTTACTTATCTTATCAACACATGATATTATTTCTTCATATGATGATAATACATGGGAGACTATTTCTCTTATAAATTCTAGCTTAAGACCATGAGAGATATGATCCTTCCTTCTCTTTGAATCATGTGCATTTCTGGATTTATCATTCCTTCTATTGGGCGCCATTTCTAAACAACGGCATAAACTAGATCAGTTTATGAGTCAAAATACATAATCCCATACTTATAAAACACTTAACATATATTGAACTATTTATGGAAATAATCCATAATCATAAGAATGTTTTCTTTGAGGAAGTATATACTCATAATCCCTTCAAAATGATTTGAAAATAAAATGAGATTTATCCTAAGCATATCCCCCGGGAGTGTCGTAACCAAGAGTGCATCAAGGCCCGTTGTCGTGCACCAGTTCCCGTTCGAGTCTAGCTCAAAGAGGTGTCTTCGGGTTTTACCCCTAGGTACATCTATGCCAGAGCCGCCTCTACCTGCTCGTATCCAGACAGGGATGTATTGCTCGGACAACTCACAAAATCTCAACAATACCAAAATTCTAGGAAGTTCTTCTATACTAATCCTCAAAGTTCATCTTAGGTCTACGTGCTCTAATCAGAGTTTATCTAAATCTAGCTTCCAAGGTTTGTACTAAACTTCCTCTGATACCAAATGTAACGCCCCGACCCCAGTTACCCAGAGTCGGTGCATTATTACATAACATTGGCATGATCACAAGAAAGATCAAATCTCGAAAGACCGATTGGTTTAGTAGCCTTGGAAACACTAGATATATTCATAAGTTTTACATTATATCATAAAATGAAAAACTACTACAACAACATAATGTTTCCACAGTCCACACTATAATCCCCTCATAATATCCCTGCAGGTCATTCATAACTTACATCTTCACATCCTGGGAAAAATAAAACATAAAACAAAGGGGTGAGCTCAAATGCCCAGTAAGGATAACAATATAGAGGAACATTCAAAAATAAGCATAAACATTTAAGGCAATGAATTACTAAAACAAAAGCCTTTTAAACTTGAACTTCAACATAGTATGGCAAAAGTAAATTGAAATAATGCCATTTACTTGTTCACATGGATATTCTACTAATCGAATAATCACATGCAAAATCAATAACCACTTTCATAATGTTGGAATGCATAATGCTAAACTTTAATTACTTTTCAAGGCCTCGTCCCAAGACCTTGGGGCTAACTGTAACCGGAACCCAACCCGGAGTGCCTCTAATAACCGGACACCAACCCGGAGTGCCTCTAATAACCGGACACCAACCCGGAGTGCCTCTAATAACCGGACACCAACCCGGAGGGCTTACTTTTACCAGTCCCTAACCTGGAGGGCTTACTTTTACCAGTCCCCAACCTGGAGGGCTTACTTTAACCAGTCCCCAACCTGGAACATACTTGTCCAACACATTCATATGAAGTAAAGATTGAAATATAACATAAACATTCTTATTGGAACTAGCATACGAAATGTCAATACTTTCACCATAAACTATGAATGGTATAAAAATAGCACATCCACAGTCAAACATATCACAAAACCTTCAAAACAATATAGACGTTTTGTATCATAATAAATCAACTTCAAATAATCTTAAAACCCATCAAAGGATGTTGACATAGATGAAATCAAAATTCTTTTTTAAAGAAATATCTCCTTTTATTTTGAAATCATTTAAGATCCATATAAAATAAAACATTTTCTTTGAAAATATTCTTATAAGCTTGTATGGAAAGCTTCGACGATTTTATAACGGCGGAAAATAACCGCACCCGCCGTATAAGTTAAAAAAAACATTCTTACCTCAATTCTGTCGAAAAGGTTAAAAAGGACCTTGTTTTGAAAACGACGGAAAGATTCCTTTATAAACCTCTTATAAAAAGTCAAACAAGGGTATACATGACTTTAACCCATATTCTTGTAAATAGTAAAAATGTTTTGAAATACATTTCGAAGAAACATGGATGTGGATGATAAAGAGATCCCAGTAGATTATTACGTATAATACAACCTCGAATAATGAAGAGATTGTGAAATAACACTTACCTTGTAATTTTCCTTGGTTGGGGTAGGTTAAACTCCTGTATAATGGTGAAATAATTGTTACTAAATTATACAAGAATCATATATATTAATATGATATCATATATGGTCTTTTAACATTGATTTGTTAATAATATCTTAGAATTATCGTCGTTTCGGGTGTTAACTTACTCATTTTATTTTATATGTTTTGTTACATAAGTCATGTTTGTTGTATCTTATTCATATCCAGAATGATATCAAGTCCTTAAACATCATTTTTAAATCATTAAATGATAATTATACTTGAATGGATACGATGGAGAATGAATCTCATTGCGTTCGTGGAGACGGTAGTCCGTACGTATGCACGAACGCTACTTCCATTTAATTTTTATTTTAAAAGAATCGAATCCAAATGATACATAGGTATATTACTATTCCAGTATAATATAATATTTTATATATGTTACTTAAGTTCATTAACACCATCCTTTATACGTTCCATGTGTGGTATGAACGAGTCATATCATTTTAAGGGGGCGGTAGTCCGCACTTCCTCAAATGAAATTATCGTATGTATATACAACATGAAACGAATAATGGTATGAAATAAAATGTAATTACAGAAGCTTATATATAAAATATATATCATTAATATCATATTTAATTACAGTGCCATCATAATGGCCACCATGAGAGGTGGTAAGATGTATTTGAACAATCATCGTTTCGTGAGGCGTTAGTTTGCCATCCACAGAAACATTATGTTCATCATCCATTAGATGGAGTTGTGTGTATGTGTAGTTTGAATCCTTCTTATAACAACATCCTAGTATATTGTGGATACTGGTGTTGTTACAAAAGAAAGGAAATAAAAAGAGTTTGGGGGTTGGAGAAGCAAAATAATTGAAAATAATTTAAGAGAAATCGTTACCTTTAATCTAGGTAACTCACTTTGGTTGGAACCAATGGACTTCTTGATATGCTTTCTGCCTAAGGGGAAGCTTCAAGGAGGAGGAGAGGGATGTGGGGAGCTTAGTTGGGCAGAGTTTGGACGAGCCAAGTGTCTTGAGAGGTGTGAGGAAAAGAGAAGGAGGAGTGCCCTTTTATAAGAGGGGTGAGGGGCACTTTTGGAAAAGCTAGAAATATTAATTTATAATAAATTCATATTCGGTTTCCAAAGGCTCCAAAGTTGACTATTCAAAGGATGAGGTATGGATAGGTCGAAAACAACTCATCCAATAGAATTTAGACAGGTTTGGGTACTTATATTAACCTTATCTTTAAGTATTAACTCTAAGTTAATTAGTTTCACTTTTACAATGTCTCTTTGTATTTTTATATAATATGGTTAATAAACTTACTATATACATCCAAGCAACCCCCAAGTGGTCCATTAATGATTAACCTATAATAATATATGTCTCTTGTCCGAACCTTAGATTTTTAGGAATTTAATATCAATTAATAATATAATATTTGTTTTAAGAACTCTTTTATGTCAATTTTGACACTATTCAATAGTTGATTTTTGTGAAACTCATAACAGATTGATTACTTCAAACAAAGTCAATTAAATCAATACTAATATATCATATTATCCTAGAAAATTAGTTTAATTCATTAAAAGATTCATATTATATTTATTTGGGTATTTATAAAATCAATTATTTTAATTTTTCACTATTATAGTAATTACTGCATCATCATTGTGTCATAACTAAAATAAATTATTTAATGTCTAAAAATTATAAATAAAATATCATCATGTAGGAAATCGTTTTAGCTTTCTAATGAATATTTATAATCGAAAATCCAACATGTATAACCCTATGTAAAAATTGTTCTTCTAAAAGATGTAAGTTTATGCCATTTTTATTTTTATTTTAACTTTATTAATATAATGTGTCCCTACCACATACAAGTGGCTCCAAGGGGTCCCCAAATTGACCCAAGGATGCCCATGGTCGGGTATGTGTCCACCAATAAGGTTAGGACACGTTTTAGGGTAATTTTGTATTATTATAATATTATTTTTTAACCCTTATTTACCGGATTTACCCTTTAACCATGGTAAATAAAATATTTACCACAGTAACTATTCAAAATGTCTAAAAATAAAAGTTACCTATTTACAAAATTTGAACGTCCTGATTCAAAATATGGAATCCATTTTCCCAAATTCAAAACACAGAAGTGGCAGAAATTAATTTAAAATTAATTCCCGCTGTCAAAACAAAAAGCGTGTTTTTAAGAGGTAATAACTATCAAAAGATTGACACTTGTTTATGTTCGATTTAATTGTAAAATTATGTCCAATGACCAACATTATATTAAATGGTAAAAATATATTCTAAATATACTTTAAAACCACTCAAAATCACAATTTATCACTATTAATTATTTTGATTAAAAAAGTTGTTTTTAATTAAAATTTAGAAATTTTCACTATTCATCAAAATATGAAAGTTATCCGAAATGTACCAAAATTTCACCCTAGGCTAATTTTGATATTCCTAATCTAAAAATGAAGTCCATTTTAAAATATTGAATATATATGATTTCAAAAAGTAGGTATTACTATTCATAACGGCTAGTTTGATTAGTTATGGTGTGTTAGAACTCGGTGTTGCGTACAACACACGCTATCACATTATTCAAAGAGAATCGTACCGTAGAAGCTTGGGATATTTCATTTTAAATTTTTGATGTCCCCATTTAGTCAAAAAGTTTAAAATATAGTATTTAAAAAGGGTTCACTATTAAAGTTGATAAAAGTGCAATACTGAAAATGAATTTGTTCTTGCATTATATCTAAGAAACTCATAATATGGATTCTAAAATTATAAGGATTATATAAACATTAAAATTTATCTAATACTATTCATAACCTCTTTTGAATGGGTTGTTTGGTAAGTCATGGTGTGCTTGAACTTGGTGTTGCATGTAGTGAAATTTATTGAATTATTTTGATGAAGTAACACACTATGAAATCTTGGGGTGTTACATATTGGGTGAAAAAGGGAGTTTTACCCTCATCTATTAAATGATTATATTTTGTTTGGATTTCTTATAAAATGATTTTTATTGGTCTATGTAGCTCAAATTATTGAAATAAATGAGTAGGGGTTTCAAAATCATAATCTATATTATTTTTATAATTCATATTTTTTAAGTTCATATAAGAATGGCTTCATCAAATCTGATATGTACCGCTTCCTAAATGGTGTGTTGCAATATTCTGAAAAAATTATAGTCTTTACTTATGATTGATAAATAAATAAAATCTCCTACTCATATTTCAAGTTAAATTTATAAAGATTGTATTTTTAATTTACAATGAAAACTTATCATCTGAAAACCCTAAAGTGGTAACACCCACCATATTACCATTTAGATTATTTTATATTATTTAATATTATTTTTCTCTAATTTAAATTTTGTAAAAATTTTGGAATTTTGTTTTAATTTACTTTTAAGTTTAAATAAAGTAAAATTATGATATTAATTTTGGTAAATATTAATTAATAATAAAAATGAAACTATAATTAAATTAATTATGAAAAAAGAGGAACTTTTACAACCCACCCACCCCCACCTAGTTTGCATCACCCCCCAGTGAGCACCCTTATCTTGCACCCCCAGGGTCGAGCCCCTTTGACACACCTCCTCTACTTTTGTCTCCTCAAATTCTTGGTCAAATCATCCTAGGTAAGGTTTATCTTACCTATTATCTTTTTACCCTTTTTTTATCCCTTGGTTATGCGCCTTTCGTAGAAGAACACTAGGTGTCTCAGTTTGACTGAGTTCTTGAAATTCCTTCATTGTTAGGGAATATTATAGTCTATTTGAGTTTTTTTCTTCCATGTTTGGGGGTCCCCCATAAAAGATAACACATTCCAACTCAACCATTGTTGATTTGAGGTAGGTTTTCCAACCACATAATACTTGACTTTAGAACTATCAATTGTTTTTTCGTCTAAAATTTTGTTTTTGATTTCTAATTATATTGTTAAATGTATTTATTGAATTTATATGGTGGAAATTAGTTTTTATTTTTTATTACATTGAAAGTGAAGGTTTTTCATATTTTAAGGATGGGTTTAAAGGTAATTCATGAGTTCCACACACTAGTTATTTGTTTAATTGCATGGTTATCCCTTTAAAAAAATTAATAGAAATTTTAAATTATGTATTTGGTTTTTCAATTAGATTTCAATAGGATTTATTAGATTATAAAGGGGTTTCATTGTATTGAAACCTGATGTTTGAGCTTCTCAAGTAATTTTAATTGTTTAGATGCCTTTTGAATGTAGTTTTGAAGTGAGTGACCTTTTTAATTGTATTATTTTAAATGTGGTAGTTTTATTGGGTGAATATCATGTACTTATATATATATATATAAAGTTATGTGTGTATATATATATGTACACATTAACAAGAGATTATATGAATGTGTTCATGGGGATAAGTTCTAAAATTTACTTGTAGTGTATATATTTATATATATGTGTGTGTGTGTCATACTGGTGGTGGTTTTGAAATAAAAATGTCTCATCTATTGGATGAATATTTAATGGTTTTGATGGTTTTATTTGAAATGATTTTAAAAATTTGAATGGTTTTAATTTGTTACAAAATAATTATATTACCACAGTTGTTTTTTCATGGAGGCTTTTTGGAACATAAGTTTTCAACATCGCTTGTGTATGTGAAACACACTATATCCGCATTATTATTTCCTTCCCCTTCGTTACTCCTTAAGGTGAACCCTTTATTGGAAACTATTGAATAAAGTATCTAGGGGTTTTTAGTGTGAGTTTGAATTATTTTTTATGCTTTAGTTAATGTGGATGAATCTTGATTGTTGACTCACCCATATAAATTTTTATTTTTGGAACTCAGGTATCCAAGTATATCTAGAAAAATGCAAGAATTATTTTGTTGTGTTTTACCACTAGGGTTATGTTACCAGATATACTAAAGAGCTATCGGGATTGATCACGTGGTCCATGAAGCTATGTACTAACTAGATGGCAATTTAATGTTTGATGGAATTAAGGGTGATACCCGGATATGAAAGGTTCTTAGTGTGATCCTCATAAATTTTTTTGTTAGTTTAGACCATATTGCACTAGGACCTAGATTAGATCCCATGAAACCTCATTCTTAATCATGGTTTATATAAGGAATCGGTATCTTATGATTGATTGTCACCCCACTTTATTATATTGATTGGGGAAAATTTTTCTATTTAATTTTATTATCAGCCTTTGACTCTTGGTACTTACACTATAGCATGATATATTCCTTGTGTTTGGTTGCTATTTTGTTTCATTAAGGTGGTTTTAAAGGGGTTTTTGGAAACTATTTTGAACAAAAAAAATATCTTGGATTTTAAAATATATTTTCAAATGGATGATTTAAAAAGATGGATTTAGTTATTTTAATATTTTAAAGAAATCATTTTCATTTAATAAAAATAAATAAATTGAATTTTAATATATTTTACATGTTGTTTTTTCATTTTATGTAAATGATAATAGAAACAATATTTTGTATATGTATTTTCAAACTAGCTTGAAAATAGATCTTAAATTAAAATTTGGTAATGTGGAAATGTGGGCAGTGTTCTATTGAGTGATTATGTGCCCACACCTATATTATATATTAGTCAAAGGTTCAACATTATATTCTAAATTCTATTATATAATTGATTGATTTGGGATTTGAGGTTAGTTTTATGTTATCACATTCAGTTCAGTGTACCTATTACATTACATATTGGAATTTCCTTTATTTTTAATAGAATGTCTCACAAGGGGATATTTAAATGATTTAATTTGTACATATTGTACTTTTAATTATTTACACGATTATAGGTATACTATTACTATGTTGGATAATAATAATAATCGTTGGAGGACTTTTTTTAGGGGAGGGTGTATGGAGGGGGGTGAGAGTTTATTTGTACATCTGTTTTATCTTGATTATTTATTATCTACATATCTAATTTTTGTATGGATGTATAAATTTAAGACATGTAATTATAAATAGAAATTATATTGTACATAAACTCTTATTTAATATATAAATCATTCACATTGATTTTTAATGATGCCTTAGTGCTTCTCTCTAACCCATGGGGGTCGGGAACAACCCTCAACCCAGTGGTGGGATGATTCGAGTGTCAGTTCAGATGAAAACCTTGGTTGGGTCATTATAAATGGTATTAAAGGCCTTTTTTATTTTGGTAATAATTATAGTATAGGATTTGGACAATCATAACTTGATTGGTATGTTTGGAAGGATATTCTAGCTAGATATTTTCCCATTTAAACCTTGATTTTTAGGGGAAATAGGGATTTGGATTTCAGTTTGGCAGTTTTTGGTCGATTGAGATTTGATAAATAGTAATTTGATTTGGTTGTTATTATTATGGATAGTTGTACTGAATATATTTCTCAGTTTTTGGATGTAAATGGAGATGAATTCAACTATGTGAGTTTAGATTCCCTATCATTATAACCCATTTAGTAACCAACTGTTTGTTTTCGGATCCATTATAGTAATTAATGCATGATTGGTATGATCTTGTCACCATGTGACCAAGTTGAGCATGATTTAACATATTTTTTTTGGTTTTTTAATTTATATACTCAATTTTATGGATTTCCTTAGGTAGAAATGGAAATAGGAAGAGAACCAATGGTTGTATTGTAATATATTGATGAAATCAGTTTGAATTTTGATACCACCGTGTGAGGAGACATTATTAATTGACATAAATTATAATATAAAAATTGTTTCCAATATATATTATAAGTGGTGATTATATTAATAATGGAAATTTGGGGGTTTTTTATAAATTTATTGATTGATTTCTTTTCATGTTTCTCTTAGCATCTATATGGCAATGATTTTTCAAATTTTTGATTTTTTGAAAAACTAGATTTTGGAAAATAAAACTCATGTGGTTGCATACGGAATGTGTAAGTGATTTTAGAAATTTTTTTTAATTGAGATGTCTCTTGGATCCAATGATTTCAAAAAATGAAAAAATTTCAAAATTGATTTTTTATTTGGTCTTTAAAATAGTAAATACTTTTCAAATTAGTTTTGTAGATGATATTAGTTTTACAAAAGTGACCTAAAATATTATATATTTATTATGGTTTGAAGTTTTAATAAAATCCCTTTCATTCCAAGGAGTCATTATAGGAATATAACCACTAATAGATATTTTGGTAGTTGAAATGTCTTAGAGTAATGGTTTCTGACATGGGATGAGGATCGATAGGTTTACTGGGTGCTCAGGAGAGAATCAAAGAAGGTGTGGGGTGGAAGGTCTACTAAAATTCAGTAGTCTGTAGACATTGGCTAACTGGTGAGCTGGTAGTGGACTAGATAGTAACCTTGGGCCACTGTCATGTTGATGTGACCTTGTTGGATTATCTTTGGTCCACCTCTTGGCTAGTAGGATCTTTTGTATAACAACCCTAGTCTTTATTACATAACTAAAATTGATTTATTACATGAACATTTACTTAATAAAACTCCAAGGATTGAGATATCTAGTGTCATGGGAAATTAAGAACATTACATGGCAAATTAAGACATAAAATACAATGTCTTTATTGAAAAACTTCTTTTTCCAGACCACAACATACCTTCATACTTAGCGTTGCATGGGATAACTTGAGGATATACATAAGAAAAGGGTGAGCTATAAATCCCAGTAAGCGAGTAAAAAGGAATAACATGAATAATATAATACATGTTACGCAATAGACATATCAATGGAGCATAAGAGAAACAAAAACATAAATACATGATATAACATGATTATCATAACATGGAAGTGTAGTAACAACATAAAACATGGTATTAGCATTAGATAATGATAATCACACATGGATTATCATGATTAAACCCTCATTGATCATGAATTATCATGAGTAAAACCTCATTTCACATGGATTATCATGAGTAAAACCTCATTTCACATGGATTACCATGAGTAAACCCTCATTTCACATTCATTAGCATGAGTAAACCCTCATTGCACATGGATTTCCATGATTAAACCCTCATTGAACATGTGGTACCATGATTAAACCCTCATTCCACATGGTGTATCATGACCCAAAACATTACCCAATGAATTGGAGCACTATCAGGGTGCACCCTTTATAAACATTTCATTTCATGCATAAGTGTGCACATGGATCATATAACATGGAATCATTCAATATCATAAGTTATTCCAAAATTTAGGAATGTGAAATATATTCATGTAAGTACCATTAAATATTTATATATTCATAAAGGTGAATACCCTTGATAGGTAAATGGGTATGGTATTCACTACATGATGATTTTGGTTTTGAAAATCGCAGTGCAATTTCGGCAGCATAATGTCGTCATTTGGAAATTCATAAGTTGGGTTGATGAGAGATAAAGGGGTCTATTATCATTTATACATGAAATAGAGTAAAAGGATCATGGAAAATAATATCCCAATATATTAAATGAGATTTAGATTCATAGTATGGGAGAAATACTTGAATGTAAATAAGAAGAGAGAAATCCCTTTTGGAATTTCGGCATGGTAATGGGTGTAAACCAAAGGAATTAATGAGATAGAAAGTTATATATTGATGTGGCCTTAAAAGCACATGTTTTTTCACATATTTTTAGTTAATTTTTATCATTTTAATTATTCATTTTGACACTTTTTACTAAATGTTAACACTTTTGTATTAGTTATTAATAATTTAGTTGTTTTTAAATTTTTAGTTTTAGTTTAGTAACTATTCCAGTTTTATAAATTAAAGTTAATAATAATTTAACTTAAGTTTATTTGGTTTTATAAGATTATTTAAATTTAAGATTATCTTTAATTTTCAATTGTTTTAATTAAGTTTTAGTTTTTATTAATTATTTTATTTAGTTTTATTTATGTTTTAATTTATTTTGTTTTACTCTGTTTGTTTTGCAGGTTCACGGTTTCACCCTTGTCAAGGTGCCTCAACTTTCTCTCTTTTACGGTGACACTACAATTCCTCTTTACTGTCTCACTGTAACCTTGTCCACCACACACCATGTCATTTATATTTACTGTCTCACCATCTGACCCATGCCACCGTGACTCCCACACACCATTTCTTTTCCCCTGCCATCATTTTTTTACGATATCACCGTAACCATATTCCCCTTTACGGTGCCTCTTTATACCGTAACTTGCAATATTTTTTCTCCAATTTATTCCATTGCATTATTTCCTCTTATCACTGATGAACCCATCATTTTCACTTTCTCTCACAGCCTTCACAATTCACTGCCATTTCTTCTATTCCACCAAACCCGCAACTCTTTATCACTACAGATGATCAAAACACCAGTTCGAGAAGTCCGAGTTTCATCACCTATCACCTGAGCTCGAACCAAGGTGTTTTTATATGAGGAGAAGTCATCTTGGAGACCTTGAGCCACCTGATGCTGAATCATGAACACCACACACCGCTGGTGTTCTCCTGGAGGAGGACCGGATGAACCAGGAAAACCACTAGAAAACCAGAATGCCGCCTTAGAATCCGTTGTGACCTACTATTGTGGAGATCTGATGTTACTTCATGAAGAGATCTTGGGAGGCCAAGATTTTCCAAATGAAGAATCGTTTCTTCTCTATGGAGCTAGTTTTGTGCCACTGTCGTTTCGCAAGTAGAGGCTAAAGTCGGAATTGTAGCATTGGGAGGAGTCTAGTTCGAAGGATCATGTTCCATCATGAGCAGAGGATTTGAGACTGAGCCATTGCACCGCTGGACTACAACACTGCCGAAGGAGAACCACTTGCCATTTAGTCACTGCATTGCAAGGAGGAATCCACCTCCACCTTGCCTCTAAGACTAAAAGAGATAGACCTATATCTGGGACGAATTCCGCTGCATGCTTTTTTTTAGAAGACAGCCAGAGAGAGGAGCTCGAGACATTGCACCATTTACTGAAGTCTGTTGGAGTCGTTATGGAGGTGGGAGGCAGAGCAGCAGGGTTTGGGGAAGTAGACCAAGAAAAGGAGAAGAAGTTAACTTAATAAAAATAGACAAATAAAAATTGAATAAAAATAAAATAAATAAATAATAAAAAAGACTTAGAACTTAATAAATAAATAACTAATAATAATAATAGATAAATAATTATAATTCAAAACTAATTCAAATAAAATATATTAAACTAAAATATTAATGATAAACTTATTAATAAAATTAATATAATTAAATTTAATACTATAATGAATAAAATATTTAGAAATTAACTTATTTATGAATAAAATAATTTTAAAGCCCATCAATTCCCACTGCAACTTCAACCTGTTTCTAAAAAAATGGTTAAATTTTTTTCAAAAATCTTTCATAATTTTAGGTTTTACATTGTACTCAATTGGGTCTTGCCTTAGGACAAGTACTTTGCTGGAAGTTAAGAATTGCCTCCAATCTGAAATTAGTGATAATGGATGATTGTTGAGTGGTATTGCTTAGTGGTATAATAAGATCTTGGTTTAGGACTACTTCTGAGAGAGATGTGGGTGAACTGTTAGTGGAGTTATGATCATAACCAGTGGAACTTGAAGTTTGAATTGATCCAAGGGGATTCATTTTTCTTTAATTTATTAAATTAATTTTATTGATGAGACAATGTAAATGATTTTTCATATAAATCTTTTGAAAATGGAGTAATTTGGGAAACTGGGATCCCACGGTGAGTCTCAGAGACCCTAGATGCTAGGTGCGTTTCTGTTTACTATAATCCCTTTGTACACATTGAATAAGTGCATTGCACAGTGCATAGCATAATGATACATGGCTTGGGAAAAATAAAATAAAGTGTCTAGGGTCAAAAATGAGTTCATTAAGGTGAGGGGAATGATGAACACCAGATGAAGAAGGGGTCAATTGGTTTATATAGGACTCATTTAGGTTGTATCAATAAGGTGATTCACAAAAAAATTATTTATTTTTGGAACCTAAGTGATGAGTCAAAATGAAAAGTTCATAATATTAAATTCTTAGTTCCACATAAATTTTACCTCTTTTCACCCTCGTAAATTGAACTTAAGTCTAGATTAAAGTTAGTCACTAAGAAGTATCACATATGAGGCATGACATCTTCATTTCTTGGTGATTCATAGTTTTCAAGACTACCAGGGAGAATTTATTGTAGGCAAGATTCATATGAGTAATTTTTTTAAAGCCTATTGACTTGTTTTTGAAGTCCTCTGCTAGAAGTTCTGGACATGTTACATTTTGAGAAATTTAATAATAACATTTTTATTTTTCTCAATGAGAATAAAACATGAGATTTTTTGAGGACAAACAATGATTAAGTGTGGGGGAATTTGATGTGACCTTAAAAACACATGTTTTGCCACGTCTTTTTAGTTAATTGTTATCAATTTAATTATTCATTTTAACACTTTTTACTAAATATTAACACTTTTGTATTTTTATAAATAAATTTTTCAATTAAACATTTTTTATAATTAATCATGTATTTTAAGCTTTAAAATAATTACTTTATTTCATACTTTAATTTTAGAGTATAGTTACTTTATATTTAGTTTGGTATCTTTGTCAACATATTTAATGATTTAACATTTATTATTTTATTAATTAAGTATGCTTTTTCACATAATTAATGTAGTCTTAATCTGATATCTCATGTGTAAATATCATTATATTAAAGTAGCATAACTTAATTATTAGATGTCTTATAATAATATATTAAATATAAATTTAAGTTTTCAAAGTTGCTACTCATGTTTTAATATCTTTAATTTAATTTCATTAATTAACTTAAGTATTTAATTACAAATTAACTAAATTTTTAACTTAATTAAATTAATTTGTTAAATTAAATATTATAAATAGTTTAACTTTGTTATTTTAGTGTTTTAATTTGATATTAACAATTAATAATTTGGTTTCTTTTTAATTTTTAGTTTTAGTTTAGTAACTATTTCAGTTTTATAAATTAATTTTAATAATAGTTTAACTTATGTTTATTTGGTTTTATAAGTTTTTTTAAATTTATGAGTATCTTTAATTTTCAACTTTTTTTAATTAAGTTTTAGTTTTTAATAATTATTTTATTCTTTTTTATTTATGTTTTAATTTATTTTTTTTACTCTGTTTATTTTGCAGGTTCACGGTTTCACCCCTGTCAAGGTGCCTCAACTTTCTCTCTTTTACGGTGACACTGTAATTCCTCTTTAATATCTCACTGTAACCTTTTCCACCACGCATCGTGTCATTCCTCTTTAGTGTCTCGCCATCTAACTCGTTCCACCATGACTCCCACACACCATTTCTTTTCCCATTCCACCGTTTTTACGGTCTCACTGAAACCATATTCCACTTTACGGTGCCTCTTTCCACCGTAACTTGGAAAAAAATTTCTCCACTGTATTCCCTTGCACTGTTTCCTTTTATCACTGATGCACCCATCATTTTCACTTTCTCTCACAACCTTTATAGTTCACCACCATTTCTTCTATTCCACCAAACCCGAAACTCTTTATCACTATGGATGATCCACACACCAGTCTGAGAGGTCCGAGTTTCATCTCATATCACCTAATCTCAAACCAAGGTGTTTTTATATGAGGAGAAGTCATCTTAGAGCCCTTGAGCTGCATGAAGCCGAAGCATGACCACCACATGCCACTGGTGTTCGCCTGGGGGAGGACCAGATAAACCAAGAAACCCACTGGAAAACCATAATTCCGCCTTGGAATCCACTACGACCTGCTGTTGTGGAGATCTGATATTACTTCGTGAGGAAATCTGGGGAGGCTGAGCTTTGCCAAAGGGAGCCTCGCTGCTGCTTGATGGAGCTCATTTTTTTCCAATGTCATTTCTCAAGCAGAGGCTAAAGTTGGAATTGTAGCATTGGGAGGAGTCTGGTTCGAAGGCTCATGTTCCGTCATGAGCAGAGGATCTGACACTGAGCCATTGCACCACTGGACTGCAACACAGCTGAGGGAGAACCACAGTCCATTTCTTCACCGCATTGCAAGGAGGAATCAACCTTTGCCTAGCCTCTAAGCCTAATGGAGATAGACCTCTGTCCGGGACGAAGTCTTCTGCATGCTTTTTTTCTGAGAATGCTACTGGAGGGAGGATCTTGAGATGCTGCACCATTTGCTAAAGTCTGCTGGAGTTGCTATGGAGATGGAAGGCAGAGTAGTAGGGTTTGGGGAAGAAGACCAAAAAGAAGAAGAAGAAGTTAAATTAATAAAAATAAACAAATAACAATAGAATAACAATAAAATAAATAAATAATAACAAAGACTAAGAAATTAATAATTAAATAACTAATAATAATAATATATAAATAATTAGAATTTAACACTAATTAAAATAAAATATATTAAACTAAAATATTAATGATAAACTTATTAATAAAATTAATATAATTTAATTTAATAATTTAATGAATACAATATTTATAAATTAACTTCATTATGAATAAGAAAAATATAAAATATAATATTTAAAATAAAACTATTTATTATGATAAATTTAAATAATATTTTTAAAAAAATAAATATTCAAAAAAACTAAATACAAATATTATTAATTTAATGATTTAATAAACACTTTACTTTTAAATTAATTTAATTTTTAGTTAATAACCTTCATAATTAAATAAATTAATAAATAATAAGAGATAACTCTGATGATTAATAAATAATAATAATTAAAATAATAACTAATAAATATTTAATTTTACATTTAACATTTGTTTATAAAAGTAATTTTTACTAATGTGGAAATATTTAGTTATTTTTCTATTCTAATTTTACAGGGTCATTAATTAGATGGTAATATGTCCAGATTCACACAATTAACTTACCTAGAGATAGTTTCGTGAGAAAAACTAGTGCGACGTGTTGGTCGCGAAAAAACACACATGTGTAGTGCACACTTGAATGATTTTTAAGGTCGGTGGAAAGAGGCAGTGACATGCAGCCGATGACAGATGTTATCTAAATCAGAGAAGCAACATAATTTGTAGGAGGCTCATTCACTTGAAAAAACACCCAATTCTGAGAGTAAAGACTCCCGGGGAGATAGTAGAGAAACACTAGAGACAAGCTGGAGGCCAAGGATCCGAGGCATAGTAGTATTTTGGGAGTTCTTCTTCCCTTATGTTAGAATTATAGTACTCTGTTCTAGTATGTTTTCATTTGATGTATTGATAATGAACAAATTAATTGGATAAATCTTCGATATCGGGGATTTACTACTTCTTCAAGTTACTTTTCTTCCTCTTACTTTAACACATTAATGTACTCAATAGTGATCGGTGAGATCAATATTGAATTCATTCAATTACTTTTTACCACCAGAAAATAATTTTCAAACTCCAAAATTCAATCACTGATATTGATTGTGGAACATTCAAAAATAATAAATTCACAAATACTTCGGGACTTACGGAGAGTTCATCTTGTTGTCATTTTCAATTCGAAATTTTCGGAGTTGATTTATTTCAGAGTGGCGAACTCTAAAATCAATCAGCCTGTGTGACTTAACTCTTGGTGAGGGAGATACGTCATTATCTTTTTGGTAGTGTAATGTAGTAACTTTTAAGTGAATTTGAGTACTTTTAAAACTAGTAGAATGGATATTTTTTCCCAGACATTTTACTTGATTGTTCACTTATCAACATTCTAAATCTCTGTTTCTTACTGTTTTTAGCCTGTTTCTTGTTTCATTATAGTTTTGAAAAAAAACTCAAAAAGATTGTGGTACTTCATCTATAAAAGAATAATAATGAAACAAAAAAAATAGAAAATCTAACCCACTACTAACAATAGTGGGGACTTTTTGTAAGATTTTAGAAGAATAGTGGTCAAATTTTCCTTCTCTGTGGGTTTGACCCTGCTTGACACATATACTATAGTTAGTAGGTTTATAAATTTTAAACTTTAAACAAATTCAATGATGGTCGACATCATATATCATCATTAAAACTTAAGGAGGGAATTATGGGTGAGTTTCTATATCATACTCCAACATTTTTAATTGAAAGAAAAAAAGTTTTACAATAGAAAGAAACATGGATAAAAATGAGAAAGGAAGGAATCCCTTATGAAAATTCGTCATGGTAATGGGTGTACATATGGTTTCATAAGAGGGATAAATAAGAGTGAAAGGGGATCTCATCATGTATAAATTAAATGGTAATTAATGAGGATATTTAATAACATATACCAACATAGGAATAAAATAAATTAAAAGACATAAAATGAAAAGAATGCTTGATAAAGAAGAGGGTGGAAGAACCCTTACAAACGTTTGGCAAAGTAACAACTTATGTAAGGGTCAAAATGTGGGAGGATAAATAATTACTCATTAAAAAGAAATAAAATGTACATTAATATAATTATTATAAAATAATTACCTTATAACCATTCTAAATTACAAGAACTACTTTTGAATAACATGATTGAATTTGAAAGGAGGAGAGGAAACTTGGGATCCCTTACTTGGAAGTGTAATCTAAAATCTTGGGAAAGGCTTCTTGGGATCTTGGGAGCACCTTTGGAGGACTCTAGGGAGTATGGGGAAGGGTTTGGTCATGTTTCAAATGGTTTGAGTGAATAGTAATGGGATTTTGGGTGGGTTTATATAGTAAAATAGAGGTAATTGTTTATTATTTAGGTTTTGGACACTACACATTAAACTAATCAAAACCACAAACCATCCCATTCATTTTTCCAATGGTTTCTACCAAAAGGTATTATTATGAAATATTTTATAAGGAAAAGGTACTAACATATTAAAATATTAGGTTTTCTTATGTGGAGGTGAGTCACACACTCAAGGAAATCATTTTAAAATGTTAAAATATTTTTATAAATTTTGGAGGGTCCATTAAGGAATTATAAAATTAATCAAACAAGTATAAAATCAAAATATTTCAAAGTTAAAACATATATTGTTAGAATATTCATTTTCTATTATTTTATAAAATCACTATGGGGTCATTATGATGTCATAAAAAACATTTTATATTTATTCAGTATTTAATTTTTACCCAAAAATTCGATTGTCTCATAGAATAATGATAAATTCACCCTTGGATAATTTTGAAGTCCTGGTTCAAAAATTAATATTTATTTAAAATAAATAATTTTCTAAATATATGAATCTTCACTTTGAAAATAAAAACTGGCATTTACTGAAAATTGATGGGTTTTGAAAAAAAAATAGTCTTTTAAACCTTAATAAAAATTAAAATTGACTTCATAAAAATTATATACTCATATATTATTCATAAAAGTAATTTGATAATAATATTTAATTATAATATTAATGTTTTCTAAAATTCATTAATATATAAAAATAAAATATTTAATTAAAAATATAATTTCTATTTTATTGTATAAAAATATAATTTTATCAAACTAAATACTTAATCATTTATAGAGTAAAAATAATAAATATAATCATAATTTATAATTAAAATTAGTGTTATTATAAAAATATTATAAAAAAATTATTAATAAAAACATAGTTTAATATAATAATTTATATATTTCTAAAAAGTATCATTTTAATCGAAAAGTAGATTTATATAATTCATTATATTTTAAAGAAAAACTATTCTAATACAAGAATTAAGGGAATAAGAATTTTATTTATAAAAGGTATTACACCAAAATTAATTAATACCTTGTTACAAAACCCATTATAACACCCTCATAACACATAAGGGTAAGGTGTGCGATGGTGACAGACTCTTGGGGCGGCTCAGATAACATTTCTCAGGTGGTAATCTCTATTAACTTCCACTTATCTTGTAGGCAATTCCGTTCAATCTTAACATGCTGAATTTTGGCATGGACTTGGTCAAAAGAGAAACCCAGTGATGTTACCTCCTTTTCATGCCCCGAAAAATGAGCTTCATGTGGATTGATTCTACTGAATTAGGTCATCCTCTCCTTTTTCATTGTCGAAAAAAATCTTTTTAAAAACCATAAATTTATACATGTGATCACTGTTCAACGACTATATTATCAATGGTAATGATACATAACAATCATTTAAACCAAATTGGATAAAAAAATAAAAAAAATCATGTGTTTTCTATATCCATAATAAATTTAATTAAATAAAAGAAAGGGATTTTTATTCATGAATGTGTGGGTCGTTACATTTTGAGATATATTTTCCAAAATTAAATTAAATCCACAATTGTTGGGGTTCAGTAATTTAAGCCTTGTCCTATGTTCAAGTTAGGGGTTTGTTACAGACATTCTGGCTATATTTGGTTATGGTTTCGGTGTGATGAGGTTTCCTAGATCCCAGGTTTGATGTTGAGACTTTAATGAGCCTAGGTAATAAGGGTTCCTGGTGAATTAAAATTGATTGAATAAGTTTGTGGTTGGTTTTTCTTAAATTTTCTTTAGAGTTTATCATCATTTTTAAGTGTGTGCATAGTGTGGTCATGACAACATACCATGGTGTGACATTTGAAATTTAATTTATTGATCTAGTATGGTATCACCATAACATAACGCATTAATTTAATATTTTATAGAATTATATAGAGGATGGACCAAAAGGGGTTCCCTAGTTTTAGATTTAAACTCTAAATTGGCTTTACAGCAAGATCAATTAGAATAGTCTTATGAGATAAATGTGATAGTTGAAATTTTATTAATGGTAAATTGTTATATGATATTGACTATTTAAATTAGATAATTTGATAACTATTATTAGAATTGGAAATTAGATTATGGAATCTCAATAATGTTGTGAATTGGTGAGCGGTGTTAAGTGAATGATAAGTGGATGTTGTATATGGGATTGAGTCAATTACCATTTATATGGTAAAACAATAATGATGAGATCATATTAAAATGGTTTTGACATTTTTAATTTGAGGGAAAAAAGTTGTGATGTAATGTGGTGTTTTCCAATTCAAGTATTGTTTCTATTTTTTTTGGTAAACGATGTTAAGAAATATGAATTGTTAAAGAATTAAATATAAGATGTAAATATTGGAAAATGATCAAGGTGGATATGTATTGTAAATTGATTTTTGTAAAATTAAAATGATCTTATGGTGGTCATTATTCTTTTAATGTTAGACACCTTTGGGGTTATTTTGATATTATATGGGTATAAACTGTTGAGGGGGTATTAAACTAAAGATACCAAAAATTCTCATAGAGGTGGTCTTGACACTAAATAAAGAAAAAACCATTTATATGATGTGGAGATACTAAATTTGAATTCCCTCATAGGTTGTTTTCTAATACCCTAAAGGGAACACTATTAAGGGTGGTCATGAAAACTCTTGTTATGGGAGGTAGTGAAAATGCCCTATGGGGTGGTTCTAAAAACACCCAATATGGGTAGTCATGAAAATGCCCAATAAAGAGGTTGCGAATAATCCCTATAGGCAGTTCATGAAAACTCCCTAAGGGAAGGTCATGAAAACTCCCTATGGGGAATTCTTGAAAACTCACTATGGGGAGGTTATGAAAACTTCCTATGAGGAATTCATGAATTCAATCAATGGGGTGGTCATGAAAACTACCTAGAGGGGGTTGTGAGAGCTCCCTGTGGGGATGTTGTGAAATCTCCCTAAAGGAAATTAGTGACACTATGGTTGGAATAGTCACAAAAATATGCTCAAAGAAACCCTAGCACTGGACAAAGAATGTATTATTTATTAGGGATGTGGTCTCAAGGATTGATTTTGATTATTATTCACACTCAAGGATACGCCTAAGAGATAATTTTTCCACAGTCATTGTGACATGATCGGAAACATTCTTGCATTAGTTTAAGCTGTTATCGTCAGGTTTTATGGTGGTCTTTCTGATACTTAATAACCTAACAAATATTATTTATGTGATAGTGTACTTATTTGACTTTGGTTATCTATGGCTGAAATATTTTGATAGAACCTACCTAAGGATGTTTTTTATGGTTATTCTATTTTGAGGGTGTCACTGGTTCATTATAGATGATCACTATCATGGTTTCTAGTTTATCATATCACCATTTAGATGATTTTTAAATATTTGGGAGATTCGGGATTAGTTTCCACTTTATATTAGAGGTGAAAGAGTCACCCTTGTGTGTGACCATTTATTTTGGCCAAAGAACTTATAAGAATAGAATGAATCATGGTGGGGATATTGTAAAACCCGTAAGATTACAATTTGGGTTATTTCATACTCTTCTTAGTTTATTTTTGGTTTTCCTGAATTTTCTAATATTTTAGGATTTAATTTTTTTTAAATAATTTTAAAAAATAGTTAATATTTATTTTAATTAGGCTAAATAGTTACTAATAAAAAATGAAAAAATATTAATATTATTAATTATAAAATAAAGAGGGGATTCGCCCCCATCCCACCCCACCCCTTGGTGTGCTACCTCATCATGCGCCCCTAAGGGTTTTGGTTTGAGAAAGTTCCTGTGATTCCTTTATAGTTTGGGAATATGGTGGGTTCTTTGGGTCTTTTTCTTCATTGTTTTTGGGTCCACTATTAAATGTGTCACATTCCAGCTTAGTCTCTATTGATTTGAGATAGGATTTTATATACACTAATCTTTTATTTTAGAACCGTTGGTTGTTATTTCTTTTAAAACTATGTTTTGGCCTTCTAATTGTAACATTAAATATATTTATTGAATTTCTTAAGGAGAAAATTATGTTTTCTATTTATTTACATTGGATAAAAAGTGTTTTTATATTTTAAAGAAAGGTTCAGACTTAATTCATGAGTTTTTCACATTATTTATTCTTTTAATTTCCTGATTGGCCCTTCAAAAAATTAAATGCAAGTATTAAATAGTGTCTTAGGTTTTATATTTGGATTTACAAAAGATTTATGGACTTTAAAGTGGTGTTTTTTATTAAAACATGATGTTTGAGATTCTCAAGGAAATTTAATTTTTGAGATGTATTCTTAAAGTTGTTTTGAATTCATTCACCTTTTCTCTTGTTTTATTTTTAAAGTTAGAGTATTGGAAGGTGAATCCCTTCCACTTATTAAGATATATTTGTATCTATATATATGTATGGATGTGCACATTTACAAGAGAATCTATAAATGTTGGAATAAGATAATGTTATAATATATATCTATGTAAATATATATTTATATGTTTATGTAAATGATAGTGGTTTCAAAATAAAAGTGTCATATCTCATGAATGAACATTTAATGGTTTTTATGGTTTATTTTTAAATTATTTTAATGGTGTAAATGGTTTTAAATTTGTAAAAAAGATTCAGAATACCCAAGTTTGTTTTAATATAATGACAGATTGCATCATTAATTTTTTTTATCATTTCTTGTGTATGTGAAACCGTCTATATCGCTTTTATTTTCATGTTTTTCTTCTTTACTCATATAGTTGTTGTTATTTCTTTGAAAATATTGAATGTTGTGGCAATGTGTTGCTTAGTGGGAGGGTGACTTATTTTTATACTTTGATGGATGAACGTTTGGCTTGATTGTGGACTCCCCCTTATTAGGATCGATCATGGGAAATCAGGTAACTAGGTACTTTTGGATAAGTATAAGTATAATACCTCAATATTTTATGATATTTTCCCCTTCAAATAAATTTTGTTTCTTCAATAGCTAGCAATACATGCAAACCCAAGTCAAAAAGAACTATAATATAGAATAAATTTATATCCTATTAATTAAATTGGTGATATAAATAGCAATAAATAATTTTTTTAATTTTTTTAGATAAATAAAAAATATTAATAATTAAGTTCTCAATTTTTAATAAAGACTTATTTGCTTTTAAAATACATTTTTCCTCAAAAATTGTATTTTTTCTTGTTGTGAACAAATAATATATTTAATTTTGACACTTATAAAATTTATTTTAAAAAATCAACTTAATTTTTGAAATTATATAGAAAAAAATTATATTAGGGTGATTTTTGAAAATTTTATGAAAAGATTGTGTTTTTGAGGAATAGTGAAAAATATTGTTTTTTATTGAAAACTGTATTTTCATCTCAAGAATTTACAAAGTTATATTTTGTTTTAAAGTGGTATTAAAATTAAAATTATTTCTTTTATAATATAAATAATATAATTAATGTCATTGCAATTAATTTTAAGTGTATTTTAGTATAAAAACATTTTATAATTAATAAATTATTTTTTTTTGGAAAAATGATTTTCATCATATTTTATGGGTTTAATTTAAAATTAAAGTCTTCCACTTATTTGAATTTAATCTGATAAAATAGGCTCCATATTTTTAATCATCATGTCCAAATTTTTTAATTTGGTCACTTCCATTTTTTTCATAATGAATAGTAAAAATAATAAAAAGTTGTCACTGTAATTAAGGTTAAAATGAGTTTACCGGGAGGCTAAACTAATAGATAAGGGTAATTTTAATGATTAAACTACTATAAATACAATTTTACATAAATAGTTTGACCTCCTAAAATCATACATTAAAAACTTGATCCATTTGGAAGCAATTTTCTTAACAATGACAATATAAAATTTTAATCTTTTAAGAAATATCTAGTGTTTCCTCTCCACCGCTTATAAAAGAAAACCCATATCTTTTATTATTTACATAATTAGATAATTTTATATCAACAAAACCCTACCAAAATCATTCAAAAATATACTTACCCACATTATATTGGTATTTTAATCCCAAAACACCAACTGTATGGTCCATAATGGGAGATCTAAATGAGTTCTTTAAAAGAAGTTTTAATCTACTTAATAGATCACTTTATTTTTACTAATTATTTTACCTCCTATAAATTTATGGTATTTACCAGAAAATAATTGCTTCATTATCCTATATATAATTAAATGTTATTATAATTATTAAACAACTATTATACACCCTCTTTTACCTAAAATGGGAAGTGAAAATATTCCTCATGCGTATATATGAACTACTACTACCACGTAGCAATACAATTCATTTTTCATCATTATAATTCATGCATTTTTATTATTATTGGTTTAATTTTTATATTTAATTTTTATTACTTAATAATTATTTTTGGAATTATAATATCAATTATAACTTCATACCTACCCATATGTTGAAAAACGATTACGTCGATCATGCGTACCTGTGACCTCCTCCACAAAGTGATTTGATTCATTTTTATTTTCCGCTTTACATGGATGGTAATAAAGATAGATTTAGTAAATATATATGATATATATGATATATAAATGATTATTTTAAGATGAATAATTATTTACCTATCTTTATTTTCATCCTTCGAAAAGTGAAAACATTTTTCATGAGTACGTATAATTTATTGTCTCCATGAAAGGTGTAATTCATTTTTCTTTCACTAACTTTTATATAAGATTAAATAAATATATATATATATATAATTAATATATACCATATTTATATAAATATTAAAAAGTAGGAGATTATTTAACCATGATCAAATTATAATGTCCAAAACTACAGAACCAAAATATACATGAAAAACGAAGCAATTATCACCTGGAATAATGATTTTAATAAAGAATTGATAATAATGGGTGATTAAAGGATATAAATAAATAATGAATGTATTGATATATTTGATTGTGGTTATTTAATATATTTATAATAAATCTATATTTATTTTAATTCATGTTCAAATACATATTAAGAAATTTGGACATACTGTATGGGTTTATTTCACAATCTCATCATTATTCGGAATTGCATATATTTAAGTCTCCACGGGGAGAATTATTTTATTATTATATATTAGACCCAATATGTTTTTCCAACTCTATTTATTTCTAAAAATTTTAATTTTCCCTTTCATTTTCCACTCTTTTAATACTCAAGATACCAAAATAATGTTTTTAAGGAAAACAAACTTTGTTCCTCTACTCGATTGGGAATGTTTTTATTTCATAACCATATTTTCCATAAAATGTTTTAAATAATTTTTTTAATATTACCTATTAATTTATTAAATAATTTTTTACCCATGTTTTTTATTTTCACAAAATGGTTTAAATTTAATCTCCTTGTCATTTTTCGAATGAGGTACTTTTAACTTTTTATCCAAAATGTGAAAGGTATTTTGTTTTAACATACATTGGATGAATGTAATTTCTAACCATAATAATCACCAAATGACTTGAAGCTTTATTTAAAAGTTTCAATGTTTCCTTTCAAAGGAAAAAATTTCCTTAATATTTAAGAAATTTATATATTTTAAATAATTGATTTCAATGTGAAAAGGGTATTTTCCTCAAGAAACTTTCCAGTGGTCTTTTTAAATAATTTTCATATATGCAAACAATATTTATTGAATATTATATTTTTCTGAGTTTATTAATTTCAAAGGCATGTTGATTAATTTGTACTGTTTATTCATATGATGGATGCATTGGACTTATTAAGTGAAGGGTGGGGCTAGAATTTCATAGCCCCTAAATGTAAATATTGGTCTCATGTGACAAATCAGGTTTTATATTTGGATAAGGCCTTACCCATTTATATAGACATATTAGCAGGAGTCCTCGATAGTAAGTTTAAGGTGTTCGGAATTATGCATTACATCATTATAAAAACTGTTATCAATGTCCATGTGATTATTTGAATATTTTTGGTATCCATGGATTATTTTCCAGATCATTTAATTATTTATATGGAATTGTTTAATCATAACTTATTCTTGGAATATTATTTATGAAATATTTATTCCATATTACCTTCTTTTATACACATACATTTACTAGGAATCTAATATATCCAATTAATTATGTTTAATTTCACTAGGATTTTAGGTAGTGTATTATGATTAATATGAAAGGATATAAAATAGGTATTAATGATTTTCTCAAAGAAAATACTATGTTGTATTTTATGTTTTCAAATGTAATGTTGGATTTAGTATGTATCTATTTTTTCAAAACTACTAAACTATTTGGTCCTTTGGGATTCAATCTCTTATATGTAATACCAATGTAATAAAGAAACCACCAGATCTATTCTATTAGTATCATGGTATTCAAAGTGGGTATCGTTGAAATTTTAGTAGGAACCTTGGGAACTAGATTTTAGAAAACAAAGATTAGGGAATATAGCCTTATAAAGGACTTTTAGGATAATTCTAAGTATATGTTAGCATCTTAAAGTTAATATAAGGTAGATATTATGTGGTTTTCATATTAATACATCCCTATCTAGATACTACAAGTGGATTTGGATTTAGTACAGATTCATTTAGGGGTAATAACCCCAAAAAGAGTTGGTTGGGAACATCTAATCCATCATTATAGTTCATGGTGAGTGTGCCCTTACTGCGCACCTGGTTTGACACTCTCGGTAGATATGCCCGGGTTAATTCTCATTTTATTTACAAAACACTATGAAATATTTGAAAATAATTTTATTATTTGATAATACTCCCAAAGAAATAATGTTTATGACTTTATGATTAGTTATGCATAAATTTTCAACTTATTTTAAGGGTTTCACTAGTTTGAAAATTATAAATTATGATTCCCAATGTTATGATATAATATAGTTTATGTCATTATTTAGAAATGGAGCCTAATGGAATGATTGAAACCCCTATCAACAAAAATAAATTTTTTATTGATTTCCCTCTGGGGATAGATAATAAAGCTAGAGTTGGAGCTGGAGATAGAGCTGAATATATAATAACTCTATTAGGTTCGTTGACTTGGATTTTGGCCAATAACCATTCCCATATTGCGAAACCTTCTAATATGTAAATTTTTGTAATAATAAAATACCATTTCTTATGATAACTACCTCCATCATTCAACTGAACCATAAACCCAATTGTAATTGAGCAACGTATATGTTCCATAAAAAATATATTTCACTCTTTCAGAAGTAATGAAAAGGGGAAGGTTTTTAGAGAGGTTTATCGTTGAAAAAACTTACCTATGGGTTTTTTTATTTAAGGGGGGACATTTTATATTTGTTTTGGTAAATGGGGCAGATCAATGCCACTTCAAGTGGCATTTTTGGGGTAAATCACCAAAGTACCACTTGGAGAGGCGATTTGGTCATTAGGACTACATAGTGCCACCTGAAGTGGCGTTGCTACTGAAAATATTGTATCTATTATCACCACTTCAAGTGATGTTTATTTTTTAATTAAAATTTTTATTGGCACCACTTCAAGTGGAACCAAAAAATTCCATCACAATAAAAGGGTGTCCCCCCTCTTATTTCACTCATCTTCACACCTCTTCTCTCATGGTGCTACTCTCTGCTCGATTCTAATCTAAAGCCTCAGTAACCCTTCATTCTAAAACCCCTCATATCCTTTGTTTAGCTATCAAACTCCAATATAAAGGTAATTTTATTTTCCAATTTGTTTAATTTTGTAATTTATTTATTGAATTTTTAGTAAAAAGTTAATGTACTTAGAACCTAATAATTATATAATTTCATTTAGTAGATAAATAATTAAGTAATTAATTGGAAGTAGAGCATATTTAATTATAATTAGTGATTATTTAAATTAAGTAATTAATTGTAATTAGTAGTTAATTAACTGTAATTACTATTTACATAATTATATTTAGTAATTAATTTTTTGGTACTTAATTGTAATTAGTTATAATTTAGTTTTAATTAGTAACTAAATTATTGTAATCAACAATAAATTAATTATAATTAGGAATTAATTAGTAATTTTTTTATTAGTAATGTATTATAAAGTAGTTTATTATCAATTAATTATAATTAAATTAAATAATTGTATTTAGTGAATAAATTAATGTAATTAGTAAGTAATTAACTGAAATTGGAAATTAAAAGAATGTAATTTGTAAGTAGTTTATTATTAATTAATTATAATTATAAATTAAATAAAAGTATTTAGATATTAAATTATCATAATTAGAAACTAATTAATTTTAATTAATACCTATTTAACTGGAATAGGTAATTATGTAATAAAATTAATAATTTTTATTTGTAATTAATTAATTATAATTAGAAATTAATTAATGAAGTAATTGATAGTAATTAGTAATTAATTAACTATAATTAGTAATTACATAATTGTAATTAGTTAATATTTTATATTTAATTAAAAATAATTAACAATTAATTAAAAGTAATTAGTGATTAAATTAATGTAATTAGTAATTATTTAATAATAATTAGTAATTTCAAAAATGTAATTAATAATTATTTTATTATTAATTAAGTATAAATAACATTTAAATAACTGTATTATTGAATGAATCAATGTAATTAGCAAAAAATTAATTTTAATTTATACTTAATTATTTTTAATTAGTAATTAGTTAATGAAATAATTAATTCTAATTAGTAATCAATTAGTGAAGAAATTATTTCTAATTAATAATTAATTAACTATAATTATAAATTAATTAATTTAATAATTAATTGTAATTAGTACTTATTTTATTGTTAATTAATTATAACTAGAAATTAATTAATTGTAATAAGTGATTAAATTTATGTAATAAGAAATTAATTGCTTTTATAAATACATAGTTAATTGTAATTATTACTTAATTAACTTAGTAATTAGTTTTAATTAGTAATTAATTAACTATAAATATTAATTACATAATTATAATTAATAATAAGGTTATTATTAATTAATCATAATTAGAAATTAATTAATTGTATTTAGTGAATAAATTAATGTAATTAGAGCCTTGAATTTCATTATAGGTATGATAATGATTTTATTTTTTCATCTACCTTGACATCAGTTTTATAATTGAAGTTATAAACTTGAATTTACTTGTTAAATATATTTTTTGCACATTAAGTGTTAGATTTGTCCAGAATTGAATGCTCTCTTGAGTAAGTTACACCTAGGTGGAGTAGATTTAAGTCAACCACATACTTTCTTAGAGGCTTACCTTGGCTAGGAAAGTGAATAGGGTTGGCTATATGTCGCTCCAGGCTTACTCATGTCGATTTTTTCAGTCTCATATAACTTTATGCTCTTACATGACGCCATTGTGTACCTCATGCATATAATTCATGCGGATATGTATGAATATGTTTAAATACTATTTTTTGGGTATATAACAAAAACTCAAGTGTTGTTTAAGGAGTTACACATCAATATGGTCGAAACATATTGGTTTGGTGGAGGGGATAGGATTCCAAACTAAATTGCTAGAAGAATGCATATATAAATTGTTTCTATGATCATATTTAATTAATAATTATGGATTATTTTAGATAAAAAAATATGTATTCCTATATTAATTGAAATAGTCAAGTAATTGAGACTGAACATAGATGTAGTAATATTATATGGACAGAAGGAGTTGTAATTATTGGAGGATGTACAAATTTTGAATATGTTCAAAATAAATTAATCAAAAGTTAAAACTGATAGCGAATCAATTGATATAGTCCATCACATATAGATATCTAGAATTTATAGATAGGTTGGGGTATGTTTCCTATCTAGTAACTGATGATGAAGAATGGGAACACATGATTTCATTGGTGAAGTATCAACCTGATAATCAAATAATGGAGTTGTATGTCACTATAGATAAAATGGAGGTTCCATGAACATTGGAAGTTGGGCCACCACAACGTCATGATAATATGTCATATCCTACTATTATAACACTTTGAGAAGTTCCATCAGTAATGGTAGTTGTTCCATCATGTCCACTAAGCACAGTTTATATAGATATTCCTCTAGGTAATTTAGATGTGATGGTTGATAATTTTGAGGATGATGAAAATTTAGAACAAGAAGTTAATGAGGGAGTTGAAGAAGAAGATCATGCTGAAGAACAGTCTATAAACACTCCTATGAGGTTCAACCAACCATTGTGTCATCCTCCACTGTTGGATTCATGGATGATTGAAGGCATAAATTGCTTACCATAATTTGATTGGTCATTTATTACTTATAGTACTGAATTTATAGGAATTATTGGTTTCATAAATCGAGTGTTGGATGAAGGTATTCTATGTATTGGAAGAGATTTTGAGATAAAAGAAGCAATGAAAAACATCATAAAATAATATCACATTAAAATAAACTATATTTATGTTATAGGGGAGTTAAATAGTCCTTATAATTGTTAAAACTTCTAATAGTTGGTGCATAACTAGATTTAATTCACACATATGTGTGAACCTAAGATTATCATAGGAACACTTGTAATTATATTTTGAGTTTTTTTCAATAATTATAGTTGAAATGAAAATATCATGTCAAGACATTCCTCTTGTTCTAGTGGTGGATAGAATCAAATAGATTTTTGGGTATCAAATCTCTTACTAGAAGGAATGAGAAGAATGAAAGAAGGCTATTATGAAAGTGTATGATGATAGGGGTGACACGTATAGAGTTTTACCACAACATATGGAGCTATTACACAACAAAAATCAAGTGATCTTTAATTTAGATACTATAAAATATGTTATCCTACCCAACCAAGTTGTGCAGTTGACATTTGTCTTTGATAGATTATTTTGGACATTTCTACCATATGCTTAAACTTTTAGACATTTCAACTAGTTTATACAGATATATAGAATATTTTTGTAAGTAAAGTTTACTTGAACTTTATTAATTTCCACCACAAAATATAGTAATTGATCCCCTCTACCTTTGGCATTTTCAATTGTGGAGAAGGATAACTTCTCATCATGGACTTGGTTTATGGCCTGCCTCTAAGAGTTTGTTATGATTGAAGAAGGGATTTGTCTTATTTCAGATCATTATAGAGAAATCAAGGAGTCAGTACAGTCTAAGGGTCTTTCTTGGATACCAACCTATGCTCGTTATCGATACTGTATTCGACACATTTCCAGCAATGTGTGGAAGAATTTCAGGGATGAGTCCACGAAGAAAGAAATCATAAAAATTGGTATGAATATCATTTTTCATTTTAAAAATATTGGTCATTTTTATTGTCATATGTGTTCATATTAGTTCTTGTTTTTCAGCATATGATCCTCAATTAAAAAATAATGTATGAGTGTCTTCAAGGTATTCACAGAGTTAGTGCAGAAGTTTATGATTACATGATGCAAATTCTAAAGCATAAATGGCGTTGTCAGATGATGATGGGTGGAGATATAAAAATATGTAGAACAACATCATAAAATGTAAAAATGGAGTTTTTAATGGAGTTTGGAAATTTCCAATCATAGGTAATTAAGAATATTTTATTATATTCTACCCAGAAGAGCTAAAATTATAATACAATATTAGAATAATATTTTAAATGTAAATTACATGTTTGGTACAAGATACATTCTATTGTAGTGTAAAGTATTTTGTGGACTAAGGAAAGTGGGATAAAGAGGGTATGAAAATAGTGAAATGTTACGAACACCCTTTACATCACGAGCTAGATATAGTTCTTCATGAGGTTGCAACATTTTGTGTAACTTAATATTATTGTGAGGAGAAATGATTTATGGTCATTGATCCTAGTGATGCTATGGCTTGTAGTAGTGTTCATGTGTGAGTTGTTCTACTAGAGAATCATTACTTTGAAAGTGGAAACATGCAGGTATTAATATATCCATGCATCCATGGGATCAAAGCATGCACATACGCACACTTATCTTGGGAGTAATTCTTTGGTCCAATTTATTGACTCGAGAGTATCAACAACTGCTATAGTTCTCCATGTATTCCAATAAGAGAATATCAAATTTTTTTAATTTCTCATGACATTCCCACACATCTACCGAACATGAAGAGGCTTCAACCAAAAGGGTGACCAAATTCAACACATATTGAGAATGAGATGGATGGACCCAGTGAATGGGAACCGGGATAAAGGTGTACCATATGCCGCTAGGAAGTCCACATGAGGACACATTTCCCTAGACACATTAGGCAAACATCTAATAGATAAAATGATTCATGTACTCTATCAGTCAATATAAAAGTTTGTATATGTAATAATGTTTTTCATTATCACAAATTTTAGTCATATTTTTCTTTTATATATAATGTATAACTTAAAAAAATATACTTATATATTATAAAACATACATATATGTAGTATAAAAAGGAGTAGATATCAAAAATATATTTTATTTTACATTATTAAATATAAAGTTTATATTTATTTATTAAAAACATAATGAAAATATAAGAATGATTCTTTCCAAAAAGATATATTTCAATTCTCAAATATCATATGTTTTGTGTTAAATTGAAATAATTTTCAAACATAATAAACAATTTATGAAGGATTTTTATGTGCTTCCAAACTAAAATAGTGACCAATTAACATATACAGTCAATTTAATGAAAACACTTCATCTTTAAGAAATAAAATAAACTTAAGAAATATTTTATACATAATCATAAACACATGTATGAGTTAAATATATGTTAAAATTAAATTTATACTATTTGTATATATAGATCGAGTAGCCTTTTTTATCTTCCTAGCAGTCGCACATGTGGTTCAATGTGTTGGCGTGAGGACCTATTAGACTTCTAATTATTTTCAGATAACATTTTTTTCATCATGATGCACCCCCATATTCCATTTGTACATACCTAATACATGTTGAATTTTATGGAGTCACCATGTGTGACTTCAAGACCATTAATGACCACTTGATTGCAACATTGTTTGAGAGATTGTGGCCAAAGACACACGCATTTCATCACCTTGGGAGAGATATGACCATTAATTTTGAGGTCATCGCCTAAATTCTCAGTCTACCCATCCAGAGAAAGACAGTTACAGGTGCCACTGGTGGAAACTACTGTGTGGTCATACATTGCCTACTTGGCGTTGATTTCGTCGACATACCACATGTCCTCTAGGGTTCCTTCTTGTGCATGAGGTGGCTTGATGACCAATTCGTCATCATTCCTAATGATAGAGATTAGGAGACACTTATTTGTCATAAACATGCATATATTTTTTGACTAATCAGATGCATGTTGTGTGTCGACTACTGCACCACCGTGGTACACATGATGTACCTATCATTACATGAGGATCTTGACCAGAGGGATATATATAGTTGGGGGTCCATTGTATTATCGCATATGTGAATATGTCTTTATACCGGTTTTTGATTTGATTCACATCATACTGTAGGTTATATGTCTTTGGTATATATGTGGTACTAAGATCATTTTCCATGCATCTATCCTAGACCCATTTCACCACTTCCATAGCATTTATTTTGGGACTTTCCTTAGGGACGCTGGTATATTTACATCATTATTTTGAGTAATTTAGTAATTTTATTAATGTATTTTATAAAATAACTATATAATACTTATTTTTAACCATATGGATTTATTCTTAGAATTATTCAACTACTCCTATACATAGTGTGTACAACTTTAGATAGATATTTTACATCACACATCCAGCTGATGAAAGTTAAACATTAATTTTTTTTATTGTAGAAAAAATCATGATAATTTATGAATTATTTTTTATGTTTAAATTTCATCATTCATGTACCCTGTATACAGGTTTTTTCTATGCATTTCTTCCACCATACTTTCCAGCAAATATTGGACATCATGGTAAAGTGGTGCCACTCATCGACTTCCACATTGTTGAGTGGAACCATCCAAACAGGCTCATGCGCTAGTTTGGATATGAAAAACATATCCCATGTCACTAAGAGATCCTGATGGGTTACATTACATTATGCTTATGGGTAGACAGGTGAAAGACAAGTGCCAGTTTCATGCATGTTATATTGATTTTTGGGGAACACGTGCCCAGTACAGTATATTTCAGCATGGGTATCCCATAACAAGCTATCAGTTAGATGATCAGGGAGATTGTGTAGAATGGTACAGACAGAACACCATCATTTACCTTACATTCCAAGGGATTAGAATTCAGTAGTAGGCATGTTTACTAAGATTTATTATATTTTTTTTAAATCTTGATTCAAATTAATTTTTATGTTATTTCATTTATAGTTAGAAAACATTGATCATCTTTCACATATCACAAATCCTCAAGAAGAGGAATTTATTAAGTGGGATAATGTTCACCCAGATGTGATGGATCTCAATGATCCTATCATTTTCATACATATTAGTTTCTATGATAAGTATCCATAGTTATATCCCAATCCATATGCTCCCAATGAGGTTCATGGGGGTGATGATGTCCTTATTTTCCCTACTGAGGATGTTTCACCACCACTACCACCACCAATCAGAGGATAGATAAGAGTAAATCAATGATGGAAGAGTAAATGACATAGACATCTATGGGAGAATCCTGTATATGTTGTCGCACCGTAGAGAGATGATTCTACACAACTAACTGAGTATTTTGCATAGCTGGAAGATTCTTATCTAGCATATATGTCATCTTCACTAACTATGATGGATTGTGAGATGGTTGTGGTAACACAGCTTATGGTGGCCCCTCTCCCACTAGCAATGACTTCTTAGATATTTCACTTTCTCCATTTTTAGGATTTTTTGGGGCCATATGGATCCACATATGATTTTTGGTGGTGCTCCACATGTGATGTTAGACAGTCCTATACATAGAACCGTGAGGAGGAACTCACTACACCAAAGAGGATGAACTGGTGCATTTAGCTAGGACACCTAAGAAAAAATGACATCGGATGTGGAGTGGGCATGAGGTTCATACACGAGGTGGTGGTACTAAGGGGAATTGACATTGATGTATTTAGATGTCACATTATATATATATATTAAAATAAATCTTTAATGATATAATTAATTTTTTTGAGAAAGATAAAAATAAATTAAAAAATATAGTAAATAAAAACTAAATTATATGAATTATTGATAAATAACAACAGACTCTGAACATTTTAAAATTTCACTTAGATTGTACTTGTAGTTTATATCATATAAGCATCCTGATAACAAAAATTTTTACTTATAAATTGAAATTCCATTAAATTATATTTCATTTACTTTATTTAAAAACATATTTTCATTTTTCAATAATTTATTACTTGTTTAGTCAGTCTGAAAAATTTCAATTACATTGTATTTATACATTATAATTTATATATTTTCAATGTCACATAAATGGAAAATTATTTTGTTTCGTGTATCTGACTTCAAAATAATATAAATTATAAAGTAAAAAACAATCCAAATGAAATTTGTCACGCTAACTAAAGATATAATAAATTATTGAAAAATGAAAATAAACTTAAACATATAGTAAACAAAAAATATTTTACAAGACATAAACATAAATGTTTAAAAACATTACCAAGAAGTTTCAGGGTCCAGAACCTTGTTATAAAATGAAGGAAAAATAAATAGTATATGAAATAAGAAGAGAATAAAGTAAATAGCACTCAAAAAATTAAATACAACAACTTAAGCATCACTATAATCATGATCAGAGTCATGACCAGAAGCAACAGTGTCGTTAGCAGACTCACAGTTTGACTGTGAATTCCTCTGGTTGAAAAGCTCTATGTATTTCCCTTTAATCTTCACCAAATACAGTGCGAGATGACCCCTGAGAGATTGATAAGAACCTACATTCCCTCGAGAAGCATCACCACACCTTGGGATATGAACTTTGGGGTGCCTGCCCCATCACTAAGTTTTTGGCGTAATACATATGTCGTTATTAATAGAATCAAGAACCTAAAACTTGTTAACATATTTAACACTGGATGACTGATCGACCTTTACCTCAATGACAAATCCTGTATTCCTTATCATTTAAAACCCTTAATTTTCCACTTTATTCTTACTGCTTCTAGAAAAAATCTTTTCATACAAAGTGATATCAGTCATAATGCCAGCTTCCCTCTCAATGATAATAAATTTTCCTATCAAAGAAGAGGTATTCATACTTGTAGTAATGGGAGAAACTTGAAGGTTATTCCCTTTCCTAGGAGAAACTAACTCTTTATCAGCAAAAACATCTTACCATAACCTACTAAAACACTATAAAAGTACTGCTTTAGTGGCATCAGTCCCTACGAATGCAAGCATACTGTCATCATTATGACCATCATCATACCCAACATCCAACTGCACATCATCAATCAAAGAAGTTTCATTCCCTACAACACTACCCAGACATCGAGATCCACCACCTTCATCATTTCACATAAAGATATTATGCATGACATTATCTAGCTGATCATCCACTAATATGTCCAAATAATCATCAGCCAACACCAATGGTTGATTATTCCCATCAGGTTGGTTGTCAACAAAATCAACAACATTTGTAGCATGGAAAGTCTTAGCCATCCAGTTGCAACTAATACCATAATGACCATATGTAGAGAAAATAGAAAAAACAATATATTTTATACAATTTACTGATTCATGCACAATTTTCTTGCAATTCGAGCAGAATTTGGAAACCCTCTCATACTCAATTCCCAACTCAATCTCATCAGAGGTAGTGGCTGGAAAAATTTCTTCAATCATGGTGTCACCCAAATCAAATTCAACCAAGAATCTGGCATAAGGTCCAAAGTGAGCATGTTCAGTTTCATCATCATGTTGGATAGAAACACTGATTGTAAGTGAAAGTTTATACAGAATATTTGGGTGCCAAATAAACCAATTGAGACCAAATACCTTGATCCATAATTGCGTAGCAGAGTTACAAACCTCTAGATGGTTGAATACTTTATACCATTCATGAAGTTGAAGAATGCTGAGGTTGAGGGAAAGTGAACCAAATCATCATGCTTTAAATTTCTACTCCTCGATGGGAAAGAGAATATTAAATAATCCTCTTCTCAGTGAGACACATCTCCAATCCTTGAATCCCCAAATCACAAAAAACCGTTTAACCAAATCATATAACTTCTAGGTTTTTGAGCCCCTGGGTAAATATATTCCCTAAACCAAGCTAGATCAATAATACTAATAAAGTTGTTAATAATATAATTAAAAATGAAATTTAATTAAATTAGTAATAAAAAATATATAGTTATAAAAAAATTATTATATGTTTACAAATATTTTAGATTTATTTATAAATAAATATTTATAAATATATAAATATAGATTTATAATTATAGATTTATAATTATATAATTATAAATATATTTACATTTATAATTAGAAATAATTTCATATTTTTAGATACATATTTATAAATATATTTTTAAAATTATAATTATTTATTTATAAATATATTTATAAAAATATATTTATAAAAATATATTTATAAATATATATTTATAAATATAATTATTAATATATATATTAGAAGGTGGGGTGGGGCATATGGGGGTGGAAAAGCACCATTTCATACGGTTTCTTGATTTTAAACCCAAAATACCACTACAAATGGCACTCCCCAACCCCATTTACCAAAATATGAAATCCCAACCCCCATAAAATTTATAAAAAAAATATTCTGTCAAATTATCCATCTATCATCTTACAAGGGATGCATATAAATGGTGATAATTGATTCAAAATATAAAGTATTAGGAGGAAATAGAGAGCATGGAGTTGAAGGATTTTGAGGAACTTGTCTTAAAGAAATGTTTTCCTCATGAACAATGAGTGTATACAGAGGGACTATTCCTAACTCTAAGATAAAAGAAAGAATTGTTTTTGGTAATTATGAATCTAACATCACAAGGTAACCAAGGAACATTGTAGACTACATACGTAATCCAAAGATAAATATTGACTATTCCTTTTATTGGATTAAAACAAGCCTTAGAAGTGAACTAGTCTTTAAAATATTCTCATCATACGACAGTCAGAAATATGATTTTTTTATTAATATTAAAACAAATAAAACAATACTGTCAAGGGGATTTGAAATAATTTATCCCAAGAGAATATTACCTAATAATCTCCACACACTTAGGGGGTAAGGACCTTGTGCTGGAAAAAAATGTAAGATGAGAGTTCTATGCATACCATGATGTAAGAAAATTGGTTGTCTTATTTCCCTAATTCCATGTTTTCTAGAGGGCTATATGATGATTGATGAGCCTTTTTCATTCTTGAATGATATAAATTATCATCCAAGGAATGGAGGAGGGATTATGAAGGGAATTAAAAAAGGTAAAAGAGTCAGTTTCAATTGTAGATAGCTCAATACCCATTGAATGGAACATATTAGGCCCATTCGATATGGTAGTTACTTCCTCAATAAAAGAGTCACCCTTCCCATAGAATCCACAAAAGAAAATAATGAAAAAACCACTACAATCATGCACAATCCCCCCCCCTCACATTTGGTCATGTATGAATGACTCACCCACATTGAGTTTGAAACCACTTTCGAGGGGATTCCCCTACACCCATCAACCCAGTGAAGGTGGGTTTTGAATAGAATAAAATATTTTTCTTCCTTACATTGTATTTATTAGTGAGGGAGAAAAATACCATTTATTTAATTGGGAGGAGAGTTCAACCACTAAATTCCTGGCCTTGGAAACCAGAGCATTACTTATTCTACAGAACCCCTAGATCCTAGATTTATTCCTTACGCTCCAAATGCACTAGCAACCAGTTTCCAAAATAAGCGATCCTGCCCTATTCTCATGGTTTTTTCTTCCCACGGATTGATACCATATACTCATTAAATTATTACTTGAAAAACTTTTGGGAAGTGGGACATGTGTACTCACCAAGATAATTTCATATGATCGAGGCCTACTCTCCCCTAAAAAAACAAGTGTTGAGTATTTTCATTCATTGGGATTACTGTAGAAAAAAAGAATTTTAGTGCAAGAGTGATACTGTTATACCATATTTAATCAACCATAGAAATTGAATGATTCATGAGGAACCTAACTAGGAAGTAGTGTTCTAAGGGGTTTCCTTGAACTATAAAATCCATTCCCATTCTTCATGGTTTGTTCGATAATCCAAGAGTTTGTGATGATAATTATTCATTGAAAAAGACCCTAACAGTGCATTTGTGAATAGACATCTATCCATCTCCTCCGATATTATGATGTTTTTGAAAATGGATCATTGTTTCTGGTCCATTATAGCTTGAATGAATCGTGGAGGCATGCTCACCATGGAAAAGTTCTTTGATTCAAGTGTGTAGAAAAATTCAATCAAGCATATGCATGAAAAGGGTAAGGGAGAAGCCATAAAAGTATTGTTATTTAACTCTAATGAGATGAGGAAGTATTCCATCAAATACCCCAAATTTCAATGGAACATACCAAAAAAATAATCAAAGGGGAGACAATAATTTTATGAAATTACTACACCCAAAGAATAATTTTATAATGACATAATAAAAGGAAAAAATTATCATCCACTCCATGATTACAAATGTTTTATTTGATTTTGGTTCTACTAACTATTTTATATCTCATGAATTTTCTAAGGGTATTTGTTTCAGATTTCACTGAAGTACGAGCTAATTAAAATTTATAAAACCCTACTTACTTTTTACAACTAATATAATGTCGAGAAGGGATATCGTATCCATAGGGAAGGATTTATTCGTGTGTGTGTGTGTTAGTAAAAAAAATAAAAAATAAAATAAAATAATAAAAACAAGTAGGAAATTATGAAGGTAGGGTGAAATGGAAGTGATATAGGGGGAACAATTTCAAAGAAAGAGACAAACAATTGATGAATATTGGGTCCTTGGGATATTTTGAACTAATAAAAAGTATATTCTCTTATTATAATAAAAATAATTCTATTTTTCAGCGATTGATAAAAGTTGGATATTCACTAAGTTGTATCTTCAGAGAACTTCCAAAGTTCGGCATATCTTATTTAGTTTAGATGTTTTAGTATTAACTTTAGAATTAATCTATTCATTATGGAGAAGATATTCATTGAACTTTTCCAATTTTTGAAACTTCATTCAATGATCCAAGGAGAAATCAAATCACTACCCTCACCGATTGGTTCTTGGGTAGTGAAAAATGATGCTCATAATAAAATGAAGATGATCATAAAAATAAAATTTTCACTAAAAAAATGTTTTAACAAATGAAGAATGAATAAATGGTTATTATTGAATCACATCTTGATTCCCCTAAAACATTTAGTTACTCACGAAAGAAAAAATACAAAAAAGTGAGAGAAATGAGATGAAGATCTATGGAGAGGTTGTTTTCACCCTCAGGCTCTAACTCTAGATCTTTCTCCTAGCACTATTGTCTCCACTCTGTTCTCTATTTTATAGTGTGAATGATGATGGAAAAGCTAACACTTTTGTGTTGTTTTTCTGTACGCAATCATTATTTTGGGCTCAAACGTCAATGACGTCGGAGAATTTTTTAAATTATATATATATATATTATTATTATTATATATATTGTATTTATTATAACATATTTATTTATTTATTTTATTTATATTATTTTTTTGTTTTGTTTTTTCTTATTCCATCAGCCTCATTTGAGGGTCTCTCCTATGGGGGGTCTTCTTCACTAATACTTGTGTACTGGTTGTGGCCTTCTTCTTCCCCAACTGTAGCAGCCAATCATCTTGAAATCAGTGGCGCGACATCGATAGGGGGATCATGGCTTCAACAAAAACTAGCAGCGACACTATCATTGATTGAAGCTTCATCGGGGAAGCCGACGAAACTCAGATCGACTTCAGCAGCAAGGGCCATGTGGCGGTCAGATCTTCCTCAGATATGGAAGTGGTCGGTCTTGATTCCTTCATATCAAATCTCGGAAAGAGTGAATTTATGGCACTAACACCATCATCCATGGTGGCGGAAGTGGGTTAGGGTTCTCTGATCGAAATCGATAGGTTCAACAGTGGAACAATATTCTGCAGGTGTTCTTCAACGAACACAGGTGAAGATAGGGATTGTGATGGAGGTTCTGGTGGATATGTGAGGTTGATGGTGGCTATAGCAAGGGAAGTCAACGGTAACATGAGGAGGAGGATAGAGTAAGAATAATGAATCTATGGATTGGGAATAGCGGTAGGACTCGGGGTGACAGTAGTGAATGGTGACGGGTAATTTAGCGTGTAGGGGATTTTTTTAGTTTAATGGGTTAGGGTTTTTTTTAATTTGGGAAATGGGTTTGTTCAGCGCCGCTTTAAGTGGCGCTGAACAAAATTGTGTCAAAGCGCCACTTGAAGTGGCGCTTTGACCCCACACCACCCCCAACCCCCATTTATATATATATATATATATATAATTATATATTTATAAATATAAGAAATTTATTTATTTATAATAAATACATGAATAAATAAATTATAATAAATTATATTTTTATAATAAATTTATTTATTTATATTTATTATAAATATAACACATACATTAATTATAATATATTAATTATAATTATATATTTATTCTATTTATAACTATATATTTATTATAATTCTATATTTATTATATTTATAATTACGTAATTATTATAATTAAAATTATGGAATTATAATAAATTTATAATGATAAAAATAATAACTATAATAAATATATAATTATGATAAATATATAATAGTACTAAATAAATAAATATAATAAATATACAATTATAATAATTAGAGAAATATAAATATAATAAATACAAAAAATATAATAATTATATAATTATAGTAAATATTAATTATAATAAATATTTAATTATAATAAATGTATAATAAAATAAATACAATAAATATATAATAATATTTATTATTAATTATACATTTATTTAATAAATGTATACATTATTAAATGTATTGTATTTATTAAATAAATGTATATTTATTAAATGTATACATTATATTTAATAAATGTATTGTATTTATAGTAAATTTATATTATATTTATCAAATACATTTATTTAAATATATTGTATTTGTAATAAACGTATATTTAATAAATGTATATTTAATAAATGTATATTTATATTTAATAAATGTATTGTATTTATAATAAATTTATATTATATTTATCAAATACATTTATTTAAATATATTGTATTTGTAATAAATGTATATTTAATAAATGTATTATATTTATTAAATACACTTATTATAATAAATGTATTATAATAAATGTATTTTTATTATATGTATTGTATTTATAACAAAAGTATATTTATTAAATGTATTATATTGTATTTATAATAAATGTATATTTATTAAATGTATTATATTTATTAAATACAATTATTAAATGTATTGTATTTATAATAAATGTATATTTATTAAATATATTTATAAATATAGTTCATTTATTAAATAAATGTATTTAGTAAGTGTATTTTATAAATGCATTATAATAAATGTATTTAATAAATTTATTTTTTATAATAAATGTATATTTATTAAATGTATTTCAATACATTTATTATTATATTTATAAATGTAATACAATTATTATAAATATACATTTATTAAATATATTTATAAATACAATACATTTTATAAATATATATTTATTAATTTATATTTATAATAAATGTATTATATTCATGAATATTTATTTATAAATAAATTTAAATTATATTCATATAATTATATTTATTTATAATTATAAATATAAATATATTTATTAATATAAATATATATATACAAATAATGAATATATTTATAAATAAATATAATTATATGATTTTATTTATAAATATATTTAAATAAATATATTTATTTATATAAATATATATATATAAATAATGAATATATTTATAAATATTATATTTTTAAAGGTATAATAAATTCAAAATATATATTTAAATATTTATATAAATATATATATATATAAATAATGAATATATTTATAAATAAATATAATTATATGAATATATTTATAAATATTATATTTTTAAAGGTATAATAAATTCAGAATATATATTTATAAATTTGATTATAAATATAAATATAAATAAACATATTTTAATAAATATATTCATTAATTATAAATATTATAATTATAAATGTACATTTATTAATAATATTTATTTATTATAATAAATGTATAAAATAAATGTAGATTTATTATAATAAATAAATATATATTTATTATAAATATTAATATAAATGTATTATAAATATTTATTATAAATTTATTATAATAAATATTATAATAATATTTATTATAATAATATTTATATAAATGTATATTTATTATAATAAATAAATTTATATTACATTTATAAATAATTACCTATTTATTATAATAAATAAATGTATATTTATAATTATAAAATTATATTATATAATTATTCATAGATATGATAATTATACAATAAAGATACATAATTACATATTAACATTATTATATTATAATTAAAAAATAAATTTATTGTAATATTTATTATACATTTATTATACGTATTTATTATAATAAATGTATAAAATAAATGTAGATTTATTATAATAAATATATGTATATTTATTATAAATATTAATATAAATGTATATTTATTATAATTAAATATTATAATATTTATTATAATAAATATACATTTATGATAAATTTATCATAAATATTTATTATAAATTTATTATAATAAATATTATAATAATATTTATTATAATAGATATTATAAATCTATATTTATTATAATAATATTCATTATACATTTATTAGATATTTATTATTATAAATATTATTATATTTAATTATAATAAGTATTTATTATAAATATTTATTATATATTTATTATACATTTATTGTGCATTTATTATAATATTATTTATTAAAACATTTATTAGATATTTATTATAATGAATATTATAATATTATAACATTATAATATTTGTAATAAATGTATAATAAATGTATAAAAAATGTATATTTATTATAATAATATTATAATATTTATTAGATATTTATTATAAATAAGTAAATTTATTATAATTTTTGTATTTATTATAAAAAATATAATTATGTATTTTTTGTATTTTTTTATATTTATTATAATAAATAAATTTATTATTTATATATATATATATATATATATATATATATATCGGGTTTGGGGGGAGTGGGGTCAAAGCGCCACTTCATGTGGCGCTTTTCCCTTTTTTTGTCCAGCGCCACTTCATTTGGCGCTGGACAACCCCATTTCCCCAATTATTTTATAACCTACCCCATAAAACTAAAAAAAACCCTATGCCTAAAATACCCGAATGGTGACGGTATATGTCTGAGCAGTATATCTTTATGCTACTCGTCGTGGGAGATATACCAGGGGATGGAGAGGTGGATTAGGTATGTGTGGTGATGCTATATGTGGCGTTGGTACGAGGATGTGACGGTAGATGAAGGAGAACAGTAGATAGAAGGAAGAAGAAGTGGAAATGGATATGGTATTGGCGGTGGATGGTGATATACCAATGGCCACAAGTAGATCATGTGCGGCGGTGGGTAGATAAATATAGTGGTTGTAGTGCAGACGGTTGAAGAAATTCAAGTGGCAGATGAGGTTAGAGCAGCAGAACTGTAGAATTGTAGTAGCGTCAAGCAATGGATCTGAATCGGTAGCAGGTTGAAGTAGGCAGTGGCTGCTCTGCTACTGATAGTTGATCGCTGTAGAGGTATTGGACTCAGCACAAATCTTGGTGGTAGATCATTCACCTAAAAAATATATTAACTAAATAAATAAATTTTAAAATTAGAAAATATATGAAAAATACAAATTAAAATCTAAATGTAACAAAATTAAATTATTTATGTTCTAGGTAAAAAAATGAATTAATTGAATTGACGAATTAATTTGAATTAATAAAAACATTAGAAAATAAATTAATTAAAAAAATATGAAATATATAAATCAGTTAAATAAAAAATATTAATTATGATTTATTAATTGGATATATAAATAAATAGAGAATTAATGGAACACAAGAATGAATTAAAAAATTGAAGTTATTATTTCAAAAAACAGAAAATGAAATAATGAAAGGATTAATAGAATGTAAATGAAAATTAGCTAAAATTAAAACAAGTACACAAAAATAAAAAAGGTGGTTAACACAACATTAATTATTTAACATTAAATTATTCAAAAAAACTAAAATAAATAATAAAATGTACGCTTTAACCAATAAAAATGTTTTTAATAATTCAATACAAAAAATGACAACAGTTTTCATTCATTAAACAAAACACATTATTTTGATATTAAAAATACAACTAAATATAAAAAATGATGCGCAAAAAAGTAACTAAAAAAAGGTCATAACAAATTCCCACATACTTATTCAATTTCACTTCTGGTAAATTCAATCTATTTTATTTATTTAATGACTAAAGAAAGAAATGATATCCTTCCTATGTTCCAAAAAACTCTAAAATCAATAGAGACCAAAAATCCCTCTAGTTTTTGAAAAATCGTATCTTCTAAGTGAATTTCACTCACTTCATTATTTCAATTCAAAATGCATTCCAGTTCTAGGGGTGAAATAGGTTAGATAAAATTGGAACTCAAATTTTAATAGGATATATAGAAATTAATCAGTCTCCCCTAGGTTCCATAAATCAAAGACGCATGATTTTCAATTTATTGATACAAATATAATTATTTTTATATAATTCAGTTGTCCCCTTATTCATTTGGGTTAAAAATTCCCCTAACCTAAATGAGATTATTTTTTATAAGGCCCTTTGTTTTAATTTTCCCTATCTATATTTCTTGTGCAAAACGCTATCCAAAGAACTTATTGAATTTGAAAATCTATTTTATCCAAATACATAAATGCACCATGTTCCCTTGTATTAGAGACTCACTGTGGAATCTCATTTTTCCATTTTACTCTAAATTCGAAGGACTTATATGATTATCATTTGAGTTGGATATCTAAAGTGTTTGTTCAAAAATAGAGCATCCCCTAGGTTCATGTTCAAATTTCTTGTTTTCTGAAGTTAAGATCAAAATTCCACAAATTTTTCTCTCATCAAACTCGCTTTCCTAGTTTATAAATTGAATCTCCATAAAAACAATGGGCACAAACACTCACCAATCATGCAATTCTAGTAATTTTAGACTTGTTGAAACCCCTTAATCTAGAATTATATTATCACCAAAGAAGAATGCAATGAATATTTTTTATATTTTTTTAAAATTTGATTCTATTTACAAACACAAAATGTATTTACATCATAATTGGCAGGGAATTTTAAAAAAATAAGGGTCTTTGATGTGTTCAAAGTGAAACCCATTTTAGATTAATTAAGAATACTCCTCAAAACTTAAAACTCAACAATGTCCCCATTATTGAATTAATGGTTGGAGGAAATAAACAATAATTTAGGTTCAAAGAAGATTTGGATTATTAATACAAAAATGGTTTTTTATGGGTAAAAAGGAAATTCAAACAATGTTTTTTCAATTTAGAACGAAAACAATAAATGTAAAAAACACCCCTATTATCATTACCAAGAAATAAATAATAAATATTGTGTTCCATAAGGTTGAACGCATAAGATGAGTAAATAAATGATTTTCAAAAAGGAACCAATATGTATCCTAAAATTGCACAGTGACCAACATAAATTCAAAAAATATTAAAAGAAATACAGAAATTCATTAATAAATTTAAAATAGTAAAACAAATGAAACCAGAAACACTATAATATAATAGAAATTATTAAGGTAGTTACTCCCAAGTTATGTAGAATATCTTCTCAATGTTCTAGAAATAAATTGTAACCTCCCTATAAACCAATGAAATAGTCTTCTGGTTGATAATTTTATGCTCCTACAAGATGAATTGGTTAACAAGAGAATTTATAATTTAAACAAAAATTAGGAATTGAGCAGATTTAGAGTTAAGGGAAGTTTTATCCTATGTTATCCAACTATAATATTCTTTTTTCATAGATTTTCTAAATGATTTTTCCTTGAGTAAAAGTTATTATATCCAATTGATACCACCATCCCCAGACCATCTTTACCTCATGGTAACTTATAACCACACTTTTAAACAAGAAGATAGAAAACACAAGAGAAAAACTATAAAATCATGGGTTTCCTCCCATGAAGTGTTGACTTTAAAACCTTCAGTTAGACTTTATCCCCTATGAAATTATAACCACGAACATTCAATGGTATGTTTTATTAATGATTTTCACTTCAATATTGTCTAATGAAGTAACAGTATGAACTCTCATGAAATTTTTACATTCCACACCAAGAGAAATTCTCCAAAAACCATCCATCACAATAAGAGTTATCATGTTTTCCAGATAAAATTGACCTCTGAAAACCAATTGTTCATCACTTAAAATGTTAAATAGAATCCTAGAAAAATCACATATTTGATCAAAAATTATCCATCGTCTTACCCTACACAAATGGGATTGAAAAAAACAGAAACAAGAGAAAATATAGAAATAAACTACTCAACATTTCCTGAAAATATTACAAAAATAGATTACATATTGAAAATAAGTGAAGGATCCCATTTGAAAGATTCAAATTGAAAATCCAAAAGATAATTCCCAATATTCATAGAATACTCAAGTGATGTTAACATTTCATGTTCTGGTTGGAATTCATCTCACATATCATCAAGCTCAGTATTTAGGAAGGTTTTAAGGAAATAAACTTGTTCATAATTAGCACTATAATGTTTCTAAACATGACTTAATCCAAACAAAATCTCAAACTTCATGAACATTGAAACATTCAACATTGAAATGAGAACGTTCAGAAACAATTTCAACATCTTAAGAAAATGTTTTTACGAAAACTCCAGAATGGGTTCCAGGGAAAGTGCCTCTTTATCAAAAGATGGTTGAGGGGAAGGAGCAACATCCAGAGTAAAAGTTTAAATTGGTTGAGGATTCATAATATCTGTTAATTTAAGAGGAAAATAACTATGATCATATATGACCAATATTTTAAAACATTGATTCTCATCCACATCATGTAGATCATATTCAACATCATGTTTAGTCTTTTCAAAAACCACAATTTACTCCACATAATATATAACATATAATGTATTTGTTTCCTTTAAAAACATCAATGATTTTACCTCTAGTGGAAAGTAATAGCCTGCCTAAGATCATTGGGGCATGTTCATCATATTCCATATAAAGAATTTGAAAAGGTGTGGGTATTGTAAATTTTTCTACACTAACTAATAATTCGTCCACACTTCCATAGGGTTGAGTGAGTGGCCTATTAGCAAGTTGAATAGAAATGCGAGTTGGGTTCAATTCCCAAAGTCCCGCCTTTTTTAAAAATAATTAAGGCATGATGTTAATAATCACTCCTAAATCACACAAACAATTTAGTTTCTCACATTCCCCTATTCATCATTTAATAACAAAAATAATAGGGTCCTTTAACTTCTGAAGAAACATTCTTTGAATAAAAAAACTATATTCCTCACTGATATTGATGGTATTCAACTTATTAAAATCATTTGTGTTAGCTAGAAACCACTTGGGAATTATAAATATGGTGGAATTTTATCCAAGGATCCCAAAAAAGGGATTTTGATGATAAAGGTTCGAATAATTTTCATTGATATTAGGTAATTATGTTCATTACTCTTTTTTACTCTTTAGGAAAGGGAATGGGAGGGTTATGATGTTTTAAAATGGACTGATTTATCACCTGATCCTCAAACCCAAATTTCTTCTTCCCTTATTTAATATATTATCACATCATTTTCTTTGGTTTTTTGGATTTTGTAGGGGTGGGTTTAATATTCTGTTCACTTTGGACCAAGCTATCATGAGTTCCAAATTTGGAATTTTCTAGGTTTTCATTCTACGACTCAGCTTTTTCTTCAATTTCAACTTCCTCAAGGTGTTCCTTTAATTGATATTGGGTTTGAAGGATAGATATTTTTTTGATAACCATCACATTATTTCTTGTATTAGAAAATATTGTGTTGGGTAGCTTTCCCTTTGTGTCTACGACCTAGGTCCTTATATATTTGAGTCAATTGAAGTTCTAAATAGTGGATTCTAGTGTCTGTATCTTGACATAGAGAACTGATATAACCCAAAACCTACTAAAATATTCACTTTAATTAATATTGAGAATCATATAAGTTATCCCCATATTGATGTTTGGAGAAACTGTTTGGGCTGTGTTCGGTAATTTTAGGTAGTGGGTTGTTTAATTATAACTTTCTCTTTCTAGTATATGTTGGGTTGATTTTTATATCCATCATTGTATTGGTTTGAAAATGGATCATTTTCCCCTTCATTATTATCTTTATAATCAATGAACTAGACATTCTTCTTCAGTTGGGCAGGGAGGTCAATGTCAGGGTAGCATCCTTGAATATAACAAAACATCCCATAAGAACTACACTACTCCCTAAGAACTATATCATCAACAATAATATCTTTGGTGTTTGTTTCATCTCTATGAATTAATCTATTTATTATACAATTTTTATGGGACTTTTGTGAAAGTTTATCAATCAATTATTTAAGCTCATTATCAGTTAAATCAAACAAGTTTCCCTCACTAGATTGATCATTTAAATTCTGATTGTAAGGGGGTAAGAGAATTTTAAAAAGTATTCATGAGTAGATGGGGTGCTAATTTTTGGTTGATACTCTTCCTAAAGAATTATAAACCTAACCCATGCTTCATAAAACAACACTCCATCATCTTAGACAAATCCTATTATCATTTATCTAACCTCATTGGTGGTTTTTTTGTGGTAAAAATTGGAGAAAAAGGGAATGAAGAGTGCATACCAGGTTTCAAAACATTCTTCATCCAATTTCTAGAACCATGTCCCAACCCTCCCCTTAAATAAAAATGGAAAAACTCTCAACCTCAACTCCCCCTAACATATATCTCATAGAGTCAATTTTTCAGGATACAACCCTAAAAATATATTATAAACTATAATGAGTCCTCTACTAGAAAAACATTGAACAAAGGAAGCTGAGTAAGATGGTTCTATTTGATCTCAAAGTACCTAGACATATGGGAAAACCAAATGTAAGAAGGATTACCTTAGAAAGTAAAAATTTGGAAATCCTAAGTCTAGGTCTCTTAGTGGTAGGAACTAAACGCTGTAGAACATCGCTATTTTGATTTTCATCTCTTACTAAATCTAGGTTTTCCAAATTTTCCATTTTAGATATTGTAGGTTCAATTTATATCTTATAAGTTTTTGTGTGCATCTTGTTTCAGTAGTAATAGATTTCAGAATTTTTTTGTTTATAATATTTATTTTTTTAATTTTTTTAAACTGCCATATTTTCTATTTTTTATTTTTTTGTTATAAAATTTTATTTGTTTTTATTTTGACTTGGATGAACATGCCCACCTTGGAAACATGACCAAAATTTTATGTGAACTTTGTTCAAGTATGCGCTAATTAAAATTTAGAAATCCATACTTACTAATTACAACTAGTATAATGGTGAGTGGTGATATCATATCCACAAGAAAGGATTTATTTGTGTGTGTTTCACAAAAATAAGGAAAGAAATAAACATGTATAGATATGACACTAGAGATCCCAGAGTCAGTGTCTGCTGTCAATTAAATTTGTATGATTATAAGGAATCAAATCCTAAAGAACTAAGAGTTATTTAGTATTAGTAAACCAGATACATACATGAGTCTAGTATTAAAAATTAATACACTAATTACAAAATATATTTTTTTACAAAAAACTTCAAGGAAAAATTTATTCAATCTTGTGTATACTTGTATAACTTTCTCAGTATACTTGTTGAGTTCTTAGGGAAAAGAAAAAAATTTGGTGAGCTTAGTTTCTCGGCAAGGTAAAGTAATGTATAGATGAATAGATAATGAATCAATAAGAATATTTTGGGACTCCTCATGTTTTAATGCTCAAAACTCATGTATAACATATCACAAATTAGGTATGAATCTTGTAAAATATGTTTAATATTGTTATATTATGTTTTAGTATGATTATGTTTAATCTTAATCCATTTTGTGAATATTTATTTTTATGACTATTTACAGAAATTTCGCTAAGTCTGTAAAGCCGTAAGTTTTCTACCGATTCCAGATTTTCATAAAGGACCTGACACTGTTTCAACATGATTGTATCACCTCAACTATCACACCGTTCCATACTTAACCATATTTCTATTGTATTTAATTAAATTTTAATGTTGTTTATAATGGTCATATTTGAGTCATTTAATGACATTGATATAATTAATGTTATTTTTTCAGTCCTGTCAGTAGACAATACGAGGTACGAGGTGTGAAGATAGTGCATCATGTAGGCTCCCACACAAGCACCCAAAATAAAAAGAAAATAGTGTCATGGGAGAAATATATATCAAGTAGTGGATTGCATAAAAAATAAAATATTCATACACTGAAGAAAAAATGAAGAACTCTCAATTTCTATCCGCTGAACTAGTATGGATCAGAACATCAAACATCCTCACAGTAGCAACTCTAAGAAGAACAAGATCTACAAAGCACATCTCCTCAAACAGGAAACCAGAACAAGAAAATAACAACACTATTTTCCATATGAGTACTCAAAAACCACATCCACAACATCCTACCAGTCTAGAGTTGCATAGAACAACACTCAGAGCATTTCTAATCCTTTATCATTAACTTTTGTCTGATGTGTACTGTTTTATTACTTTATGAGTAGTCTGTGTGTGTGTGTGTGTCTGTATTAGAACAAAAAATGTTTCCTTCACTGAACTAGAGGATACAAGATATACTCACTGAAATATCTTCTTACACCTAGTTTCACCAATGTATAACTGTGGAAGAGGTCATGTGTGACCTGGTAGTTAGTTTTCCGATTTAGAATAGTGGAAGAGGTCTTGTGACCTGGAAAATCTTATGTACTATTGTTAACCTTGATCCATGGTGTGGATCAAGGTTTATATATATTTCTTGGTATCATTTGATCACCAAGGGGAGTTGATTAGGTCTCGGATTGAGAGTCAACCACTTGTTTTATCCGTTGTGTCTTTAAATTTATATATTATCTATTTTAACCCATATTTCATAAAAATAAATGTTACTTTGTAGTTAGTCTTGAATAGTAGTTATAATTTTTTTTGTCTCATTGAATTAGTTTCAAAAATTTTATCAATATATCATATTGTTATAACTTAGAATAAATCAATCTTTTGAGAAACTATTTGAATAGTCAAACTATTATAATATTACTACCTTGATTAATTGGCATGTTTAATATTTTAATTTGGAAAATATTTTAAATAAACTTTTTAACATAAATTTTTATAGGAACTCAATTCACCCCCCTCTTGATTTTCCTACTCTGACCAACATTTGGTATCAAAGGAGTTTTTAAAATCCCTATTTTCAACATTTCTTAATCAGTTTTCAATATTTTTCAACTGTGATTTATGTTGTATTTTAAATATCTCAAAATTTCTGTTAGTTCTAAATTTTTAGTTCTTTAAAACTCTACACTGTACTCTTTAGTATAGAAAATAGTTATCAAGGTGCTGCTACTAACAGACCTCCATTCTTTTATAGAACAAATTATGTACAATGGAAAATTAATATGAAAACACCCTTTAGAAAGTATGCGTTTTGAGATTTTGGTCTTCAATTATAGATGAATATCAGATTCCTGGTACTGATAGGCAGACTTAGGATGACCCAACTAATGATTCTTATAATAATAACTACAAATCCAAGAATTCACTATACTATTATTTAGGAGATGAAGAGTTTAATAGGATATCTGCATGTAAAACAACCCTTGAAATTTGGCATACTTTATTTTTTTCACATGAAAGAACCTCTAGTGTTAAGGAAATGAGACTTAACACATATACTATAAATATGATAACTTTAAAATGAAGCATGTTAAGCCTATTTCAGACATGTATCTCATGTTTAATGAAATTTTGAACACTATGATATCTCTAAGAAGAGATGTTACAACCAAGGAGAAAATCATAAGAATACTTAAATGTTTACCGGAAATATGGAGAAGGATATCTATCTCAATCAGAGAGTCTTGTGATATTATCAAGATTCCATTCAAGGAACTGATAGGCAAGTTGATGATTTGTGAGAAAGAATTAAAATTCAACAAGGAAGAGGAATATGAACCAAAGAGAAATTCAGTGGCCTTCCAAACCACGAATTCCAAAACTAAGTAAAATGAAAGGATAGAACCTCATTTTGACAGTACAGGTAATGAAGGTTCACCATATGATAGTGATGAGTAAGTGGCTCAATTAGCTAGATTATTTAAGAATTTTTATAGAAAGAATATTTTTTTCTAAAATCCCAAAATCAATGAAAGATATGATCCCCAGGGAAACTGGAATAAGGATTGGAAAAGTAGTGAAAAAACTGATGAAATTGTATGTTATGAATGTAAGAGAAAAGGACATTTAAAAATTGATTGCACCAAGTTAAAATATAAAAAGAGATACGAGGACAAGGACAAGAAGTATAAAAAGGCCATGAAGGAAACATGACGTGCTTCTAAAGACAGTTCAAGTGACTCAAAGTCTCCACATGATGAAAATGGTGACAAATCCAATATGTGTTTTATGAAAAAACACATCTGAGGTAACACTAAATTCTCCTGAACATAATTCCTATTATTCTTGAGATGAATCTATCAGTGAAGAAAATACGACTAGTGTGGAGCTGTTTGAATAATACCAACTTCTAGAAGACACTTGTAATGAGCTAAAAGATAAATACAAATCTGTAAAGAAACGACATGCCTTGACTAATACCGTCAAATATGATCTTACTATAGAGAAAGACAAAAAAGTGTAATTACTCAAGGTGAACAATGAAATTAAGTTATATAATGAGAAATTGAAAAATGACTTAGAAAAATTTACCAATGGAAAGAATACTCTTATATAGATGGTAAAAAAAATTGCCCCTAGATACACTACCGATGTAGAATACCAACTTTGGCAAAGAAATCTCGCCAAAAAAAAGTATGTAACTAAATCTGGAAAATCTATTTTTCTACCTAAAAGTGAAAATTCTATTGCTAGTTCTAGTTCTAGAATGTCATTTACTGCCTCAGGTTTTTATGGACCAAATAGAGTTTATATTTCAAATATGTTACATAATGCTTATAGGAAACCCAAGAAGCAGATGTGGGTTCCTAAAGCACTGATTAGTAATGTTACTAGACCAAAACAAATATGGGTACCAAAATCTATTTTTTGTTTGATTATTTTATAGGAAATATATTTTTCTATCTCTTGAAACACTACGAGAAAAATGGGCATTTGCGACGGGTTATTTGCGACGGGGATAAATCCCGTCGCAAATAGTCTCGTTAGAAGCTTATTTGCGACGGGGGAATTTGCCCGTCACAAATAAGTAGTTATTTGCGACGGGTTAGCTTTCCCCGTTGCAAAAGGACTGGCGCGCTTTGCGCGCCAAATCGCGGGAAAGTTATTTGCGACGGGAATATACCCCTGTCGCAAATAGTATGTTGGCAGGTTATTATTTGCGACGGGGCCCGTCGCAAATAACTATTTAACCGTTGACCGTAATAAATACGGGCTAAGGTATTTGCGACGGGTACCGTCGCAAATAGACCCGTCGCAAATACTCTAACCTATAAATACCCCCCCCCCATCCGTTTTTTTCATTCATTCTCAAAATCGATCTTCTACTTCTCTCAAAACTCTATTTTTAGAGTTCAGCATTTCTTGAGTTTAATTTTTTTTTCCGGAATTGATATTGAAGTTTTCAACAACGATCAGAGATCAACCTCAGATCAATTTTAAAGGTATTTATGTTCATTTTAATTTAGTATTTATTTTAAATTTTTTATTATTTTCAATTATTCTTAATTAGTTGTAATTTAATTATGTTTACATTTTTTTGTTACTTAATAAATTTAAATTATTAGTATTCATTGTTCATAGTTAATGGTAATTAGGAATAATTAGTAATAATTACCAATAATTAAGAATAAATACTAATAATTAGTAATAAATACCAATAATTAGGAATAATTAGTAATAATTACCAATAATTACCAATAATTAGTAATAATTAGTAATAATTACTAATAATTATTAATAATTACCAATAATTAGTAATAATTCTCAATAATTACCAATAATTAGAAATAATTAGTAATAATTACTAATAATTAGCAATAATTAGTAATAATTGCCAATATTTAGTACTAACTAGTAATAATTAGCAATAATTACCTATAATTAGGAATAATTAGTAATAATTACCAATAATTACCAATAATTACCAATAATTACCAATATTTAGTACTAAATAGTAATAATTAGTAGTAATTACCAATAATTAGGAATAATTAGTAATAATTACCAATAATTACAAATAATTACAAATAATTACCAATAATTAGTAATAATTACTAATAATTACCAATAATTAGCAATAATTAGTAATAATTACCAATAATTAGTAATAATTACAAATAATTAGTAATAATTAGTAATAATTAGTAATAATTAGTAATAATTAGTAATAATTACCAATAATTACCAATAATTAGTAATAATTACCAATAATTATTAATAATTACCAATAATTAGTAATAATGACCAATAATTAGAAATAATTACCAATAATTATTAATAATTAGTGATAATTAGTAATAATTACCAATAATTACCAATAATTAGTAATAATTACCAATAATTAGTAATAATTTCCAATAATTAGTAATAATTAGTAATAATTAACAATAATTAGTAATAATTAGTAATAATTAGTAATAATTAGTAATAATTAACAATAATTAGTAATAATTAACAATAATTAGTAATAATTACCAATAATTAGTAATAATTACCAATAATTAGTAATAATTACCAATAATTAGTAATAATTAACAATAATTAGTAATAATTACCAATAATTAGTAATAATTAACAATAATTAGTAATAATTACCAATAATTAGTAATAATTAAGAATAATTAGAAATAATTACCAATAATTAGTAATAATTATCAATAATTAGTAATAATTACCAATAATTAGTAATAATTTCCAATAATTAGTAATAATTAACAATAATTAGAAATAATTATCAATAATTAGTAATAATTATTAATAATTACCAATAATTAGTAATAATTAGTAATAATTAGTAATAATTAGTAATAATTAGTATTAATTACCAATAATTAGTAATAATTAGTAATAATTACCAATAATTAGTAATAATTAGTAATAATTTGTAATAATTAGTAATAATTACCAATAATTAGTAATAATTAGTAATAATTAGTAATAATTACCAATAATTACCAATAATTAGTAATAATTAGTAATAATTACCAATAATTACCAATAATTAGTAATAATTAGTAATAATTAGTAATAATTAATAATAATTAGTAATAATTAGCAATAATTAGTAATAATTAGCAATAATTAGTAATAATTAGCAATAATTAGTAATAATTACCAATAATTAGCAATAATTACCAATAATTAGCAATAATTAGTAATAATTACCAACAATTAGTAATAATTCGCAATAATTACCAATAATTACCAATAATTACCAATAATTACCAATAATTAGTAATAATTACCAATAATTACCAATAATTAGTAATAATTACCAATAATTAGCAATAATTACCAATTATTAGAAATAATTAGAAATAATTAGTAATAATTAGTAATAATTAGGAATAATTTGTAATAATTAGCAATAATTACCAATAATTACCAATAATTACCAATAGTTAGTAATAATTACCAATAATTACCAATAATTAGTAATAATTACCAATAATTAGTAATAATTACCAATAATTAGTAATAATTAGTAAGAATTAGTAATAATTAGTAATAATTAGTAATAATTAGTAATAATTAGGAATAATTAGTAATAATTAGCAATAATTAGTAATAATTAGTAATAATTACCAATAATTAGTAATATTTAGCAATAATTACCAATAATTACCAATAATTACCAATAATTACCAATAATTACCAATAATTACCAATAATTATCAATAATTACCAATAATTATCTTGGACAACATTACATAACCATGTTCAAATGTCGGTGATTGGATACAGAGAGAGGCGTGCTTGTTCATCCGACTCATGGAATCATCGATATTAAATGTAAAAGTGTTCTCGTAGTAAATGAACCATTATTATTGGCTCAACAGGCACATCAAGTTTATTACGAAAAGTACTGTGCTACATCAAGAGACTTGACTGATTAGTGGAGTGTAATAAAAATCAAAATTCGAGACAATCAGTTTAGTCAAAGTGAATGTGCTTTCACTGATGTGCAAAGAATTGAAGTTTTCCAAGAGAGTACTCAAAATCAATCTTTTTTACAAAGAGACATGAGTATCGATGACGACACCCCACATTTAAGAGTCAGTGATGACGATGATGTTAATGATGTCACATATGAATTTGAAATGGTAAGAGATGAAGAAATTGGAACTCGAATGGATATCGATGATGTTGAGGAGGAATATGAAGATAAAATTGACATATATGAAGATGATGATGAAGATGAACACTGATAGAAATCCATGGTAGTTATATACAATCATAATATATATATATATATATGTATATATAATAGTAATTATCAATTATTTGCTAATAAAATTAACATTTTCTGTTTCAGATGGATGAAGACACATTTCGTGAGTTGGCGGATGCTGACCTACCTTTCGATGCGGATGAGTTGCTGGCAGATGACTCTCAGCCTGCAGGCGCTCCAGAGAGTATGCGGAGGGGGCGCAGTCTTGCACGATTGATGATTCCTGACCCCGTCCCCGAGCGACGTCCACGTCTTGGGTTTGATCTATGCACACAGAGGTGTGATAACCTGTGTGATAACATGTGGATTTGACTAAGACTTCATTAATCTATTCACATAATAAATGTTTATTAATTTTACAGTTTTCCGCATATAGCAGTCGGACAGGGCAACACTATTTTGCGCAACTATTTCTCTCATACGTGGACCACATGGGAGCAGATTCCCATTGATGTGCAGCAGGCCATGTTCAGCCATTGGTTGGTACGTATGTAAATAAATATTTTTTATTTTGAAAATTATTTCATTTCTAACTTGATATTTTGATTTACTTGTAGGGTTTATGGTATCCGATCGAGGATACCATGCGTGACGCCATCCACGAGGCATGGGAGGTGGCCATGTGTGATCGCTTTCGTCAGTTTTTGCACAATTTAAGAAAAACTGCCACGAAGAAAGTAGAAGTGTCAGATTTTGACGAGTCATGTAGAGCACACCGACCAGAGTACATTTCATCCCATTTATGGGATGGATTATGTGCGCACTGGTTGAGTGGTGCCTTTCAGAGGAGATCATCGGTGGGGAGGCAGAATCGGGGGAGACAGGAGGTGACTCATCGAGCTGGGAGTCGTTCTTTCAGTACTCATAGACAGCATCTGGTACGTACATTATTTATAAATATTTTATATAACTATAAATATTAACAGTTTATTTTTTATTCTTATAGGCTATTAAGCACCGCGATATTACGGAGTATGACGTATATCAGAAGATGTATAGTGATCCAGCTACTGGGGAGCTCAGAGGTGATCGTCAGCATCACATCGTGGTCAGTATTATTTGTTTTCAAGTTTAAAAATTAACTACATATAATATATTCACAATTTTAATTTTAAATTGCAACTACAGGAGTCATATGAGGCCGCATCGTCACAGACTCGGCCTGAGAGTCAGGCCGAGTCATCAGATCAGACCACTGGCCATTAGTTTGATGAGGCAGCATGGATACATGCCACCCAGTATGCCTTCGAGAAGGGCCGGGTAGTTGGTATCAGCTCTCGACTGACTCCCGGAGATTATTATGGCAATGCTGCGATGTCGGCGTCCAGCTCGAGAGGAGCTCGTGCATCTTCTTCTGCTACACAGTATGAGGATCAGGTGCGATCTCAGACTGCACTGATAGAGAGTCTCCGACAGAAGCAGGAGTAGATGCGTCAGCAGTAGCAGCAGCATGAGGAGGAGCGTCGACGCCAGTAGCAGCTGTACGAGGAACAGATGAGTCGGTGGCAGCAGCAGCAGCAGGAGCAGATGGAGTAATGCGCCGACTCACTCATGCTTTAGGGATGAAGTTTCCTCCACCAACATCTGCAGATCCCCCCCTCCCCCCTCCCCCCTCCTTCAGATTAGAGTTTGTTTTTATGTTATAAAGTTTGTTAAATCAAAATTCGATTTTTTTTTCTATTCGTAGTTTCTGTCTCATTATAAAATATTAATAATATTATATTTTGAAATAACAATATTAATATGAATAATAATATTATTTATATTTTATAATATTAAATTTTATATATATATTAAAATTTTATAATATTATAATTTAATTATATTTTTTGTAATATTTGAATTATTTTAATATTTGAATGTAAAATAATTCTATTATTTTTATATTAATTAAAATAACTTATTAATATTTTTTTATTTATGAATTATAATTCTAATATTATTATTTTAATTAAATCATTTATTAATATTCTATTATTTTTTATTTTTGAATTATAATTCTATTATTATTATATTAATTAAAATAATTTATTAATAATTTATTATTTTTATTTGTGAATTATAATTCTATTATTATATTAATTAAAATCATTTATTAATATTATATTATTTTTTATTTTTGAATTATAATTGGATTATTATTATATTAATTAAAATAATTTATTAATAATTTATTTTTTTTATTTTTTTATAGTATTTGCGACGGGATACTATGTCCGTCGCAAATAGTATTTTTATATTCATTAAAATAATTTATTAATAGTTTTTATTTTTATTTTTAAAAAAAAGTAATTGCGACGGGCCCCGTCGCAAATACTATTTTAAAATCTTTTTACAAATATACGAAGTAATATTTGCGACGGGAACGATCCTCGTCGCAAATAATGTCTTTAGCGACGGGCTCGTCGCAAATAATTGTAGTTGCGACACCGTTTTCCGCAACAGGCCATTTGCAACGGGCCCCCGTCACAAATGACCCGTCGCAAATACCTGTTTTTCTAGTAGTGAAAAAGATTGTGGTACTTTTAGTGTGTATGTTCCAGACACATGAAAGGAGATTAATCATAATTAAATAATTTAATAAAGATTGATGGTGGGAATGTCACCTTTAGTGATAATTCTAAAGTAAAAATAATTGGCCTCGACCAGATTGGTAACTCTAACTCAGTTTTAATTTCATAAGTACTTTTTCCTAAGGAGTAAAATATAATATACTTAGTATCTCACAACTATGTGATGATGGATTTTGTAACGAACCAAAAATTAATTAATGAAAATTCCTCTTGGTCTATTTAAATGTCTTTTATGGTTTTGTAAAATGTATGCACTTATTTGGTTTTATGTTTTGGATGTTAAAATATCGTTAAGAATTTTGAACATTGCTAATATAGGCATTGAACAGTGATCACATGATTAGTATAAATATAAGGCTTTAACAAATCCAATTTACTCAGACAAAGGAAGTGATGGCCTCATCTAGTAGACTTTCCCCGTACGAAGCCCATTTTCTGGAGCTAAGAAAGGAGGTGGCATCATTGGGCTTCACTCTTGACAGTGCCTAAGCTAATCTTGAACATGTTAAGCTTGAGCAGAACTAACTACGGGAGAATTGGAAGTCAATAGAGAGATTACCACCCGAGCAATGTTATTTGATCCACCCCAAGAGTCTATCACCATCGCACACCTTACTCTTTAGTCTTATGCAGGTGTTATAAGGATTTATGTAACAAGACCTTATCACTGTGATTTTGTGCATTATTTTGTATATAATAATGAATATACATTCATTTTATTATTGTTACTTTGTAAATAGTTTTTAAAGTGAAAATAGTATTTTTAGTTAATATTCAACTAAGAAATCTATTTTGACGAATTAATGGATTTTATAATTAAATATTATTTTAATAAAATATTATTATTATTATTAAAAAATTACATTTTGTTACATATAAATTATCATATAATTTTAGGAATGCAATTGTAATTTTTATTAAGGTTTGAAAGCTGTTTTTGTCAAAACCCATGAATTTTCGATAAATATCGATTTTTATTTTAAAATTAAAAATTCAAATATTTAGAAAATTATTTAGATAAAATGAATATTATTTTTGGAATTAGTACGTTGAAATTATCCAACGGTTAATTTTTCATAATTTTTTGAGAGAGTCGAATTTTTTGGAAAACATTAAATACCGTTTAAATATATAATGTGTTTCATAACATCATAATGAACAAATAGTGATGTAATAAAATACTATAAACATTTTGTTCGTCCAATATATGTTTTATAATTAAAATAATGTGATTTGATATTTTTTTGATTTATTTTATAATGCTTTACTGAACCCTCCAAGACTTATAAAACATTTGGTCTTTTAAATTATTTTCCTTGAGAGTGTGACTCACCACCATATAAGCAACCCTATTATTTTAAGAAGTTAAACCATTGGACTTATAAAATATTGTTTTCCACTCCCCTTTAATAGAAACCATGGTCAAAAACCATGGGCTGGTTTGTGGTTTTGATTAGTTTAATGTGCGGTGACCCAAACCTAAATAATTAAGAATTCCCTCTCCTTTGCTATATAAACCCACCTAGGCTCCCACTTCCTCTTCACTAAAATAATTTGGAGCTCATAAAAACTCTTCCCTACCCTCTCTAGAATCCTCCAAAGGACCCTCAAGCTACCAAGAATCCCTTCTCAAGCCTCTCGCAATCTTTTGGGATCGCACTTCCAAGTATAGGATTCCTACCTTTCTCTTTTTATCCAAGTTTCTAAATATTGTTATGCCCTTTTATTTTCAATTAAAAATATTGTGTTATGATTTCTCACATTCCCCATAATTCCCTTTTTATGTTCGGATAATGGGAGACCCTTTTTACTCTCATTAATTCCTCCCATGTACACCCATTACCATGCTGAAATTTCGTGAGGGATTTCTCTCTCCTCTTCTACATCCAAGTAATCCTTTTGTATTATGCATCTAAATTCCATTACGTTTTTTGGGAAATGAATATATATGACCACCTTACTATCCATTTCATATATATATGATGAGAAACCCATTTCTCTCCCATCAACCATTTTCATGAATCCTTATGTCACGTCGTTATGTTGCCGAAATTGCACCACATTTTTTCAAGCCAAAGTCATTGTGTAGTGAATACCATGAACATTTCTCTATAAAGGGTATTCACCTTTATGAACATTTAATTATTGAATATTGAGTTTCATGTATGAATTCCACATTTCTTTATTGTGAAATAAATGATTATTTTTATTGAATCCATGTTATATGATCTATGTGTCACACTTATTCATGAAATGAAATGTTTAAAGAGGGTGCGCCCTAATAGCGCTCCAATGCATTGGGTAAAGTATAGTATCATGATATGTCATGTTAAATGAGTGTTGAATCGTTCTAATTCAAGTGAAATGAAGGTTTACTCATTCTTCATGTGCAATGAGGGTTTACTCATGCTCCATGTGCAATGAACCTTGGCTCATGCTAATTCAGTGTTAAGTGTTGTTGTGACATTTCCATGTTATGATTATCTTGATTTATCATGAATTTATTTTCATGTTTCTATTGTTCTCCACTGATATGCCTATTGTCTAACATGAATTGTATTCCTCATGTTATTCCATGTTTATTCCCTTACTGGGCTTTATAGCTCACCATTTTCTTATGCATGTCCTCAGGTTATCCAATACATTGCTAAGTACGAGGGAATGTAGTGGTCATGTAATGGAAGTTTTCAATAAAGATATTTTATTTCATGTTTTATGTTGTTATTTAATGGTCATAATCCCCAAAGACACTAGAACTCTCGATCTTCTATGTTGTATCAAGTGAAGTTTATGTAATAAATCATGTTTAAGTGTGTAATAAAGCTCAGGGTTGTTATAGTTGGTATCAGATGATAGGTTTAGTTATTTTTTGGGATTAGGATTAGAAAACCATAGTAAGGCCTTAGAGACAAGACTAAGTATAATGAAAACATTCCTATGTTTTTTGAGTATTTAATAAGTGATTTATCAAGAAAATACATCCATGTCTGGATATGAGCTGGTAGAGGTGGCTCTGGCACAGATGTACCTAGGGGTGAAAACCCCGATAAGGAGTTTCGGGCTTGACATGGGGTATCCTGGTACATGACAACGAGCCTTGCTGCACTCCTGGTTACGACACTCCTGGGGGATTTTCTTTGGTAAATTCACAAGCTTAGTATGAACCCTTATTAAGGGAATTAAAAAAATCCCATAAAAATATATGTCAGAAATTAGATCATAAATAGCATATATTGAAGCATATAGATTCATAAGTTAAGAAAATAAAATCTATTTATAAGTCATTTGTTTTTTTCTTGGATTACCCTTTACGTGTTTAATAGTTATCTTCCCTAAGTTGTTTCGGATGAAGAAAATCATTCCAACCAGAATCAAAAAGTGAAAGGTAGGGTTATCATCCATAGATCTATGCATTATTTTGTATCCTGAAAGTTTAGTAGAATAACCCCAACACCACCACAAATCATGGAAGTAAAGATGTCGATGAGTACAACAAATGGGGAAATCATTGCATCCCATGAATATAACTCCTCCCCTATCATAATTGCTGGATTGAACTTTCAATAGAACCTCATCATACTCTCTCTAGTTGAATTTGATGAAATTATTGACATGGATTGGATTTACCTATATAGAGCCAACATAAATTGTTGTGAGAGGGAAATCACTCTCCATGTGGAGAATCGACCCCTGATTCTATACAAGTGCAAGGAGGAAGATGAATCTTCTTTAGCTATATAATCTCAAGTGTGGATATTACTACCCTATGAGCATGAGTAACTAGCTTAGATGATTGAGTATAATGATAAACCCATCCTTGAAGACATTCCTATTGTGTGGGAATTCCCTGAAGTGTTTCCTGAGGAATTTACTGGTGTTCCTCCTAGAAGAGATGTTGAATTCTCAATTGATCTTATATAGAGGACATTTCCAATATCCAAGACTCTGTATAGAATGGTTGTCGTGGAGCTTGAGGAGCTGAAGAAACAACTACAGGAGAATCTGGGTAAAGGGTTTATATGCCCAAGTGTTTCACCATGGAGCGCACCAGTCCTCTTCGTCAAGAAGAAGGATGGGTCAATGCGCCTTTGCATCGATTATCGTTAGCTTAAAAAAACCACGATAAAGAACAAGTATCCTCTCCCACGGATTGATGACTTGTTCGATCAACCACGTGAAGCACAATACTTTTCCATGGAAGATTTACGATCAGGATATTATCATGTAAGGGTGAAGAAGGAAGATATTCACAAGACTTCTTTTCGTACAATTTATGGGCACTATGAATTCATAGTAATGCCTTTCGGACTCAATAATTCTCTAGTAATATTCATGGACTTGATGAATAGATACTTTAGAGATTACCATGAATAATTTGTGGTAGTCTTTAAAGATGATATTCTAATATAATCAAAAACCAAGGAGGATCATGAGGAGTATCTAAGAACTATACTAGATACCTTGCTAAAAGAGAATCTCTATGCAAAGTACATCATGTGTGAGTTATAGTTGAAGGAGGTCTCATTCTTGGGCCATATTATCACAAGTAATGTGATATCTGTGGATCCCTCCAAAAACAGATGAAATTTAGGGATGGTTGAGGCCAACATCAGTAATGTGTATCCATATATTCTTGATGTTAGCTGGATATTATCGATGATTTGTGAGAAATTTTTCCCGATTGTCCAACTCTCTTACCACGCTAACTCATAAGGGAGTAAAGTTTTCTTGGAGTGATGAATGCGAAGAAAGATTCAAAGAATTAAAAGGGAGGCTTATCACTGTGCCCGTGCTCACTTTACCTACATGTGGAGAACTTTTTGTGGTATTCAGGGATGCTTCAAAGAAGGGCCTGGTATGTGTATTGATGTAAAATGACAAAGTCATTTCCTATAATTCATGGAAATTGAAAGTTCACGAGAAGAATTATCCAACACATGAACTGGAGTTGGATGCGGTGATCTTTGATTTAAAATTTTGGGGAATTATCTCTTTGGGGATAAGTGGGAAATATATACGGACCACAAAATCCCCAAGTATATATTCACACAAAAAGAGTCGAACATGCACCAACGAAGATGGTTAGAGCTAATCAAAGACTATGACTGCTCAATCCATTACCACCCTAGAAAATCAAACAAGGTGGCAGATACTCTAAGTATAAAGGACCCAACGATTCTATCACTGATAAGAATTGAGAAGGATCCAATATTCTTAGATTTGATGAAGACGGACATTGGAATCATAAAGAATGGAACATCATCAATCCTTTCACAAATGATTGTTCAGCCATCTCTTTTGGAAAGGTTAATGAATGATAAAAAGGATTATGTGGGAATTTAGAAGAAAGTGGAAGCTATCATAAGAGGGAAATCCTCGGAGTTTAGTGTTAATAAAGAAGTAATTGTGGGATTTTGGGAAAGAATATGTGTTCCATCATGTTCAGAGTTTAAGAAGGAACTTTTGGATGATGTACATAGTTCAAATTTCTCTATTCACCAAGGAAACACAAAGATGTATCGAGATCTCCAAGAGCATTATTGGTGGGATACTATGAAGAAGGAGATCACTGAGTATAAATCATAGTTCCTGGCGTGTCATCAAGTGAAGGTAGAGAGGCAGAAGTCTAAGGGTATAATGCAACCATTACCCATACCAACATGGAAATGGTAGAACATCACCATGGACTTTTTCACTAGACTTATAATGACATCTAAAGGCAATAATGAAATATGGGTTATCGTGGATCATCTTAAAAATTACACACACTTCATTGAAATTCTGGAGGATTTCTCATTGGATCAACTGGCACAGATATACATCAGGGAAGAGGTAAGGCTGCATAGAGTACCATTATCTATTTTATCCGATCGAGATCCAAGATTCACCTCTATGTTTTGGAAGAGTCTTCAACATGATATGGATACTAAACTGAAATTTAGTACAGACTATCATCCTCAAACTTATGGCCAATCTAATTGAACTATTCAGACACTAGAAGATATGTTAATATAATATTCAATGGAATTTAATGGAGGTTGGGATCAACATCTTGCTCTGGTTGAATTATCTTATAATAACAGTTTCCACTTGAGTATTTGAATGGCACCATATGAAGCCCTTTATGGGAAAAGGTGCAGAACACCGGTGTTTTGGGATGAAGTTGGTGAGCATAAGCTGTTATGACTTGAAATGGTTGAAGAAATGGTGGACAATGTGAAAACCATTCAGCAGCATATCAAGGCAGCCCAAAGTTGAAAAAAGAGTTATGAAGATAACCATCGGCGTGACCTTGAGTTCAAAGTTGGGGAGATGGTATTTCTATTCTTACCTACATGGAATAAGGTCATGATGTTTGGAAAGAAAGGGAAGTTAAGTCCTAGGTACATTCGCCCCTTCGATATTCCTGATTGTGTCGGGGTTGTGGCCTATCGACTAGAACTTACACCTACCATGACCAAATTACAAGATGAATTTCATGTATCCCTCTTATGGAAGTACATACCAGACCCTTCACATGTACTCTCTTCAGAGGTAATACAGTTATATGATGATCTTTCTTACGAGGAGCAACAAGTAAAGATTTTATATCGTAGAGAAAAATTTCTACGAAATAAGACAATTCCCCTCATCAAGGTGTTGTAGAAAAACTAAAAGTTTGAATAAGTGACGTGGAAATCAGAGGAAGTGATGAATTAGAGTTACCTGCATTTGTTTTAGAGTGGGAAAATGAAATTTCGAGGGTGAAATTTCATAAGGGGGGAAGATTGTAATGACCCAAAAATCCATTAATGAAAATTCCTCTTGGTCTATTAAAATGTATTCTTATGGTTATGTAAAACATCTTTACTTATTTGGTTTTAGGTTTTGGATTTTAAAATACCATTAATAATTGTGACCATTTCTAATATAGTCGTTGAACAGTGACCACGTGATTAGTATAAATATAGGGCTTTAAAAAATCCAATTTACTCAGACAAAGGAGTCGATGGACTCATCCAATAGACTTTCCTCGTACGAAGCCCATTTTTCGAAGCTCAAAAAGGAGGTGAAGTCATTGGGATTTACTCTGGACCATGCCCAATCCGAGCTTGAGCACGTTGACTATGGGATAAGTGGAAGTCAATAGAGAGATTACCACCCGAGCAATGTTATCTGAGCCACCCCAAGAGTATTTCACCATCGCACACCTTACTTTTTGGTCTTATATAGGTGTTATAAAGGGTTATTTAACAATACATTATCATTTTGATTATGTGAATTATTTTTTATATAATAATGAATATACATTCATTTTATTATTGTTACTTTGTAAATAGTTTTTAAAGTGCAAATAGTATTTTTAGTTAATATTCAACTAAGAAATCTATTTCGATGAATTAATGGATTTTTGAACTAAATATTATTTTAATAAAATATTATTATTATTATTAACAAATTAATTTTAATTAAATATAAATTATCATATAATTTTATGAATGAAATTATAATTTTTATTAAGGCTTGAAAGTTTTTTTGTCAAAACCCAGGAATTTTTGATAAATGTATGTTTTTATTTTAAAAGAAAAAATTCAAAAATTTAAAAAATTATTTAGATAAAATTAATATTATTTTTGGAATCAGGGAATCGAAATTATCCAACAGTGAATTTTTCATAATTTTCTGAGACAGTCGAATTTTTGGTTAAAAATTAAATACTGTTTAAATATATAATGTGTTTTATGACATCATAATGACCCAATAGTAATGTAATAAAATAATATAAACATTAATTTCAGCCAATATATGTTTTATCATTAAAATAATGTGATTTTAGATTTGTTTTATTAATTTTATAAAGCTTTAGTGGACCCTCCCGTACTTATAAAACATTTTTCCTTTTTAAATTGTTTTCCTTGAGAGTGTGACTCACTTCCACATAAAAAACCCTATTATTTTAAGAATATCATCCATTGGACTTATAAAATATTTTTTTTGAATCCTATTTGGAAAAAACCATGGGCAAAATCCATGTCCAGGTTTGTGTTATTGATTAGTTTAATGTGTGGTGACCCAAACCTAAATAATAAAAAAATCCCTCTCCTTTCCTATATAATCCGACCCAAGATCCAAATTACTTTTCACTCAAAGCCTTTTTATTCCACAAAACCTCTTCCATCCTCTCTCTATAATCCTACCAAGGTTCCCCAATCTCCCAATAATCCTCTCTCAAGCTTCTCCTGAGCTTTTGGGATCGCACTTCCAAGTATGGGATTCCAACCTTTCTCTTTTTCTCCAAGTTTCTTAATATTGTTATGCCCTTTTATTCTCAATTAAAAATGTTGGGGTATGATTTATCACCTTCCCCATACTTCCCTATTTATTTTTGGATAATGGGAGACCCCTTTATCTCTCATTAATTCCTCCCATGTACACACCTTACCATACCGAAATTCCATGAGGGATTTCTCTCTCCTCTTTTACATCCAAGTAATACTTCTGTATTACGCATCTAAATTCCATTTCATTTGTTGGGAAATGTAAATATATGACCCCCTTACTGTCCATTTCATATACATATAACAACACACCCATTTCTCTTTCATCATCCATTTTCATGAATCCTTATGTCACGTCGTTATGCTGCCGAAATTGCACTGCATTTTTTCAAGCCAAAGTCATTGTGTAGTGAATACCATGCCCATTTCTCTATCAAGGGTATTCACATTTATGCACATTTACTTATTGATTATACAGTTTCATGTATGAATTACACATTCCTTTATCATGGAATTAATTTTTACTTTTAATGAATCCATGTTTTATAATCCATGTGGCACACTAATGCATGAATTGAAATGTTTAAAGAGGGTGCGCCCTGATAGCGCTCTAATGCATTGGGTATAGTATAGTATCCGGATACGTCAGGTGAAATGAGTGTTGACTCATGATAATTCAAGTTCAAAAAATGTTTACTCATGCGTCATGTGTAATGATGGTTTACTCATGCTTTTTGTGCAATGAGCCTTGGATCATTCTAATTCCACATTAAGTGTTGTTGCCACATTTCCATGTTATGATTATCATGCTTTATCATGCCTTTATGTTCATGTTTCTCTTGTACTCCATTTTTATTCCTATTGTCTAACATGTATTTTATTCCTCCTGTTATTCCATGTTTATTCCCTTACTGGGCTTTATAGCTCACCCTTTTTTATGCATGTCCTCAGGTAATCTCATGCAATGCTAAGTACAAGGGAATTTAGTAGTCATGTAATGGAATTTTTCAAAAAAGATGTTGTATTTCATGTTTTAAGTTGTTATATAATGGTCCTAATCCCCAAATACACTAGACCTCTAGATCTTCTATGTTGTATCCAGTGAAGTTTATGTAATAAATCAAGTTTAAGTGTGTAATAAAGCTTAGGGTTGTTATACATTTCATGTTAAATTTGAAAATGATGCTTGTAATATTTTTAACTCTAAAAATGAACTGTAATTTAATGCTTTTATAAAATAAATTATTTTTTTTGTTAACTTAGATTATTTAGTTTCTCAAAATGTTTCATGCCTAAGTTTATTTCAAAAAGATTCTTGGCTTTGGCATAGAATAATAGGACACTGCAGTATACACTCTCTTAGAATTATTACTAGAAAGGGTTTAGTAAAGGATCTACCCAAACTTGAGTTTCCAAATGAAAAAGTCTATAATCCTTGTCAAAAGGGTAAATGACACAAAATATCTTTCAAAATAAATAAAGAAGTTTCCACTTCTCAACCTCTTGAGTTGGTTCACTTGGATTTGTTTGGACCATCTTGATTTTCTAGTTTAAATGGAAATCACTATGTTTATGTTATTATAGATGACTATTCTTGGTATACTTGGACTTACTTTTTGGATCAGGAAAGTGAAGCATGTAATTACTTCACAAAGTATGCTAGAACGGTAGAAAATCTTAGTGATCATAGGATAAAATATCTAAGAAGTGATCATGGCCATGATTTTGAATTCCAAGAGTTGGAATCATTCTGCTCACAAAATGGTTATATTCATAACTTCTCTTCCCCTAGGACACCTCAACAAAATAGTGTTGTGGAAAGAAGGAATAGAACCTTCTAATAAATTTCTAGAACAATTCTTAGTGAGTATGACCTACCAAGTAAAAATATTTCAATGCAGCATGATATATTATTAATAGAGTGTCAATCAGACATATTATTAAAATAAATCCCTATGAGTTATGGAATAGTAGAAAATCCAAGGTTAATTAATTCAAAGTTTTTTGTTGTAAAGTCTACATCCTTAAAACTAAGGATAATGTGGAAAAAAATTCCTCTAAAAGCGATGAAGGAATTTTTATAGGATATTAAATAACTAGTAAAGCCTATAAGTTATTTAATAAAAGAAGAAAATGTGTGTAAGAATCTATACATGTCAAATTTGATGAAACAGATCCAACTAAACCAAAGACCTCCCTAGAGAATCTTGAGGATGATATGTTAAATCTAGAAATTAATGATAAATATTCAGACCATCTTGTGAAGGAATCTATTAAAACTCCCAATTATGGAAATTCCCTAGATTGGAGCCATAACAAATCTGAACCTACTGAAGAACTTGAAATCACTTGTCCCTCTTTTTCTACATCTATTAAAACTCTTAAGAACCATCCTCTAGATGATTTTGTTGGAGATTTAGATAAAGGAACATAGACTAGAGCTTCTCTTAGAAATCATGTTGAACATCAAACTATCTTAATACAACTTAAGCCTAAAAACATCAATGATTATATCGATGATGAATTTTGGGTGATGGGTATGAAAGAGGAGGTAAGTTAGTTTGAAAGGAATAATGTTTGGAAACTTCTGGATATACCCAAATGCACCTTGAACATAGGCACTAAATGGGTGTTTATGAACAAATTAGAAGAATCCGGTAACATAGTTAGAAACAAAACTAGATTGGATGCACAAGGTTATAGTCAAGAAGAAGGGATTGACTATGAGGAAACGTTTTCAATAGTTTCTAGACTTGAAGCCATTAGAATCTTGCTTGTACATGTATCACATCTTAATTTGAAACATTATCAAATGGATTTCAAGTGTGAATTCCTAAATGGGTATATAGTTGAGGATGTTTTTGTTGAAAAAACCCCTAATTTTACAAAGCATCGCTTTCCAAATCATGTTTTTAAATTACCCAAAGATTTATATGGTTTAAATCAAGATCCAAGAGCTTTGTATGATAGATTAAGTAGTTTTCTTATTTCAAAAGGTTTTACAAAAGATATGGTTGATCATGCTCTTTTCATAAAACTAATTTCTAAATACATTTTAGTTGTTCAAATCTATGTTTATGGTATTATTTTTAAATCTTCAAACAATTAATTATGTATTTATTTTTAAAAGATAATGCAAAATGAATTTAAAATGAGTTTTAGGGGCGAACTAAATTTATTTCTTGGATTTCAAATTTTTTTAAAAAAATAATGTATTATCTTAAATCAAAGAAAATATAAAAAATATATTACAAATAATTTTGTCTTGGATTCTCCTAAAAGTAATGATACTCCAATGAGTACTACCTATAAGTTGGATTTTGATGAAAATGGTAAATCTGTTGATCAAACAACTTGTAGATGAATGATTGGATGTTTACTCTACTTAACAGCTAGTCGGCCTGATATTATGTTTAGTGTTTGTATGTGTGAACATTTTCAAGTAAATCCTAAAGAGTCGCATCTTCTTACTATTAAAATAATTTTCAAACACCTCAAACATACAACCAATTTAAGACTATTTTATCCTGCAGGACAATCATTTGACTTGGTTAGCTATTCAGATGCTGATTTTGGTGGTTGTAAGTTAGATATAAAAAGAACCTCTAGAACATGTCACTTTTTAGGAAAGTCTCTAAGTATCATGGTGTAGTAAAAATAAAATTTCTATTGCATTATCTACTGCTGAGGATAAATGAATGACAGCTAGTAGTAATTGTGCACAAATTTTGTGGATGAAACACAATTTACTTGATTATGGATATCAATTCAGACATGTACTTGTAAATTATGACAATAAAAGTGATATTAACATTTAAAAGAATCTTTTTTCACATTATAGGACTAAATATATTGATGAAATAAATCTCTTTTTGAGATATCATTATCCAAAAGGTGATATCACTTTGAAATTCATTAGCACTGAACATCAGATTGTAGATAAATTCACTAAGCCATTAAATTCTGAAAGGATAAATTATATCATACATGAGTTATGGATGATAACCTTTAAGTGAGCTGTTTACTATTTCATTGTTTGTAGTTTCACGATTCATGGTTTCAAAAGTTACTGTCTTGTAGTTACTATCTCAAACTTATAGTTATTGTCTCTTAGTTACAGTCTCATACTTGTTGTCTCAATGATACGGTTACACCGTTTAGAGTCACACCGTAATGTTGACACCGTGACTATCTATTCTGGTCACATCGTAATGACTCAGACTTCTATTTTTAGAACTTTCTTTCTCCTATCAATGTATAGATTATTTATTTTATTTTATCGGCTATATTTTGTTTGTGAAATTTGAAACCCCTAAATGATAAAAACCCAATAGTTTTCCCGCCTCTCTTTACTCGAGTTCTCTTATCTGAATATCAAAACCCTTCTCTCCCAAAATGTTATCCCTCTATCATATTTTCATCTTTATCAAACCCACACTGGATTCCCAAAATGAAGCGTCCTTCTTCATTGAATCCTGAGAAGCGTATTTCTCAGAAGAAAGTGAGAAGGGCTCCAAAAATTTCTTGAGAAACCAATGAATCTCGATCATATGGATCGAACAATACTGCTAGAGAAAGAAGTTTGTCTGAAGTGTCTGCTGACAAGTAAGTTTCTTGTTTTGAAAGTATTTGATGAAAAGAGATGGTTAAATGGGTTCAAAAAAGGTAAATGACCCATTTATCCAAATATAGTTTCTAACTTTTATTAGTATGTCCAGTTCTCATTCAATGATGAAGATAATTATATAGAAAGAAGTTGGGTAAATGGTCAGAGATTTACTTTTTCTTCAAGGATATGGATTAGATGCCAAGGAATACCTCATGAAATATTTTTTTTAGGATTAAAAAAGAGGTCCTCCTCCACCTAGTGATGTGTTTATCCTAGAATAGGATCCTGGAAATTTAACTAGAAACAAGAAGAAGGGAATGGAAATTTCTGCTAAGATGGATGCTAAGATAAGACTATTGTTCAAATTTATTCAACATCTTATTTTTCTAAGGAAATGGTATTTTTCCACCTTTAAGTATCAATATGTGTTCTTGATACATCTTATGAAGAATTGTCACAAGATCAATCTATGTAAGTATATTATACTTCGTATGTGTGAAATTATCAAGACAACTTTAAAATCAACTTCTCTATTTTGTTCAAAATTAATTTTTGTAATATTTTTAGCCAAGGGAGTAGTTGGTATGAATGAACATGTAGCTGAAGGTTATGAGTTTTTTATCTCAAAGGATATAGTTATAAGGATGAAAATTATCATGAATCGATGGAAGAATCTTGGGTAGAAGACAATGAAAGAATTTATGAAAGGTTTAACCTAGTTGAAAACCCTTTAAGACCTATGAATTTATTTGACCCTGGAACCTGATGAAGTTATTGAATACTCCAATGAAGAGGTAGGAGATGCATTAGTTAAACCCGAGGAAGGAAATGTATTATAAGAATAAGATAGTGGAATACCTGTTCCACAAGAAGTATTTTCTGAAGATGTAGTTTATGAAGTTGATGAAGAGATAGTTACTAAATAAGTTATTGTTGAAGAATCAAAGTTTTTTGTTATGGAAGAAAAAGATATTCATGAGGAATATTTAGAATAACCTATGGTGTCTGAAGTTATTTTACATTCTGAGGAGAGGATGGGATAGGCATTTCAGCTAGCTAGAGAAGGTATGTGTGAACCTAACAGAGATGGGAATTTGGGAATGAGTCAAGAAACTTAATCTCTTAATCCTATCCTAGATTCACATGTTGAGGGGGAGAATAACCATATTTTGGAAATAATTTAAGTGACCAACACTATGGATTTAAGTTTAGTGGATACCTAGTACATATTTCTAGAGTATTTTAATGTTGCTAATACACTAGGATTCACAGTTAAATCAATTGATCCCTCCATAGTGTTTAATCTCATACCGATCATTTCTAAAGAAATTAAACCATCAATGGAATAAAAACCTCTATCAGTTCCTTCTTCTAAACCTACCCAAGAAACTCTTGCTTACATAAGTAAAGATGACTTAAAATACATTCGAAACACCTTGTAATCTGGATTTGAAAAGGTCATGAAGTCATAGCCTGCCCCTGTGACTAATCTCAGGGAAATAGATGTTTCATTTCTATTAGAGAAAATTATATTGTAGATTAAACCGAAGATGATTCATGAAATTTAGGAAGTTGGGATTGAGAAAAAATAGTTTAGGGATGAGGTGGAGTCTAAAAAATCTATGGTTAAATATATACATAAAGTCTTGAAAACTGGTGAAGCACCTATTGCTCATGCTATTAAGGATGCGGACGATCAGATCCTACGGAAGGTTGTATCTCTAATTCAACCAAACCAGATTATAGTACATGAAGAAGTGGTTTAGAGAAACACCAAGATAACCAATGATATGTGTGCTCTTGTTTTTTGACCTAATAAACAGACTGATGAATATAATGGATGTTTACAAAAGGATCTAAATCAAATTAAGTCGCTCACATCATCTATTACTACTTCAACTACATCTGGAAAACCATCTCAGCCTATGGACAATGATGTAATTAGAATAGTTTTCAAATAAGATCTTCATTAAGTGTTGAGTGGTGTTGATAAAGAGAGTTTCCCTACTTTCATAAAGAATAGTGACCATGTGCTTGATTTGGTGAGGGTCTATTAAAATATTTCCAATGATTCTCAAGAAGAAATATCTAAAAAAGTGGACTTCTACATTAATAGAATGTATTCTAAGCATGACCTAATCAATCACTTCAAGTATCTTGTAGATAATTTGAAAATACCTCTATTCACTAAATCCTTTATGGATCAAGTGAAAAATATCAAGGAATTCACACCCACTCTAGAGAAGTTTCTAGAAAACAAATATGACTTTGAGAACGTTAAACAGTATGGAAGTGAGTTCATCACAGATTTCATTAAGTTGTTAAATCCCCATCTACTTATATAAATTACTTCCATTGTGTCTCCTGTATCTAATCCTTTGCAGCCTTGTCCAACTCCTTCCTCCTCTGCTACCTTTTCTCTTGCTACCATTTCTATATCTCAGTATCTAAAATAGATCAGCACTATTATTATTGAGAAACCATTGCCTCAGTCTTCTACCAAACCAACTCTTTCTCCCTCTATCTTTGAAGGAGTGCCTTTTCCTTCTCTCAAAATTGGATCAATACCCTCTACCACTTCTACTTCTACCCTTGTGGATCCTCCTGAAATATCTTCCAATGGAAAAGAAAATACTGCTAGCTCTAAAGGTAAGTGAATAATGTATTTTGATAGGGATGTATTGTTTTTTTCCTAATGCTTGTAATGAAATCTCTCATTTTAATCAATACAATGTGCACTGTTGTTGTTTATTCTCTTAATTTCCCTCATTTAGTGTTTATTTTTATTTTTATTTTTTTTTTGATAAGCCCAAAAGGGGGATAAATAAGACAAGTAATTTATGGAAGAATCTATGGAAAAAGGATCTTTATGTGAGAATAATAGTTTTTATAGTTCTTATCTGATATATACTCAAATATCTTGTATTTACTAAAATATATGGATTATTAATTCTATGATTTGTGATCATCAAAAAGGGGGAGATTGTTGGACTCCAATTGTTTTAATTCTCACAAATCATTCTTTGAAATTGTTCGACTCCTCATGTTTTAATTCTCACAAATCATGTTTAACATATCACAAATCATGTATGAATCGTCTAAACTATGTTTAATCTTGTTCTGTTTTTTAAGTATTATTATGTTTAATCTTAATCCATTATTTAAATATTACTTCTTAAGATTGTTTACAAATATTTTTCTAAGTATGTGAAACTTTAAGTTTTCAATGAGTTCCAGATTTTTGCAAAGGACCTGACATGGTTTCCTTGCTACCGATTCCATATCTCAACACAACTATGGCACCGTAACTGTCTCACTGTGACTATCTCACCATGAATGTCTCAACATAACTGTGACATTGTTCCACCCTTAACCATTTTTCTCTTGTTTTTAATTAAATTTAATGGTTGTTTCTAGTGGTCATAATTGTGTCATTTAATGACACTGATGTAATTAATGTTCTTTTGCAGTCCTATCAGCAAATAGTATGAGGTACAAGGTGTGGAGATAGTGCATCCTATTGGATCCAACACAAGCACCCAAAATAAAAATAAAAGTTTGGCCCTGGAGCTACATATATTGAGTAGTGGATTTCATGAAAAAAAGAGAATATCCTTACACTGAAGAACACATGAAGAACTATCAATTTTTGGATGTTGAACTGTTGTGGATCGGAACCTTAAACATCCTCACAGCAGCAACTCTAAGAAGAAAACGAGTTATAAATCACAACTCATTGAACTTTAAACTAGAACACGAGACTCACGACACTCTGTTTACACAAGAGGACTCTTAAAATCACATATGATACATCCTATAAGTTCAGAGCTGCATAGAACAACACTTAGATCATTTTAAATCCTTTCCTATTATCTTTTCTCTGTTGTGTACCATTTTATTAATTTTCGAGAAGTGTGTGTTTTGTATTAAAACACAAATTTTCTCCTACACTGAACTAGAGTATACAAGATATCCTCACTCAAATATCTTCTTACACCTTGTTTCACCCACGCATAACTGTCGAAGAGGTCTTGTGTGGCCTGGTTGTTAGTTTTACCATGTAAAATAGTAAAAGATGTCTTGTGACCTGAACAGTCCTATGTATTGTTGTTAAACCTGATATAGGGTGTGGATCAAAGCTTTATATATAATTCCTAGTGGAAGGTGATCACCATGTGGAGTGGATTAGGTCTCTGATTGAGACTTAACAACTTGTTTTGTCTGTTGTGTCTTTAAATTTTCTTTTTCTCTATTTTAACTCATATTTTAAAAAACTAAATTTTTCTTTTATAGTTTGTCATGAATAATAGTTATAACATTTTTTCCTTAATAGTGTAGTTTTAAATGTTGTATAAATATCTCATATTTGTATAACTGATAATTAATCAATCTTTTAAGAAACTATTTGAACAGTCAACCTATTAGAATTTTACTACCTTTATTAACTAGCATGTTTGATCTTTTAATTTGAGTAAAATTTTAAATAATCCTTTTAACAGAAATTTTTATAGGGACTCAATTGACCACCATCTTGAGTTTCCTACTCCTACCAACAAATAATGATAATGGCATGGTAACTAATTGACTACACATTCCATGTAATCAATAACTAAGAATCAAGTGACTAAATAATATGGAAAGGTAAAAAACTATAAACACATGCCATCCAAATATCTTGATAAGGGAAAATAAATATAGAAAGGTATGAAAATGAAATACATTCTATTTAATCAATTAATTGAAAATGAAATGTATCCAAAAATATTTCGAAGCAAAATCTCATGGATAAATAATAACTAAAACTACTTTCTTAATGGACATCATGTATGAGGCACATGAAAACCAATACCATCAAGACCTTTCATAGGAAGGTTTAATACTATGTATATAAACCCCAATAATTTGTGCAATTTATTTTTTTCATGAGAACATGTTGATGCATTGAGGATCTAAATAAATTCCAATCCCCAACCATCATTTCCTATCCAAAGCAATCCTCATATCTAATAGTCGAAATAAATAATATGTATTCTAAAATATTTGTATTGAATAAATAATGTAGAAATATAAATATTTCCCCAAATAATAAAATAAATTTCAAAGTGTACACCGCATGTAAAATGGTGTATGGTTTAGGAAATATTAATATCATTGATAAATGAAATGGAAAATTTAGTGGAAATTCAATTCTCAATAATCATAGAAGATTTAATATTTCAAAGGGACTAACAAATAAATCACAGAAGTGAGTTTGAATAATATCCTTGTCCGAATCAATAATAAACCATCCCGAGGATGAATAAGGATGGTATAAATAAAATATATCCCAAATGGAATAAAATAAAGGGTTGTCTTCATTGATGAATAAAATTACTATAAAAATATATTTTAAAATCATTCTTGAGTATAATATCCTTTTGATTTGAAAAACATTTTCTTTAAAAATCACTTTGGAAAACATTTTCTTTAAAAAATAACCTTTTAAACATGAAAGGTATGCTTCAAATAAATTATGGTGAGTAAATTATTACTTTCCATATGAGGTAAAAAGAACATTCGGTTTACATGTTAAAAATCTTAGAAAAAATCCTTGTTCGGAAAGTGACTAGAAGATTACTTTAATAAAATTGTTAAAAGATAAAAAGGATAAAAACTCCTTTACTAAATAATGTCAAAAAAATTGAAACCCTTTTTTTGAAAATGGGGTTATTAAAAGAAAATATGTTTTATGACTAAATTGAGAAATAAATTCGTCTTTTATTGAAAACATTTTGAGTACCAAACAGTGGGAAAATGGTATTATTACTTAATAATTTTCCAAAATAACCATAGGAGAATAAAAATAAAGGGTTTATTAGACAGTGATCAAATCATTTCATCTATTATAAATTTAAGTGTAAAAAATCCTGAAAAAAATGAGATTATAAAGTGAACCCCTCAAAATATTGTAATGTTGGAGTGATAATAAATAAATGAGTAGATTATGGGTATCATTTGTAAATCCATAGATAAAAGAGTAAATACATAAATAGATAGTCAAAGTCATTATACAAATGATCATAGAATATTAATGACAACAATGAAGTAATATAACCCAATAAAAAGAAATTGGGTTATGAAATTCTTTTCCACTCGGTAAATTTTAACTCAAATCCCCTTAGAATAAATAATTCAAATTGAAACTAAAAATATGAAGAAGAATGGTTGAATCATGATATTATATAACAAAGTGGAAGTATGTGCATCATATATAAGAAATTAGGTGCCCAAAAATAAAGTGATTGTTTCAAGAGAAAGTTAACAATCACATAAGAAAGTGAGATTGTAAAGATAATCATTAAAAAATTATTAAGGAGAATAATCTTTAAACATTCCAAAGTTTTATATGCCACTTTGAAACATTTGAATCATCATCTCTATTTTTGGTGCCAAAAATCAGAAGGGAGAAGGATAATAAGAAAGTTTCTGAAGCTGCCTTGTGAAGACCTTTTGTGGAGCGCCATGACCCCATGAGCCCGCCGAGAAGTGTGGAGGTGGGAAGCTTTATGAGATGATTTGACATTTGGGAGCCCACTGTGATGCTAGGAGGTGGGATGATCTGTGATCCCCATTGACGTTCGTCAGCCCACTGCGAAGCCCAAAGGCGGGATGCTCTGTGAGATGATTTGATGTTCGTGAGCCCATCACAAATCCAAAAGGCAGGATTCTCTGTGATCCCCTTTGACGTTTTTGAGCCCACTGTGAAGTGGAATCCACCTTCATGCCGAGTGAGATCAGATTTGTGGTGCCTCTTGCCTATAAATACTAGACCCCCAGGCCCAAAAGACGGATCATCTGACCTTTCCTCTTCCAGGATCTCAAATCACGTAGCACTTTCTGCTCTGCAAACCACGAGCTGCTCAAGGTACTTTTGCTCCATGAAGTGCCTCTCCTTTTCCTTGTTTCCACCCCATATTTTCAGAGGGATGCCTATCGTGAATCCCACGGGCCTTCGTGAATGAAGGATATCATCACGGGTACTCGGGTCATCGCGGAGCGTTTATGCTTCGCAAAGCACCCCCCATGAACATGTGACTCAAATGCTAATGTCGAGTCACTATTCCTCATGAAGCACATTGATTCATAGGACCTTGCTTCGCGAGGCTCCCATGATTCGTAGGGATTTGCTTCATGAATACCCTTCCACTTCGTGAAGAACCTCTTCTATGCACCTAGGCCCTATGTCTAGGCTAGGACACTTCACTTTTCAAATCCCACACCTTCACGAAGCCCTTAACTTGCATGGAGCACCAGATCTCTACGAGGCCTCTACTCAAAAACCCCTTTGCTTTGCAACTCCCTCTCTCGTGCAACCTCCTCGGTTTGCATGAAACAATTTCAAAGTCCCTTGGATGAAAATTCCTGTTGTGTTGCATCGTCTCATGCTTCATCACATAGGCATGCAAACAGCTATTGATTCTTCGCATAGCCATGCTAATGTGGAACCCCCCCCCCCCAATGGTTTACTCCATGACACCCCTTAGCCACTGTGTTTCCTGTCCCTTCTCATCACCAAGGTTCAGAGGGTACCAGTTATATAAGTCCTAGGTGTGTGGAGTGAACCCAACTTGTCCGAGATACAGGATGTTAAACTACCAAGCACCATCATCCTCAGTACATGACGTTAAACTGTGACTTCCCCCCATGTATACTATGTGGGGAAAGGGAGACCACCTTGGTGTAAGCCCCTATACTTTCTTGCAGGAGGTAGTACCACTGCTCCTCCTTTCTTTTTCGATGCCCAAGGCCAGAAAATGGCGTGATGGTGAACTATGCTCCTCCTCTCTTCCATGAAAAATCCCTCTTTTTTGGGCTTTTCCACCACCGATCCTCCATCCTGGAGTAAGTCCCAACCTCTTCAGGTTTCTAACCATGCATAAGCCCTTATTTCCTCTTTGGGCTGTGATCACGTGTAAACACCACTTCACCTCTCACGAGATTACCTTTCACGACGTGATCGTCAGGTCTCTGCTGCCTCTTGTTTCTCACACTGAGCATGACTCACGTGGACTTAGAGCAAGAACAAACCATGACATCCACACTGGGCAGTCTAGAGTGTAAGCCCCAAACCCACATGAACTATGTGGTCTTTTATCCTTGCCAAGGAAGGGTACATAGGAAGCCTCCATGAGGTTCAATCCCACCATCGATTAGTCCCTAAAACCCCCTTCACATCAATTCACCAACACCTTCGGAAGCCTAGAGTGTAAGACCCAAACCCAAATGAACTATGTGGTCTTTGATCATTGCCAAGGCAGGGTACGTAGGAAGCCTCTGCGAGGTTCAAGCCCATCATCCATTAGTTGCTCTGACCCCCTTCACATTGATTCACCAACACCTTGGGAATTCTAGAGTGTAATCCCCATGACACGACATGAACTAAGGGGAATTTGATCCATGCCAAGGCAGGGTACGTAGGAATCCTCCACGATGTTCAAGACCACCATCCATTGGTCGTTCTATCCATCTTCATGTTGGTTCACCAACACATTGGGCTGACCTTGAGCATAATATTCAAATTACCCCTTCCGAACTATGTGTAATTTGATCCTTTCTAAGGCAGGGTACGTAGGAAGCCTCTACAAGGTTCAATCTCATTCCCCAACAGTTCTGACCCCCTTCACGTCGGTTCACCCCCGTCCTGCATGACATTAAACGGTGGGGCCCAATCAGCGGTAATTCAATGTTTCCCCAGTCAATGTTAAGTCGTTGCGCACCAAACCCATATGAACTACGTGGTCTTTAATCCTTTTTAAGGAAAGGTACATAGGAATCCACCATAAGGTTTAAGCCCACCACCCACTGGTCATCCTGATAATCTGCACATCAGTTCGATCCCATCCAGTGGTTAGTCGTTGTGACCTCAATCAGTTGTAATCCATTGTGACCCTATTCAATGGTAAACCATTTCCATCCCTATTTCAAAGGTAATCCATTGAAATCCCTATTCGGTAGTGGGCCGATGATATCCTTAACCAAAGGTAAGCTATTGTGACCTCATCCAGCGGTAAGCCATTGAAAACTCCAATCGGTAGTAAGTCGCCATTAGATGAACTACATGGACTTTGATTCCCTTCCATGGGGATACGTATGAAGCCTCTCCGAGGCTCAAGCCCAAAACCATCATCATCCTCATGATGGTTCCATCCCATTCACCATCCACTTCATGGAACCTTCCATCATCCATACTGATCTTTACCCGGGCCGCCACATCCCGGTGGGATCATGCCACCCCATTCCCCATTTCATTTAACAACATTCAGGAATCCCATCACACGTTGGCCCTTATATCGGTGTTCCCTCAAGGGGTTGCAACCATCGGATCCACTCAAGTCAGTGTTCTGATCAGTCCGATCCGTCTCTGCTGGATGTTAAAATTTTGGCATACCCTGTGTTAAACATGGGAAGATGAGGAAAACATCAGATACATGCTCATGGAATATGATTCCCCGCATTCGATGTGGGATGCCTCGGGCTTCTTCACCATCTAGTAGCCCTATATAAGGTATAGAAGATAGACGCGCCAGTGACCTAGTGCCCAGACACGCCAGTAATCCCCAACATGACTACTCCCCTGACTGAAAGTTTCTGCCCTGACCGGACACCTTGGAATGTCCCGACAGAAGCAGTGTAATTAACTGGTGTCCATGAAGATATGGCTCTAGGAAGAGTTTCATGAACAATGTCTTAAATCTATAAAGGAGACCCGGACTAGGTGACGAGTTCCGAGGAGGAATCCACAGAAGGAAAAACTAACATCTCATCAGCCCGTTTCGATCAAGGAGCAAGTGTCCCTAAAAAAGTGATGGATGCTGCCCACCTTTGGAAAGCGGGAATGCAGGGAAACAGCTGCACGTCCTCCATAGAAGGATGCATGTGCCCTGGTGAAAGTGTCAGAAATGGAAATGGTGAACCCGACGGGAAGTTTTTCTCCTCAGTATGGAGATTAGTAGTGCTCGAGCCATCAATGGATTGACGTGTCATCAGATCCAGTTATCCGGTGCCAGGTCCCACCAAGCAAATAGTGGTCCTAGTGTGAAACTCAACAAATGTAGGGGCAGTATAACATTGGACATTCGTTTTGTGATGTTGTCAACATGGATCTCTCTTACTAGTCATGGAAGACGGAATGACGTTGGGGAATTGGTTGTCAATTCCTTTATCTTTCAGCACTGACGAGTTAATCTCCCTGATCCTCAGGAATCAAGTTGCTGCACTCGGAACACGATCACCGCCTTCCCACCGACGCAGGGGAAGTGGAAATGCCAATACGGCAGTCCCACATAGCTCTACCTCTTCTGCAATGGCCCCTACACCCATGGACCTGGGGAATTCGTGACCCATCTCCCCATCCGAGGACATCCAACAAAGGGTGATCAACGACTTTGTGTGCCGTTATGAGGAGGAGGTCATAATCCCGACCCAGGATATGTCCCGCCTGGATATGGAGGCGTCTGTGCCTCATCGCCAATGCTTCCCCTGAGGGCCGCGCAAGGATCCGCTGCTCCCCACACTGACATATAACCATTTCGGGAGCCTCTCCCCGGAATGCTTTGACGACACCCTACCTTACACCAATGAGGTAGGGGACGTCTGGCCCTGCCTAGTCAGAGTCTCATTCCAAAGGCTCCCAGCGAGGGCTCCCACCTGACCGCATCAGCGTCGCAACCTGATCTTTCTAGATGAGGAGTTGTTAAGCCACTTACCTACACCACCGACTTCGGTTCGTCTGACCTGACGCCAGCGTCGGGCACAAGATGAGGAGGACGCCCACCAAGGGGCGTCAAAATCGACGACTACTATGGCCCGAGCCACTGTTGACACATATCATCAGTCCCCTGAATACACCGAGAAGGTACACTTATACGCCCAACCAGGATCGAGGCCCCAACCACCCCACAGCAGTCTGGGTCGACTCTCTTGGTCGCCGGCACAAGTAGTGGTCGCCGCGAACTAACCCGCAGTGATGCCACCCAGTATGGAGGTCCTCCACGTACCACTACCATAGAGATCACGAGCCTTCCCTACTTTTAGGCTCGGTATGGAGTTCTGCCACGCACCACCCTCAATCCTAATGAGGGACTTCCCTGTGATGGTGACACTCAGTACGGATGACTTTCCCATGCCCATTACACTAGGTATGGAGTCATTCCTCCTGGCCCCGACCGCCGGTGTAGGAACATTGCCCATTGGGTCTCTCTTCAACGTGGGTATCCTCCCCGCAACCTCTTAATAGCTGGTGAAGTTCCTCCTCACCTTGGTGATCAGAGGGGTGAAGGTGAGCCTCTCCTCCCTAGCACTCAACATGGAGGTCCTACCCATGTTCAGTTAGACCAGTACAAGGACTATCCTCATACTGAGGTCACCAGGGGAAACAAATATGGAGGTCCTCCACATGCTAATGTCAGTTCAAGCAGAGGTCATTCCCACTCCAGCACTATACATGGAGGTCCTCCCAATGCCCCCTTTGACATTTTTCCTGGTGTTCCGTGCACCCCATCTTACTTAGGTGAAAACTGTCTCCGCCTCAGTACCAGTGTAGCTGAAGGGCCTTATGTCAGAAATAAGCCCTGTCTCGAGGAGCCACCCAGGGGAAGAAAGACAGGTCACTGTCGCTATAAGAAAAATTCTGGGAAGGTTCAGACTGAGATCAAACCAATCCACTTCTTAGAATCTGAAGCATAGTATGACTCAGCACGAGAACCCTCCTCTTGCTCATCCAAGTCAAGGGTTGGGTAGGAATGAGGCACATAATCCTAGTACTCCCGGAGTGAGAGGTCCATAGGATTCCCACCTATTTCCACTGGTATATCCAGGAGGATGAAAATCTAGCAACCCCACAGGTCAGGTTTGTGCAATCTCCACCGTCATCACCAGAAGAACTATTTACCTCAACAAGAGATCACAAAGAACTATTCTGGGGCCTGATGGCGGGCAAGCTGTAGCATGACCTATCACCAGTAGCCCAATCCCCTGATCCATGAATTGCATACATCATCCTATCTTATCGCGACATAGTAGCCAGGTTGCTAAACTCTTCGGAGGACAGCCCGAGATTCGATGGCCAGTCAGCCCGCTCACCGTACTCTCCACCAGCTGGTCTGCCGTCCCAATGGTCTGCCTCAGTAACGCTTCCAGTTCCTCAGCCACCCCTAGTTGATGAATGGGGAAATAAAGGGCCAGACCCTGAATCCGAGTAGAGGAGCTTATGGAATATCCTCCCGGAATACCACTTCCCCGAGATGTTCTGGCCCGTGGCAGCACCAAATTTTCACATGCCAGAATCCCTCACCCCAGAGGAAGTTGAATGTTTCCACCAAACCCTTTCCATGACTCACTTTTTCCTTCTTCATCAGCGAGGGGTTTATCCTAGGATCTAAGCGCATTTTGAATACATTGGTGAGAAATGACGTCTAGTCGATCTGGCTGTGCTCCCTATGGCTCAGCGCCCCGAGTCACCAGGTCGTCGTATGGTCCTCAAAGAGAAATGCATTAAGATATTCAGAATATTCTGCAAGATCATCAAGGAGGCTTTCCCCCACGTGCAAGTCCATGGTTGGGGGTAGTATGATACCCTCCTCTTCAGTCTAATCTAGTGGAAACCCCACTTACTAGGCGATATCGAGGACATTCCACCAGGAAGGGTCATGGTCAACATGGCCGACATAGTGGATAAGGAGAATGAGTTAGAGCTTCTTGATGGGGACTTACCCCTTGAGATAATGCCACCTATATTGGACCCATCTGGGAGGTTTACTCACCAGCATAGGAACCTACTAGGTCTCCCTATGCCCACCGAGGCATTGGTACTCAGCCGAAATTCCGGTAAGGGTAAAGAGCACGTCGGAGCTGCCAAGAACTCTGACCCATCCGCCACAGTGCTGAAGACGGAGGAAGACCCTAAGAAGGCCACATTATGCTAGAAACTTTCCAAACAGAAGGAGTTGTTTGATAACCTCTTGTCTAAATACACCACAGAGAGATGGCCAGACTACGATGATCCTAGGCCAGGGCAGCATGGGTATAAACAACTTCTCCTCGGTGAGCTGTCTCAAGGAAACCTTGATCGTCCTGCCCCCACAGACAGGGTTGAGGCCAAAAATTATGGAATGAGGGCATGGTATGTCTCACCAAACCCTCCCAAACGATGTGAAAATCCAAGGGACCCATCTCGGGCTCCCCCAGCCCCCCTGAGGGTCATGCTGCCAGCCACTCCACAAGCCGTTGGGCCTGCTTACCATGTTGAAGAGCCTGCCAATGTGCTCGTGGTTAGGGATACCTGTCAAAATAGGGACCCCTCCTAGATTATCCAATGGAAGCACTCATTTCCCACCTTGAGGAATTTGAAAATCTGGCAATCCCACCTGATTGCATTCCATATCCAGCATGGGTGGATGATATGTCAGCACCTCCGGGTTTCAGGAATCCAACGTTCTCCCCCTTTAACGGGATGGGGGACCCGCTACAGCACTTGGCCCACTTCAACTCAAGGTGTGGTCCCATGTTAGGGACTCCAGTGCAGCAGGAGGCTGCCAAGATCCGCTGTTTTATTTAGACATTGGAGGGGTCTGCATTCGTCTGGTACAACCAGCTTCCCGTTGGATCCGTAACCAGTTGGGAGGAACTTCGCAGGAAATTCCTCTACCAGTTCAACTCCACCACATGAAAAATGAGAATCGTAGACCTCTTCAAGTGAAAAAAGGCCTGATGAGCATGTTTCAGACTTTATTGCTCGGTGAAAAGGGATCACATATTCCCTTGACATGTCACTGACTCAGGATCAATTACTGACGATGTGTGTAGGAAATGTCAAGACAGAACTGGTTTCCTCTATGACAACCCAGAACTACCTCGGGGGATTTTGAGACTTCTCCAATAAGGCCTAGCACCTAGATGAAGCCTGGAAATAGGCCAACCAGGCGTGTCTGTTTCCCCTGCAATTCTTATGAGAAGGTTTGTCAGAGCCGAGCCTCACGCGGTGGCCCAAATAGAGGCCCCTAGATAGCTAGAAGTATTACTAGAGGGGCCACGTCCCCAGCCTCACAGAGGCCCTCCACCACAGGCACAACCTCCAGCCCAGCAGCGGCTTCCTCAGAATCAGTAGGTTCCCCCACGGAATGTGCCGCCATCACCTAGGCGAGACAACCAGGCTCCTCCTCTTCGACAGGATCCCCCAACTCCTCGTCAGGGCCAGGATCCAAGGCACCCCTTTCCAGAAAAAAGAAACCAGACCTACTCATTCAATGAGAATCGGGTCCCTGGCTATTTCCAAAGTTCCTTGGAATAAGAGATTGTGTGTTTTTCTGAGTGCAGAAGTCCAGAAGAGGTGAACCTCACTGATCACCCCAACTACTGCCCCTATCATCGGATCCTGGGTCACACCCTCAAGCAGTGCTATGTGTTCAAATAATGGATTCAAGACCAGGACGATAACAACATAGTTAGGCTAGGCCCAACCCCGACACAAGTGGCATGCGTCATCTTATGGCCAGACAACAACAGCGACTACGAAGGTGAGTGGTAGCAGGTTTCTAACTACGAGTACTAGAAGTATGATGACTCGATGACTCAAAAAATGGTTTCTCATTCCCATGGTAACAATCTTGCACACCTGAATTAGCCAGAGCCTTCAGAAAATGTATCCACTACTTCTGGATCATCATCTCTTCTAACCTCTTATCAGAAGAGCAAACATCAGCGTCACAAGGGAAAGCAACGCCCCCCACCCCTGATGCCAACATCGTACCACACTCTCGGAAACATCATGCCTCCGGAGATGGGGATTTCTCATAGAATCCACCCAGTAGTGGACTACTCTTCAAGTGATAGTCAAGGGTATGCTTCGGTTAATACTGCGAAGTTGGTAAATTTCTATATGACTCCCGACGACGAGGAGCACCAGGCGAACCTCCCCAACATCCCCAGTTGACGCCAGTGTTGGGGGAGCTGCGACTACATGGGTCGTCGAGTACATCAGTTGGCACCTCCATCCAGGCCGTGCATGCCACTAAGACCAGACAGCAGGCCCAACCCAGAACTCAACACGTGCAGCCTCTTCATCCGGTGTCGTCGGGCTCGCCTCCACTGCCGTTTGTGCTACTGGATTAGGCAGAGCCACTTCGAACTTGTCGCGACTAGCCTCGCCATGCTATAGGTTGGTATTAGTCATCCTGCCCTCATCCAATAGCTACTCTGCGAGATTCAACTAGTGAGAAGCAGGATATGCCCAGCACCAGTCAGCCATCAGCCCAGCCGGCAGGGCCCGCCATGCCTCCTATCACGGAATGGACTCCTGCAAGCAGAAGCTCACGCCTGGCATAGAATTATGATGTTCTAAATCACCTTTCCAGCATCCCAGCGAGGCATTCGATCCTCAAGGCCCTTCACCTATCACCATATATGCATGAGGCCCTCACTGAGGCTTTAAGAAGCCCCCTCCAATTTGAGATGGAGGTAAAAGCTGCAGAAGACATTCGTGCTGAAGCCGTCAATAATGTTGAATATCAGACCATCATTTCGTTCTTTGGAGAATATGAAGGCTCTCCCATACATGGGGAAATCCTCCCATTGTACGTCACCATCCAATTTAACGGCATGGAGGTTCACCACTATCTTCTCGACACTGGCTCTGGGATTAACCTTATCCGGACACGGAGACTGCAGAAGCTAGAGTTGTCCGAAGATGACCTGACTCCCTCCGATTTAAGAATCCAGGGATATGATAGGATAGAGCAGAACCCGGTTGGTAATATCCATTTGAAGACCCAGTTTGGTGGCCTAGTATCCAGCACTGAGTTTATGGTTTTCTCCCAGGACACTACTTACAATGCATTGATGGGCAGACCATAGCTCCACCTGCACGCGACGGTCCCCTCATCATATCACCAATGCCTCAAGTGCTCCCTCAATGGTTGAGTAGGCATACTCCAAGGTGAAGCATCTCCTTTTTCCTCTTTTTAATCCAACTACCTGAATGACGACTATTACAAGAGCAAGGATAAGCAGATTCAACCAATGAGGTCAAACTCATCGCAGTTTCAACTGACCCTTGGGCAGGTCTGGATGAAGCCTATGTATTCCTGATCCATCGATTAGAGGTGACATCCCCCGACATGGGGCAATGTTTTGTTGTCTCTGGTACAAGGGAGAAGCATATTCCCAAGTCTATGCGATGGTGGAAAATCACCTCGTACTCTTACACAAATCTGTATCATGTGATTTCGGAGCCTCCTAACCCCATAAGGTATCGGGATGTCCACCCCATAGAAACAAAAGTACATCACACATGCCCATTTCACCAAGATGGAATCAACAGGATCAAACCAATGTACCACTATTGCTTTGATATCATCAATCTTGGCCCCCTGGTCTGAAGGCTGGATGGGATCGGGACGACAGCCTTCATCGTTATGGTTTTGGCAGTACCAGAATCTTCTGATGCGGTGACCACTGCTGCTCAGGCTAGTACCAGCCTCCCGTCAGAATCTGCCAACCCAGAGGAAGCTTCTCCCGCTAGGGATCCGTCCTCCACAAGAAAATAAAATGATCTAGAGGACGCTCCCCCCGCCTTTGAAGAGGGAGTCTCCTCCACGGTCGATGAACTGGTACAGGTGAACCTTGTTGGCGAGGGAGATCCAAGACCCACATTGATCAGTGATGCCATGTCCCTCGAAGAGCAGCAGTGGTACATGGACTTCCTTAAACAACACTGTGATGTGTTTTCCTGGAGTTATAATGGGATTCCAGGACTAGATCCTCAGGTAGTCATCCAACTCCTCAGACTTCCGACAAATCATCGTGGGTTTAAGAAGCCTACTAGAAAGATTCACACTTATCACGGTGCAATGGTCAAGGCCGAAGTTGATAAGATCATCAAGGAAAATTTCATTAAGGAGGTCCAGTACCCCCAGTGGATGACCAACATTGTTCCAATCAGGAAGAAGAATAGAAAGATTAGAGTCTGCATTGACTTTCGCGATCTCAACCGTCACTATCCGAAGGATGATTTCCCCTTCCTATGACAGAATTGTTGATCAATGATACGGCTGGGTTCTAAGACCTCTCCTTCATGGACGATTACTCTGGATACAATCAGATCTGAATACCCCCCAAGGATGAGTATTCTATAGATTTCAGGTCGCCACAAGGTACATTTTGTTACTATGTCATTTCCTTAATCTTAAAGAATGCATGTGCCACCGATCAGTGGGCCATGTATTGCATATTAAATCCAATCCTTGGGACATTGGTGGAATTATATGTGGATGACTTGGTGGTCAAATCATGCCAATGCCAGGACCATCACAAGGACCTTGAAAAAGTGTCTGGCTTCCTCCATTCCCGCCACCTGAAGATGAACCTGTTGAAATGTTCCTTCGAGGTAACCTCTGGGAAGTTCCTTGGATTTATTTTCAGGTATCGGGGTATCGAGATCGACCCTGAGAAGATCAAGGCCATCAGTCAGATGCCTCCCACAAGCAATATTCTGAATCATTGAGGTTTCCAAGGCCACTTAGCCTACATACTCCGATTCATTACGAATCTGGCTGGAATGTGTAAGCCTTTTTTCTAGCTTATGAAGAAAAGAACCACCTATGAATGGGATGAAGAGTTCTAGACTGCATTCGAGGAAATCAAGAAGTATCTGGTCCAGCCTACAGTCTAGATTCCACCCGTCTCTGGAAAGCCACTGATCCTATACATGACTTACCTAGAATGATATCGCGGCACCCTCCTTTCCTAGAAGAACAATGAGGGGACATAAAACAGCCTCTACTACCTCAGTCGTATGCTCATCAATACATATGCCAAATACTCCCCCATCGAAAAGAGTTTCCTTGTGTTGGTATTAATAGTACAGAAATTGCGACACTACTTGCATCACCATGAGGTACAACTGGTGTCTCGGGTAGACCTACTGAATTACATTATGAACCACCCCATGTTGACCGGCCATCTAGAATGGTGGGCAGTAATCCATAAATAGTTTGACATCAGGTGCGTGCCTTAGAAGGTTATCAAGGGACAAGCATTGGCAGATTTTATCACTTCCCATCCAACCCCCACAGACCAGTCCTCGGATCTCAATTTTCCTGTTGAGGCAATCCTCTCAATAGATCATGTCATCATGTGTTGGCAGATGCACTTTGATGGTGCTTCCCGGATCCCCATCGATAGGAGGCTCAATGATCCCAGACTCAACAGAGTAGGCCTGGGTATTGTCTTTATCACCCTGGTACAAGACATTCTGCCGTAATCATTCCTGTTGTCAGAAGGCTGTACCAAAAACAAGGCAGAATATCAGGCTCTTACCACTGGCCTCGAGTTGGTCCTCGAGATTGATGTGCCCTATTTGCATGTGAAAGGGGATTCCTAACTAGTCATCAAGAAAATCAACGGTGACTAAGTCATCAGAAAGCTAGAGCTCGTACCATTATTGGAGCACACTCTCTATCTAATGGCCTAGCTCCCATCTTGGCCGCAAGTTACTCATATCCCTCAATCTCTGAACAGTCGAGCTGATGCCCTGGCGGGCCTGACTGCATCACTTGCAGATCCAGATTAGGATGACCTAGTTATACACGTGGCACATCGGAGATTCATTTCTCCCATCACCCCTGATGATGACGAAGGCCTATGATTAATCTATCTTACTACTAGATCCTCCACGCCAGGACCCTTGGGTTCCTTATATGCGGTGGTTGAAGTGACCCCTGACTAGAGAGCCCCCTTAATCGAGTATCTCCAAAATGGTTACCTCCTGGTAGATCGGGACGAGTGCGAGCGAATCCGACGTTGCACACTGTAGTTTACCCTCCAGAGTGGTCCCAATATTGAGCAGATCCTCTATAAGCACGGGTTCGATGGTGTTATCCTCTATTGCATCTAAGGAGTTGAGATTTCTTAGGTTATGCAGGAGGTTCATGCTGGTTCCTGCGGTGCCCACCAGACTGGGCCAAAGCTCTCCCATCAAATCTAGAGATTGGTGTACTTCTGTCCCTCCATGATTCATGATTGCATCAAGTTCTCCAAGAGATGTCACACATCCCAAATTCATGCTAACATCATGCATCGGCCGCTAGAACCTCTCCACTCCACCAAGTACTCTTGGTCATTTGCGGTCTGGGGACTTGATGCTGTGGGACCATATCCACCGGTGACAGCTCTCCGGTGCAGGTTCATCCTGACTACTATCGATTTCTTTTCCAAATGGGAAGAGGAATTTCCGCTCAAGGAGTTCAAGGCCCATTCTATCTTTGAATTATTGAGCTCACATATCATCTACTGGTTTGGAGTTTTTCACGTTGTCCTCGCTAATAACAACACCAACATCCGAGCATCCAAGATGAAGAAATTGTATGCCAAGTACAACATTTTTTCGAACCATACCTCCTGCTATCCTGAACATGCAAATGGAAAGATTGAGGCGTTCAACAAAACTCACACTAACATTTTTCAGAAAATAGTTGGTCAGAACAAGAAGAGTTGGATGGACAAGCTCCCCAATGCCCTTTGGGCTTATCAGATGATTGCTCGTAATTCCACCCAGGTCACCCCAAATTCCCTGGTGTACGGAGATGAGGTTGTTCGGCCCATCGAGACCCAACTGCCTTCATTACGCACAACGGCCTATGACCAGTAGGCTCCAAATAAGGTAGCTGAAATTTTTTTGGCTGAATTAGAAGCACTTAAATAGAATAAGCTTCATGCCCTGCACAATCTGGAAATAAACCAGAACAAGATAGCTAGGACGTTCAACAAGAGAGTTTATCTCTGTTCCTTCTTCCAAGGTGACATGGTATTGGCCCTCTAGACACCAATGATCCCTGGTAGGAAACCACCCAAGATGGAGCCCAAATGGGAAGGACCTTACATAATTCACTGGGTTTACCCCAATGGTGCATACACCCTGGTGACCATGGATAGTGAGCGTATAACTCCTCCGACCAATTCCAAGTTTCTCAAGCAATACTTTGCCTGAGCCAGTTGGTCCAGCATGATCATAAAATGTTTAGGTCCCGCATGACCCTAAATTTCTTTTTCACGCATGACGCTAAACTGTATGTCATCATGTAAGATGTTAAACTGCACCCTTAGAACTATATGTCTCTTGATTCCCATCCGCATGGGATACGTAGGAACGCTCAAACATTTCATCTTGAGCCCAGCCCCAGACTCTTCTCTTTGACTATCCCCCTGGGTATAGTTCTCTTAGAGGATCCTTTCATGATTCGGTGTAGGCTTCCTTATCCCCACTCATGCTAGGATTACGGTGGTCGCACCATCTGCCCACTCCCCATTCTTCTATCCTCCCACTTCCTTACCGTACGGCACTAAACTGTATGGTCGTCAAGAACTATGTGTGGCTTGATTCCAATCCTCATGGGATATGTAGTAACGCCTGAACATTTCAGCAGTAGGACCAACCCAAATTCCAGAATCTTCCCTCGGGTTATGACATATGGTGTGGTGTGGGATTTTTTCCCAATTCACATCGAGATCATCTTGATCCCGCCATACGTCCCACTACCCAGAGGTGTCCGCCTCTTTTATAGATGGGAACATCTATGCTTCACCCACTCCTTTGATTGGGACTCCACCATCTCTCCCATCCAAAGGGGCCCCTGAATAGCAGGGATGATAGGCCCAAGGGCTCTCCAACCGTTTTGGGACAACACCCTCAAGGATGTTGAGCAACAAACTATTACAAGTACCACATTGCGAATATGGTCAATGGTAGATGCTCATTTGTTCTTCCCAGTCCAGGTCACTTTAGGGATGTTGTGTTTCGAACATGTTCAACATCTATCCTTTATTGTTAGACCCACCCCAAGATGTCCCAAACATTGATTGTAGTGGTTCATTCTGCCATGTTGTATCTCCAAGAGAAGAACTCCCATCAGGCAATTCCAGCTATTAGAACCCTATATGATATGGAGAGTCGAGTACGGCTCCTTGTTTCACACACTGAGCACTGCTCATGTGGGCTTAAGAGTTGTGATGAGGCAGTAACCGCACTAGAGGTCATATGGATACCATTGGTCGGGATGCCCAGCCTCATGCCCCTTGGCCTTTTCTAGCCCTAGGCCCAAGTTCTCATTTAGGGTTGGGTGGTGTGGAGTGGACTTATGTCCACATTCACTTCAGGCTATTTCTCCATGCCACAAATATCCCCCTGAGACATCCCTCCTATCTCTCACCATCCATACCACGAGCACAGGACTTTCCGCGTTTCGCGTGCCCAATCTCGGGCCCCTGTCCCAACTCTTAACTCTTATGGGATTGTACGGTGTGGTATGAGATTATGTCCTCATTCACGTCAGGTTACTCATCGTGTCGTACACATCCCCAGATGAGATACATTATCCATACTCATCCTCACTGCAATACGTTAAACTGCAAACTGGTCAGGCCTTTCCATCTGAGGCCCAGCCTCGGGCCCCTTAGCCTTTTCTGGCCCCTAGACTAGGTTCTCACTTAGGGTTATATGGTACGGTATGGGATTATGTCCACATTCACATCGGGTTACTTTCAGTGTCGTACACCCCCTTTATGTGGGGTATCTTACCCATTTGTGTCCTTACTACATGACGATAAATTGAACATTAATCCCTTTAAGAACTATATATAGCTTGATTCCCATCCTCATGGGACACAAAGGACCACCTGAACGTCTAGACTTCAGGTCCAGCCCCATCTCTTAGAAATATACTTCTCATCTTGGCCCCTTGGCCTGTATTCCCCTAGAGAGAGGAATATACAGTGTGGTATGGGACTATGTTCTCACTCACGTTGGGTGTTGTAACAACCACGCCATTTACCTCCTCCTCCTGAGAGTTTTTCATCCTCTTGTGATATATTAATCATTTCATATCAGCTACTCTAAAGATGATACCCTCAGTCCTCTTCAGTGATTCACTAATGTGCCCAAGGGTACTCTAGTTTAGCACCTGGAATGTCATATTCTACCCAGAAATTCTTTCACCCATTTCTTAGGCTTCATGTTCCCCTTCATTAGGGCTTCCATCACCTTTCACATCCCAAAGGGACCCCCAAATGGAATGGATGCTAGTCCTAAGGTCTCTCCTACCATTATGGGCAAATGTCCTCGAGGGTTTGAGATAATAAATCGATACAAGACCCACGTTTCAAATATGGTCAGCGGTCGATGATCATTTGTTTGTCACCATTTCTGGTTAATGTGATATGGATGATGTGTTTTGAACATGGTCAATAGTTATCCTCCATCGTCACGCCAACCCCATTTATCCCAAAATGTCAGTTACATGATTCACATCCTTCTCCACCTCATCATGTCCAAGTAGAACTTTGAAACTCTTGTTACTATTCCTCAGTGCACATCCACACTTTAGGAGGATAAATCCATGATAAGGCAATTGTTCGGGGCTCCACGATTCACACTTTGATATGTATTTCATGTATTGAAAATACCTTATCTTCTCTTGTTTCCTACACCGAGTTTGACTCATGTAGGCTTAGGGATTAGGTTAAGGTCCGCCTTTACATGGGATAGTCCTGCTTCACTATGGTCCAAGTTCTATGACCTTAAACTAAGATCTATTAATATTTCCCCTTTGTGAGAACTACGTGCAACTTGATTACCATCCTTATGGGATACGTAGGAACGCCCAAATGTCTCATCTTTGGGCCTAGCTCAGTTATGCTAATTTTTCTATTCTACTCTACCTTTTAGGCCCCCACCCTTATAGGTACATGTGGTGTGGTGTATATGGGATTATGCCCTCATTCACGTCAGGTTTTCAATAGCCACACCACATACGCCCCCTCATAGGAGCTAGTACCTCCTCACTATTATCCTGCATGACATTAAATTGTATTTTTTCCTGAATGATGTTAAAAGGCACCTTAAACAACTACGTGTAGCTTGATTCCCATATTCATGGGATTCATAAGAACACCCAAGCATCTTGACTTCGGGTATAGCTTAGTTGAGAGCCAGTATCTCCTACTTCCTTCCCTCTTACCTCTTTTAGGCCCCTTGGCCCGAGGTTTTTTTCTCAGAATCATGCAGGGTGTGGTGTGGAACACGTCCTCATTCACGTCAGGTATGATTTATTGCACCGTAAACATTCCCCCTTTATGCTTTTCTCTACTATTTATGTGCCGCACGACGTTAAAAGGCATGGCTGGTCCAGTCACATGACCCTAAACTGAGACAATATCATCTTGGCTGCACGACAAAAAACGGCATTGCATTGTTATGTCCTCACCCAAGCGGAAATCATGTTTGGTATCGGTTACACACCATACCATTTTTCAATGTCTGCATATGGATTTATTCCTGTGGTGATAACTATACCTTCCATCCTAGGTCCATCGCTTCCTAAAAAAACCATTCATCCTAAAGGACAAAAGAGATCTACAAAATACCACTCCTTTTGGTGCAAGGGCCAGACCCGCACAAACTTGTCTTAGAACTACGTGAAACTTGATACCCATCCTCTTGGGTTACATAGGAACATATTTTAAACTTGTTTTGGGCTCATCCTAACTTTCATTCCCCCCCCCCTCGGCCTAAACCCTCCCCTTAAGCGTACGGTGATTCGGACCAGGTCCTCATTAACATCGGGTTTTGTAAAATACATCACTGTGTGTCTCGTATTTCTTACCATCCATGGTCCAAGATCTATAACCATAAACTAAGACCAGTCCACGTCCTTTACAAAATACGTTAAACTGCACGACATCTTTCAAAACTACGTATGGGTTGATTCACATCCTCATGGGATACATAAGAATGCCCAGGCATCTTGTCTCCGGGTCCAGCCCCAGGAATCCAAAATCATATCCTCTCTCTTTTGGCCCCTCGATCCAAACTCTCTAGGGAACATGTGGTGTATTGAGTGCCTCATGGGTCCTCATTTAGGTCAGGTTTTGAAAATACCATACCATGTGCCTCCGGCGTCTTCTCCCCACCTGGTCCAAGCACTATGACCTTAAACTAAGATCTCCATATGGGAACTACGTGTCACGTTTGGATATTTCACCACCCTACGCACAGTCCATTAGATCAAGCCCCCCTTAATGGTCCAACTTAGGACCTTAAGTGGGAAGTGTGCAGCCCTAGGACCCTTGTCCTTGGGAGGGGTCTTTACTCCCTCTTTCTAATACTTCTTATAGTCGTGTTCAGATGCGTTTAGGCAAAGATCCCAAAGTGTGGAAATTTCATGGGGACATTCACCCTGTTCCACGTCGAAGATTCATGATCATGTTATTTGGATCCTTATACTCTTCCACATCTGTAGGGACCCCCCTTCAAGGCCTGGTCTCATGCTGCCTCAGCTCACCTACCGTTTCGGGCCAACATCCCAAAAGACCCCAGACGACATTTGCGATAGGTCATGTGTTTCTAACATGGTCAACAGTCGACCCTCATTTGTCTATCCCTATTCCAAGATAATGCGATACAGATGATGTGTTTTCAACATGGTCAACATTTATCCCCTATCATCACGCCATCGTCATTGCGGTCCAGATTTCAAGCATCATGATTCACATGTTTCCACTCCCTTATGTTCAAGTGTAATTCCAGCATACTCGGCTTTACTCTTCAGCGCATCTAGGTGTGTTATATAAGCAGGTCAACATCAGTGGTACATCAGTCATATAATACCTCATCATTCCTAATGTGTGCTTCCCTATGCTCGGAAAGTCCCATCACTACTTCTTGTTTCCCACATCAAGCATGACTCATGTTGGCTTAGTAGTTCTGGTAGGATGTGTACTGGCACAGCCATTGCCACACATGCCTTCCCTCGTCCCGTATGAAGATAAACCATGCTTTCAGAACTACATATGGCTTGATTCCCATCCTCATGGGGTACATAGGAATGCCTTACCACTTTGATTCAGGCCCAGCCAAATTCTCACTCTTGATCCCATGACCTGAAAAGTTTCCTCTAGGGATACATAGTGCGATTCAGACCAAATCCGTATTCACGTCGGATTGATAGCTACCACGCCACATACTCCCTTCTAGGGATCTTCCCATTCACCCCATGTCCTATCATATGATGTTAAACTACATGAGTCGACATGTCCTCAACTCATGACACTAAACGGTGGTTCTACCCTAAATAAGTTCGGGATGCCCTATGTTAATCATGGGATGCATCAGTTTCCTCTCCAGAGAGAATTCTCCTTACCAGTGCTGGTCTCTGACCACATTGTTCCCTAAGAACTATGTTTGGCTTGATTCCCATTCTCATGAGATATGTAGGAACCCCCATACATCTTGTCTCCGGGTCCAGCCCTTGGAATCATAATTCCTGTTTCCCCCTCTTTTGTCGGTCCCTTGACCTGAGCTCTTTTGGGGAACTGCGAGATTACAGCTTTACCCAGAACAAGTTCAGGATTCCCGATGATAAACGTTGGGAGGAAATAGTTTCCTCATCATAGGGGTCCTTTTTAGAAGTATGTGTGATCCCTGATCTGGCCGATGTACCCCACCTAATGTGCTTCCACCACGGTGGCATAATTTCAAGGGTTTTGGACTCTAGTCTAATAACCCATCACTCCACTCTCCATGATTTGTGTGCCCTTTATTCAGACCCTCATCCTCTTTTAGGTATAAAGGAAACCCCTAACAGTATGGATGATCGGCCTATGGCTTGCCTACTATCCTGAGCCAACATTCTAGAAGGCTAATTGATGACATTCTGAGTCAGACCCCATGTTTCGATCATGGTAAGAGGTTGGCCCTCTATTTTCATCCCCATTTCAGGATAACACAGTATAGATGTCGTGTTTCGAACACAGTCAATAGTTATCTTTTATTATCATTCCATCCCAAAAGTGTTATGAATTTGGGGTATTATAATTCACACTTTCCATTCCCTTATGTTCAGATTTATTCCAGCACCCCTGGCATTTCCCCACTTGTGCACAAGAGAACGCTGGGAAAACAATAATTTGGATGTTCCAAGAGATTCATTCTCCAGTCAGGTCTCTCCCTTATCTTCCCAGGAATCTGGATTGGCTGTTCAAACCCCCAGATGACCGAAGACTAGTTTTCACTCCTACATTTGAACAGGACAATAAGGTGGTCGTCCCTTGTTTCTCACATCGGGCCCGACCCACGTGAACTTAGGGATTGACCACTGGACGCCCACCGAATGTCACAAGAATTCAATTAACCAACACAAATAACAGAAATCATGCATGCAGTTGGCATAAAATAATCCAAGAATGAAAGTGTGTTCAATGGTTATAGGAATCATAACACCTTAGGATCGACCCCTCCCATGGATGGGTTGACCTCATCAAAAGAGTGTAGCAGCTTCGCCACCCTCTGGCTGGTGGAGTCCAGGATTTTCTACCGCTTGTTTAGTTCCCTCTCCTCCTCAGTAGTGATGGGGTGCAATTAATCAGCGGTAATCTGGGACTGCTCCACGTCGGTCTGAATAACGATCATTTCGTCAGAGGCTCGCTTCATGCCCTCTACAGCCTCTTCCAAATGGGCCTTCAATCGCAATATTAGCTCAGATTGAACGTTTATGGAGGCCAAGTGCTCGTCCGCCTAACTCTGCATCATCTGGACTTCATCTCCAGCCTCCTGGAGCCTATTGATGTTCAATGCTTTCCTCCAATTCCAACCCACACTGAGGACATGGTCATTCTCCTGAATCTTTTCCTCCATAATATCTTGGACAAGCATGTGAGGGCGTTGGGTATCCACTCCCCTAGCACACAGTTCACGCAGTCACGAGAGAAGTCTGTCCATCTCAGCCAACCATAGTTCTTGGGGGTGTCACCAATGAAGCGCTTGATCCGCTTCCACAATCGGCAACAAACTATTCTGTTGTCCTATTCATCAAAGGTCATCTCATCCAAGTTAGTGAGGTTGGTAGGATCATATGTAGGTAATTCCCCCAAGAACTCATCAGCTGGGTCCACATCTAGGGTTTGATCAGGCATGGAGAGACTTGGGCTGTCTGACCGATCCTCATCGTCGGACCCCACCTTGATGATCTCAGGCTTAGCCTCCCTGGAAGTCCCACTGGTGGTTGGGAGCTCCACTATTAGATCAATCTGGACCTCCACCGCCAGAGTCACCGGTATTCCCCAGGGAATGGTTCTTCCAGGGATACCGAACGAAGTCTCCAAGGCAACCCACGCCATTTGGAGTACTGTGCATACCAAAAAGAGAGCATGCACATCAGATAACATGGTTGATGGATGACAATCATTAATTTGGTAGAGGAGACTTATATAGATCGCATTCTAGGTCTCGTTCTTGGTTTGATGTCGTTAGGACACCGAAGCAAGGTCCTAGATATATTTTTGGATGGTCTGAAGATTCAGGAGCCGCTTCAAGTATTCCGGCCCTGCCCGACATGCTGATCTCCTCGGAAGTAGGCGTGGACCCTAAAGGTCCCGCGTCTGTATCTCTTGAAGTGCGAGAACGAGCTCTGTGCACAAGGCCCTCTTTCACAATTTAGATGATAGCAAGGAGTCCAGAATGACCTGAAAGTGGTCCCTAAAGAAGGGGTTTGGAATCTTTACCTTAAGGGCTTCAGAGAACTCTTCAAGATATGAGTCTTAATCCCTGACTTCACCCTCCTCCAATGGGATCCCTGTACTGGCCTCGTCTCCCCAAGAGGATTCATATGATACTTCCGACAGAGGGAACTGTTCCCTTAAGTCATCAGATGAAAACTACGGGGGAGTAGTGTGATCGAGCAACACCCTGACATGATCTGTCATTAGACGCGGGGTACCCCAGGAGTGCATGAAGTCCTCCAGAACTATCAGGTATTGGTCCGCCTCCACCTGGGATACCGAAAATCCGGCCCTGATAGGTCATATTCCTGACAATTCCATCCCTAAATGATTCAGATGTTTCCACATCTCCGACGGATCAAGGAATTGCCTGTTAAATTACCAGATGTCCCACGCCTATGGGAAGACAGCATTCTCTGGCATATCAATGTGGCACAACCGCTTCCCTAGTGCATGATTGGATATTCTACGGAACCCCATAGGTGGCCTCCCCTCAGGATAGCACTACTCTTCTGGGACAGCCGGGTCCATTGCCACTGTCGCCTCTCCCTCAGCTGGTGTGGGACCCGCCACTACGGTTGCCCTGACATCGTGATATGCCCCTTCTGCCTTCTGACCTCGGTGTTGAGGTTTGGCAGGCATTCCATCATCAACTTGAATAGTCAGTTTCTTTAGCATTTCCCCCGGGTAGGCCGCCTCCCAACTCTGGGCATATTCCTTCACTAACCTGACGACAGTGGTCAGTGGAGGCAACTAGTTCCACATCTTCTCGTCTTCCCATGTGAACATGAGACACATCTTCCTCATCACACACAGGTGTTCATCATAGCACACCCCCAGATAGACCAATGGGGTCAGTCACAACATTCACTGGAATTTCCTAGAAAATCGGTGTGGGGTGTACGGCTCGCAGAGAGGTTCACAATCCACCCTTTCCACTAAAACTCCACCTCAAAAGGCCATAAGATAGGCATGGTGATCCTCTGTACTTCGGACATCATCAGTGAACACCCCTATCGACAACAGAAATGGGTGGAAATTGAACTCCTCCACCTTCCACACTCGGTTCATAACCGATGCTGTGGTCAGCTTGGCTGGATAGCTCCCAGCAGCATTTAGGATAGATGGGTGGAAGTTTGATTCTGGAGGGGAAATGTGGTTCGGGTATTCATAAGCCCCCCGGACGTGTGCTGCTATCCACCCATACAGAAGGTGAAATGGCCCGCATATTCTCTGCAGACTCTTTCCCTCACTGATATGTCGCAGCATCTTATACAACTTGACGAGTATCGGGATCCCGAGGTTGACCCGCCCTCCTGTCACCTACACGGACACCCTAATAAATTTGCTTTGTCTCAATCCCATGTTGGTATCCCTCAACAAAATGATCCAACCATATATGAGAGCCACGATGAATTCTTCCATCCTGACTATCGGTTGTTGTTCGGTGATGACGCTAAATCCCCACTTCTTCCACTGACTGTCCTCCAAAAGTCACTAGTATGAGTGCACCTAACTCCTGTCCCCCTTCGGGAATGTTTGAGGCCTCCCCAGAAATTGTTTGTTCTCTGGGAAGTTCAGGAAATCTTTGAACCAATGCTTGAAATGGACGTCCCTCACTGCCTCCTTGTCCTCTCCCAGCACAAGCTCCATCAAAGCCTTCTCCAGTGGCGTCATTTGCTCTGGGTCCTCCCACGCACTCATGACTGGGAGGAATTATTCATACATAGCCCCAGTATAGGTACCCCTGAGATCTGGTGGACGTACCACAAGATGATGTCGACTTCCTCGTGGTGAAAATGGTATATGTTGGTCCTCAATGACCACCTTCTCAACAGCTCCGGCATCAGCTGCTTCGGTTGGTATATGTGAAACTAGGAGGCCCAAGCTACCCCATATAGGCCCACTCTTCTCGTCTCTACTCCAAAATCCTCACACGAGGATCCTACCCAGTTGTCCCAGGCCCAATCGTCTGTGAAGTTGCTTCCCTGGCATAAGTCTCACTCCTCATACCACCCCTTCTCTGGGTTCCCCAGAGCCACCTTCAATATTTTCCATTGCATAGGGGGAGACGTCTCTAGCTATAACTCCTTCCTTTCAACATTATTCAGGTGGTTGCATAAGCATTCAGCAATGATGGGTGTGAAGTCCTCCCGAGCATGGCTGTCAGACACCCTGAACCATCGGTGTTGGCATGTCGTGCTCCTGAACCAGTAAGCTGGTTTGTCCCAACTCCCTTCTAGGATCAAGATTTCATACCTTATCCTGAATCCATACAAAGGAAACCTCTTGAATAATGGTTAGTTCCTATTTCTCTCTGATAGTAGCTCCACCAAATAACCATGGTCAGAGTGGCTCCTAACTATCTCTCCTAAACCCAGGTTGTTCTTCATCTCGTCCCTTTGGGCAGCATCTGCAAGGACCCCCTGGGCAGCTTCTTGACGAGCCATTCATCCTTTTAGGTTAGGATGATTGTTTTGGTTCAATCGCAGAGCTCTTTCGTGGAGCCAATTCACGGAGTCTGTTCACAGAGCCCTACCTTGGCCTCCAAACATGAAGTCATGAAGCGCACAGATGTGAAGTCAAAGACTCGCTATGCACCATAAAGATAAAGGCCTGATTCGCGAAGAGAAATCACGGAGTATGCATAGCTTCGCAAATCGAGAGCGCTAAAAGCCAAAATAGTGAAGGAGAGAAAGTAAAATAGAGAATTCAGCCCCTATATTTATAGGTGATGAACCTTGCCGCTTTGTGGCTCATCTCAACCGCGGTGAGCTTTCCAGCACGCCTAGCCGACCCGTCAATTTCTCACTCGGCGATCCTCCGTCACGAGCCAGTTTCGTGAAATAGCCGAGGAATTTTGGTGATTGACCCTTAGACATTGACCCTTGATTTCTCCTCATCTCCAAGTCGGAAGGGGGGAATTTTTTGGAATAAAAAATCATAAGGGAGAGGGATAATGAGAAAGTCCCTGAAGCTTCCTCGTGAAGTCCTTTCACAGAGCGCCATGACCCCACGAGCCCACTACGAAGCGTGGAGGCGGGATGCTCCGCGAGAAGATTCGATGTTCACGAGCCCTCCACAAAGCTAGTAGGAGGGATGCTTCACATGCCCCTTTGATGTTTGTGTGCCCGCCGCGAAGTGGAATCCAGCTTCGCGCTGAGCGAGCTTGGCTTCGCGGTGCCACTTGCCTATAAATATCAGCCTGCCCCTAGGCCCAAAGGATGGATCATCCTAACTTTCCTCTTCCCTGCTCTCAAATTGTGAAGCACTTTCTGCTCTATGAACCATGAGCTACTCATGGTACTATTGCTCCATGAAGTGCCTCCCCATTTCCTTGTTTCCCCCCCTCTTTTGAGAGGGATGCCATTCGTGAAGCCCATAGTCCTTCACGAAGGAAGGAGATCCTCACGGGGACTCAGGTCATTTCGGAGCATTTATGCTTCGCAAAGCACCCCCCATGCACATGTGACTCAAATGCTAAGGATGAGTCACTGTGCCTCGTAAACCACATTTCTTCATAGGACCTTGCTTCACAAGGCATCCAAGCTTCGTAGGGCTTTGCTTCGCAAATGCCCTTCCACTTCGTGAAGCACCTCTTCTATGCACCTATGCCCTATGTCTAGGATAGGCCACTTCACTTCACGAAGCACATACCATCACAAATCCCTTCCCTTGAATGGAGCACCAGAGCTCTATGGGGCCTATACTCATAAGCCCCTTTTCTCTGCAACTCCCTCTCCCGTGCAACCTCCTAGGTTTGCACATAGCAATTTCAAACTCCCTTGGATGACAATGCACATTTTGTTTCTTCTCCTCATGCTTATTCACATAGGCATGCTAACGGATATTGCTTCTTCACATAGCCACACTAACGTGGACCCCCAATGGTTCACTCCATTAAACCCCCAAGCCATGGCGATGCCCGTCCCTTCTCTTCTCCAAGGTGTAGAGGGTACCCATTATGTAATTCCTAAGGGTGCGGAGTGAACCCACCTCGTCCGAGCTTCAGGAACTTAAACTACCAACCACCATCATTTTCAGAACATGATGTTAAATCGTGACTTCCCGCCATTCATCCTATGCAAGGAAAGGGAAACCACCTTAGTGTAATCCCCTAGCCTTTCTTGCAGGAGGTAGCACCGCTTCTCCTCCTTTATTTTTTGGTGCCCAAGAATAGCAAAGGGAGTGATGGGGAATGGTGCTCCTCATCTCTTTCGTGCCGAATCCCTCTCCCATTGGGCTTTGTCGCCCCTGTTCCTCCATCCTAGAGTAAGTCCCAACCTCTTCGGGCTTCTAAAAATGCATAATCCCTTGTTTTCTCTTTGGGATGCGATCATGTGTAATCCCCACTTCACCTCTCACGGGCGCACCTTTCGTGACGTGATTGTCATGTCTCTACTGCCAGTTGTTTCTCACACCAAGCATGACTCACGTGGGCGTAGAGAAAGCACAGACCATGACATCCACCCTTGGTAGCCTAGACCCTAAGCCCCAAACCCACATGAACTACGTGGTCTTTGATCCTTGCCAGGGTAGGGTACGTAGGAAGCCTCCACGAGGTTCAATCCCACCATCCATTGGTCACTATGACCCCCTTCACGTTGGTTCACCAACACCTTGGTCAGCCTAGAGTGTAAGCCCAAAACTCACGTGAACTACGTGGCCTTTGATCCTTGCCAAGTCAGGGTACGTAGGAAGCCTCCACGAGGTCCAAGCCCACCATCCATTGGTCGCTCCGACCCACTTCACGTCTGTTCACCAAAACCTTGGGTATCCGAGAGTGTAAGCCCCATGCCACCATATGAACTACGGGGACATTGATCCTTACTAAGGCAGGATATGTAGGAAGACTCCGCGAGTTTCAATCCCACCATTCATTGGTCATTCTGACCATATTCACATCGGTTGACCAACACTTTGGGCTTCCCTAGAGCATAATCCCCAAATTCCCCCTTCTGAACTATGTGGAATTTGATCATTTCTAAGTCAGGGTACATAGAAAGCCTCCACAAGGTTCAATCCCAATACATTGTAGTTCTGACCCCCTTCACGTCGGTTCTCCCCCGTCCTGCATGACATTAAACTATGGGCCCCAATTAGCGGTAAGTCATTGTTTCCCCAGTCAGAATTAAGCTATTGCACACCAAACCCACATGAACTAAATGGTATTTGATCCGTGTTAAGTCAAGGTATGTAGGAAGCCTCCACGAGGTTCAAGACCACCACCCACTGGTCATCCCGAAAATCTTCACATCAGTTCGACCCCATCCAGTGGTAAGCCGTTGTGACCTCAATCAGCGAAAAACTGTTGTGACCCTATTCAGCGGTAAGTCGTTGCCATCCCTATTTCAGTGGTAACCTATTGACATCCCAATTCGGTGGTGATACATTGACATCCTTAACCAATGGTAATCCATTACGACCTCATCTAGCAGTAATCCGTTGAAAACCCCAATTGGCGGTAAACCGTCATCAGATGAACTATGTGGACTTTTATTCCCTTCCACGGGGATACGTAGGAATCCTCTTCGAGGCTCAAGCCCCAAACCATCATCATACTCATGATGGTTCCATCCCATTCACCATACACTTCACAGAACCTTCCATCATCCATCCTGATCATTACCCAGGCCGCCACATCCTGGTGGGATCATGCCACCCCATTCCCAATTTCATTTAACAGCATTCGGGAATCCAATCACACATTGGCCCTAATATCGGTGTTCCCTATAGGGATTGCACCTATATGATCCGCTCTAGTCAGCATTCTGATTAGTCTGATCTGTCTCCGCTAGACGTTAAACTTGCTTCATACCCTATGTTAAACAAGGGAAGCTGAGGAAAACCCCAGATACATGCCCATAGCATATGATTCCACACGTTTTATGTGGGATTCCTTGGGCTTCTGCGCCCTTGAGAAGCCCTATAATAAGGGATAGAAGACAGACGCACCAGTGACCCAGCGCCCAGACACGCCAGTGATGCCCAACATGAATACTCCCTTGCCTGAAGGTTGCTGCCTTGACCGGACCCCATGGAATGTCCCGATAGAAGCAGCGTAATTAAGTGGTGTCCATAATGATATGGCACCGGGAAGAGTTTCACGAACAACGTCTTAAATCAATAAGGGAGACCCAGACTAGGTGGAGAGTTCCAAGGAGGAATCCACAGATGTAAGAACTGACATCCCATCATACCATTTCGATCAAGGAGAAGACTTCCCTGAAAAAGTAACGGATGTCTCCCTCCTTTGGAAAGCAGGAATGAGGGGCAACAACCACACGTCCTCCACAGACGGATGCACATGCCCCGACGAAAGCGTCAGAAACATCTATAGAGGAATAACATTATAGGGAACTTATAATATCATGATAATAAATATTTTCATGATATAAAATTTTAAATTCTATTATATACACCATATAAAAGAAACTATGTTCATAATAAAAAATAAATCTCTATAGAATGTAAATTGAGAAGAATTAACTTACCTTGAGTCTTATTTATCTCGTGTGCCATTACATTCCTAAATAACAAAATTATGTTAATTATATAATTTCTTTAGAAATTTTTTAATTTTTATCATAAATTTTATTTCACTTATTACTATTTTGTATAAAACTACTTAAACAATTATTTTTACATCAGTTGTTTTGACAAAATCTTGTTTATGTATCAACAACAACTTTGGTAGGTCAACTATAGTCAAAGGGGTCATTATATAACATCTCCAGAATAATAATCATGACATAATTATTATATTTAAACATCATTATACTTTTAAAATAATAATTAAATACGGTTATAAAAAATGAATTGATGTTACCATCATGGATATGGTTGGTTGTACGTATGCATGAGTAACGTTCCCATTTTTTCAATGATCATTATAGAAAGAAGGTAAGTAATACCATATCTCTATATAATGATTGTTATATAATAAATACCATGTTATTTAATCACATATAATTATATGTATAAGTCATATGATTTAAAAGGAATCACATCCTATCGAGGAGGCGGTAATCCACACATCCATGACCGACATTATCACTTTTTAGTGCGTGAAAGGGTAATATAGAAATGATATATATATATATATATATTATATTTATAAAAAGGTAATTATGTCATGAAAATCATTTTTTTTCTATTCCATATATTTTTAACGAAAATCATCTTTTATACATTTCATGTATCATGTGAACGAATCACATTGCTTTTAGAAGGTGGTGGTCTATACTTCCACAAACATTGTTAACATATTCCCACAAAATAGAGTGCATAAAGATATGTGTTATAAAATAATTAAAATGTATAAATACATTATAAATATCATATTTAACAAATATAAATATATTTTCCATCATAATGACCACCGTGAGAGGTGGTAAAGGAAGAATGAATAATCGTCATTTTGTGAGGCGGTAGTTCACCGTTCACATAAACAGTATGTTCATTACCCATTAGATGGGGTCATGTGTAATTTTAGATCTAAAAATTATCATAAAAACAAAATAGTATATTTAGGACGATTTTTTGTTATATAATCTTGTAATAATAATATTTTATGGGTGTATAATGAAAAAAAAGAGATTAAGGAAAAATGTTACATATTAATCAGGTAACTCCTTTTGGTTTGAACTAAAGGGATTCCATGGATTTATTTATTAATAATGGTAGGATTATAGAATTAGGGTAGGGGTTTTAGGTTCTATTTGGGCAGATATTGTTTTATCCAAAGTGGTTTGAGAGGTGTGAATAAGTGGGAGGATATGATGCCTTTTTATAGTGGAGGAGGAGCGACACTCTTGTAATATTTTGACAAAGGAATTCTATACACGTTTTTCACATTGAACATGGATCCCATAACGTTAAAATTTTGATAAAAGTGGGTATAGGGTTTAAATATGTCCATCTAATGAATCTTGTATAATTTTTTAGGTAATTTGAGCCCTTAAGATTAAGGCTTGGTCCCTTATAAAGCTTAATTTTACCTTAACTATTGTAATTAATTTTAATTACATTCACTAATAGACTTAGTAAAAAACTAAGTTGACCTTATTATAAATTATAAATTATTATTATTTCAAATATGTAATCCATTTTCTATAGTTATATTTAAATAAGTGCCAGAAATTAATTCAAATTTATTCCCACTGACAGGATGACAATGCAGGTTTTTAAAGTAAAAAAATCTGATAGTTTACTATGTTTTTATAGTAGTTTTCAAAGATTAATTTATTACAATTACCTAAATTGGATTAATTAATAAAAATAAGACATAATTAAACTTTAAAACCAATTTAAAATAAAATTTAAGCTTATAAATAAATCATATGAAAAAGTGTCTTTGAAATACAATTCAGTATTTTTCACTATTCATTAAAAATGAAACCTCACATAAATATAAAAAATATTCACCTAATGTAGTTTTTTTGTTTAAATATCAAATATAAAGTTTATTTTTACATATATAATATATAAAATTTACAAAAATAAAATCTGAAATAGGTTTTTCATTAAATGGCGGTAAAAATTCCATAATAACAATATAGGTTTTTATGTGTAAAATTAGGATTGTTCTTATCTTATTCTTATAAAATCTTTTAAATGAATATAAAATATATTATACTTAATATAATATATATATATATTACATTAATATCACTCAATAATTACAATTAATATAATTTTTTAGGGTAAAATATTTTTATGAACTTAAAAATAGTTTTCTATAAAATATACCTTTCATTTTCAATTTTCTCTTATATTCATTTACAATTAATTTGTAACTAATGAATTAATATTTTATGTGTTTAAGACATGTAGTTTCATAACTTAGTCAATACTATTCATAATGGAATGATTATATCTTATTATATTAAATAATAATTTTTTAATAATATATTATTGTTCGATAAAACTCAGTCTTGCATGTAACACAAGACATTGAAGAAACTCATTATTGCTTGTGTCGGACATTGACTTGGTATCATTTGCATTACAATCTATAGAATATATTAAGTTTTTTTAAATATTAAATATATTATAAATTCTCTGGATATTATATTCCTTTACGCACTTGGTGTCGCGTGTCATACACCCTACCAAATATAAGTTACTCTTTTTGAATTTTTTTGGTGTTACATTCTCCCCACCCTAATAAATTCCAAACTCACAATTTTAACTCGATATTGGTGATATATTTTTTGATATTTCCTATGCTAAAAATCCCACATCATGAGAAGGTTACATAAAAAATCCTCTAGAAAAGAGAGAATAGGAATTACAAATGTTGTGTGGACTAACATATGATTAGGTCTCTAAGTTAGAGAACATTAGTGTCAAGTAGAGATATGTAATTGGATGAAAAGAATAAATATTTATAGGGGGGATTTATGTTATCAATCTCAAACATGTTAATTATCAATAGAAAGTCAATGGATTCAAATCCATAAATCTGTTATGATTTATAAGACCATAAGTTCCACAAAAAATAAAGTATTAGGACAACATTGTGGTTTAAACATACAATTCCTCATGTTAAGGAATTTTTTTACTCCTTGTGTATAATTAATTTAAATATTTCTATAAATGGAATTTCAAAATTTGTTTGTGCTTTAATCAATTTTCCAATTCATTCAAAAATTAATTTTGATGCCGGAAGCACTAAAATACATTTCTAGAGGATCTTAAGAGCTATAAAAGAGTGAATAGTCTAACTAATTGTCTCTAAATATATTTCAAAACTAATATAGTAAGGAAATTAATCTCTATAACTAAAAAGTTACACTACTTGTTTATCATTAATATTTATTTATCAAATTTTTTAACTAAAAAAATGAAATTTTAACCAGGACATCTCGTAGGTTAGTGGTTGGTGTGAAGCCCTTATCGTCCTTCGGTCATGGGTTTAAGACCCAAGACCCTTACGGTCTTCATTAGTTGCCTCTCAACAAATAGGTTTTACTTTTCTGAAATCATATTACTATAATTTCCAAAATAAATATGATTTACATCCTTGAAATAAGGTTAATCACTAAAAATCTTTTTATGCAAGGTTCTCAATATAACCACAATACATAAATACTTCATCCATTTATTTTCACATGCGTCCTTACTTGTTCTACAGTTTATCCATAATATCATTTATAAGATTTCTAAATCAAAACATCTTATATTCAATACAAAACACCTTAGTTTTAACCAATGTTATTCATTGTAAAAATCTTACATAGTGGTTTTTAAATAAAATGTGAATTTTTCTTAATCATATCCCCCTAGAGTATCAAAATAGGTGTGTATTAAGGCATGTTGTTGTGTACCAGGTTACACTAAGTCAGGTCTGACATACCTTGTTGGATTTGTTACTCCTAGGTATATCTGTATCAGAACCACATCCACTCTTAGTTTCCAGACTATAATATATTTCTAGAATTACCCACATAATCTCTACTTTAATAAAATTCTGGGGTTTTCTTATATACTTATCCTCAAATTATTACTTAGGGTTTCATTCTATCATCAATTATTTCCTAAATATACTTCCCAAGTTTGTTACTAAAATTTCATTGATAACAACTATAATGACCCAAACCCAGATATCCAGGAGTCAGTGTCCGCTCTAAATTACATTGGCATGATTATAAGGAATCAAATCTTAAAGGACCAAGAATTTTGTAGTCTTGGTGAACCAGATACATACATGAATCTTCTATTACAAATTAATACACTAATTATAGTATTTTTTATGAAAAACATCCAGGATAACTTTATTCCATCTAGTATATCCTTACATAACTTTCTTAGTATACTTCTTTGGTTCATGGGGAAATGAAACAAAATAAGGGTGTGGTCAAATTCTCAGTAAGGGAAAGTAAAGTACAGTGGAAGAAATAATGAATCAATAAGAAAAATAATCATGGAATCATAAATAATTGACCACACTTTCCATGTAATCAATAATTGAGAATAAATTTATTAAATAAGTTTTTCAATGTAAACAACTATAAACACATGTCATTCAGAAAACTAGATACGAAAAATTAAATACGGAAATATATGAAACTAAAACACATGTCATTTAATCAATAAACTAAAAATTAAATGTATTCATAGATATGTCGATGAAAAATATCATGGATAAATAATAACTGAAACAAAATAAATTTAATGCTTTCCTAATGTATGACATGTCTGAAGCACTTGAAAACTTACACTGTCAAGGCCTTTCACAAGACAATTTAAAAATGAAAATAGAAACCCATATAATTTTCAAAAATTATTTGTCTCATGAGAACCTATCGATGCATTGAGGGGTTATATAATTTATGGGACCCACCCATCATTGTCTTTTCAAAGCATTCCTCATACCGAATAGTCGAAATAAATAATATGCCTTATCAAATATCTGTATTGAATAAAGAATACTTAATTATCAATATTTCCCAAATAATCAAATAATTTCCAAAGTAGACACCATATGTAAAAATCTATATAGTTTAGGAAATAGTAATATCCATGATAAATTAAATGGACAATTTAGGTTAAATTCAATATTCAATGATCATAGAAGATTGAATATTTCAAGGTGACTAATAAATAAATCAAGGAAGTTAATGTGAATAATATCCTTAGCCAAATCAATAATAAACCATCTATAAGATAAATAAGGATAGTATCAATAAAATATATTCCAAATAGAGTAAAATAAATGGTTATTGTCATTGATGTATATAAATAATATAAAAATATATTTTAAAACATTCTTGAGGAAAATATCATTTTGTTTTGAAAAAACTTTTTGAAAAATCTTTACTTTGAAAAACACTTTTGAAAAAAAAATATAAATATTTTAAAATTACAAAGAAAGATTAAAATAAATAATATTAATTAAATCCATACTTGATGTATGAGGTAAAAAGAACATTCCTTTTTCGCATTAAAAAGGTTAGAAAAAAAATCCTTTTTCGGAAAGAGAAAGGAATATTCCTTTGAAAACATTGGTAAAATAAAAAAAGGGTAAAAATATATTTAAAAAATCGTATTAATTTGTTTTTGAAAACCTTTTTAGAAAATGGGTTTTTTAGAATAAAATAGGATCTTTAACTAAAGATAGAAACAAATTTGGGTTTTCTTAGAAATATTTTCAAAAACATTTTGAGTACTAATGAGTGGAAAATTGTAATATTACTTGATAAATGTCATGAATACCTATAGGATAAAAACATTAAAGGGTTTATTATAATGTGATCAAATAATTTCTTCTGATGGAAATTTAGGAGTGAACAATCTTGAACAAAATGATATTGTAAAGTAAACCCTTGAAAAGATTATAATGTTTGAGTGAGAATCAATCAATGAGTAGGTTATGTGTATCAACTGTAAATCCACATATTGAGGATGAAATAAATCAACAGATACTCAGAGACATTATACATGTGATCATATAATATTAATGAGATTGAGGAATTAATATAACCCAATGAAAAGTGTAACACCCCCAAGCTTCCACAATATGCTTATTTTTAAATAATTCAATAGTTTTCACTGGACGCAACATTGAGTTCGAGCGCACCATGAAAATCCATTTAAAAAAAGTGTATATGAATATTATTAAAAAAAATTAATTATTATATAATTTTAATATTCATCTCATGTGTTTCTTAGACATGATATATGAACAAATTCAATTTTTGGAATAAAAGAACTATTTTTTAAAAAATGTTGTTTTACAACATTTTAATGGAGAACACTTTTTAAATTTAATATTTGGATCTTTTATATATTAAATTTTACAAAATAAACTTCTTATGTAGAATCAGGGCATGAAAATTTAGTTTGAATTTTTTTTGTGTTTTTCTGATAACTTTCATATTTTAATAAATAGCGAAAAAACTGTATTTTAATTCAAAATTGATTTTTTCATATAATTTATTTATATTGATAGATTATCAATTTAATTTTTTTTAAAGTTTAACTAGATTAAGTTTTTATAATTTAACATAATTTAGTTTGTTTGAATTATTTTCATGTTAAAATTAGATATAAACACATGTCAATCTTTTGATGATTTTTACTTTTGAAAATATGATTTTCTCATTTTGTCAACGGGGATTAATTTTAAATTAATTACTAAAATTTATATGTTTTAAATTTTGAAAAATTTATTTCATATTTGGAATCATTGGGTATAAATTTTTTTAATAGGTTGTTTTATTTTTTTTGTATATTATGAAAATTAACATTAGTAATTTTTTTATTACCACAGTTAAGGGTAAATCGGGTAATTAAAAGTATAAATAATATTACAAAATTAACCTGACACCTATAAAAACAATATTGGGTGACAAAATATTATCCTTATAGCCTATTTTTATAAATTAAAGCATTTTATGGACCCTTTTCCATGAATATGACATGAATACTATTAAAATTAATAAATATGACAAAATGTCACACTCACACTTCTTATAAGTATAATATTTTTAATACAGATATATCTAAGAGATAACATCGATTATAAATATTCTATGGAAATATAAAATAATTTCCAACCACATAGAAATTTATTTATAAATTTTAGAGATTAAATACTTACCATTAATGATGACATAATGGGGAAGTAGAAATTATTTTATTAATAGAAATATCAAAAAAATGATTTTAAAAATATTAAAATAAATATAATTTAACTTAGTTAATGACATAAATAAATTTAAATAACATATAAATGTTAGTAACATATTTTAATTATTGTTTTTATGTTATCATGTAGGTTTTATTTTTGAAAAAAAATCAAATATTGAATAGTATCAAAATTGACATAAATGACAATTTAAAATAAATAATGTTTTATTAAATGTTATAAAATTCATAAAAATTTACAGTTCTTCCAAATAACTTTTATAGTGTTAAATGTTTCATAAATAATCCAATTTGGGTCCTTTTGGAATTTTACAGTAATTATATTAACCATATAGTGTAAAAAAGACAAGTTGTCACGGTAAAGGTTAAATTATTTATCTAATGGTTAAAAGCCAACCGATAAGGTTAATTTTAAAACCTAACCATGTCTAAAATTCATTTTTTGATGAGATTTATACCCATACTCATATTATCCTAGAAATAAATCAATTTTTATCTATTTGAAACCAAAAATTAATTTATAATAAATAAATATTTTAAGAATCTTTGAAAAGTGCACCTCACCTCTCCTATAAAAGGGAACTTCTCCTTATATTTAATTAACACTAATAAATCCATTTTTTACATAAATTACCTACCTATTTCCTCTCCAAACTTACCTCACTACATCCTAGAGGAAATAATTTGGGTATAAATTGATTCTAATGAGTCCTTTTGTGAAAATCAAAAGGAGATACCTAAAAAAGAGGAAATTGTTTTATCACCTCTTTCAAAGTTATTTTTTTCTTGTACTTCCTCTTTATAAAGTATAATCCATATATTAAGATGTTACTATAATCATGGTACAACCATATTCCTCATTTTTTCCCTCATATGAATAATAATATCACTATACATGCGTGCGTACGGCTTGCCGTCTCCACGTCGTAGTGTAATTTGTTATTCAACACTACTTTATTTGGATGAGTATAATGATGGGTATAATGGATATAAATAATGAATATAAAATTATAATTATTACTTATATTTAATATAAAATCAAATTCTATATCATTTAACCATTAAGGTAATGATATCATCGCTCGTGCGTACGTACGACCTACCGTCTCCCCGATGCGGTGAGATTCATTCTCCATGTTAACCATTCAAGAATGATTATAAAATGTATATGATAAGTAAAAATAATAATTATTAATTTAATTTAATTATGTATATTAATAAAATACATCTTATTCGTAAAATACATAACTTATATGACAAAATAAGAATGGGGAAATGAAACATTTAACACCCGAAACAATGTTAATATTGAAATATTATTAAAAAATATATATAAGAGGATCATATATGATATCATAAATATGGATATGGTCATAGTAAAATTTAATAAAATTATTTAACCATTATACAGTAATTTAACTTACCCTATACTAAATTAATGTACAAGGTAAGGGTTATTTTCACAATCCTATGTTTATTCAAGGTTATTTGTACGTAAGTATCTACTGGGACATGTTTCTCATCCATGTCCATGTTTCTTAAAATGTAATTAAAAATGTTATCAATGATTTTTAAACTCATTTATACCCAAGTTTCACTTTTTATAAAATGTTTTGAAAGGAATATTTCTATCATTTTCCAAACAAGGTACTTTATAACCTTTTCGACAAATTAGTGAAAGAAAGTTTGTTTAACTTATACAGTGCAAGCGAATATTTTCTACCATTATGACACCTTAACATTTTAAAGATTTATTTACAATATTACAAGTTTATTTTCAAAATAAATGTTTTCTTTTATAATTTCGCATCTTTTAAATGATTTCAAAGTAAAAAAAGGATATTTCTCTCAAAGAGTTTTAATGAATTTATTAGATTATTTTCATATATGTCAACATCCTTTATTTTATTTTATTCTTAATTGAGGTTTCTTTATTTTGATAAAATATTACATATTTTATTTTAAGGGTTTATGATATATTTGACTATGGATGTGCTATTTTTATACCATTCATGGTTCTGTGTTAAAGTATTAACATTTCATATCCTAGTTTTAATACGAATGTTTATGTTATGTTTTACCCCATTCAAAAGAGGAATGCATTAGATGTAGTAAGTGAGAGGTGGGGCCTTCTATATCCCCTAGATGCATCAATGGGTCCCATGAGATAAAACATTGTCTCGAAACAGGGCCTTGATGGTATGGTTATTTATGGGCATGGCAGGAGGCCTTGACGGTATGGTTATGATGTCCGACATTATTCATTCCCACATTATGAGATTAGTTATTGATATTACATGTGATTATTATACTAGTATAATATTCATGTGAATGATTAAATGCAATTATTTTATTTCTTTCTTGCCATATTATAATTAATATTATGTTTAAAAGGATTGTTTTTTAGTTTTATACCTTTCAGTAAATGTTTGTGCTTATTTATGATATCTTTGGATATATTGTTTATCCTTATTGAGAATCAAAGCTCACCTATTTCTTATGTTGCATTTATCCCCAAGATGTGAAGAATTATATTATGATTGACATATATGGGTAGTATAAGGGATATGAGAGTTTTCAAATGGGATAATATGTCGTTTTTTATTTCAATATGTAATGTAAAACTTTTGTTTGTATCTAGTATTTTCAAGGATACTAATTAAATTGGTCCTTCAGGATTTTATTTTATTGTGATCATTATAATGTAAATAAACAATTCACTGACTCTGGGAAACTATGGTAGAGGATTTAAAAAAATAAATTTGGTTATGAAATTATCTTCCACTTGGTAACTTTTAACTCAAATTCCCTTAGATGAAAGAATTCAAATTGAAACTAAAAATATCATAAAGAATGATTGAATCATGGTATTATATGAAAAATAAAAGAATGTAAAACATATATAATAAATTATGTGAACAAAAATAAAGTTATTTTTTCAGGAGAAGGTTAACAATCACAAAAGGAAGTGATAATTCCAAGATAATCATTAAAACATTCTTGATCAAAATAATATTTAAACATTACAAAGTGTCCCATAAAACATTGAAACATTTGAATCATAATATATATGAAGGAATAAAATTAAATGAAACTTAAAATATCATGAGAGTAATTATTTTAAGGATATAACATTTCATATGGTAGTATATACACCATATAAAGAAAACTGGTTGCATAAAAACAAATAAGTCTCAATGGAATGTAAATTGAGAAGAAATCCCTTATCATGATTATGATTTGTCTCGTGTGTCTTTATGTTCCTGAATAACAAACTTATATTAATTATTTACTTTATTGAAAAAATATTTCAAGTTTATAATAAATTTTATTTCACTTATTACTATGTTGTATACAAATACTTAAATAATTATGTTTACGTCGGTTGTTTTGACCAAATTCGGTTTATTTGTCAAAAACAACTTTGGTAGGTCAACTATGGTCAAGGGGTTCATCCTATAACATATAAAGAATAATAATAATAGAGTAATTATCATATATATAAATAAATTATACTTTTAAAAATAATCATTAAAAATTGTTATGAAAATTGAATCAATGTTACAATCCTGGAGATGGTAGGTCGTACATATGCATAAGAAACATTCCCATTTTTCAATGATAGTTTTGGAAAGAAGGTAAGTAACACCATATAATTATAGAGTGATAATTATATCATAATAAAATTTTATTTAATCATATATTCTTATATATATAATTCTTGTGATGTAAAATTAATCATATCGTGTTGAGGAGGTGGTAGTCCACACATCCACGATCGACAATATTACTTTTTAGTGTGTGAAAAGATAATAAAGAAAATGATATATATATATATACATATATATTATTTACATAAATTTAATTATGTCATTAATATCATATATATATTTTCTATGTAAAATATTTTTAATTAAAAATAACATTTATACATTTCATGTATCATGTGAACAAATCACATTGCTTTTAGGAGGATGTTTTCTACACTTCCAAAAACGATGTTATCATATTTCCATAAAATGGAGTCCATAAAGATATGAATTATAAAATAATTAAATAAGTATAAATACATTATAAATATAATATTTAAGATATATAAATAGAGTGTCCATCATAATGATCACCATGAGAGGTGATAAAGGAAGAACAAACAATCATCATTTTGTGTGGCGGTTGTTTGTTGTTTACATAAACATTTTGTTCATTACCCATTAGATGGAAGTGTGTGTAAGTGTAGGTTAAACCGTAATCTTAAAAAATACTAATATATTTATGATACGTTTTTTATATAATTATATAATAAGAAGAGTTTATGTGGTGGATAATGGAAATAAAACTAAATATTTTAAGGAAAGATGTTACCTATTAATCGGGAAACTCGTTGTTTTAACCAAAGGGCTTCCTTGGATTGATTTGTGAACAATGGGAGTATTATAGAATTATGGGAGGGATTTTGAGGATATATTTGGTTGGATATTGGTCGATCCAATGTGTATTCAGAGGTTTAAAGAATTAGTAGGCGAGGAGACCTTTTATAGTCGAGGAGGAGTTGCACTCTTGTAATATTTTGACAGAGGAATTCCATAAAGGTTTTTCACATTGTAAGTGGCTCTCATAATTTTACAATTTCTAGAAACTTTGGGATAGGGTCGAAATATGGCCATAAAATGTCACTTGGACACATTTCTAGGTCATTTGGGCCCTAAGTATTAAGGTGTGGTCCCTTATTAAGTTTAATTTTATCTTAATCGTTGTAATTAATTTTATTTACATTAACTAATATTTTTTTGTCAAAAACTAAGTTGAACTTATTTGAAACTATAAACTATGGTGATTAAAAATATATAATCCATTTTTTCTAATTATAATCACATAATTTTTGTAAATTAATTTAAATTTAATCCCACAAATAGGATGACAATGCGTGTTTTTAAAAGTAAAAACGTGTGAAAGTTTGCTATTTTTTATAGTCAATTTCAAAGTAAATTTGATTAAAATGACTTAATTTTATTAATTTATAAAAAAATTATCTAATTAATCTTTAAAACCAATTTAAAATAAAATTTATCCTTACAAATAAATCATCTGAAAAAAATGTTTTGAATTAAAATTTCATATTTTTCACTATTCATTAAAAATGAAATTTCACAGCGAAATACAAAATATTCACCCTAACCTATTTTTTTTGTTTATCTCTAAAATAAGAGGATTATTTTGACATTTATAATCTATAAAATTTCACAAAATTGAAATTAAAATATATTCTCCATTAAAAGGTGATAAAAATGCCTTAATAAAAATATAGGTTTTTATGTGTAAAATTAGGTTTGTTCTTGTCTTATTCTTATAAAATATATTGAATTAATATAAAAAAAAAATATGTAATAATATATATATATATATATTACATTAATATCACTTACTAATTCAAATTAATTTAATTTATTTGGTTAAAACATCTTTTTGGGCATAAAAATAGATTTTCATAAAATATTCCCTTTACTTAAAATTAGATCTTATATTCATTTATATCTAATTTTTAACTAATGGATTCTTCTTATATATTTTTTAATCCATATATTTTCATAAGCTAGTTAATACTATTCATAAAATATATTTTTTGTCTTATTATATTAAATAATAATATTTTAATAATATATTATTGTTTTGTAAACCTTGGTCTTATGTGCATTGCAGGCCATTGAAGACTTTCGTTGTTGTGTATATCGCAAGAAAACTCGGTATCAGGTTCATTTCAAGATGAAAAATATATTTAATTTATTTAAAATATTAAATATATTATAAATTCTCAAGATATTTTATTCCTTTACATGCTTGGTGTCGTGTGTCATACATGCTATCAAATACAAGTTACTCTTTTAGAATTTTTGGGGTGTTAAAAAAAAGAAAACAAATAATAAAAAGAAATAAATGATAAAGTTGGGGTGAAATATAAGTGATTTATGGGGAACAAGTTCATATAAAGAGACAAAAATAGATTAATTTAGGGTCATTGAGCTATTTTTAACTCATAAAAATATATTCTCATATTCTACTAAAATTAATACAATTATTCAATTTTTGAGAAAATGTGGAGATTCACTCAGTTGTCGCTTCAGTGAAATTCCACAGTTCTGTAAACCTTATTTAGTTTTTATCTTTCAATATTAACATTATAATTAATCAACTCATCATGTAGAATAGATACATTAACCTTTTCCAATTTTTTGTACTTCAGTCAATGATCCTAGGTGAAGTGAAATCACTACCCTCACTCATCAATTCTTGGGTAGTGCAGAATTATGCTCATAATGAAATGAAAAAGATCATCAAACTTAAATTTTCACTAAAAAAACATTTTAACAAAAAATGGATAAATGGAAATCATCTCATCACAACCAAATTCCCCTAAACGATTTAGCAAATCATGGAATCATAAATAGAAAAAGTGAGATAAAAGAGATGAAGAAAATTCTCTAGTGAGACTATTTCCTCCCTCAATCTCCAAATCTAGATCCTACACCTAGAGCTTCTATCTATTCTCTATTCTTTATGACCTAGTGTGAATGATAGCAGAAAGGATGATAGTCCTATGTCATTTTCATAGATCCGAACATTTTTTAGGCTCAAATGTTAGTGACATGTGAGAATTTTTTAAATTATATAAATATAAATATAAATAAATATATATATATATATATATTAAAATTTTATTATTTTATTATTATAATTGAGATATATATAAAAATAATTACATATTTATATATATACATCTAAAAAAAATATTATTATTATAATTATTAGATCCTTATATTTATTATTACATTTTTTCTGTTTTATTAAAATAAGATTTTTTTTCTTCTTATTCTCTCAGCCTTGGTCTAGGGTCTCTTCTATAGGGGGTATTCTTATCCTAGAATCGATTGTAGGTCATGACCTTTATCTTCAATAGTTTGGCAGTCGTTCATCTTAAAATTGGGGGCATGACATCGATATGGGGTTTTCAGCTTCAACCAAAACTAGAGGCGACACTAGCCTTGACCAAGGATTCGTTAGGGGAGATGGTGGAACTCATCTTAGCTTCATTAGAGAGGGATTCCAGATGGTAAGATTTTACATAGATATGGAAGTGTTTGGTCTTGATTTCTTCAGATTGAATCTCAGAGGGAGTGAATCAATGGCATCAGAGCCTTCATCCCTAGTAGCGGGGCTGTTCTTGGGTTCTCTAGCTAGAATTGGTATCTTCAACATTGGAACAGTCTTTTGCAGGTCTTATTCAATGATCTTGGGTGAATATGGGTATTTTGGAAGATGTTTTGGTGGATATGTAGTTTTTATATTTTTCGTAGTAGGGGTGGACGATGTTAACATAAAGAAGAGGCTAGAGTATGAATAGTGGAATGATGAATTGGGAATTGCGGTTGGACTCAGGGTGACATTAGGTGAATGGTGATAACTGATGTATGATAAAATGGTGGAGGGAAGTGATTGGTAGGTCTTTATACTACCTATAGGTGGAGATCTACCAGAGGATGTATAGGTGGAGTAGGGGTGGATGGTGATACTACCAGTGGAGTTGGTGTAGGGATTCGATAGTAGATTAAGGAGAACAATGTATGGGAGGCAGAACCAGTGGCATTGGATGTGGAATAGGTAGTGGATGGTGATCTACTAATTTGATGGTGGATTATGGTTGGTGTAACACCTCCACCCTATAAGCCCACAACCAGTGCATTATTTTAATACATTGGAATTATTACAATAAATCAAGTCCCAAAGGACCAATCAGTTTAGCAGTCTTGAAAAATAGATTACATTCATGAACTTTACATTAAAATTTATAACATAAAATAACAAATATATAATCCTTTTAGAATTCCATTATTTTCCGAGATTAAACCTGCATATAAATCACAATAAACTTCTTGGCATCCTGGGAAAATAAAACATAAGAAAGGGGTGATCTCAGATGCTCAGTATAGATAAACAATATAGCGGAAGCTATCATAAATAATCATAAACATTTATGGAAAGGTATAAAATTAAATCACATGCCCTTTAAACATAAACTTTAGCATAATATGGAAAATATGAATAAATAATTCCATTTAATTATTCACAAGGATATTCTACTAGTCAAATAATCACATGTAACATTAATAACTAATCTCATAATGGTGGAATTCATAATGTCGTACATCTTAACCACAAAGTCAAGGCCTCGTGCCAAGATCCTAAATATAAATTTTGTCAATGCCTTGTTCCAAGACACTTGTTTGTCTCATGAGACCAACCTATTCATCTAGGGGCTATAGCAGGCCCCTCACATCACTTACTACATCCAATGCATTCCTCATATGAAAAGTTTGAAACATAAAATAAACATTCATATTAAAAATAGCATACGAAATGTTAATATTTTAACAATAAACCATGAATTATATAAAAATAGAACATCCACAGTCAAGCATATCATAACTTATTCAATAAAATATGTAATATTGTATTATAATAAATCAACCTCAATCAATAATAATATCCTGTAAAGGATGTTGACATTGTTGAAAATGATCAGTAAAACTCTTTGAGATAAATATCCATTTTTTGTGAAATCATTTAGAAGTCACACATTTATAAAGGAATTAATTTAAAATATATTTTTGAATCAAAGTTTATCATACCACTTTGAACCTTTTGAAATGAATTATCATTTTAAAACAATAATGTCCATATAAATAAAACTTTAAAATCATTTTTAAAACATGGACATTAATTAAAAAGATTTAGAAAATAAATCATTAAAACATTTAAAATTTTGATATTTCTAAAGAGTCCCTTCCAAAAAACCTTAAAATATTCCTTTTGAATAAAAAATTATGAAACATGGACATGGATGATAAATATGTCCCAGTAAATACTTACACATAAACAATCTCATATCATAATGAGATTGAGGAATTAACCCTTACCTTGTACTTTCATTTAGTTGAGGGTGCGTTTAACCTCTTATATAATGACCATAGTATGTTATTAAGTAGTAATAGAACCATTTTAATATTTTTGATATCATATATTATAAATTTATTTCTTTATACTACCCATTTAATAATAATTACCATGTTAATGTAACATTTCGGGTAATAATCGCTTTCTTTTTTGTACCTATTTTAACTTGTTATTCTTGATCGTATCAATTAGATCATGATTTACATACTTATAAAATATAAAAAATGATTTATAAATCATATATATTCAGAACAAAAATATGTATAATATATATATATATATGAAATGGAAACACCGTTCATGGAGATGGTAGTCTGTACGTACGCATGAACGTTGTTTCAGTTTGCTTATCATGTAGTATGGAAGTAAGTAAATGAAATATATTTATATAAATAAATAAATATCATTCCAGTAGAAATATTATTTAATATACCTCAAAATTATTCAATATATATTTTCATAAAAATTCTTAAAGGGTGATTGTTGAAGATGAATCTCATCACGTCTTAGAGACAGTAAGTCGTACGTAAACACGAGCGACAATGTCATTCTATTGATGGTCAAACAGTGTTTAATTGGATTTTATATTATATATAAATAGTCATTAACATGTTATGTTTTTTATTAACATCAATTATACTCATTATTATACCCATCCAAAAATAAAGTGTTTAATAAAAAACTACACCACGACGTGGAGACGGTAAGTCGTACGTACGCAAGTATGGTGACTTGTTTATTAATAAGATGGATAGAATAATTAATATTGTTATACAGTATTTATATTAACATCTTAGTATGTAGAAGTTATTTTATTTATTATTTCAGTATAGAAATAACAAAGAAATAGGTAGTATAACTAGAAAAGAAATTTGAAAGAGGTGATAAAATTATTACCTCTTCTTCGGGTGCTTCCTTTTGATTTGAAAAAAAGGGCTCTATAGGTTGGATTTTTGATCAAATTAAGGCATATAGGTTTAAATTAGAGTATTTTTTAGGATATTTTATCAGGTGTTGGGAGAGAAAAATGGATTTGGAGAAGTGAATTTGAGAGAAGGGGAAGTACCCTTTTATAAGAGAGGTGAGGGGCACTTTAGGAAGAGCTTGACATATTAATTTATTATAAAATCATTTTCAGTCTAAAATAGCTAAAAATGGATTAATTTATAGTCTAATGTGGGGGTGGGAATAAATCCTGACAACCAATAAGTTTTAGACAAGTTTAGGTTACCATATTAACTTTGTCGTTTAAATTTAACTCATAGTTAAATAGTTTAAAATTTTCCATTTCTTCTTGTATTTTTATATTACATGGTTAACAAACTTACTATAAAATGCCAAGAGAACCTCAAGTTCTTCTTTAATGAAATATCTAACCTTATATAATTTATTTGGTAGAACCTTGTATTTTTAGGAATGTTATACCATTTAATAAAATATTATTTTTTTAAAAACTCATTTATGTCAATTTTGACACTATTTTGTAATTTTTTTGTTAAAGTAATAAAAACTTTATTAATTCTAAAAAAATACATTAAATCAACCCTAAAATATCATATTCGCCTATAAAATTCATGGATGTAATTAAATGTTTCAATTTACATTTATTTTAATATTTATAATATCAATTATTTAAATCTTTCATTAATATGGTAATTACTATATCATCATTATGTCATAAATAAATTTAATTATTTAATATCTAAAAATTATAAATAAACTACCATGATGTATGAATTTTTTTTGTATTTATAATGAATATTTATAGTCTAATTTATCTTATGGGTAACCCTATATTAAAAATGTTTTAGTTATTAAACTTTGAATTTAACACTTTAAACTCTTCTTTAAATGAAATATAATAAATGTCCTAATCTAATCCAAATGGATCAAAAAGGATCTTAATTTTGTCCTAAGGTTGATTTTGGTCGAAAAAAACTTATACAATAGAATTAGTAAATTTTTTGGGGTAATTTTATATTATTCTAATATTATTGTTATCTATAATTACCCTATTTACATTTAACTATGGTAAATAAAATTAAAAAGTTACTATTCAACAAAAAATATTTTCATCCTATTGAACCACATTTTACTTATTGATGTCAACTGTGTCTCTTGAATTTTTGAAATTCAATTCACAGAAGTGGTAAAATTATGTTTTATGAAAATTTGAAAATGTGCCAAGAAGTTGGGTAAAAGATGTTAAAAAGTTCAATAAAATTTTATACATCTAATCTTATTATAAAATGACTCAAATGAATTAAATTGGACTAATATATGTATTATGTATCTATTTTGACTTTCAGATAAATTTTCTATTTAAAATAATTATTTAAATGAAAAAGACAATTTTTATGTACTATGTAGTATTTTTTCACTATTCATTAAAAATTGAATGTTTTCAGAAAAATACCAAAACAAATAACCCTAAGATAATTTTGATATTTTTAAATCAAAAATGAATTATATTTTACCAAATTCAATTTCTAGGAGTGTCAAAAATTAATTTAATTACTGTTCACAAAAGGATGTAAAAGTAATTCTTTTAAGAAAATAGATTTTCTAAATATATAAATATTTTAACAAAACTTATACATTTCATTATAAATATGATTTATTTATGTGAAAAATTTATAAATAACTAAAAAATTACATGTTACTATTCGTATTACAATATTTAATTGATAAATAAATATATCCTTTAAATAATTATATTACTAATGAATTGTTTTGTAAAAACTCAATCTTGCATATACAATAGGCCAAGTCAGTGTTGTGTGAAATATAATATATGAAATTACTTTAAAGAGATAACTTACTATGAAATATTGGTGTGTTACAGGTGGACTGATAGATTAATATATCGACGGTAGGGGTCATAGTATAAGAAATGGTAGTGGTAGATGAGGTAATGGTGGTGGAACCATAGAGAGGCAGTAGGGTAGAGCGGTATATCTGGAGCAGTAGCAAGTGGGGGCTAGTGATGGCTACTCCAATACTAATGGTAGATCACTGTGGAGGTTATGGAGATTGATAAAAATCCTTGTGGTAGATCATTCACCTAAAAAAATATAAACTAAATAGATTAATTTTAAAATTACAAAAAATGAAAACAAGACTAATTAAAATCAACATGTAACAGAGTTAAGTTATTTTTCTTCAAATTAAAATAATTAATTAATTGAATTTATGAATTAATTTAATATAATAAAAACCCAAAAAATTAATTAATTAAAAAATAGTGAAATAAATAAATCGGTTTAATAAAAATATTTGTTAGGTTTTTTAATTCAAAATATAATTAAATATATAATTAATGGAATAAGAGATTGGATTAAAAATAGAAGTTATTATTTTGTAAAACATAAAATGAAATAATTAAATAATTTAAAGAATATAAATGAAAAATATCTAAAATTAAATCAAGTGCATTATAATAAAAATGGTGGTTAGTAAAATATTAATTCATTAACTTTAAATTATTCAGAATAACTAAAATAAACAACAAAATGAGAACTTTAAAAAATAATCATAGTTTTAATAATTTATTACAAAAAAAGAACAACAAAATACATTATTCAACAAAATACATTGTTTGGATATTAAAAATAAAATTAAATATAAAAAATGATGTGTAAAAAAGTAATGAATAAATCCCACATCAATATCAAATCACCAACTCAATGATTAGATGTCAAGTTAGTGATGAAAAATCTTAATGGAAGTATTTCACCATCTCAAGTCTATAGATCATCTCCAATGGAAGTTTTTGAGAGTTTTAACACTATGAATATTGTTATTCTTCATCTTGTTGAATTTGATGTAATTTTTTGGTGTGGATTGGCTCTCTTAGTATATCAACCATATAAATCGTCAGGGAAGGGAAGTTATATTCTATATTCCAAATTAACCATCAATTCTATATCAATGTGAGGATGAACCTAAACAACTAATGGAAATTACTTCTATAATATAGGTTTTGCTACCAATTCATGATGGATATTTATCTCAGATGGTAAGGGAGAAAATCAACAATGAAAATTTTTCTATTGTTTGGGTATATAATAATGTATTTATTAAGGACTTCTCTAGTTTTCCCTTGAATCTTGATGTTGAGATTTTAATAGAACTCATACCCTTTGTTGAAACTATTTCAAAGAAACAATGTAGAATAGCCCTATTTGAGTTGTAGGAATTGGTGAAGAAACTCCAAGAGAATCTAGATGAGGTATTCATTCAGCCTTGTTCTTCATCCAGGGGTGCACTTATTTTTTGAAAAGAACAAATATGGATCAATTTGATTCTCAATTTATTATTGAGAATGAGTATATACCTAACATGTTCTTCTATACAAGGTATGGTCATTATAAATTTATAGAAATCCCATTTGTACTTACTAATTCTTCTATTATCTCTATGGATTTAAGGAATAGAGTCTTTAGAGATATCTTTATCAGTTTGTGGTAGTATTTACTGAGAATATTCTTATATATTTGAAGATCATGGAAGATTATGAATAATATTTGATAATTATGCTAAGGAGCCTATGAAAGGATAAGGTTTTTTCTAAATTTATAAATTATGGATTTTGGTTTCAAAAAATATCATTCTTAGGTCACATAATCTCAACTGAGGGTATATTGGTAGATCCTATAAAAATGAAAGTTATTAAACAATGGCCTAGACCAACCACAATAACCGAAATTCATAGTTTTCTTGGGTTAGATAGATATTACCAATTATTTTTGATATATTTCTCATTACTGTCTAATCCACTCACCAAGTTATCTCAGGAGTGGGTTAAGTTCTTATAGATAGATGAATATGAAGATAATTTCAATGAACTAAAGAAAATTTTGGTCAGTGTGACTATGATTACACTACCCTATAGTGAAGAAGGATTTTTAGTCTATAGTGATACATAAAATAAGGTATTGGGATGAATCCTTATTCCAAATTACATGGTAATAGAATATTCCTCTCACTAATTAAAAAATCATGTGAAAATTCTCACGAATCATGACATGGAGTGGGATGGGGTAATTTTTTCATTGTAGATATGGAATCATTATATATATAATTAAATGTTTTCTATATATAATAATCATAAAATTTTTATTTATATATTTACAAAGAAATAGTTTAATATTCCCATGATAATATGGTTGGATTTAATCAAAGATTGAGATTTCTCAATACATTAACACCCTGAAAAGGCGAACAAGGTGGTTGATTCTCTGAGTTGGAAATACCATGATATTGTTTCTATGATGATGATTGTAATTGATCCAATATTTATAGATCTGAAAAATATGGATCCTAAAATCATGATGAGTAGGGATAGATCTTATCTTTCTTAGATTAATTTTCAACCATCCATCCATGATAGGATTAAGATGTTGTAGAAGGAATATGTGGAATTATAGAAGAAGGTGAGGAATGTTATTGAAATCAGACATGATAATTCAAAAATGATAAGTTTCAGGAAAATAGTATATATCCAATCAATACTATACTTGAATATGGAGTTGTTTGAGAAATATAATAGTTTATCATTCTATATTCATCCAAGAAGTAAAAAAAGATGTATATTGATCTAAAAGAGTATTTCTTGTGTGGTGACATGAAAAGGGATATTTCAAAGTATGTATCCTAATACCTAGTATGTAAACAAGCTATGGTTGAGTGGTAGTATTTTAAAAGGATTTTATAACCATTAACCATACTATAATGGAAATGTAAAAACATTACCATGGATTGTGTGATCGGACTCCCAAAAAACTCAAAAAGGAACAATGCTATATGGATTATAGTTAATCACCTTATAAAATCATGTTATTTTATTACCATTATAGAATATTTGTATCTTGATCAACATACACTATTATACATTAAATAAGTGGAAAGATTTCAGGATGTACCACTCTCAATTGAATATGATCAGGATCTGACATTTATGTCGATGTTCTCGAGAAGCCTTCAATGGGATTTGGATACAAAGTTTAGTTTTATCATTTATTATCACCCTAAAAAATATGGCCAGTCTGAGAGGAATATTCGAACTCTAGAATAAATGTTGATATATTTATATATGGATTTTAAAGGTGGTTTTTATGGAAAATTTTCTTTAGTGGAATTTTCTTACCAAAATGGATTTCACTCAAGCATTCAGATTTCTCCTTATGAATCCCTCTTTTATAGGAAGTGAAAAAATCCAATATATTGGAATAATGTCAGATAATGAAATCTATTACGACCTAATATAGCTAAATAAATGGTATATAAGGTTAGATCTATTCAGCAACACATAATGGTATCTTAAAGTCGAAAAAAGTTATGTTGGAAATCATCAACAAGATATATAGTTTAAAGTTAGTGAAAAGGTATTCCTATGAATATATCGATCGAATAAGGTTATTTGATCTGGAAATAAGTTCAATTCATGCCTTAGGTATATCATTCCCTTTGAAAAGTTTGATCATATCGGGATGGTAGCTTATCGATTGTCGATTTCACTGAATCTCTATTGTTCAGGATGTGTTCCATGTATATCTCATGAGGAAGAACATATATGATCTTCCACATGTACTGAAATTAGAGGCTATACCACTAGAGGAATATCTCTCTTATGAGGAATAATTTGGGATATTCTAGATCATAGAGAGAAAGTTCTATGAAATAAGACTTCTCACATAGTCAAAGTTCTATGAAAAACAAAAATTTGAGAAAGAAACATCTGAACCATAGGATATGATATAATAGTGCTATAAATATTTTTTATATTAGTGTGGTATAATTTTGAGGTAACATTCATTGTAAGGGGGTTTGAATATCACACGACATGGTTTTATAATATTTTTCTCTTCAAATAAATTTAATTTCACTGATATATTGTGATATATGAAAAACAGAGTCTAAATGAACTACAATATAATATAATATAATAAATTATCCATTAAATTAGAATTATGAATATTAATAACTACTTTTTAAAAAATCTTTAGATAAATCTAATATATTAATAAATAATTACTCAATTTTTATTAATGACTTTATATACATCAAAAATTCATTTTTCCTCAAAAATAGTTTTAATTGTTTTTTTGTGAAAGAATAATATAATTAATTTTTTCAACTTTAAAAAAAATTATTTTAAAATATTAACATTTTTGAAATTATCATTAAAAATTTATCTTTGTTTAAATTTTGATAATTTTCTAAAACAATGGATTTTCCAATGAACAATAAAAAATACTGACTTTTATTAAAACCCATCTTTTCATCTTAGAAATCTACAAATTTATATTTTATTAAATGGTTTTCAAAGAAAAATTATTTCATTCATATTTTGAATATTCAAATTAATTTCATTGGAATTAATTTTATGTGTATTTTAGTATAAAAACATTATACCTAAGAAAACATATTTTCTATAAACTCGTTTTATCGCATTTTATGGGTTTAGTTTTAAATTCATTTATGAACTTTCTATGAATTTAAATTTATTACATATTTTTAATTAGTATTTACCAATTTTTTGATGATTCTAATTTCGTTTTTAGTCATAATGAATAGTAAAAATAATACAGATTTATCACTACAGTTAAGGTAAAAAATGGTTTACCAAGAGTTAAACCAGGATATTAGGGTAATATTTCCAATTAAACTTTTATAAATCCTATTTTATGGAAATATTCTGACCTCATAATATCCCAAAATTAAAAATATATCTATTTGGAAGTATTTTTCTTGAAAATAACATTATAATATTTTAATCTTTTATGAAATCCCAAGTGTGTTCTCTCCCTCTCTTATAAAAGGGAAACACCACCCTCTTTTATTTACACAATTTTTTGAAATTTATCTTGACATAACACTATAAAAATATCTCAAAAAATAATTTTACATGATTTATATTTAATTTTCTCCCCAAAATACCAAACCTATTGTATTTATGTAGATATTTAAAGGAATTATTTCAAAGAATAGGTAAACGCCTTAACTGGTCACTTTATTTCTACTTATTCTTTCACCTCATATAAATATATAAAATTTATCATAAAGTAATAACTTTAGTATTATAAATAAACTAAAATGTTATTATTATTATGAAACCACCATAATCAATACCCTTTTCCATCAAATGGGAAGTAAAATTATCAGTCATGTGTACATGTGTACTACCGCCTCCACGTAGAGATACAATTAATTTTCCATCCCAATCTTTCATGGATTGTAATTATGATGGTTTCTAAGTTTTTATATTATTTTTATGACATAAATAATCTTATATATTTATAATATCATATCTACCTTTTTACCTTCTCATCCATTGAAAAATGATAATGTCGCTCATGCATACGTGTGGACTTCCACCTCTACGAAGTGATGAGATTCATTTTTCATTTCTGGTTTACATAGATTGTAATGATGATATATTTAATAAATATATATATGATATATATGACATAATAATTATTCTTTAAATTTTTATTGTTATTTACCTTTCTTTTATTTCTTCTATTGGAAAGTGAAAACATTGTTCATGCGTACGTACGGCTTATTGTCTCCATGAATGGTGTAATTAATTTTCCTATCTCTACCATTTATGGATGATTATAAATAAATATATATATATATAATAAATATAATTGATATTTATATCATGATTAACATTTTGGATATTATGGAACCCTGATCAAAGTAAATCATTAATCGTATGATATATATGATTATGGATCTAGAATAAATAAATAATAAATATATATTTATAATATATGAGGTTCAAATACATATGAAGAAATTCAAACCTGCGGTAAGGGTTTATTTCACAATCTTATCATTATTCAGGATTGCTTAGGTTTAAGTATCTTTTGGGGAAATTATTTGATCTTTATATCTTAAACCCAGATATTTTTATTCACCTATATTTATTTATATAAATTACAGGTTTTAAGTTCATTTTAATCTCTTTTAATACTAAATATATTAAAATAATGTTTTTAAGGAAAACTAACTTTTTTTTCTACTCGATCGATAATTTTTTCTTCTATGAAAATATTTTCCTTAAAAAAAATTAAATAATATTTTCAATATTATCTAGTTATTTATTAAATATATTTTTACCAATGTTTTATTTTTAAAATAAATCTTTAAAATAAATCTTTTTTTTTGTTTTTTGAAAGAGTTCCTTTTAAATTTTACTAAAAATGTTAAAGGAATGTTTGTTTTAATATACATAGTATGAATGGAATTTCCACAAATCATGACCAACCAATATTTTGAAACTTCCTTTAGAAGTTTCAATGGTTTCTTTAAAATATAATTTTTCCTTAGTATTTATGGAAATTTTAGATTTTATAAGTGATTTCAAAGTGAAAAGGGTATTTTTGCCAAGAAATCTTAAAGTTATATTTTTATAGTATTTTCATCTATATCAGCATAATTTTTCGAATATTATAATTTACAAAGGATATAATCTACTAATACCATCAACTTTATTTCTCTAGCTATTTTATGATCAGTTTGACAAGGGAAATTATTAATATTCTGTATGCTAGTTCTTCCAATATAAATAGTTATTGATTTTTTGGGAATGTTTATTAAGTTGTATTCTTTATTCATGTGATGAATGAATTGGATTTATTAAGATATGGGTGGGGGCATAGTAACATATCCCATAGAAACATCAGTAGGTATCATGAGACAAAATAGGTTTGGTATTTAGACAAGGCCTTACCCATTTATGTAGATTCCTTCAAATGAAGCCTCAATGGTAAGTTTAAGATGTTTGAAATTATAAATTCCATCATTATAAAATCAATTATTGATGTTCATGTGATTATTTAAATAGTTATTATATCCATGGATAAATTTCAAACATGTGTGATTATTTATAAGGAATTATTTGATAATCACTTATTCCTACCATATTTTTCTTTTATTATTTATTCCATGTTAGATTTTTTTATGCAAACACTTAATGATTATCTGAGCTCAACCCTTTCTTATGTTTCTTTTCCCCAAGATTCTAGGAAGTGTATTAATACCAGTATGAAAGGATAAGGTAGAGGAAATAATTTTTTTCTCAAATAAAATACTATGATTTTTTTTCAAATGTGATATTAAATTTAAGTATGTATCTAGTTTTTCAATACTACTAAACTATTTTCTAATTTAGGATATAGTTTCTTATAAATAGTTCTAATGTAATAAAGAAACTATTTGCTTCAAGATTATAGGGTTTGGGTCTCTATTTTAATCCTTATTTTGGGTTTTTTTCATACTAGGGTTAGGTTCCTGGATAGACTAAATAGATGTATGGATGGTTCATGCATCCCGTGAAGTGGTGTACTTTGGTGATGGTTATTTATGGCTCAGATAGCTAGAGAAAGCTACCGAGGTAGGACAGGTTCTTATTAGTGGGCTATGAAATCATATCACTAATTTATACCATGTTATATTATAACCTTGATTAGAACCCATGACACCTCCTTCTCGGTCGGTGGTTTATATAGGGAATATGTATCTTATGATTGACATTTATCCTTATTTATTATATTGATTTGGATACATTTTCTTGTTTAATTTTATTATCTATCTTCGACTTATGGTTATTACTCTGTATCTGTCACGACCCGTCCCCCGGGGCCTGTATCGTGACTACCCCAAGCTCGCCTTCCATAGGCCAGGGGATGGCGACTAGCACCAAAGGCATAAATCCATAAACTGGGAAGGTGTTACCTTTATAACTGTAAAAAAACACATCATAGTACACAACTAGAAGCAAAACACTAAGAAAAAACTGTATACAGAAAATTAATGGAAAGTAAAAGGGGCCGGAAATACAAGCACAACTGTAATGTACTAGTACAACTGGAAAGCAAGTACAACTGAAGGAAAGTAAATCAGAAACATGGTCATTCTCTGGGGTTCCTAAATGAAGGGTAGGCATAGATGGTCTCTTCAGTACTCCATGCCAATCCGTCTCCTTTGTTTACCATCGCACCAAGTGGTCCACCTTTGGGTACCGTCCAGTCCGGCTCTCTCTGCCTCAGTCAGTGCTGTCTGTCGTCTGCAACCATCACAACAAGGTGTGGGCATAGCTCGTGCAGGGAAGAGTATAACGATACTCAGTAGGGACCCTAAGACCCTCAAGGTCTCACAAAAATACAACAAGGATAAACCAAAAAGTATGAAATCAATGGATAACCATTACTTAGGTATATGCCAATACATATATCTAAGTTATCTAGTAACCCATCTCAATCATGAGGAAAACACAAAAGTCATTGACTCAACTCAAACCAGGATTTTCTTTATCGAAACCGCGGCTGTTGGAGAAATCCTCCTCTGTCGAGTACAGTGGGCATGTCGCGACACCAAGGTGCTTCTCACAAAAATTAGACTACTGAGTTACTCCTCATGTCGAGTACTATGGGTCTGCTGCCAAATATCAGGCGCTCCTCCGATGTGGGTCTGCCGCCAACTACTAGGCGCTCCCCCTAATAACTTGCAGAGGAACTCCTCCTATCGAGTATCGTGGGTCTGTCACCAACTACCAGGCACTCCTACGCTGTGGTTCTGCCGCCAACTACCTGGCGCTTCCCACTGGTCTATTCGAATCACTCCGAGTTGAATCAGTCAAGCAGTCATCAGGTCTTCCAGCTACTAGGTCTCTGCACTTTGTCTGCTCGTCACTGGAAGGATCTGCTTCACAATCTACTGTGCAATATTCCAACTATCACAATGTGACATGAAGAAGTATCTCAAAGTTCCTCCACATCATAGGGGTCTCAACCCAACAGATAGAACATCAATCGGATGTCCGGTCTGTTAGTTATTAGCCTTTTTGTCCTAGGGGCCCGGTTGGATTCGTGTACGATCCAAACTGACCGTAAATCAACTATATCCCGAACTTCAGTGGGATATAATCAAAGGGACGACTACGATCCAAGAAAAGAGGCATTGCTGATGGTTCATCAAATGAACGTCCGATACCAAAGATATGGCCCATGAAGATAATGGGTCAGTAATGGGCCCGGGTCCGGTCCGACCCGGTCGGACCGACTCCGCCCAACCTAGTCTGGGCCAACCCGTTTGGGTCGACCCGGTCAGACTCGCTGGGTTTGACCCGGCCCGTTGGGCGTTCAGCCCACTATGTTTTGACCTCGTCCGCTGGGCCCGGCCCAGCGGACCGTGAGGGCGGTTCGGCCCGGGCTCGGGGCCAGTTTGGCCCGGAGCGTTGTGAGTGTGTGGCCCGACATGGCTCAGCCTGAGCTCGGGTCCAGTTTGGATCGGAGCGTTGCGAGGGTGCGTCCCGGCACAGCTCGGCCCAGAGGGTGCAGGTGGGCCAGTTCGGCCAAGGTACTGTGAGGGGGGCAGAGACACCGGCTCTGCCAGGTGGCCGCGAGGGAGCCGGGACACCGCAGGGGCGCCGGGCAGGGCGCGGGGGCACCGAGCAGGCCGTGGTGGGGTGCCGAGGGTGTCTTTTAGGGTGTGGCAAGGCGCTGGGGGCGCCGGGTAGGCCACGGGGCAGGCCATGGGTTCGGTCGGGGTGCTGGGTATGGGGAAGCGGGGCACCGGGCAGCGCGCAGCAGGGCGCCGGGCAGCGCGCAGTGGCCCGAGCAGCACGCGGGGGCACTGGGCAGGGCACTGGTGGGGCTGGGCAGGCCATGGGACGGCGTGCGGGGGTGCGGGCAACACGTGGGGGCGCCGAGCAGGGCACCGTCCGGGCTGGGCAGGGTGCCGACGCGGCCGGGCAGGGCACCAACGGGTCCGGGCAGGCCGCCGGTGGGGCCGGGCAGGCTGCGGGGTAGAGCACATGGGTGCGGGTAGCACACGGGGGCGCTGGTGGGGCCGGGCAGGACGCAGGTAGGTAGGCCGGGCGCCGGTCGGTCGGCGGTGTTTGTCCGGGAGTACCGGTGTGCCACGGGGGCAGCGCGATTTGCGGAGGCCGTAGGTAGCGGGACCTTTGTCATCACCGCCATCATCGCCTCTTTGTTCGTCCGTAGAAACAACAAAACAAGAACGGCGGAGGATTCGGGCCTTGTTGGTTTGGCCCACACCCTCCTCGTTTAGGGTGGTAACAATTGTCTCAACAAGAAGAAGGGAGATGTTCTTCAATTATTTAAACCACGCATCAAATCCTTTCCAATCTGAAGAAGAGAAAAAGAAAAAGATATTACCCTATAATAAAACCCCAACCTTTGATTCACCGCTCGATGTTCGTTGACGGAGTTGCGGGAAGAAGACGAAGTCATTCATCATTCGCCGCGCTCTTCATGCACTCCCAATCCAAGCTCATGCGTCTGTTCATTGACGACGATGAGGAGGGAAGTTTCTCTACATCCGAAAGTGTCTGGGGTAGAATACCAAGGAAGAAGCGTCACCGGAGTTCTTCGCGTTCTTCGTTGGGAGGATGGTTCTCCCTAGCTCTCCTCTTCCTCCATTCCACCAAAAGAGAATGCCAAGAAAATAATAGTAATAGGTTTTCTATTATTTTATTATTGGCACATAATTCAAAAAGTTGAAATTAATTAACCTCGCTCAACCAAATTAATTGCACGAGAGGTGTCACATTTAATTTGGAGGATGTCAAGAGGCTACCCTTAATTAATTCACACGCGTTGGTACAGTTATTTAAGAGAGATGGCACAAAATTCAAAAAGGATGATTTGGAAATTGATTGCGGTGGTGGCGGCATGATTAATTACTAGGGGAGTTTCATGGGATAAAATTTGGGTGGTCCCCACCAAAAATATCCTCCTACGAGAGGTTATGCTTGGGTGGGCCCCACCACCATAACCTCTCTTGGGAGTTTAATGTGTGGTGGCCCCCACCTCCAACCTCCCCTTGGAGGTTTTAACCTCCACACACCCAAAAGTGGCTCAAATAAAATAAAGTTGTTGGCCCACTTTATTTTATTAATTTTTTTTATAAAAATCCAAAAACTTACTTTTATTCTCGACCAAATGTCGTCAAGAAGAAAGTCTTCTTAAGCGAATATCGGTATTACGATTTCAATGGTGCCCTCAGATTTCAATTCTGAGCACCTATTCAAAAGTTATAAAATTCCGCTCCCACATTTACTGAACGTACATGAAAAAAATTTCAGAAATTGATTCCGGGAACACCGGGCCTCAAAATCAAGCGCTATAAATTTTTGTGGACTCGTAAAATTCCTATGTATTTAAAAAAAATCCACGGAATTTTTGGGTCTTTACATTCTCCCCACCTCAGGGTTTTACATCCTCGCAAGCTACAACTTGAACTAAGGGAACAAATTGGAGTTCTGAGCATGCATCTGAGCCCCTCGCTCCCATGTTCTCTCCTAGAGATTCCCGTGCTTCCAGCGTACGCGCAGTAGAGGTATCGACCATCCATGAAGGACCCACTCCTGTCGATCCTCGATCTCCTCTGGAACCTCCATAAAAGTCGCCCCATCGTCGACGTCTAGCTTTCCATGGTCGATGATGTGGGAAGGGTCGTGCACGTATCTCCTCAGCTGAGATACGTGGAAGATGTCGTGCACCCGGTGCAACTGAGGTGGAAGAGATAAGTGGTAAGCCACCTCGCCAACTCTACTGAGGACTTGAAAAGGTATGATGAATCTTGGAGATAGCTTGTTGCCTGGTCCAATTCTCCATAGACCTCATCAAGGTGAGACCCGTAAAAAGATGTGATCTCCATCCTCGAACTCCAGAGGTCTCTGTCTCCTGTCAGCATATGACTTCTTCCTACTTTGTGCAGTCTTCATCTTCTCCTGGATGATCAGCACCTTCTCGGTGGTATCTAATACCATCTCTGGTCTCACTAGTGCTGACTCCCCAAGGTCTGTCCAGAACAAGGGTGATCTGCAAGGTCGCTCGTACAACACCTCGAAAGGTGTCATCCCTATGGTGGAGTGATAGCTGTTGTTGTAAGAAAACTCCACCAAAGGAAAGTGATCCTCCCAGCTATGATCGAAGTCGAGGACACATGCACGTAGCATGTCCTTGAGGGTTTGGATGGCCCTCTTGGTCTGACCATCTGTTTGAGGATGGAAGGTAGTGCTCAAGCGAAGCTGCGTCCCGAAAGCCTCCTACAACCCCTTCCATAGTCAGGAAGTAAACTGTGCGTCACAATCGGAGACAATCGTTGAAGGTATACCATGTAAACGCACAATCTTTTGCACATAGAGTTGTCCCACGCTCTCTACTGAACCCTGCTCTCTGATCAGTAGGAAGTGGGCCGACTTGGGGAGTCGATCGACGATTACCCAAAATCGAGTCATGACCCCTAGATGTACATGGAAGACTCATCATGAAGTCTATGGATATCTCATACCACTTCCACTCTGGGACCTCTAAAGGCTAAACCAATCCTTCTAGTACCTGGTGCTTTACCTTCACTTGCTGACAAGTGAGTCACTGTGAGACAAACTTCGTTACTACCTTCTTCATACCTGGACACCAGTGTTGTCATCGAAGGTTAGGGTACATCTTCTCCAATACTCGATGTAACGCTAGAGGGGATATGTTTAACTCCCTCAACACTTCCTTCTGAATTGCCACTAGTACCAAGGTACGTCCTCTGAAGAGGATGACATGCTCCCTGCCTTCAGAAAATCCATCTGGTGCCTGCCCTGTGGATATCTGAGCACGTCGTCTCTCGCAATCAACGTCCCCATGTTGTGCCTCCCTGACTCAATGAATAAGTGGGGGAGTGAATGTAAGAGACTTTAGATAGGTTGCTCTATCTCTATCCACAACAGATATTTGTAAGGCATCCAGCTGCTCTATCGCCTCTCCTAGCAGTTGTATTCTTGATCTCCTGATGAAAGCATCAGCTACAACGTTCCCCTTCCCAAGAGTATAGACTATCTCGAAGTAATAGTCCTAGAGGAACTCGATCCATCACCACTGTCTCAGGTTTAGGTCCTTATGAGAGAAGATATACCTGAGACTCTTGTGATCATAGTACACGGTAAAACTTTCACCCATCAGATAGTGTCGCCACATCTTTAAGGTGAATACCACTACTGTTACTCCAAGTCATGGGTAGCATAGTTCTGCTCATGCTGTCTCAACTACCGAGAACCATACACGATCACTGCTCGCTCCTGCATCAGTACACACTCGAGTCTGGTCCCTGATGCATATCAGTAAACTACGTATCTTACGCCTTCCTCTGGAAGCCTCAATATGGAGCACTAACCAGCCTCTGCCTCAACTCTTGAATGCTCTGCTGTCATCTCTCTAACCACAAGAAGATTTTCCCCTTCTTAGTCAAGGATGATAGTGGTGCTGCAACTCTGGTGAAGTCTGTAACGAACCTCCGATAGTATCCAGGCAAACCCAAGAAACTCTGTTCCTCTGTCACACTCCTGGGTGGATCCCAAGAAAGTACCGCTTCAATCTTCACTGGATCCACTACAGCTCCAGCCTCTGAGATGAAGTGTACCAAGAAGTGAACCTCTCTAATCCAAAACTGTCACTTCAAGAGATTACCATAGAGCTGGGGCTCTCAGAGTGTGTCCAGTACTACCTATAAATAGTAGGCATGCTCCTCTTCAGTAGTCGTGTATATCAAAATGTGATTGATGAAGACTATGAAAAAGTGATCGAGGTATGGCTGGAAGATCTTGTTCATGAGACTCATGAACACTTCTGGAGTGTTGGTTACGCCAAAGGGAATAACCAAGAACTCGCAGTGGCCATAACGACACCTGAAGGTCATCTTCTGCACATCCTCATCTCTAACTATGAGCTGGTGATAGCCTGATCTGAGGTCTATCTTTGAGAACCACCATGCTCCCTTAAGCTGGTCAAAGAGTTCTTCAATCCTTGGGAGTGGGTACTTATTCTTTACTATCACCTGGTTCAGACGACGGTAGTCGACACAGAGCCTCAAGCTCTCATCCTCCATCTTGGTGAACAGAACCGGGGCTACCCAAGGAGAAACACTAAGCTAGATGAATCCCTTTCCTTGCAATTACTTTATTTGTACCCTCAGCTCGCGAAGATCAGTGGGATCCATCTGATTTTTTGGAGTAGATATCGGTATCATCCTGAGGTACAGGTCAATGTAGAAGTCCACCTCTCTGCGAGGAGGTAGTCCTGGAACATCGTCAGGGAAACCTTCTGCATACTAGTCCACTACTATAGGATAAGTCAGAATCTCCACATCAACTACTCTGAGGGTAAGGCAAGCCAACTAGTGAGTGATCGGCTACACCCTCCTCCGAGTAAGTCCGTCTTGTGCTTCAAGGGATTCCTTCTTGCTGGTGAAGGTAAAAATGGTCCCATCCATGTGGAAACACTGCACTTTTCACCAAATATAGTGAATCTAAGCATGGGCTGTAGATAACCATTCCATACCCAAGATGACATTGTAAGGCCTCGACGCCGATACTAAGAGATCCCAGTAGAAGCTCTCACCTCCCAGAGTAAGATTGCACTGCCGGCAAAAGTGTGTAAACATCGAATCAGCTCCCGCAAGAGTATTTAGCTGTAAGGATCGAACAAACGGCTCCTTCGGAATCTCCAAACTCCGAACAATGGTAGTGGCAATGAAAGAGTGACTGGAACCTGTGTCTATAAGAACTGCAGCTAAGGTTGAGTAGACACAAATCGTACCTCGAACCATCTATGGAGTACCATGATCGTAATCCTCAGTTTCTTAAAGCTGAGCTCTCCCCTGTCCACCCACTCTCTGTGGTTGGGGTGGACCTCCTGGTGGTGGTGGTGGTGGTGACACCTTGAAACGTCATCCACTGCCAGCTGAACATCCAGCTCCTCTGCCATGTCCACCTCCTCCCTGCGGACCGACTCGATCAAACCTTTGCCTCTGCCTGGGAGGTACCTCAACCATCTGCTGATCATCAGAATGGCAAGTCCGACAGTCACAACCCATGTGACCAAGATCGCCACATGAGTAAAATTGTCTGCTCTTGGCATGTCGGGCTCTATCTCCACTCTGGGGGCCCCACACAACTGATCCAGAGTCGTGCAGTCGATCACCTATAGTTCTGGTCCTCTTGGACCTCTGTGACATATGTCTACTACCAGCTGCAGAAGACTCTGCTACGTGTCATCTAGTGGTGGGTCACACTGCTGGAGACTACTCAGCAAGGAAACTCTCTACTATGAGGGATCTCTCTAGCACCCCTGCCTGCGTCGGGATGCTGAGTGAGATCATCGGAGCTCTGATCTCTCACCTGAGCCCCTTCTAGAAGGTCTAGGCCCTGAAGAATGGGTTTTGTACCATATCCATGGAGTATCACGAGAGGTTGGTGATCCTCGCTAAGTACTGTTCTACTATCATGTTACCCTGATGTAGATGAAGTAGCTCCTATATTCGCAATGCGCAGAGAGTGGCTGGGACAAACTCTACCCGAAACAAGATCTCGAAGTTTTTCCATAGTAGTGTTTCCTCATCATGCACCTTGAGCATCAAGCTCCACCATCTTCCTGCTACTGCCTGAAGGAGACTCGTGGCAAGGATCAACATGAAGTCTGCTGGTGTCCCTACTAGCCTGAGGACTCTCACCACAACCTGCAGCCAATCCTAAGCTGCCTGTGGGTCTATCTCTACCCTGAACCTAGGTGGAACCTGGCATTGGAACTCATGAAACGTGCTCAAGCGGCGTGCATAGTCTGATGATGGGACTGGTGGCATCGGTGGCCCAACGGGGAGTAGTATCGCTGGTGCCTCCACTGGTAAAGGGCCCTGCACTGAGGCCTCATCGCTCAGTGGTCTGTCAGTACGTACAACTCTCCGGGATCTAACTTCTCGTCCGCAGGGAGGCATCCTGAAAGAAACAGATGAGACACGGTCAAAAGACTATACCTGGTGATCTGGCCTGGTTGAGATGAATTAATGAAAACTTTTGAAAACACGCACACAATCAGTGTTTTCGTGCACTGAGTCGGAAATCAGAATTCAGGGTCCTGGTGTATGGATACTTCGGCCACCCGCACCAACACTGGACTCCCCGAACTGAAAACCACACTTATTACCCTTAACTCTATTTCTTCACAGAAAAGAAATCTTAGAGTCCTAAGTTCTATGGTAGAACCGACTCCTCTGATACCAATTTATCAGTACCCATCCCCCAGGGCCCGTATCATGACTACCCCAAGCCCACCTTCCATAGGCCAGGGGATGGCGACTAGAACCAAAGACATAAATCCCTAAACTAGAAAGGAATTGACTTTATAACTGTAAAAAAACACATCAGAGTACACAACTGGAAGCAAAACACTAAGAAAAAACTGTATACAAAAGAAGTTCTGGAAAGTAAAAGGGGCTAGAAATACAATCCCAACTATAATGTACAAGTACAACAGGAAATAAAGTACAACTGAAAGAAAGTAAAGTAGCAACAGGGTCATCCTCCGAGGTTCCTACCTGAAGGGTAGGTACATATGGTCTCCTCAGCACTTCACGTCCGTCTGTCTCCTCCGTGTACCGTCGCACCGAGTGGTCCACCTCCGGGTACCGTCGAGTACTACTCTCTATGCCTCAGTTAGCGTTGTGCGTCATCTACAACCACAAAGTATGAAATCAATGGATAACCATTACTTAGGTATATGCCCATACATATATCTAAGTAATCTAGTAACTCATCTCAATCATGAGGAAAACACAAAATTCATTAACTCCGCTCAAACCAGGATTTTCATTATTGAAACCAAGGCTGCTGGAGAAATCTTCCTCTATTGAGTACAGTGGCCTGTCGTGACACCAATGCGCTTCTCACTAACCTTAGACTGCTGAGGTACTCCTCCTATCGAGTATCGCGGGTCTGCTGCCAACTACCAGTTGCTCCTCCGCTGTGAGTCTGCCGCCAAAAACCAGGCGCTCCTCCACCGTTGGTCTGCCGCCAACTACCAGACACTCCCCACTGGGCTAGTCGAATCACTCCGAGTCGAATCGGTCAAGCAGTCGTCAGGTCTGCCAACTACTAGGTCTCCACACTCTGTCTGCTCATCACTAGAAAGATCCACTCCACGAGCTACTGGGCAAAACTCAAACTGTCACAAATTTCCACGAAGAAGTATCTCAAAGGTCTGCCACGTCATAGGGGTCTCAACTCAATAGACTGTGCATCAATCAGACGCCCGATCAGTTAGTTATTAGCCTTTTTGGCCCGGGGCCCCGGTTGGATTTGTGTATGATCCAACCTGACTGTAACTCAACTCTACCTCGAACTCCAGTTGGGTATACTCAAAGGGATGGCTACGATCCAAGAAAAGTGGGGCCGCTGACAGTTCATCAAATGGACATCCGGTGCCAAAGATATGGATCATGAAGATAATGGGTCAGCAATGGGCTCGGGTCAAGTCCGACCCGGTCTGGGTCGACTCGGTCAGACTCGTGGGGTCTGACTTGGCCCGTTGGGTGGTTCAACCCACTATGTTTTGACCAGGTTCAGCCAAGGCACCATGAGGGGTTCTGGAACACTGGCTCGGCTAGGTGGCCGCGAGGGGGTCGAGACGCCGCGGGGGCGTCGGGCAAGTTGCGGGGGCACTGGGCAGGCCACCACGAGGCACCAGGTAGGCCGCGGTAGGGCACCGGGGTCACCGGGTAGACCGCGGGGTAGGCCGCGGGTTCGGTTGGGGCACCAGGGGCACCAGGCAGTGCACAGGGCGGCACGCAGGGGCGCGGGCAGTGCGCGGGGGCGCTAGGGGCACCGGGAAGTGCACAGAGGCACGAGCAGCACACGGGGGTGCCGAGCAGGGCGCCGGTGAGGCCTGGTAGGCCTCGGGGCAGCGCGCAGGGGCGTGGGCAGCGTGCAGGGGCATGGGCAGCGTGCGGGGGGCCTGGAAAGCCGCGGGTAGGCAGGCCGAGCGCCGCTCGCCTGGCGGTGTTCAGCCGGGAGTACCAGTGTGCCGCAAGGGCGGCGCAATTCACTGAGGCCTTGGGTAGCGCGACCTTTGTCGTCGTCTCCATCACCGCCTCATCATTCTTTCAAAGAAAGAACACAACAAGAACAACAGAGGAGTCAGGACATGTTGGTTTGGCCTGCACCATCTGCATTTAGGGTGGTGACAATTGTCTCAACAAGAAGAAGGGAGATGTTCTTCAATTTTTTAAACCACACATCGAATCCTTTCCAATCTAAAGAAGAGAAAAAGAAAAGGATATTACACTAGAATAAAACCCCTACCTTTGATTCACCGCTCGACATTCGTTGACAGAGTTATGGGAAGTAGACGAAGTCATTCGTCAGTCGCCGCGTTCTTCATGAACTCCCAATCCAAACACATGGGTCGGTTCGTTGACGACAATTAGGAGGGAAGTTTCTCTACGTTGGAAAGTGCCTGGGCTAGAAGACCGAGGAGGAAGCATCGCCGGCATTCTTCGCATTCTTCATTGGGAGGATTTTAATGGCCCAGACCTCTCCGGACCATTCCTTTTTCAAAAAAAAGTTCATGAAGTGTTCTAGAGGGTAAAATGGACTTTTCCCACACTTTCCAGAATTTTGTAACTACACGCCGTGTAGTGTGAGTACAGGCCATGTACCCCCTCACTGGGTATACCCTGTGTTGAAGGTCGTGTCCTTACTATGTGAAATAAATGAGTACACGCCGTGTATCCCATACTACAAAATGTGTAGTCCCTCCCCGTATACGCGTTACCCTCAAACCGTGTATTGACCAGTCAACGGCCGCGTTCCGTGTTGAAGGCCGTGTTGGAGGCCGCGTGGTGACCTTGTGAAATGGCCGAGTAAACGTCATGTACTAGGAAGTACACGCCGTATAATTTTGTTTTTCTCACCTATAAAGGGAGGGGTCCTCTCCTCATTTTCAACTCACTCCTCTCCTACCCATTCCCTCGAGCAGAGCTCTCCCAAGAGACTCGAAGGCTCTTTTCTTCCATAACTTCTTCATCCGAGCTCCGATTTACGATCCGTCAGTGGACACAAGATCGTAACGAAGAGTCGAAACCTCTGAGCTTGGATTTTTTGTCTTCCCTTCGGCCTTTCCTTCCCAGCTTCCACCCGAGGAGGTTTTTCCAGGATTTGACAAAAGCAACAGACGCTGATGAACGTCTTCTAAAGTTGATCTGGGGGAGCATTGTGATCAGAACCTGTGGAGGTAGGGATCTTACCTTCATCTCTCTAAAATTGTGCATCATGTGGGGTAGGTGTTCTCTTGTTTACATGAAACAATTTTGAACCGGTTTAATAAAGATAATAACTGGCTTATATAACGGGGATGGGAAGTTTGTGAATGCAGTTACTTTTTATCATGTGATATTATGTTGTGAATAGAATGGGCTTATGCCTACTAAAAATCATGGTCGTTGGGGGGCTTTTCTTGTGTAATTAAATGCTTCCCTATCTTTCTAGACAGTTTATGGATGGAAACTTTGTTGAATGTGGAAATTAATTAATCACATAAAGCTGGATGATTAAATGAATAATTGGAACCCTTGTGTGATCACCCCGGTTGAAAAAAACTAAAATAATGAACATGTGGGTTCCGGTTAGGGTTTATTTATGTGAAGGGAGTGTTTTGTGGGTTGTTGTGGATCGGGTGAGCAGCGGGGCTGCGGTTGTCTTGGTTTTGGGTTGGTGTGAATGCTATGTTAGGTGATCGGCAGCGGGGCTGCGATAAATGGTATCAAGGGATGATGATGTACGAGTTTCAGTGTGTTTTTGGTTATGGTGGTTGGAAGAGGGGCTGTAGGGATGGGTTAAATGTGAAAGAAATATGGGTTTTGAATAATAAATAAAAGTGCAAGAGTTCATGAATGGTGGGGCATGGCAATGGAACGAGAATAATAATCAACATGGTTGGTTAGTAAGAAGGGACTTGTTTGTGTTGTATGTGTTTTCCTAACTTGATTTGTGGATGGCAGGGATATGTTTTACAAACGATTGATATGGTTGGTTGTGGATATTTTCCCAGTAGTTAAGGAACTAATAAACTAATACTATTGAAACATGAAAACCTAAATGGGGTTGGGGTTGTTTGTTGTTTGCATGCTTCGACGTAGTAGTGACGAGGCACGGGCTCAGTTTTCTCTGTTTAGAAGCCTTAGTTTGGGATGTGTGTTTGGTATATATATATAGATATCTGTATCTTTGTGTTTTGTCGCACCCCACCCATGTTGAGCACTTAGTGCCGAACACTCCCATTTCATGGGAGAGGGTGTTTTCCCCTTAGTTACTAGCTCCTTCCTGCTCCTTCTTCCATAGGCTGTGATGGCTTGAGGCGAACTTACACCTAAGAATATTCAGGTAGGTTCCGATTTGGGGGTGGTATTATCCCAAGACTCTTTGGGCAGGTTTAATTTTTCCCAAGAATCTTCGGGATGAGGCCCAGGTGTGTGCGGGCGGGATATGCGGTTGTGAGGCCCAGGTGTGTGGGGGAGGGATCTGCGGTTGTGAGGCCCAGGTGTGTGCGGGTGGGATATGCGGTTGTGAGGCCCAGGTGTGTGTGGGAGGGATGTGCGGTTGTGAGGCCCAGGTGTGTTCGGGCGGGATCTATGGTTGTGAGGCCCAAGTGTGTCCGGGCGAGAAGAGTGTGGTAGCGTCAGGACGTTCGCCGTTAGTAAGAGAAACTAGCTAGTGGGAAATGGTGTGGGGTACCCAATACTCTTGTTCTTGTATACTAATACCTACGGTTTTGTGTTTTAGTGAGTGTGGCTAGTGAGGTTGGGTGGTTATAATTCCTTGATAGGTTTTGGTTTCTTCTGTTGTTCTCACAAGACATTAGGATGTCTCCCCACTTGTGCACAAGAGCTTTAGGTTTCCCTACTGAGTATACTTGTATTCTAACCCTACATTTACTTTCAGGTTTCTAGGAGGACTACCAAGTCCATGCGAGACCCTACTAGTCGGGACAGTTGGAGTTGTGGAAGTTTGTTGTACTCTTGTTTCTTTTGGTATTTTACTTTTGATCTTTCATGTACTTGTACCTTGTTTCATAACTATTTAAACATGCATGTGGGATTGGTTTGGGTTTATTTAATTGTCTTTCCATTCTTTTCTTTTGGTGTTTAACTCATCCTATTTCCCGATCTTAAATGAATAAAAAGGGTAATGCCTCCCTATTGTGAAAAACTCATACCCTTGGTGCTAGTCGCCACTTCGGGGCCTACTGGAGGCGGGACTCGGGGGGTCATTATCTCCCTTCCACTGTTTCCAGCTCAGGAGGGGAATCTTTGGTGGGAGGGGGTTGTGACAGAATGGTATCAGAGCTGATGGTTGAGAGATAGGATGGAGTCTGGAGTTGGGCATAGTGAGGATTGCATGGGATGGTAAGGAAATAGTGTTGGTTGATCTTGGTGCATGACATAGGTCAGGGAATACCGGCTAGGACATAGGATTTTAGGGCCCCCCGTGATCCGATGCAAGGACTCTGAGCCTACCGAATGACCATGTTATACTACATTTATTGCAGAGTAGAGACCCTAGGTAAGGTATATGTATCATCGTGATTGTGTTTTACTTTTTTTGGGTGTTCTGGGAAAGAATTGAATAAAATGATAAAATGAAACCTTGAGAAATTTCCTTACTACTTGGGCTTAGGAAATATTTGTTTACCGTACAACTATGGCACCTGGACGTTGTCCCCTGGTGGCTCAAACAGCCGAGACCCAGTAGATTCAGGTGGTTGATCACTTGAGTATTCACCGCGAGGAGGAAGATAACCAGTGGCAGAAGACTCTCCGTTCTTTATAGTGACAAACCCTCAAGAAGTACGAGGGTAGTACTTCAGATATGGAGACGGAGGGGTGGCTTGAGGAGCTAGGGATCGCTTTTACTTTGATCCGTGCTCTGAGGGAGTACTGGGTTCCCCTAGAAGTCAATCAGTTGAGAGGTGCGGCACGTCAGTGGTGGACGCTCTACCTTAGAGAGAGGACAGAGAAAGAGGTTTCATGGGCTGACTTTGAGAAGGAATTCCGAGAGTAATTCCTTTCTTCCATGATCAAGGCGGAGAAGCAGCAGGAGTTACTCTCCCTTCATCAGGGGAGTATGTCAGTACGAGATCTGGGGATCGAGTTCAAGGATCTCCTACGCTTTGCTATGGATCTCATTCTAGATGAGGAGTCTCAGGAAAGACTTTTGGAGGAGGCACTATGTCCGTCGCTCCAGTATGCTATCACCCCCTTCACTCTTCTGACATACTTGGCAGTACAGAAGAAGGAAGATGTTGTAGAGAGGATGAACTCGTAGGGAGGTGAACTACGAGAGGGGATCCGTCCGGGTTAGTTGAAGGGGAAGGCAGTCAGCAGCAGGTCTCCTGCGATATGACCTTCCGGATTCAGGCCAGTATGGAGCAAGCCCCAGTAGTTCCAGTACAGATCTTAGGGTCCTCGTCCCTTCTTCACGAGCCCAGGACCGAAGTGTTTCTCTTGTGGTGGTTTCAGGCACATTCAGAGTCGGTGCCCGACCTGAGCTCAATACGGTGGAGGTGGGAAGGTTCAGCGCCCGCCTCAGCAGTAGCAGTTATCAGCGAGGCCCTTCTAGCAGCAGCAGGACCCTTCTCCTTTGACGGTGGACTTTGGAGGAGGAGGCCAACCTCAGGGTGCTCCTTAGGGACCTCGACCAGGATGTGGTCGGGGAGGTGGTTGACATCAGAGAGGAAGAGGATCTGGGCGTGGACAGTTGCATGCAATAGAGTTGACAACTCCGGCAGGACCAGAGGTGCTACGAGGTACAATTTGTTTGTTCAGCACTCTTGTTTCTACTTTGTTCGATTTAGGATCTTCTCACTCCTTTGTTTCACCTGTTCTAGCCCATGATTTGGGTCTAGACATAGAGAGACTTTTCGTACCCCTGGTGCTGAGTACACCAGTTGGAGGCCAGACCATCGTATCTTGTGTTTTCCGGGGATGTGGGCTGACGTTGGGACCACATCTATCTAGTGGGGACCTTTTTTTGCTACAGATGCATCCATACGATGTAATCCTAGGCATTGAATGGTTGTTTTCTGTTAGTTCCATTATCGACTGATTCCAAAGAAGGGTCGTGTTCTCCGACGTGGATGGGCAGCATGTATCTTTTGTTGGCGAGAGGAACTATCAGGTGGGAAGCCTGCATGTGAAGCCTCTCCTTTCCTTGTTAGGAGTTTTATCAGTGGTTTCATCTGATTCAAAGTTGGTGGATGTCCCAGAGGTTGTTGGGGAGTTCCTTGATGTTTTTCCCGAGGAGGTTGTGACTGTACCCCCCCCCCCCCCGACGTGACGTTGAGTTCAGGATAGAATTACAGCCTGTTTCTTGTCCGATTTTGATGGCCCCTTATCGGATGGCACCTTTGGAGTTGCGGGAGTTTCGGATTCAGATTGATGATCTGATGGATAAGGGTTTTGTTTGACCCAGCGTGTCACCATGGGGTGCTCCAGGTTTGTTCCTAAAGAAGGTAGATGGTGGTCTCAGGCTATGCATAGACTACCGAAGGTTGAACCAGGTAATGATCAAGAACCTTTACCCCCTTACAAGGATAGATGATCTCTTCAACCAACTGAGGGGAGCAGGTTGGTTTTCTAAGATTGATCTACAATCTGGATATAATCAGCTGAGAGTAAAGGACAGTGACATCTCGAAGACGGATTTCAGGTTCTGGTATGGGCACTTTGAGTTTGTAGTGATGCCATTTGGAGTTACAAATGCACCATTTGTGTTCACGGGGATTATGAACCTTGTCTTTCAAGAGTTTCTTGACCGGTTCATCGTTTTGTTTATCGATGACATCCTGATCTACTAAAGATCAGAGGAGGAGCATGTTGAGCATCTCAGGGCAGTCTTGGAAGTCCTTCGACACCACCATCTTTATGGGAAATTTTCAAAGTGTAAGTTCTTGACACAAGAAGTACACTTCCTTGGGCACGTAGTGTCTCAGCATGGAGTGTCAGTGGACCCATCGAAGGTGGAGGAAGTTGTTTATTGGGTGGCACCCAAGAGCATGGCAGAAGTTCGTAGTTTCCTAGGGTTGGCAGGTTATTATCAGAGGTTCATTTCAGACTTCTCTCGAGTTTCTACTCCATTGACGGCTTTGACTAGGAAGAACCAGGTCTTACTATGGAGCGAGGAGTGCCAGAAATCTTTCTACTACCTCAAGGAGAAGTTGGTCAGTGCTCCCGTACTTAGGTTACCAGAGGAAGGGTTGTTGTACGAAGTGTTTTGTGATGCTTCTAGACATTGTCTTGGGGTGCGTACTGATGAAGAAGAAGGGTGTGATCTGTTATGGGACTAGGCAGTTGCACCCTCATGAGTGTAACTATGCCACCCATGACCTAGAGCTTACAGCAGTAGTGTTCGCACTGAAATTGTGGCAACATTACATCTTTGGGGAGCGCTTTGTGGTCTTCTCTGATCATAAGAGATTATTTTATATCTTCTCCCAACTTGACTTGAACCTATGGCAGTGGAGATGGGTCGAGTTTCTATAAGACTATGACTTCGATATCTCTTACTCTGAAGGTAAGGTCAAAGTTGTGGCTGATGCCCTGAGCAAGAAGTCGCATAAGGAAGTGGTTTGGGAATCCACTGATGCTTGGAGGGCGATGGGAGAGTTGGCTGCCTTGCACTTGGATACAAGGGTTGAGGGTGTTAGAGGCTGTTTGTTTCAGATAACGGTACAGTCCTCCTTGTTGCAGCAGGTGGAAGAGTCTCAGTGGGGAGACTCCAAGGCAGAAGTAATGCAGGATCGTATCGTTCAGGGGAATGCTCCAGAAGGATGGTCATAGGACAGCCGACATCAGATTCTTTTTCAGGGAAGGATGTTTGTTCCAGAGGCGATGCATGAGGGAGTTCTCTGTGAGTTCCATATCTCATCCTTGGCAGTACATCCAGGGGTTTCAAAAATTTACCGAGTCCTGAGGGAATAGTTTTGGTGGCTGGGGGTGAAACGGGCAGTGGTGGAGTTTGTGGCTAAGTGCCTAGTGTGTCAGCAAGTTAAGTCTAAAAACCGTGTTCCCAGTGGTTTGTTTCATCATTTAGATGTCCCCAACTGGAAATGGGATGAAATCCCAAAGGACTTCATCACAGGACTACCCAGAGCTCAGGGTGGTTGTGATGCTATCTAGGTAGTGGTGGATCGACTGAAGAAATCGGCTCACTTCTTAGCAATTAAGGATTCAGGACTGGTGATTACCTTAGCACAGAGGTATGTAGATGAGGTGGTGTGTTTGTAGGGAGTTCCGAATACTATCATCTCAGATCTGGATACTCGGTTTACCTCACAAATCTGGAGGGGGTTACAGCATGCTTTTGGCACCCAGCTAGGCCTTAGCACTACTTTCCACCCCCAGACTGATGGGCAGAGAGAACGGACTATCCAGACATTGGAGGACATGCTACAAGCATGAATTCTGTATTTCGAAGGGTCATGGGTACGACATGTTCCTTTAGTAGAGTTTTCCTATAACAACAGCTTCCACTCTACTATTGGCATGGAAAAATTTGAGGCTTTGTATGGAAGACCATTTCATTCACCCATTTGTTGGGCAGAGGTTGGTGAGATAGGTGCTCTTGGTCCAGAGGTAGTACAGAGCACCACAGAGAAAGTCCATCTTATGCATGAGAGGATGAAAGCGGCTCAGGACCGACAGAAGTCTTATGCTGATCATCGGAGGAGGCCCTTGGAGTTCGAGGTGGGAGATCATGTGTTCTTGGAGGTTTCCCCTCGACGGGGGCAACAGAGGTTTGGGAAAGGGAGTAAGCTCTCCCCTAGGTTCATTGGACCTTTCGAGGTGCTTAGGTGAGTCGGTGAGGTGGCATATCAGATAGCCCTACCACCTCAGTTGGAGAAGGTTCATGACATCTTCCACCTCTCCCAGCTTCATCGGTACTTGAACGACAACTCTCACGTTATTGACTAGGGAGAATTAGATATGGGAGATGATGGGACCTTCGAGGAGTGACCGGTTAGAATCGAGGATCGTAAAGAGAAGGTGCTCCATGGATGAACCATTCCCTTGGTTCGTGTGTTGTGGAGGCATGGCGGCCTCGAGGAGATCACTTGGGAGCGGGAGGCTCAGATGCACGCTCAGTACCCAGAGTTGTTTTGACTTGTGTTTTTCTTTGTCCTTCTGAGCTTTGTTTTGATGTTATACTCTGTACCTTTGATATATGGAATTCTTGGCTTGTCTGTTGTGAGACTTTTGTTTCCTTGTTCCCTGGAAGTGTGTAGCATGACCGGATGTGTGGGAAAAGGAAAAAACCTGAACCTTAATCGAGACGAATTAATGAGGATGTGATTGAAACTGTGCAGGTGAGTCAGTTCTTCCTAAAGCAGATAATATCTCGACATAGGAGAAGGATTTTCCCCAACCACGTGTTTGGGCAGTGTGTTAGTTGTACGGTGTTGGGGGTAGTGCAAGTTGAAAAATCCTAATGTATGGAAGTGGGAAGACCCAATTCTTAATCGAGACGCATTAATGAGGATGCGATTAAACCTGTGCAGGTGAGTCAGTTCCGCCTAAATTGGATAATATGTCGACATAGGAGAAGGAATTCCTAACACATATGATTAGGGTTGTTAGATGGGTTCCTATTATAATGAGAGCCCTAAGAGGTATCTTGTTGGGTTCCTCTGGGTTGGCTTTTCAATTATTAGAGATGAGAATGTTTTAAGAGGTATATGATGTAATGTCCCGGACCTCTCCGGCCCATTCCTTTGTCAAAAAGAAGGTCATGAAGTGTTCTGGAGTGTAAAATGGACTTTTCCCACACTTTCCAGAATTTTGTAACTACACGCCGTGTAGTGTGAGTACACGCCGTGTACCCCCTCGCGGGGTATACCCCATGTTGAAGGCCATGTACTTTCTATGTGAAATAAATGAGTACACGTCGTGTATCTCATACTACACATCGTGTAGTACCTCCCCGCGTACGTGTTACCCTCAAACCATGTGTTGACCAGTCAACGGCCGCATTTCGCATTGAAGGCCGTGTTGGAAGTCGCGTGGTGACCATGTGAAATGGCCGAGTACACGCTGTGTACTAGGAAGTACAAGCCGTGTACTTTTGATTTTCTCGCCTATAAAAGGAGGGGTCATATCCTCCTTTTCAACTCACTCCTCACCTCCCCATTCCCTCGAGCAGAGATCTCCCAAGAGACTCGAAGGATCTTTTCTTCCATAACTTCTTCGTCTGAGCTCTGATTTGTGATCCGTCAGTGGCCACGGGATCATAACAACGAGGAGGAACTTCTCATCTTGGATCAGTTTTCATCCCTTCGGTCTTTCCTTCCCAGATTCCACCTGAGGAGGTTTTTTTGGGATTTGACAGAAGTGACGGACGCTAACGAACGTCTTCTAAAGTTGATCCGGGGGAGCGTTGTGATCAGAACCTGTGGAGGTAGGGATCTTTCCTTCGTCTCTCTAAAATTGTGCATCATGCGGGGTGGGTATTCTCTTATTTACATGAAACACTTTTTAACTGGTTTAATAAAGATAATAACTAGCTTATATAATGGGGATGGGAAGTTTGTAAATGCAGTTACTTTTTATCCTGTGATATTATGTTGTGAATTGAATGGTCTTATGCCTACTGAAAATCACGGTCGTTGGGGGCATTTTCTTGTGAAATTAAATTCTTCTCTATCTTTCTAGACTGTTTATGGATGGAAACTTTGTTGAATGTGGAAATTAATTAATCACATAAAGTTGGCTGATTAAATGAATAACCGGAACCCTTGTGTGATCACCCTGGTTGAATAAAACTAAAATAATGAACATGTGGGTGCCGATTAGGGTTTATTTATGTGAAGGGAGTGTTTTGTGGGTTGTTTTGGATAGGGTGAGTAGAGGGGTTGTGGTTGGATTGGTTCTGGGTTGGTGTGAATGCTATGTTAGGTGATGGGCACCGTGGCTGCGATAAATGGTATCAAGGGATGAAGATGTATGTGTTTCAGTGTGTTTTTGGTTATGGTGGTTGGCAGCGGGGCAGCAGGGATGGGTTGAATGTGAAAAAACTATGGGTGGTGAATAATAAATAAAAGTGGAAGAGTTAATGAATGGTAGAGCATGGTAATGGAACGAGAATAATAATCAACAGGGTTGGTTAGTAAGAAGGGACTTGTTTGTGTTTCATGTGTTTTTGTAACTTGATTTGTGGATGGCAGGGATATGTTTTACGAATGATTCATATGGTTGTTTGTGGATATTTTCCCAGTAGTTAAGGAACTAATAAACTAATACTATTGAAACTTGAAAACCTAAATGGGGATGGGGTTGTTTGTTGTATGCATCTTCGACGTAGCAGTGTTGAGGCACGTGCTCATTTTTCTCTGTTTAGAAACCTTAGGTTGGGCTGTGTGTTTGGTATATATATATATATATCTGTATCTTTGTGTTTTGTCGCACCCTACCCATGTTGAGCACTTAGTGCCGAACACTCCCATTTCATGGGAGAGGGTGTTTTCCCCTTAGTTACTAGATCCTTCCTGCTCCTTCTTCCATAGGTTGTGATGGCTTGAGGTGACCTTACACCTAAGACTATTCAGGTAGGTTCCGATTTGGGTGTGGTATTAGCCCAAGACTCTTCGGTCAAGTTTACTTTTTCCCAAGAATCTTTGGGATGAGGCCCAGGTGTGTGCGGGCAGGATATGCGGTTGTGAGGCTGAGGTGTGTACGGGCGGGATATGCGGCTGTGAGGCCTAGGTGTGTGAGGGTGGGATATGCGGTTGTGAGGTCCAGGTGTGTGTGGGAGGGATGTGCAGTTGTGAGGCCCAGGTGTTTGTGGGTGGGATATGTGGTTGTGAGGCCCAGGTGTGTATGGGCGTGAAGAGTGTGGTAGCGTCAGGACATTCTCTGTTAGGAAGAGAAACTAGCTAGTGGGAAATGGTGTGGGGTACCCAATAATCTTGTTCTTATATACTACTACCTGTTGTTTTGTGTTTTGGTGAGCATGTATGGTGAGGTTGGGTGGTTAGAATTCCTTGATAGGTTTTGGTTTCTTCTGTTGTTCTCACGGTACATTAGGATGTCTCCCCACTTGTGCACGAGAGCTTTAGGTTTCCCTGCTGAGTATACTTGTATGCTCATCCTATGTTTACTTTCAGGTTTCCATGAGGACTACCAGGGCTGTGGGGGACCCTACTAGTCAAGACAGTTGGAGTTGAGGCAGTTTGTTGTACTCATGTTTCTTTTTGTATTGTACTTTTTTGCTTTCTTATACTTATACCTTGTTTCAGAACTATTTAAACATGCATGTGGGATTGGTTTGGGTTTATTTACTTGTCTTTATATTCTTTTCTTTTAGTTTTTGACTCATCCTATTTCCTGATCTTAAATAAATAAAAAGGGTAATTCCTCCCATATCATGAAAAACTCATACCCTTGGTGCTAGTCGCTACTCCGGGGCCTACTGAAGGCAGGACTCGGGGGTCATTATCTCCCGTCCACCATTGCCAGCTCAGGAGGGGCATATTTGGTGGGAGGGGGTCATGACAAGGATGGTTCTCCCTAGCTCTCCTCTTCCTCTATTCCACCAAAATAGAATGCCAACAAAATAATAATAATAGGATGTCTATTATTTTATTGTTGGCAGGTAATTCAAAAAGTTGAAATTAATTAACCAGGCTCCACAAAATTAATTGCCCGAGAGGTGTCCCATTTAATTTGGAGGATGTCAAGAGGCTCCCCTTAATTAATTCACACATGTTGGCGTAGTTAATTAGGAGAGATGTCACAAAATTCAAAATGGAGGATTTGGCAATTGATTGGGGTGGTGGTGGCACCATTAATTTCTAGGGGAGTTTCACGGGTTAAAAGCCAGGTGATCCCACCAAAAATATCCTCCCAAGGGAGGTTATTCTTAGGTGGGCCCCACCATTATAACCTCTCATGGGAGGTTAAGGTGTGGTGTCCCCCACCTCCAACCTCCCCTTGGAGGTTTTAACCTCCACACACCAAATGGTGGCTCAAATAAAATAAAGTTGTTGGCACACTTTATTTTATTAATTTTTTTTATAAAAATAAAAAAACTAACTTTTATTCTCGACCAACTACTATCGAGATGAAAGTATTCTTAAGTGAATATAGGCACTGTGAGTTCGACGGTGCCCTCGGATTTCAATTCTGAGCACCGATTCAAAAGTTATAAAATCCTGCTCGCACATTTACTAAACGTACCCGAACAAAATTTCAAAAATCGATTTTGGGCATAATGGGACTCATAATTAAGCACTGTAAATTTTAATAGACTTGTAAAATTCCCATGTATTTAAAATAAAATTTCCACTGAATTTCTAGGTCTTTACAGTATCATACTCTATTACTTGTTTTTTGTTGTTTTTTTCTTTAAAGTGTTTTTAAATAAGGTCTTAGAAACTATTTTCATGTAAAGTATTTTATCAAGTATTTTCAAAGTGGTTTCAAATGGTTTATTAGAAAATAGGGATTTGGTATTTTAAAATTATTTTAAGGTTTTGTGTTAATTTAATAAAAATAAAAAAAATTAATAACAATGATATGTTGTTGTTTCTTCTATGTAAAGGATTTTGGAATCATTATTTTTAAAATGTATTTTTAAACTATCATGAAAATATATCTTAAATTAACTTTCGGTTATGTACAAAGGTGGGTGGTGGCCTTCTATATTTTTATGTACTCATGCCTATACAATATCTTAGTTATAGGTTCAGAATTAGATTGTAACTAAACATTAAGCATTAGTTAATTGGGTCTTTGATGTTAGTTTTATTTTATCTCATATGGCCAAGTGTGTATATCACATTATCTATTGGAATTTATTTTAGTTTTCTTTGAGTGTGTAGAATGTGTCCCTTTAAATGATTGACCTTGTACATATAGTCCTTTTACTACTTTCAGTGGTTGGTGGGATAATATTATTATGGAGCCCAAGTATAAGCATTATTGGATGTATTTTTGCAAGGTAGGTTGTTTGAAGGGTGATTCGAGAACTTATTTTTGTATATGTTACTTATTGATTTTTTATTTTCTCTTTACCTCATTTTAGCATATATATTTAAATTATGTATGGGCTATACCAATTTTTTAGGAGAAATTCATTTATTCCTAAACTCTCGTTTAAGTTATAAATCATTCCCAATTCTTGTTAATATTTTCTTGTCTCTTTATGATAGTTCGTGGGGATTGGGAACACTCCTTTTGCCAATTTTGGGCTGGTTATGGTGCTAATTCAATGGGAAACCTAGGTTGATTCATTAAAAAAGTAACTAACTTTAGGCATCCTTTTATACCATAATTCAAAGGTTTTTTGTCTTTAATACCCAATAAAATAAAACTAAACTTATATTTTAAAAGTAAATATTAATGCATTCATCATAAGAATACTTATAAAAAAATAATCACAAACATAGAATGGAAAATCTCCTATCATGTTATATTTCCCCATTCAACTACACCACTATGTTGTTAAGTTCTTGGGGATGAGAAATTATTTGTAATTCCTTTTCACTAAAAAAATTAAAAATAATAATTAAAAAACTCCCCACTATGATAACTCGATATATTAAATATAGGAAGTTTTTTCAAGTTTTTAACAACTACTAGAAATATTTAAAAAAATATAGAATGCTATTTATTTTAGAGAAAGAAGTTATACCCAAGTCAATATGGTATAATCATCAACTAAGGAATATATATAGTATGTGCCTATGATACTCACAGTTTTTGTTGGTTTGAAAATATTCATATTTTCTAATAGTAATGATTAAAAATTTAATACATCACCAATAGGTTTAAAGCTACACTTACATTTCTTACTATATTAGCAAGGGTCAAAGACTCTAGAATAATAAAACTCAATATCAAGAAGATCCTTCATAGTACGTCTATAAGGATGTATAATGAATTTATGAACATTAAAGTTCTCTAATATTATATTCCAAATCCAAGACTTATTCTAAATTAAACTAAGGGATGGGAAGTTACAGAAACTAAGGAAATTTTGATGAAAATTTTAAACATTATCATGCCTAACAGTATATAATATGTGAACTCCTACCAAACATATGATTTAACACCTTTCATTCCAAAATTTCACACTCATTATATAACTATCCTATTCTAATAAGTTTTTTCTTATGTCTTAAAACATAAATAACATTAAATATCAAAGTACCTCTATGTAAGCATATATCACCTATACCAACCACATTACCTTGGGCATAATTTCTAAAAGTAAAACTCCCAAACTTCACTTTTTGTAGGTTCCATAAGATATAATTTTTTCCAATCATATTCTAAGAAAAACCTATATCTATATATAAATATTTTTATATTTTTATGTTCAAAATCATATCAAAAAAGAAATAATTTTGAAATTTTGGTACCCAAACACATTTGAGTCTAGAAATGATAGAAAACAAGACTTTTAAACCCCATATCTATCCAAATATTTGGTGTTGAATATATAAAAGTTATTTAAAAATTTGATCTCTAAAATTCCTGAATGATTGATCTTTATTCAAAGTATAGATATTTATCCAGCGTCCTCTACTCTAACATTTAGTGTAGAAAGTTTTACTCTTCAAAACAAAATAGTTTTTATGAAAATGTGACTTGCTTGAACTATAAAAAACTTTAGAATATTTATTAGATTGTTTCAAATTTCCTATAAGATTATCAAAATTCTCCCTTCTAGAAGAGTTGTTAGAAAGTATATTCTTAAAAATTTTAACTTTATCCTAATGTTTTAAAACTTTACTCTTGTCATTTGAACTTGAAATAGAAATAAATTTGAAATTCAACCCAGAATTAAGTTTTGAAATAATATCATCACCTTTAGAAAGATCTTACTTAGGTAGATCATAGTATTTATTCATATTTTTATATCGTTTCTTTAAGAAAATATCATATTCTACCATCTCTTCAAATAATTAAGTATCATCTTTATAACCTAAAGAATAAGAATAATTATGATCTAAATTCGAATTGTAAAGAGATTTAAGAGATACCTTTCCCAAGAAACATAATTTGTTTGAGGATATTCCTTATATAAATTTATTATCTTCTATATATCAACATAATCTTTATTATTTTTCTTGGTAATAATATCTTCACTAGAATTCCAAGTGTCTATAGGAGCTCTCAAAGTAAATCCTTTGCATTTTGAGGATCTTATAAACAAATTATCCTCCATATTTAATCTCATTCAGTCCACTATCATATGTCATAGATTATTTTAATCATAACAATCAATATATAAATAATATACTCTTCTTATGGATGTTTCATGTCTATATTTACAATTATTTTGACAATAGTTTTTAAAAAAATCTTCTTTTTTATAATTATGTTTATATTCCTTTCTATTTGATTAGATGAACATTTATAAAACTCCACATTACTTCTATTATAATGAGGTTTAGATTCATTTTTTTATGTTATAGGTTTTATATTATTATCTTTAGATTATGTATAATAAAATGAAACACCATTCTTCCATTTTCCCTTCTTCATGTCTCAATCCATTCATCTCCCATACTATATCAAAGATACAATAATATTATTGATTTGTAAAGTGAAGCGTACCATATATCATTTTCTTATCACTCCAACTTATTTGGAAGTATATCATTAATATTCTCAATTGTTTTTTCATACATAATATCCTTATCACTAAGAGATTTTATTCCACATACAGTAGTCACAAACTATTGATGCACTTAAGAAACTGATTCTCCCAAAAGAAAATCAAATGCCTGAATAACCACCATTAGTATAGCTCTCTAGGTCCCAAAAACTATGAAATTTCTATATTGGGTTATATCTATCTTCTTACAAATACCATTAATTTCTTCACAATAATATATTCAATTATAGATATTGTGATCCATCGAACACAACAAATCACTCCAAAATTTATAATTCACTTGATCTTCACCATTTTCCTCCGAAGTAATGTTCAGAATCTCATTCTAAGGAATATTAAAATTATGAAACATTAATTGATAGTTATCAACTCCAATGTTAATCTTTAATTTCTTCATCTGATATATATGGTACTCGTAATAAGGGCCTTCAAATATCATTGGAAAACTAGGATTCAAATTATCTAATGTCATTAAAGGTAAACATTCTATAAAATAGAGATTATGTTCTATAATACAATCTATTTTAAGAAAATAGATACTTTATCATATACCAAATATTATCCCATATATGTTAGATTCAATAAGGGGTGAGTTGAAGTTAAAATAAAATTAAATAATTTTTTCCCTGTAGATAATATATATATTGAATGTTATAAATTATAAATTATCAAATTAAACAAGTAATAAATGTAGTGGAAATTAACTGCTCAGAATTTATGAACTATCTGAGGTAAAAACCTGAAACGAATGATAAAAAAACATAGAATGAAGTAGTACAATAGAGTTTAGGTTGAAAATTCATGAACTATAATAAAATATATTCATAAATGATATAATAGATCTGATCAATGAAATTATTAATTTTTAATACAGTGTGGGGGTGGATCAGTACCCATTTCCAAAGGAACTAAATTATAATACTTTATAACAACCTTGATCTAAAATATTAGAAGAAATAAATCTTATTTATAGACTTCTTTGATACACATCAATAGTAGCAAGATATATCCCCAAGATCTTCTATGATCAAACAATCAGTAGAAATTTTTATCCATATACTTTATCAAACTAAATAATATATCCTTTATAATCACTTCAACCATACATATCAATAGAAAACAATTACAATATGTAATCATATTTCTTTTATAATAAATTAATCACAATTGTAAGCTCTAAGAAAACTATGAAAAACTCATACAAATTGAATATCTCAAGTATTGAGGTAATAAACATATCTAAAATGATGGTGTTCCAACAATATCAATTCCTTAAATCCTTATTGTCTATTATTAATCATTTTTATAAAAAATACCCAATGATAAACTCTTGGGACATCATACATAATTGTAACTTTCTAACAAACATGGAATATCTCACTTGAACTTCCAGTTAAAATGATTTTAGTAATTTTATAATGTCTCTAATAATATATGGTATAGAATAATCTCATTGATAACATACGATTCAAAATTTAAAATCAATATAAATATAAAACTGACAAAAAAACAAAATACTAGTCAAATAAAGAGTGTGTCGTTATTTTTAAAAACAATGGATCTAGAAGATTTCATTTTAGGAAAATGGATCAATATTAATCCTAAATTAACATGTTTGGGAATGAAGGTTTGATATTATGATTCACCCTAAGGATTTTTATAGGGTTATTTTTCTTGATTTAACCACCTATGCAGTAGAGGTAAGTAAAATATGATAGAAGTATAAATTATGTATTTTGAAGTTGTAAATGATTTTCTTCCCTAACTAGAAGGGGGTAATAGTTTTTCTAGTAAATAGAATAAGATGAAAAAAGGGATCCTCGTATAGTGGAATTAAAAAAACCAGTAATGTTAGTTTCATCATAGGGGAGGATATATCTTGGATTTTACTAGTGTGGTATCACTATAAACATCAAGTATAACTATACTAATGAATCTAGGGAAAGTAATCAGTGTGGGAATTTTGGGCATCTGCATAATTTATATAGTTATTTCTCTTGGAATTATACTTCTAGAGGACATATGACACATATGATGACACTTTTATTAAATATTTCTATATCGATTTGTTTTATAATATAGGTTTAGGTTTCAAAATGATAATTTGTAGTTTTTGAGGCAGGACAATAATAAATGGTCAATGTGTATAGTTTCCAAAAACTTTTGTGTGAACCAAAAATTCTAAAAAATATTTTTCCGTATGAAACTATATAGTTGGTGAACAATTATTCTAATAATTCACCCAAACTATGAAGGATAATAATTCAGTTTCTATGGCACAATCATTTTTTGTGCATGTTTATCCTATCTATACACCCAAACTATTGAGTCAGCTAAAAATAAAATATTTTTATTTTTAAAAATATATTACTAAATATTGTTTATCCATTTTTTCCTTTAACTTATTAAACCACACAAAAAATATAAAATCTTCATTCCTTCTCTTTTCATTGTTCCAACATTATTATTCCTCATCATTGGAAGTTGATTCTTCATTTTTATTAACTCAAAAGTTATTCCACTTCTCTTATTCTCCATTATTCAATATTCTTATATCCCTATTATTATCAATATGACCTGGGGATAAGAAATGAAAACAAATCATTAATAAATTTTACTGGTGAAATACAATTCATGATATGAGAAAATTAACATGAGGACATGAGTCATAACATGATCATAATAAAAGGATTCATAACATGATCATAAGTATATGAATTATAACTTGATCATAATTACATGATATGTAACATGGAAATGTGGCTACAAAATAAATTTGATACAATTATAAAAATATCACCATAGATCATCACTATGGTGTCCAAAAACATATTACCAAGGATTTTGACTATGGTATCTTTACCCAATGAATTGGAGAACTATTAGGTTTTACCCTTCATATTACCAATGTTTTTTTACCAAGGTATCATAAAACATTACCAAGGCATTATTCTAAGTTATCATGAACATATAAAATCAAGAGAATAATTATTTACCCAATTAATTAGAGTGATATTAGATATATCCCTTCATATTCCTTAATTAATGTGTGCCAAATATTGAAAACATACATAAATCTATCAATAATCGTATCATAAACCCAAGGAAAATAAATAGGTATCCAAATAAAGTAATATCACTCTGTATAAATACCCTTAAAATAATAAAATGAATTATGGGGAATTTAAACTATATATAATAAATGGTATATGGTTTAGCTAATTGTTTCCCCATTCAACTGATGGATGAGTTTATAGGTAAACACCCTTTAATCAGATGAAGTACACAAGGGTATTATCATGGAAAGTAATGATTACGTATAGTTGATGATAAGGAAATAAAAAAGGTGGTGATGGATAATTCTCTACAAAGATCATATTTCTACCATACCACATGTAAAATGGAACATGGACATGTATTATAAAGTTAAATTCCATTAGAAATATGGATAGTGAAATATAACATTAACATTTGTTACAAATTGAGTAGGAAAGAAACCCTTTTAACTGATTAAATCTTCTATATTGTTGAATATCCAACAATCAGATTTTGAAACTATAGGATACTAAAAATGAAAAGGTCAGTGATCCAATTAAAGGAATTATAACAAGAATTCTTGAAGGTTACATTCATAAAATATGGAAATCAACTAAATTTCAATTTCAATCCATATATTTTGATCCTTTATTATGTATCATATATTTCATTTGAATTATCCAAATAAAATACCTTAGGAGTGTGAAACTAAATGTAAAGCAAGTCCCATTATCATACACCATTTTATGATAGATTCAAATCCTAATTTTCCCTTTTAGGGTTATTACCCCTAGATATAATTGTTATAGATCCACATACACTTGCAGTATCTTGATAGGGATGTCATTTATAGGAAAACCACACACACTTTTCTTTACCAAATTTAGGATATCTTTATGACTATGGGAAACCTTGATCATTAAAAAGGATCATAAAGGTAGAATAATAAGATGAAATAGTTATATCTCATTGATAATATAGTACTATAATTAAAAAATTGATTCACATTTACATTTTTCATTAATATAAGAAATAATAATAAGGCTCACAAAATAATTGAAAATGAGGGGTGAGGGGCCCTTTTTTCTACAAAGTAACACATTAAGAATAGGATATAATGAGAGATAATAAATAAGATATTATTTAAAACATATAAAATGGAATATAATACCATTTAATAATAATCAAGAAAGTATATGAAAATAAATTTAAAAATAAAACATAACAAAATTAATGAACTTAAAAAGGAAAGAAGAGAATTGTTGAAACCCTTACCTTAGGAGGATGCTTATTAAAGATTGATAGATACTCATTATAACATTATAACCACCTTATAGGGACTATTGAGATGAAAATTTAGTGATAATTCATTCTAAAAGACTAGGGTGAGGAAAGTGATATGGGAATAGAAGTATTTATACATGAGGAGGGGTGGTTTTAAGGGATTAAATATTGGTTATTTAAGTATACAAGGAAACCAATTTTGGGTGAAATTAATTATAACCACTTTCCTAGATTATTAATGAGATAAATAGGGTGGGTGGATATTAAAAACCTTCTCAAATTGAGACTTAACTTATATATAACCCATTTAATGCATATAAACCAAAAATAATTTTTATCTTAATAATCCAATCATTGGTTCCAAAATGTAAAGTATAAATTAATTAATGAAAATTAATAATTTTAAATTAATTTTTATTATTATTAAACACAATTTTGTTTAATAAAATGTTTCATAAATTTTGGAATCATGTTCACATAATAATAATGTAATAAAATTATAGTGCTCGTAAAATGATAATTTTCACTTTTTCACCAAAAAATAATTGTTGTTGGAAAACTCACACAAATTATCCCAGGGATAATTTTTATGTGATGATTCCAAAAATTAATTTTTTTTTAAAAAAAAATTCTTTAAATATGATAATTAAAATTTTTATATAAAAACCCTTATTTATTGAAAATTAAGAATTTTTATAGCATAATAAACATTGTGACAGTCATAAAAATTACATATGGATTTCTTAAAATATAAAATAATTTAAGAAGTGTTTTATATGATTATTTATTATGTAAATTTTATTTAAAATTTCAAAATTTATCATAAAACTTTTTTTTTAATAGGATATATTGATTCTATATTAATATAGATTTAGTTATATTACAAAATAATCTCTACGATCTCTTAAATTCATCAGAATAACCAACAATAATAATGACAAACTATTTGATTGAATAATTTTTATAATTTCAATGAACCATTTGGATGAAAATAATAAATTCAAATTATCATATTTCCCTATAAATACACCTTCATTCTCACATAGTCACTCACTACTTTGCTTACAAATGTTCTTACACGTCCTTGGATGATGTCATTTGTTTTCCTAATGAACCTCTCTATTTTCATAATATTTATACAAGGGGATATATTTTTGGTGGATTTTAAGCCTTTGGAGTTCCTTTAAGTGAATTTACTATTTTTCAATTTTAATATCCCTTTACTATTCTTAGTTGTACTAGTTCTTATTTACGCATAATTTGTAAAGTTCTTATGAAATTTAAAAGTCATTTTATGTGATTCAATTATAAAACAAAATAAATATATTATTGAGAGGTAATAATTCCATTAGTAAAAGAAGATTATTTTTTGGTTGTTACATTCTTCCCCCTTAGAGGAATTTCATCCTCAAAATTTTACTCTTTGCATAACACTTACTAAATCCAAATGATTCTTAAATTTTATCTATAGAAAGGACACATTATGAACACCACAGAGATGTTAACTCCATATAGAATTACTGGTTATACATAACCTAGTATTATATAGAAAATTTTTATCGATATACGGCTCTATTCCCATATATTATGAATCATAATTCCCCAAAATAAGAAAACTCTGCTCTAAAACCAAATAAGACACCCCAGACCCACACTTTCGAATCTGGTGTTAAACATACATAGTTTTTAATACATTACATGAATTAAAAAAACTCCAAAGATCAAAATTTCAATGTTTTTTGGAACTTGGTGCATTTGAAACTAAACACATTATACAAATTTTATTTGTTCCACAAAGATTCTCCACACATGTAATTCCCTTATACATATCCCTTTCATTGTAATTCCTAGGTAAATTGGGAAACATAAGAAAAGGTTGAGCTATAAATCCATATAAGGGATAAATAATGAAAAATAATAGTTAATAAATTTCATGGGTGAATCATGAGTCATGATATGAGAAAATTAATATGATTACAAGAGTCATAACAATATCAGTACATGAGTCATACTTGACCATAATTACTTTATGAAAAATATGGAAGTATGGATTTTACAAAAACATGATACATTCATAATCATATCCCCATAGCTCATCACTAGGGTGTTTTAAAACATATTACCAAGTATTTTGACCATGGTATACTTACCAAATGAATTGGAGCTCTATCATGTCCCAGCCATTATATTACCAATTTTGTTCGTGAGGGTATCATAAAACATTACCAATGAATGATTCTAAGGTATTATGAATATATCATCTCAAGAGATTAATAATTTACCCAATTATTTGGAGAGCTATCAGGATGAACCCTTGATAATTATAACATATATAAATCCATCAATAGTAATAGTAAGAACCAACATAAAATAAATAGGTATCCAATGAAAGTAAGAAATATATCAACATAAATAACCCTAAACCAAGATAATTAATTATGGGGTATTCACACCATATAGAAACAATAGTGTATGATTTATTCAATAATTTACCTAATAAATAAATGGATGAGTTTTTAGGTGAAAAACCATAAATTTGTAGAATCACATAAGGGTATTAATGCACCTATCTTAGAGAATATCCAACAATAAACTTGGTAAACTATATGATGTTCATAATGAAAAGGGTATTGAACTAATTTAAGGAAAGATAATCATAAGTGTTAAAGGGTACCTTAATGGAATATGGATAAAAATTAAATGCAAATATCAATCCATATACTATAATCCTTTATTATGGTTCATAAAGTGCATGTGAATTATCTAAATAAAATATTTGAGGAGTATCAAACCATGTGTGTCATAAGGCATGTTGTTGTGCACCATGTGATGATTGATTCTAACTCCAATGCATACTTTTTAGGTTTATTACACCTAGGTACAAATATTAAATATCTTTATCCACTTATAGTATCTATACAATGATTTCTTTTTAGGGAAAATCACATAGACTATTCTTTACAGAAATATAGGATGGTTTTATGGCTTCAGGAAACATTCACAATTACAATGGATTGTAATGCTAGTGTAATTAGAGGTAATGGTGATATATCACTTATAAAATAGTTAGGAAATTATAAAAATTACTTATATTAACATTTTTCATCAAAATAAAAAATAATTAATAAGCCTCATAAAATAATGGGAAATGAGGTGTGAAGAAGTCTTGTTTCAGCATAATAATAGGTTTGGGAAAAGATATAATGAGGGTAAATAAATAAAATATCATTTGAAACATATCAAATTGAATATAATTCCATGTAATAAAAATCATGTAAGTATATGTAATGTTCCGGACCTCTCCGGCCCATTCCTTTGTCAAAAGAGGGTCTTGAAGCGTTCTGGAGGGTAAAATGGACTTTTCCTACACTTTTCAGAATTTTGAAACTACATGCCATGTAGTGTGAGTATACGTTGTGTACCCCTTCGTCCGGTATACCCTGTGTTGAAGGTCGTCTACTTTCCATGTGAAATAAATGGGTACACGTCGTGTACCCCATACTACACGTCGTGTAGTCCCTCCCCGCGTACGTGTTACCCTCAAACTGTGTGTTGACCAGTAAATGGTTGTGTGCCATGTTGGAGTCGTGTCCTTGCCATGTGAAATAAATGGGTACACTCCGTGTACCCCATACAACATGTCGTGAAGTCCCTCCCCGCGTACGCGTTACCCTCAAACCGTGTGTTGACCAGTCAACGGCTGCGTGCTGCGTTGAAGGCTGTGTTGGAAGCCGCATGGTGACTGTGTGAAATGGCCGAGTACACGCCATGTACCATAAAGTACACGCCGTGTAATTTTTTTCACGCCTATAAAAGGAGGAGTCCCCTCCTCCTTTTCAACCCACCCCTCTCCTCACCATTCCTCTGAGTAGAGCTCTCCCAAGAGACTCGAAGGCTCTTTTTCTTCCATAACTTCTTCATCCGAGCTCTGATTTACGATCCATCAGTGGCCACGGGATCGTAATGACGAGGCGGAACTTATGATCTTGGATCTTTTTTCTTTCCTTCGACCTTTCCTTCCTAGCTTCCACCCGAGGAGGTTTTTTCGGGTTTTGACAGAACTGACGGACGCCGACGAACGTCTTCTAAACTTGATCCGAGGGAGCGTTGTGATCATAACCTGTTGAGGTAGGGATCTTACCTTCATCTCCCTAAATTTTGCATCATGCGGGGTGGTTATTCTCTTGTTTTCATAATAAACGGTTGAACCATTAAACAAAGATAATAATTGGTTAAAGAACGGGTATGGTGAATTTGTTATGTTTATCTTTGTTTATCCTATTGTTATGTTGTGAATTGAATAGGCTTATGACTACTGAAAATCACGGTCGTTGGGGGCCTTTGATTGTGCAATTAAATGATGCACTATCTTTTTAGACCATTTTTATGAACAGAACTTTGTGGAATGTGGAAATTGGTTAATCACGTAAAGTTGGATGATTAAATGAAAATTTAGAACCCTTGTGTGATCACCCCAATTAAACTAAACTGAAATAATAAACATGTGGGTGATGTTGGGGTTAATTTATGTGAAGGGGGTGTTTTTGTGGGTTGATGTGGATTGGGTGAGCAGCGGGGTTGCGGTTGGCTTGGTTGTGGGTTGGCGTGAATGTTATGTTAGTGATGGGCAGTGGGGCTGCGATTAATGGTATCAAGGGATGATGATGTTCGGTGTGGTTGTGGTTATGGTGGTCGGCAGCGGGGCTGCAGGGATGGGTTGAATGTGAACGAACTATGGGATGTTCTTAATAAATAAAATTGGAAGAGTTAATGAATGGTGGGTCATGATAGTGGAATGGGAATAATAATTAATGGGGCTGGTTGGTTAATAAGAAGGACTTGGTTGTGTTGCTTTTGTTTTTCCTAACTTGATTTGTGGATGGAAGGGATATGTTTTACGAATGATCGATGTAGTTGGTTGTGGATAGTTTCCCAGTAGTTAAGGAACTAATAAACTAATTCTTTTGAAACATGAAAACCTAAATGGGGTTGGGGTTGTTTGTTGTATGCATGCTTCTTAGTAGCAGTGCCAAGGCACGTGATGAGTTCTCTGATTAGAAGATATAGGTTGGGCTGAGTGTTTGATATACATATATATATATATCTGTATCTTTTAGTTTTATCGCACCCCACCCATGTTGATCACTTAGTGCCGAACACTCCCATTTCATGGGAGAGGGTGTTTTCCCCTTAGTTACTAGCTCCTTCCTGCTCCTACTTTCCTAGGTTGTGATGGCTTGAGGTGACCTTACACCCAAGACTCTTCGGGTAGGTTTCGATTTGGGTGGTTTATCCCAAGACTCTTCGGGCAGGTTTTACTATTTACCAAGAACCTTCGGGATGAGGTCCAGGTGTGTGCGGGCGGGATACGTGGTTGTGAGGCCCACGTGTGTGCGGGCGAGATACATGGTTGTGAGGCCCAGGTGTTTGCGGTCGGGATACGTGGTTGTGAGGCCCAGGTGTGTGCGGGCGGGATATGTGGTTTTGATGCCCAGGTGTGTGCGGGCAGGATACGTGGTTGTGAGGCCCAGGTGTGTGCGGGTGGGATACGTGGTTGTGAGGCCCATGTGTGTGTGGGCGGGATGTGTGGTTCTTGAGGCCCAGGTGTGTGCGGGTGGGAAGAGTGTGGCAGTGTCAGGACGTTCTCCCCTAGGAAGAGCAGATAACTAGTGGGAAATGGTGTGGGGTACCCAATACTCTTGTTCTTATATACTACTACCTGTTGAGATTCTGTTTTTGGTGAGTGTGGCTGGTGAGGTTGGGTGGATAGAATTCCTTTCTAGGTTTCTTCTGTTTTTCTCACGGGACATTAGGATGTCTCCCCACTTATGCATGAGAGCTTTAGGTTTCCCTACTGAGTATACTTGTATGCTCACCCAACGTTTACTTTCAAGTTTCCAGGAGGACTACTAGGGTCGTGTGGGACCCTACTAGTCAGGACATTTGGAGTTGTTGCAGTTGTTGTACTCTTGTTTCTTTTGGTATTGTACTTTTGAGCTTTCTTGTACTTGTACCTCGTTTCAGAAATATTTAAACATGCATGTGGGATTGGTTTGGGTTTATTTCTATACACTTTTTCTTTTCCTTTTTGGTGGTTGAATTGTCCTATTTCCCGATCTTAAATAATAAAAATTGTAATGCCTCCCATATTTGTGAAAACTCATACACATGGTGCTAGTCGTCACCCCGGGGTCTACTGGAGGCGGGACTCGGGGGTCATTATCTTCCTTTCACCATTGCCAGCTTAGGAGGGGCATCTTTGGTGGGAGGGGGTCATGACAGAATGGTATCAGAGGTGATGGTTGAGAGATAGGATGGAGTCTGGAGTTAGGCACAATGAGAATTTCATGGAATGGTAGGGCAACAGTGTTGGTTAATCTTGGTGCGTGACATAGGCCAGGGAAGACCGGCTAGGACACGGGATTTTAGGGACCCTGTGATCCGATGCAAGGACTCTGAACCTACCGAATTACCGAGTGAGACTACATTGATTGCATGGTAGAGACACTAGTAAAGGTGCATGCATCATCATGATTGTGTTTTACTTGATTTGGGTGTTCTGGGAAGGAAATTGAAATAATGTGATAAAATAAAACCATGAGAATTTAATTACTACTTGGGCTTAGGAAATCCTTGTTTACCATACAACTATGGCACCTGGACGTCGTCCCCGGGTGGCTCAGATGGTCGAGGCCTAGCAGATTCAGGCGGTCGATCAATTGAGGATTGACCAAGAGGAGGAAGATAGCCAGTGGCATAATACTCTCCGTTCTTTACAGCGGAAGACCCCCAAGAAGTAAAAGGGTAGTACTTCGGATACGTAGACAGACGGGTGGCTTGAGGAGCTAGGGATCGCTTTTACCTTGATCCGTGATCCGAGGGAGTACTGGGTTCCCATATAAATCAGTCAGCTGAGAGGTGCGGCGTGACAGTGATGGACGATCTACCTCGGAGAGAGGATAGAGGCAGACGTTCTGTGGGCTGACTTTGAGAAGGAATTCCAAGAGGAATTCCTTTCTTCCATGATCAATTCGGAGAAGCGGCAGGACTTACTCTCCCTTCAGCAGGGGAGTATGTCAGTATCAAAGTTGGGGATCAAGTTCAAGGATCTCTTGTGCTTTGCTTCGGATCTCTTTCCGGATAAGGAGTCTCGGGCGAGAAGTTTGGAGGAGGCACTTCGTCCTTCGCTCCAGTATGTTGTCACCCCCTTCACCCTTCCGATGTACTTGGTGGTACAGAAGAAGGCAGATACTGTAGAGAGGATGCACTCACTGGGAGGTGCACCATGAGAGGGAATCTAGCCAGGTTCGTCGAAGGGGAAGGCAGTCAGCAGCAGTTCTCTTGCGACGGGACCTTCCAGGTTCAGGACAGGGGGGTAGGCCCCAGCAGTTCCAGTTCATATCTTTCGGTCCTCTTCCCTTTTTCAGGAGCCCAGGACCGAAGTTTTTTTCTTGTGGAGGTTTTGGGCACGTTTAGAGTCGGTGCCCGACCTGAGCTTAGTACGGTGGAGGTCGGTAGGTTCAGTGCCTGCCTCAATAGCACCAGTTGCCGGCGAGGCCCTTCCAACAGTAGCGGGACCCTGCTCCCCTAAGGGAAGACTTTACAGGAGGAGGCCGACCTTAGGGTTCTCCTCAGGGACCTCGACTAGGGCATGGTCGGGGAGGTGGACGACATCAGAGAGGTAGAGGAGCTGGGCGTGGACAGTTGCACGTATCGTAATTGGCAGCTCCAGCGGGACCAGAGGTGGTGCGAGGTACGATTTGTTTGTTCAGCACTCTCGTTTCTGCTTTGTTCAATTCAGGAGCTTCACACTCCTTTGTTTCACCTAGTCTAGCCCGTGATTTGGGACTAGACATAGAGAGACTTTCCATACCACTAGTGCTGAGTACACGAGTTGGAGGCTAGACCAGCGTATCTTGTGTTTGTCGGGGATGTGGGCTGATGTTGGGACCACATCGATCTAGTGGGTATCTTCTTCTGTTACAGATGCAGCCATACGATGTCATCCTAGGCATCGAATGGTTGTTTTATGTTAGTGCCGTTATTGAATGCTTCCGAAGAAGGGTCTTGTTCTTCGACGTGGACGGGCAACGTGTATCTTTTGTTGGCGAGAGGAGCTATCAGGTGGGAAGCCGGTGTTTGGAGCCTCTCCTTTCCTTGTTAGGTGGGTTATCAGTGGTTCCAGCTGATACAGAAATGATGGATGTCCCAGAGGTTGTTGTAGAGTTCCTCGATGTTTTTCCCGAGGAGGTTGTGACTCTACCCCCCCCCCCCCCCGATGTGATGTTGAGTTCGGGATAGACTTACAGCCTGGTACCCGTCCGATTTCGATGGCCCCTTATCGTATGGAACCTTCGGAGTTGCGGGAGTTGTGGATTCAGATTGACGATCTGATGGGGAAGGGTTTTGTTCGACCCAGCATGTCTCCATGGGGTGCTCCAGTTTTTTTCGTGAAGAAGGCAGATGGTGGTCTCAGGTTATGCATAGAATACCGAAGGTTGAATCAGGTAACGGTCAAGAACCATTACCCACTTCCAAGGATAAATGATATCTTCGACCAACTAAGGGGAGCAGGTTGGTTTTCAAAGATTGATCTACGATCTGGATATCATTAGTTAAGGGTAAAGGACAATGACATCTCAAAGATGGTTTTCAGGTGCAGGTATGGGCACTTCGAGTCTGTAGTGTTGTCGTTTGGAGTTACGAATGCACCGGCTATGTTCATGGGACTTATGAACTTTGTCTTCTGAGAGTTTCTGGACCGGTTCATCATTGTGTTTATCGATGACATCCTGATCTACTCAAGATCAGAGGAGGAGCATGTTGAGCATCTTAGGGCAGTATTGGAAGTCCTTCGAAACCCCCAGCTTTATGGTAAATTGTCGAAGTGTAAGTTCTTGACATAAGAATTACACTTCCTTCGGCACGTGGTGTCTCACCATGGAGTGTCAGTGGACCCGTCGAAGGTGGAGGAAGTTGTTTCTTGGGAAGCACCCAAGAGCGTGGCAGAAGTTCGTAGTTTCCTAGGGTTAACAGGTTACTATCAGAGGTTCATTTCGGGCTTCTCTCGAGTTTCTGCTCCATTGACAACTTTGACTAGGAAGAACCAGGTCTTCCTATGGAGCGAGCAGTGCCAGAAATCTTTCGACTACCTGAAGGAGAAGTTGGTCAGTGCTCTCGTGCTCAGGTTTCGAGAGGAAGGGTCGTTTTATGAGGAGTTTTGTGATGCTTTTGGCCTTTTTTTGGGGTGCGTACTGATGCAGAAGAAGGGAGTGATCTATTATGGGTCTAGGAAGTTGCGCCCTCACGAGCGTAACTATGCTACCCATGACCTGGAGCTTGCAGTAGTAGTGTTTACACTGAATTTGTGGCGACATTACCTCTTTGGGGAGCACTTTTTGTCTTCTTAGATCACAAGAGCTTGCATTATATCTTCTCTCAGCGTGACCTGAACTTACGGCAGCATAGATGGGTCGAGTTCCTCCAAGACTATGACTTCGAGATCTCTTACACTAAAGTTAAGGGAAACGTTGTGGCTGATTCCCTGAGCAGGAAGTCACATAAGGAAGTGGTTCGGGAATCCACTGATGCTTGGAAAGCGATGGGAGAGTTGGCTGCCTTGCACTTGGATGCAAGGGTAGAGGGTGTTAGAGGTTGTTTGTTTCAGATGAAGGTGCAGTCCTCCTTGTCGCAGCAGGTGGAAGAGTCTCAGTGGGGGGACTCCGAGGCGGAAGTGATGAGGGATCGTGTCGGTCAGGGAAACGCTCCAGAAGGATGGTCAGAGGACAGCCGACATCGGATGCTTTTTCATGGGAGGGTGTTTGTTCTGGAGGTGATGCATGAGGGAGTTCTCCGTGAGTTCCATAGTTCATCCTTGGAGGTACATCCAGGAGTTTCAAAAATGCACCAAGGCCTGAGGGAACAGTTTTGGTGGCCCGGGGTGAAACGGGTAGTGGCGGAGTTTGTGGCTAAATTCCTAGTGTGTCTGCAAGTGAAGGTTGAACACCGTGTTCCCTGTGGTTTGTTTCATCCTTTAGATGTCCCCGAGTGGAAGTGGGCTGACATCTTGATGGACTTCATCACATGAATACCCAGAGCTCAGGGTGTTTATGATGCTATCTATGTAGTGGTGGATCGACTGACGAAATCATCTCACTTCTTAGCAATTAAGGATTCAGGCCCGGTGATTACCTTAGCACAGAGGTACATAGACGAGTTGGTGCGTTTTCATGGAGTTCCGTAGACTATCGTCTCAGACCAGGATACTCAGTTTACCTCACGAGTCTGGAGGGGGTTATAGCATGCTTTTGGCACCCAACTACGCCTTAGCACTGCTTTCCACCCCCAGACCGACGGGCAGACAGAGCGGACTATCCATATGTTGGAGAACATGCTGTGAGCATGTGTTCTGGATTTCGGAGGATCATGGGTATGACACTTGCCTTTAATAGAGTTTTCCTACAACAACAGCTTACACTCTACTATTGGCATGGCACCATTTGAGGATTTTTATGGAAGACCATGTCGTTCACCCATTTGCTGGTCATAGGTTGGTGAGACAGGTGCTCTTGGGCCAGAGGTAGTACAGAGCACCACTGAGAAAGTCCATCTTGTGCGTGAGAGGATGTAGGCGGCTCAGGGACGACAGAAGTCTTATGATGATCATCGGAGGAGACCCTTGGAGTTCGAGGTGGGAGATCATGTGTTCTTGAAGGTTTCCCCTCGACAGGGGAAAAGGAGGTTTGGGAAGGGGAGTAAGCTCTCCCCTAGGTTCATCGGACCTTTTGAGGTGCTGAGGCGAGTCGGAGAGGTGGCATATCAGCTGGCCCGGCCACCTCAGTTGAAGAAGGTTCATGATGTCTTCCACATCTATCAGCTTTGTCGATACTTACACGACGACTCTCACATTATCGAATGGGGAGATTTAGATATGGGAGACGACACAACCTTCGAGGAACGACCAGTCAGAATCGAAGATCTTAAAGAGAAGGTGCTTCGTGGATGAACCATCACCTTGGTTCGCGTGTTGTGGAGGCATGGCAGCCTCGAGGAGAGCACCTGGGAGCAGGAGACCCAGATGCACGCTCAGTACCTGGAGTTGTTTTGACTTGTGTTTTCATTGTTATTTTGAGCATTGTTTTGATGTTATACTTTGTACGTTGACATATGGAATGCTTGGCTTGTCGGTTATGAGACCTTTTTATTTCCTTGTCCTTTGGAATTGTGTAGCATGTCTGGATGTGTAGGAAAAAGGGAAAAACCTGATCCTTAATCGAGACACATTAATGTGGATGTGATTGAACCCGTGCAGGCGAGTCAGTGCCACCTAAAGTGGATAATATCTCGACATAGGAAAAGGAATTTTCCCCAACCCACGTGTTCAGGCAGTGTTTAGGTTGTGCGGTATTGCGGGCAGTACGAGTTGAAAATCCTAATGTGTGAAAGTGCGAAGACCCAATTCTTAATCAAGACACATTAATGAGGATGCGATTAAACCCGTGCAGGCAATTCAGTGTCACCTAAAGCGGATAATATCTCAACATAGGAGAAGTAATTCCTAACACATATGATTAGGGTTGTTGGATGAGTTCCTGCTATAACGAGGGCCCTAAGAGGTATCTTGTTGGGTTCCTCTGGGTTGGATTTTGAATTCTTGGGGATGAGAATGTTTTAAGAGGTACCTGATGTAATGGCCTAGACCTCTCCGGCCCATTCCTTTGTCAAAAGGGGGTCTTGAAGTGTTCTAGAGGGTAAAATGGACTTTTCCCACACATTTTAGAATTTTGAAACTACACACCATGTACCCCCTCGCCGGGTATACCCCATGTTGAAGGTCGTGTTCTTGCCGTGTGAAATAAATGGGTACACGCCATGTATCCCATACTACATGTCATGTAGTCCCTCCCCACATACGTGTTACCCTCAAACTGTGTGTTGACCAGTCAACGGTCGTGTGCCGTGTTGGAGCCGTGTCCTTGCCATCTGAAATAATTGGGTACATGCTGTGTACCCCATAATACACGCTGTGTAGTCCCTCCCCACGTACGCGTTACCCTCAAACCGTGTGTTGACCAGTCAATGGTCGCGTGCCGCATTGAAGGCCGGGTTGGAAGCCGCGTGGTGACCATGTGAAATGGCTGAGTACACACCGTGTACCATAAAGTAAATGTCGTGTACTTTTTTTTTTCACACCTATAAAAGGAGGGGTCCCCTCCTTTTCAACTCACCCCTCTCCTCCCCATTCCTCTGAGTAGAGCTCTCCCAAGAGACTCGGAGGCTCTTTTTCTTCCATAACTTCTTCGTCCGAGCTCCGATTTACGATCCGTCAGTGGCCACATGATCATAACGACAAGGAAGAACTTATAAGCTTGGATATATTTTCTTTCCTTCGACCTTTCCTTCCCAGCTTCCACCCGAGGAGGTCTTTCCGGGTTTTGACAGAAGTGATGAACACCGACGAACGTCTTCTAAAGTTGATTCGGGTGAGCGTTGTGATCAGAACCTGTTAAGGTAGGGATCTTACCTTCATCTCTCTAAAATGTGCATCATGCAGGTTGGGTATCCTCTTGTTTTCATAAGAAACGGTTGAACCATTAAACAAAGATAATAACTGGTTAAAGAATGGGGATGGTGAAGTTGTTATGTTTATCTTTGTTTGTCCTATTGTTATGTTGTGAATTGAATAGGCTTATGCCTACTGAAAATCACGGTCGTTGGGGGCCTTTGCTTGAGAAATTAAATGCTGCCCTGTCTTTTTAGACCATTTTTGTGAATGGATCTTTGTGGAATGTGGAAATTGGTTAATCATGTAAAGTGGGCTGATTAAATGAAAATCTGGAACCCTTGTGTGATCACCCCGGTTGAACTAAACTGAAATAAGAAACGTGTGGGTGATGTTGGGGTTAATTTATGTGAAGGGGGTGTTTTTTGGGTTTATGTGGATAGGGTGAGCAGCGGGGCTACGGTTGGCTTGGTTGTGGGTTGGTGTGAATGCTATGTTAGTGACAGGCAGCGAGGCTGCGATTAACGGTATCAAGGGATGATGATGTTCTGTGTGGTTGTGGTTATGGTGGTCAGCAGTGGGGCTGCAGGGATGGGTTGAATGTGAATGAACTATGGTATGTTCTTAATAAATAAAAGTGGAAGAGTTAATGAATGGTGGGGCATGATAGTGGAATGGGAATAACAATTAATTGGGTTGGTTGGTTAATAATAAAGACTTGGTTGTGTTGCTTGTGTTTTTCCTAACTTGATTTGTGGATGGAAGGGATATGTTTTACGAATGATCGATGTAGTTCGTTGTGGATAGTTGCCCAGTAGTTAAGGAACTAATAAACTGATTCTGTTGAAACATGAAAACCTAAATGGGGTTGGGGTTATTTTTTGTATGCAAGCTTCGTAGTAGCAGTGCCAAGGCACATGCTCAGTTCTCTAATTAGAAGCCATAGGGTGGGCTGAGTGTTTGGTACATATATATGTATCTTTGAATTTTATCGCACCCCACCCATGTTGAGCACTTAGTGTCGAACACTCCCATTTCATGGGAGAGGGTGTTTTCCCCTTAGTTACTAGCTCCTTCCTGCTCCTTTGTCCCTAGATTGTGATGGCTTGAGGTGACCTTACACCCAAGACTCTTAGGGTAGGTTTCTATTGGGGTGGTTTATCCCAAGACTCTTTGGGAAGGTTTTACTATTTCCTAAGAACCTTCGGGATGAGGCCCAGGTGTGTGCGGGCGGGATACGTGGTTGTGAGGCCCATGTGTGTGCGGGCGGGATACGTGGTTGTGAGGCCCAGGTGTGTACGGGCGGGATACGTGGTTGTGAGGCCCAGGTGTGTGAGGGCGGGATACGTGGTTGTGAGGCCCAGGTCTATGCGAGCAGGATACGTGGTTGTGAGGCCCAGGTGTGTGCGGGCGGGATGTGTGGTTCTTGAGGCCCAGGTGTGTGCGGGTGGGAAGAGTGTGGCAGCGTCAGGACGTTCGCCGTTATGAAGAGCAGCTAACTAGTTGGAAATGGTGTGGGGTACCCAATACTTTTGTTCTTATATACTACTACCTGTTGAGATTGTGTTTTTGGTGAGTGTGGCTGGTGAGGTTGGGTGGATATAATTCCTTGCTAGGTTTCTTCTGTTGTTCTCACGGGACATTAGGATGTCTCCCCACTTGTGTATGAGATATTTAGGTTTCCCTACTGAGTATACTTGTATGCTCACCCTACGTTTACTTTTAGGTTTCCAGGAGGACTACCAGGGATGTGCGGGACCCTACTAGTAGGGACAGTTGGAGTTGTTGCAGTTGATGTACTCTTTTTTCTTTTGGTATTGTACTTTTGAGCTTTCTTGTACTTTTACCTTGTTTTAGAACTATTTAAACATGCATGTGGGATTGGTCTGGGTTTATTTCTATACACTTGTTCTTTTCCTTTTTGGTGGTTGACTTGTCCTATTTCCCGATCTTAAATAATAAAAAGGGTAATGCCTCCCATATTTGTGAGAACTCATACCCTTGGTGCTAGTCGCCACCCCGGGGCCTATTGGAGACGGGACTCAGGGGTCATTATCTCCCTTTCACCATTGCCAGCTCAGGAGGGGAATCTTTGGTGGGAGGGGGTCGTGATAGTATATGAAAGTAAATTTAAAAATAAAATCTAACAAAATTAATGAACATGAATGGGAAATAGGAGAATGGAGGAATTTCTTACCTTGGGAGGATAGTTCTTAAAGATAGAGACAGACTCTTTAAACCTTATAACCTTCTTGGATGGATTCTTGAGAGGGAAATTGTGTGAGAATTTTTTCTTAAAGTCTTTTTTTAGAATTTGAAAAGGGAATTGGGGTATTTATACATGATGAGGGGTGGTTTTAAAATATTAAATATTCATTATTTTATTACATAATACAACCACTAATGGATGAAAAGAATTTAAAAAAAATCTGGATTATTAATGAAATTAATAGTGTGGTTAGAATTTAAAACCTTTCCCAAATAAAAACTTACCTTTAAAAACAACTCATTTAATTCACACAATCCAAAAATAATTTTTTTCTCAAAAATAAATTTTTTTATTCCAAAATGTAAATTATAAAATTTTAAATTAAAATTATTATTTTTAATTTTTTTTATACATATTAAATGAAATTATTATTGAATAAAATATATCATAATTTTTTTAATCTTATTTCCATAATAATTATGTCATAAAATCACAGTACTCATAAAATGATGATTTTCAGTTTTTCACCAAAACATGTAGTTGAAAAAATCCTAAAAATTAACCCAAGGAATTTTTTTTTTGGATTAGTATAAAATTAAATTTATTTTTACAAAAAGAATTAAAAATATGATAATTTTTAAATTTTTAATAAAAATTGTTATTTATTGAAAATTTGTAATTTTAATAGCTTAGTAAACATTCTAAAAGTTATAAAAAATATATTGGGTTTTGTTAAAATATAAAATCATTTAATTTTTTTATAATTTTATTTCATGTTGTAATGTTTATTTAATACTTTAAAAATTATCATAAACCATTTTTTATAGAATATATTTATTTTCAATAATAATAAAGTTTTATTTATATTATGAAATAGCCCTGATTGTCACTTAAATACGTCTGCATAACCAACAATGATAATGAACAGTTATCTTATTGACTAATGTTCATAATTTTGATCAACCATATTGGCTGGTAATCATATTGGAAAAGTATTATATTTAATTATAAATAAACTTTCATTCTAAATTTATCACTCACTACTTCACTTACAAAGGTTCTTATACATCCTTATATAATGCCAATTGTTTTCCTAATGATTCTCTTTATTTTTATAATCATTACTATTGGGGTGATCTTTTTTGTGGATATTAATCCTATAGAGTTACCTTTAGTGAATTTATTATTCTTTAATATTTATATCCACTTACTATTCCTAGTTTTCCTAGTCCAAATTTACGCATAATGCATACAGTTCTTATGAAATGTAAAAGCCTTTTTATGTTCCTGTATATTGTCAAACAAAATAAAAATATTTTTGATATAAAATTTTTCCTTTATTAAAAGAATAATATATTTTGGGTATTTACCCCCCCCCCCCAGATCATAACATCCTTCTATTAGACCCTAAATCTTAACCCGGACAGTGCCACTATACTTCATGATGGGTTTCTCCTGTTATTAAAATGTAACAATTGGGGCCTGTAAGCACCCCAGTTTCCCTACAGACATGTGCTTCCCTCTATATGGGGCTCACCCACATTCCTTAACAGGTCATCAGACTAAGGAATTTCCCCACAGGGAAACACATGTTCTTTCTAATATTCTTTTTCCATCCTCACACAAACCTTGTAAAACTTCCAAGGAGGACGACCATCTAGATCACTACTCTCAACCAAACCTCTTTAACTATGGAGTTCCAATAAAGTAGGATCACAAAAATATAGGATCAAATTCTTAACATGGTTAGTAAAATTTAACACTTTTTACCCTTTAACTCCCTAGGGTGCTAGATGATTTTTCATTATTTTATCAAAATCTCATTTAGTATAAAAGGTATTTTCCCTATTCAATGAATGGAATTATGATCAAGTATAGTTTTATTCTTTAAGTGATTGATGAAATTATTACATATTTTCTCACAAAATTATCCTAATAATTTCTATAGATGATTTTTTTTATGATTATAAAAATAAAATGACATATTATAGTGACTTTTCAATAAAAAGGGGGTTTTTTCATACTTGATGTGTTTTATGAATTTTTTTGATTATGTTATAAAATAGAAACCCCAAGTTTATCCTATGGGATTTATAAAGTTTACTGGTAGTTTATCATGATTTATATTATATTATTTTTGTATTGGGGTCATGATTTCATTGATTTTTTTAATTTATAAAGGCTCATTTTTCAAAAAAAAATAAAGGGCTTTAATTATATTTTTTTTTTCATATTTAATGAATTTTCCACTTAGTGTTTTGGTTTATATGGATATGTAATTGTATGATGTGGATTTTATATGGTTAAATTTAAATGTGCAAGGGGTTTTTTCTTTGAAGGGTGTTTATAGGTGAGGTGTAATATTATTTTATGTATGTTATATTGATTTGATAATGTATTACTTACCACCAATCAGAATATTAGGGGAATCCTTTGATTATTCTCCCTTAGTGGATTATTATTCTCTAGTTAGTGGGGTTTATTCCAGAGGAGACTAAGGAAGAGAAAACTAATGTGTATGTATAGTTAGGATCCCATCAGATAGTAATATGATGGATTTTACCTTATTTATTTCTCAGATTTTACCCTTAGAACATAGAGTGTTATCCCATTATAATCATTTTGGGATAGTTTTGTGATTATATTATGATTTATTTTTGTGTTGATTCACTCTTATCATACAAAATATGTTGTGATATTCTTATACCCCATGACATGATATACATATTACTTTATTTCACGATGATTACTCTCTTTTATAGTTTTTTAGAATATTATAATTGTTCGGTTGAGGTTTATGGTTATAATAAATTTTTTTGTCCAAGATATTTATTATTTGGTTGATTTATTAGTGAAAATAAAAGTGATTTAAAAATATTTCAAAATTTTGTTTTACAATATTGTCTTCAGTATATAGGTAAATATTGGTTTCAAACTAAAAAAAAACATTCTTATTTGAAAATATAAAAGTTTAATTATTTATAAATAAGAAATCAAATGGTACTTTTTTATTTATAGTTCAAATTATCACTACATGGTTTTTTCAAGAAAATGATTTATATATAGAATCTGATGGAATCCTACTGGGAATTTTTTTATCACATCATAAATTTTTACTTCGTGGGTATGTAGTCTTTTTTCATCTAATACTAGTAAATATTGATTTCTCTTTATATATTGGATAACCATGTTATGGTTCAAGTATAGAGGAAGTAGGAAGTAATGTATATTCTCTTAACATATAGAGATGGTAAGTTGGTCTTCTTTTGGTTACGCATTTGATGATATATTACGAAACAATTTTGTATATTCATCAAACTCATCCTTTATTATTAATAATCTCTTATTAATTTTAAATTTCAATAGTTTTACAAAACATGTGGTGGTATATTTGAAGGTTTCATATTTTTTTCATTTATCTACCATGTTTTATGGTATTTTATTTTCTATCAAATAAGTACATTGTTTGTATAATTTACTTTCGAAATGTGTTTATCTCATTAGTGTGAAAAATCCAACTGAAAAATCCTTATTTTCAAATTAACAGTTGAAATATATTCTTTCATTCTTATTTAATAAGTTTAAAGTATTCTTAATCGAGTAATGATGATGCACCAATACTTTTTTTAGCTTATGGTGTTCAGGAACACACTTCAGGCCTTATAAAAGAATGAATCAAGTACGGTATTGGTGTAGCCTAATTTAGTTTGTTAAAAAATATATTAGAGTTTGGTTTTATTTTATATTTTTTGGGAAATGAGTTATAAATGATATGAATTTTAAATATGAGCTTTGATTTTAAATTTTTTGACATTTTATGATCTAATTTTTTGTTAATATGTTTTACATGGAGGTTGTGTGGGATTTTGAGAGACTCAATGGTTTTTTAGGGAAATCAGATAATTATATGGATGAATACTTATGAATGATTTGTAAAACCAAGATGAAACCATGTGTTTAGTTCTAAATGGTTCCATAAGATAATCACATTGTTAGAACATCGTTTTGGAAACTACATAACTTTATATGATCTTTAATTTTATGATATTTTTTAAATCAAAGGATTTCACTTTTTTATTATCTACTATTTTTTACTTGTGATAAAATTGATGGGGAATTTGTAAAATAATTAATATTATTTGATTGGGTCAATTTTTTTATTTTATATGATGGTACTTAGGTGTTAATTATTAGGAACTAAGGGTCATGCACATAAAATATTTTATAAAAATTACTTGAATTTATATTAAAATAATCACAATCAAAAGTGTGTTTTTTGTTTATGGTTGATTTTCAAAGTGATTCCCTTGGTTTCCAATTATTATAAAGTAAATTCAAAATTTTCATTATAATTGTACAAAAGGAGATTTTTATTTTTTTTATTAAAGGTTTTTATATTAAAATGGGTTTTCTTAGACTATATTTCAATAATACATTGGTTAAGTTTCCTCACACGTCATATGTTAATAAAATGCATTGGATATTATTGTTTTTTAAATAGTATTTTTAGGATATATTGGTTTTATTTTGATTGATTAATATTTTAATTCAAATATTTTTAATCTTAGGATACTTTTTGATGATTTTTAATGTTTATTTTTATTATAAATTCATCCCACCTAGAGATCCTCAAATGAATTATCAGGATGAATTAATTGATACTTTTCCATAATCTAATCCTCTAAATGATTAGTAATTATATGAACCATTCACCTATAATGTTCAATATTTGAAAAGTAATTGAGGTCACATCCTAGATCAAGTTAGATACTAGACTCCAGAATTCTAGGAAAGTAAACCTCTTGTCTTCCCACATGAGAAAGATTCTCAAGATGTAACTGAGTAGTTAAAAGTGATTTAATAAATATTTAGTCTTATAAAGTTTCCTCATATTTTCAATATTAGGTCTTATACTTTCACTCTTGAAAGTATTAGTTAGAAATAGTGGATGTCCATTATTTAGGCCAAACCACAAAAGGACTTTCCATAGTAAGGTTTCAAGGTATTATTTATTAAAAAATTCTTCCCTAAATCCATAAATCTAGAAGGGGATGAAATTTTTCTATTTTCAGTAGAACAGTAAAGTAGTGATTTAGTACATCAAATAATTATCTAATATAACACTATGTTTATCTAATATAATTTCATATGATACATTTAAATATCAGTTTTTTAAAAGAGATCTCTATCAAGATATACAGCCAAAGATTGTTTTTATATACATGCCTCTTATATGGAAGTAAGTTATCAATATTTTAGGATATAGGTAATCATGTTAGACTAGTATTAAAATAAGGAAGCTTTTGTAACACATGGATGCAATTAAAAGGTGATTAGTGGTGAGAATTTAGAGCATATTGATCCCAATAGATAATAATGGGTGGCAATAAATATTTATCATAATTCACTTCTTCAAAATTTTATATGAGTAAGCCACTAGTGTTCTATAAAAGTGAAAATCCCTGTAAGAACATTCCTACATGTAAAGAAGATTCTAAATATTTTCATAGTTTTGGTTAATTATGTTAACTTAATATATTATATAGAGAAATTTTTTAAGTGAATAATGCACTTAGTCCTAACCTCTCATAATATATTCTTTTTAAAATTGATGGATTTATAAAAAGTATACTCGATCTATTGAATGAGTGGAACTAAAAATGTAGATTTAAAATCTTATTCAGGTGAGGATATCCAAGAACACATTAAATCTAGGTAGGAAAATCTCTTAAAAGATATTGTTTATACATCTGAAATTATAGAAATATAAATTTGAGGTATTTATTTGAATCTCTTATCCATATTCTTTGATTTATTTTAATTTATTATATTTCTTAGTCCGCATATGGATTCAATTGATGTATTTATTTTTAGTAATCATTAATAATTATTTTAATCATTATCCAATAATGTTTGATTTTCCTTGTGAAATCCTTATAGATTCATGAGTATTTTAGATTTGATGGTGTCAATAAAAGGTTTTCTTTGTAAGTGTCAGTTTATTTTTCCATAAATTTTTGGAATAACTCGATATTGGATCATATATTGACTTATTGAATTGGAAAATTTCATATCATGAATTTGATTCTCAATATAAGGTATTTTAATCCTATAAGCCATTATACAATATGAATTACAAATAATGGGACGACACTAGCATATAATTTTTTTTCTTAGAAATGTTTTTCATTTTTAAATTTCCTATTTCTCACATATTCTCTTATCACCAAGTAAGAATAGAGTATCAAAAATATATTAAAGGTTCTACTACCCTTCCCAACTATTCCAAAAATAAACACAGAGTTCTTAAAAGATATGTATTTTTCTGATATTTTAGAGAATCAAGGATAAATATTATCATTGGTGGAATGATAATCTATGATAAATATCAATTATAATGGAAAAATAATTGAATTATTTTGAGAATCCTTCTTAATTTCTACTCAATTGGGTCATGGATTTTTAGGAATGTAAGGTAGGTTACAATAATATTTAACAGAATTTTCAAGATTTCCTACTTTATGTTACTCATTATCACCTTTAAACCTATTTATATTTTTGATAGGGGAGTTTTGGGCTTATGTTGTTTTTAAAAGGGTTTAACCTACCTTAATTTTTTTTAATAATGTATTTTGAGTTTAGATTCACTGATTTATAGTAGTTTTATCTATGTAACTCATTTTTATTATTAAACGAAGCGTGATTTATAATTTAAAGTTAGGTTTTATTTGATATAAGATTGATATTGTATGTCTAAAATTGTTCTATAATGAGTCTTTATTTTTTTTAAATATCACATGGAATAAAGTGTATTTTTTATATTCAAAGTATTAAATAATACTCAAGTATCTTTTTTTCTTTAGGTGCTACATGAAATTCATAGAGAGTTTTCTCATGTAATAATCTAAATGACTTTTATAGATGAAATTATTATGAATTATAAAGAAAAATTAAAAAATTATTGGTGGTTTTTTCAATGAAAAATGGGTATTTTTATTCATAAAGTATTTTATGAAATGTTTTGATAAGGTTATAATAAAAAACACAATGTTTAACATTTTGGTTGTCCAAAGTTAACTTATGATTTATTATAATTTATATTGTTCTGTTATTGTACTTATATTAAGGATTAATCTATGTTATCAATGCCTAAAGTCTAATTTGGAATGTGAATGAAGAGATTTATTTATGTTTTTTTTACTTTTGATGGAATTGGCCCTCTGTATTTTGGTTTATGTGGATATGGAATTATATGATGTGAATTGTCTATAGTTGAATATAAATTGGTAAAGGGTTGTTTCTTTGAGGGTTATTTAGAGGTTGTGTGTTATTTTATTTGAAATATTTCTTATTTAATACATAATATAATACTTTGAACTGATTTATCATCTCTAGTTATAATTTCATGGAAATCCTTCAGAAATTATTTGGGAATTTCAGGGATGAGTATTGCACTATCTAAGATTACGAATCAGATAGTTTCCCCTTAGTAGATTATTATAATTTTTTAACATCCTATTACCTAGTTTTAGGTACATATTACCTTTTGTTTTGATAAACCATTTTTTATATCTTATTTTAGGTTGTTTTTGGGGGCTGTTGGAAATTTTTTGATGTTTTCAAGCCAGTACATGGTTGGTGCAAAATTAGAGAAACTACATGGTTTAGCTTAGGAAACTATGTTCCATGTGTTATAGTTCTGTAGGGGGTGCACAGTTAGTTAAATCTATGTCTCCTTCCCTTAAAACCATGTGGGATGGGATAGTGGGGATCACATGGTTGGAACACTATTGTAAAAATGTGTTTCCAAACCATGAACCCTCTCTCTAGTAATCCAGGAGGACGTATAGGGTCGGTGTATAGTTTATAAAACCATGAATCCAAACCATGTTAATCTCTATATAATTATAGTAATTATGCATGGTTTTTACTAACCAGGTGTCCTAACTAAGAAAGCTATGTGACTGGATTTTAATCTTCTGAAAATTTTAATTAAAGTCCCTCCTCTTAAAATATTAATATACTCCTAATTAGATATAAATTGATCCTTTAGATTTTTTAAGATATATAGAGAGGATATTCTGTCTTTCATATTCTTATCTTCTTAGATCTAATTGTTAGTGGGTGAGACTGGTCCCTATCTAGTAAGTGTAACCATCTTGATTAGTAATTATTTTTTATTTCTCTCTCAAATTATTTGAGAGTGGTGAATCCTCTCACTGCTAATGGGATGAAACCATCATTTAATGTATTCTAATTATAGGGATTTTTCTTTGATCTCCCTCACCTCCATATCTCTGTAATAAATTCCCATTTCGGGTGATTTACTGATCAAGCGAATAAATTTAGATGATTCTATAAGTATTTTCCCTACACAAGATCTCTCAAATGCTTTCCATATTTGAAATGTATTTTTAATTGTTTTTTGAAACTTAATTTGAGAATCTTTCGATTGTTATTTTCCAATGAAATATAAGTGTGAACAAAGAACATTTTTCAATGTCTTTTAAAATATTGGGATGAATTTGAGAAAAGAGGGATTATATTGAAAAGTTATTTGATGATATTATTTTATGTTGATTCTTGAGAAATATTTCTTTAAATCGAATTTTTTTTTAAGGAATGAATTTCATAAAAAATCTATGATTTGGTTTTCAAATTTAAATGGAATGTTGAGAATTTAAATTGGGAATTTGAATAGTGAATGATAAATTAAATTTAAAATATTGATTTTATCTTGATTTATTCATTAACTAAAAGCACATGTGAGCTTCAGGAGTTAGTGGGTGACTAGGATAATTGTGATGGGACTCTAAACCCATAGAAATTTATGTACAATGATAACTCTAACAAAAACAAATTTTATATAATTTTTCCAATTAGGTGTTGATTAATCTTATCTCAATGGCCTAATCCTTAGGAACATGTGCACACCTTCAACCATGATTGATTGGCTGAGCAGTGTTAGAATCCTAGAGCTAAGAACTAACAAACCTAATGGAATATGATCATGGTACTTTATTTTGATTTGATTATTACATGCCAGTAGTTTATTAAAATAATTATTTCATGCCCTTATATTTTATTAAAATTTTAATTTAATCCTATTTTCACATATTTTCCTATCTAATTGATTCAAAATCTTATTTGACTGAGAATGTTAAATTTTTTCCATGCCTTCTGTTTATTTATATTGATTCACAAATAGTTTATTTTTTACTAAACTACTTAAAGAACATTTGGTGAAATCCTATTGGGAATTTTTATCACACCCTACATTTTACTTCAGGTATTTGTAGATTATATTATTCTAGGTCTAAAAAAAAGAACCACTTGGATGTGGTGGGTGTACTTGACTAGAAGGACCTTGGGGGATGGCAGTGACTGATGGAGTGGTGATCCACTTGTTAGACATAGATTTTGGGTTTATTCATTATGGATATTCTATTTATTTATTGGATGATATACCATCATATCTCAATATTTCTTCTTGTGGCATTATTTTCTTCTTGAAGAATTTTTTTCATACTGAATGTTTGTTTTATCTTCCATGTCTATTTCAGCTCAGGTACCAATGTTTTAGGGTATTCGGGTCGGTTCATAACAACATTGTAAAGAACTGGAATTTCCATGTAATTTCTTTTGAATTAAATGGGAATTTTATAAGTCTGAAAAAATTGACGGCGTGTGATTCCGAGTCCTGGAGTGCCTGGTATGAATTTATGAACTTTATTTAAGGTACGTTTAGTAAACGTGCGAGCAGGTTTTTCTAAATTTTTAACTGGTGATCAGAATTGAAATCTAACGGCACCGTTGAACTCATAGTGCTGGTATTCGCTTAAGGATACTTTCTCCTCGATGACAATTGGTCAAGGGTGAAAGATAATTTTTGAGTTTTTTGTGGAAATAATAAAATCAAATAATCACACATTTTATTTTATTTGTTAAAACCCCTCTAATTGAGTTAAGGTGGTGGGGACCACCGAAGACCAAAAAAACTCCCAAATTTGAATTTAGGGGCAGGGACCACCTGACCCCTCTTTATGGGGGAGAAACCTCTCAACTCCCCCAATTAATTCTTTATGTCAACATAAAATTAATTTTTATGTTTATAATTAATTTTATGTGTCAACATAAGAATTAAATGTTAAGTTACCAATTATTTTTATGTGACAACATAAAATTAAATGTTAGGTTATGATTTAATTTTATTTTGTATTGACTATTTCTTTTCTCCTCAGTGGAATTGGGGAAGGGATTGGAAAAAGAGAATTGGGAGAGAACTTGAAGGATTATCCTCCCCGACGAAGAATACCAACGATGAACGTCAATGAAGAATGCCGACTTCTACTCTGACTTCTTCTAAGGGACGTTCATTGAGGAGGAACGTATTCAACGTCAACGAACTGACAATCGAGGAAAACACCGATGTCTGTCTTTTCCCAATGATTTGTCTTCTTATTCGACTTCTCTCTTCGTCATCAACAATCAACCAAGGTAGGGGTTTATTTGTGTATGAATACTTTTCCCATGTTCTTCCCTTGAATTATTTTTTGAGATGAGTAATAAATAGTTGCGGGAGGTTTTAAAGATTGATGTTCTTCCTCAAATTCTTGTTAATCCATATGCTACCACCCTAACGCGGAGGGTACGAGCCAAGAAAACATGGCTGGACCCCTCCGCAAATCTTTTGATGATTTGTGGTGTTGAACGCAATGAAGGCGACGGTGCAACGACACTGCCCCGCAGACACCACTGCCTCGTGGCCTCCACGCTCTTGTGGCACCGCTGCGGACAAGCCGATCTGTGGCACCCACAAACATCGTGTCCCGCGGCTCTGCCACCCGTGGCCCTGTCGCGCCGCCCACAACCGCCATCGTTCGGGCTGAGCCGTCGCCACCGACCAGGCCGAGCCACCGTCGTCATCCTCGGAACCTTCGATGTCATCCGCTGAGCCGCCGCCGCCATCCGCTGAGCCGCCTCACCAACCAAGGCTCTCTGCACCACTCCGGCCGAGCCACCAACGGCCGAGCCGCTCCAGCCAAGCCACCCATGGCCAAGCAGCTCCAGCCGAACTTCCCGTGGCCCCGAGCCGCTCCGTCCGAGCCGCCTCGTGGACCTGAGCCTCCCCACAGACTCGAGCCTCTCTGGTCGAGCCACCCCATGGCCTCCGCCCTCCTGGCTGAGCAGCCCCAGCTGAGTCACCCTGCAGCCTTGCGTTATCCCTGGCAGAACCCCTGCAGCCCCTCACGGCCTGCCAGACCGCCCAGTGAGCTGGGCTGGACCCAGCGGGTCGGGTCAAACCCAATGGGCCAGGCCTCACTGCGATCCGGGCCATACCCAGTGGGTCAGGCCGTGTTGACCCGAACCGGGTTGGCCCAATCCGGGTCGGGTCAGGTCAGACCGGCCGGGTCGGACCAGACCCGGGCCCACTACAACCCATTTACTTCTTTTGGCCATAACTTTGGTACCAGACGTCTGTTTGAAAAACCATCATTGGCGTTGTAAATCTTGGAGTAATACGGTCCCTTTGAGTATACCCCCATTGTAGTTTTGGATTAATATGGGGAATGGTCAGGTTGGATCGAGCACGAATCCAACAGGGCCCTCGGGACTAAAAGGCTAATAACTCACAGATCGGGCATTTGATTGATGTGCTGTCTATTATGTTGACACCCCTATGATTTGGAGGACCTTTGAGTTACTTCCTTATGGTATTTAGTGTTAGTTGGAGTATAGAATAGGAGATCATGGAGCAGACCCTCCCGGAGATGAACGAGCATAGTGCGGGAACCAAGTAGCTAGCAGAGACTTGACAACTGCTGACCTTTTCAACTCGGAGTGACTTGAAAGGTCTAGTGGGGAGAGCCTTTGTGTGATGTGGTATACCCACAGTGTGGAGCTCCTCTATGTGATACGGAAGACCCACGGTACTCGACAGGAGGGGTACCTCAGCAGGCCACGATGGGGATCACCTCTGTGTGATGTGGCATACCCATGGTATTCAACATGAGGAGTATCTCAGAAAGTCACGAGGGGGATCGCCTCTAGGTGACGCGGCAGACCCATGGTGGGGAGCGCCTCTATGTGACATGGTAGACCCATGGTACTCAACAGGAGGAGTACCTCAGTAGTCCAAGATTAGTGGGAAGCACCTCTGTGTGACTTGGCAGGCCCACTATACTTGATAGGGGAGGGGTTCTCTAGTAGCCGAGGTGTTCGATGATGTGACTGGAGATGTTACTTCTTACGACCCCTAGAATAAATCCTGGTTGAGCTGAGTCAGTATCTCTATGTTTTCCTCATGTTTGAGATGGATTACATTATATCTTAGGAATATGTATGGGCATATACCTGAGTAGGGTTATCTATTGATTTCATACTTTGTGGTTTAAACATGGTAGTTTTTGTGATACCTTGAGGGTCTCAGGGTCCCTAATGAGTATCATTATACTCACCCCTGCACGGGCTATGCCCGAACCTTGTTGTGTTGGATGTAGACAACAGACATCGCTTACTGAGGCTGAGAGTACCAGGACTGGACGGTGCCCGGAGGTGGACCATACGGCATGTCAGTACGTAGAGGAGATGGGTGGATGTGGAGTGATGAGGAGGAAATCTGTACCTACCCTTTAGGTAGGAACCTTGGAGGACGATCCATTAGCTATCTTTTCTCTTTCTTCGGTTGTTTGGTATTTTAGTTGTACTTGTATTTATACAGTTGGGCTTGTATTCTGGCCCCCTTTTTACTTTCAGCACTCTTTTTTTTATATAATTGACTAGTGTTCATATCTTTTTGTGTACTTGGTTGTGTGTGCTTACAGGTTATAAAAGTAATGTCTTCCAAGTTTTGGGGAATACACCTTTCGGTGCTAGTCACCATCCCCTGGCCTATGGAAGGCGGTCTTGGGGTAGTCACGGCACGGGCCCCGGGGGACGGGTCATGAAAAAAAAAGTATCAAATGGAATGTTAAGAATCTCTCCTCAGTGTTGGAATGTAGTCTGGGATTTCCCCATATCCATTGGGTAGAATTTTTAGGACTTAAGTAATAGTTTATGTGTAAGTTTCTATCTAAATATCATTATATCAAGCCTCAAGTCACCAAGGGTGTTATGAAAATCATCTTTGAAGAACTAATTCATCTCATTCTTGTATTTTTTTAAACTTGATATGAGTATTTTTTAAATCATATAAAATTGAATTTTATATGTTGGAATTGATATTCCTATATATATTTATTGAGTTGATGATCGAAGTATCCCTGCTGATGTTTTCGTGTTGCATGTTGATGCTTCATAGTACCATACCCCCTAGAAAACATTTGAATAGAACTCGAGAGATAGATTTAAATGAACCAAAGTAAGAAAACCATCCAATCGATCAAAACCTCGTGGTGATAGTGGTGTGTGTGTTATATTCTCAAGGATAGGTAGCTTTTCCCATTCCTATCATATCTCTCATAGTGGAACATAAAAGGGTTAAAACTAGAGATCATGATCAGGAGTTTCTTCAGTAAAAACCACCATCATTCCAAGGCTCGAATGATCCTCAGGATGAGGAATATTGGTTGAAAATATAGATTAGATTTTTTAGTTCTTGGAAACTCCAAATTTAATGGTGGTGAAATGTGTCTCATTCAAGATTGATGTTCCTAGCATGAGGTGTTGGGATTCATTAATTTTAGTGAAGAAACATGAAGTATTAGAATGGAAAGGCTTCAAATATCTATTCATGGATCATTTCTATCTAGAATATATGGTTTTGTAAAAAATTTCTTAACTTTCTCAGCCTATAAAAAGGTGATAAAATGGTAACTCAATATGAAAACCACAGTGCTAAAATTGTTCAGTTTTCTATCTAGGTAGTACCAAATAAGAAGATGAAGACCCTAATATTCTAGACAGGTCTTTGATCTAATATACAACCAATGTTTTTCATATTTAATCTCACAAATTATGTATATGTGTTGTATAGATATTTGATAGTTAAGCTTGACCTGGATGGTAGGTCAGGTTTGATAGTTGTTCCTCCTACTCCTAGTGGTAGTTCTCTTAATTAATTGAAATGAAATAGTAAATGGGATGAGTCTCATAGAGGATCTTGATAACATACATCATTCATACCTTCTACAATAATTGTAAAAGTCCCATTGACTTGCTTTAAATGTGTCAAGTTTGGGCACTCAAATTGGGTTTGTACTAAGGTTCTAAAAATATTTAATTCATACAGTCGCTCAAGCCACATGCAGAGGTTCTATCATGTATTTTCTAGCCTGTATAGTGGAATGGGATAATTGATGCTTAAATATAATATGGTGTAGTTAGATGCTTCAATATCTAAGAGGTTCTATCCATAGGAATTTCTGAACAAATATTATTTACAAAGCAGACAGGTCTCTAGAGGAAGATAATGCAGGTCTAGTAATAGTGATAGGTATCATCACTATAGCTTCATCATTAAGAACTTATTTATTTGATATCAGTGAATCTCATTTGTTCCTATTGATTTTCATTGTTAAAGTGTTAAACCCTCTTATGTATATTATGTCTTAAGTGATAAATATTATTATTCCAACTATAATGAAGAGATATAAGGGTCTATAATTCCCCTCTTGTGCCTTATCTTTATCAAATATCAATCTCATCTAGGACTTTCTAGTTCCAGATATGAAACCTCTAGATTTCATTATTGGGATGGATTGGATGGTTTACTATAAATTCTAGATTTATTTTTATCTTCAGTATATCTCCTTTACTTCCACCGATGGGGTGTGTCAAATTTTCTAGCAAGAATGTGACCAAAGTTCAAGTAGATCTAGATAATCTCTTTTTGAGCTTGGAAATATGGTCACACCATTTTTTTTAACCTAGATTAAGAATATTTTTTTCAGTGATCTTCCTCTAATAGTCATTGGGTTTTTTGATGTGTTTCCATTAGTATGGGAGGTAGAGTTTTCTATTTAATTGGTTTTAGGTACTCAGACCATCTCTATTATCTCCTAACATATAGAACCAGCTGAATTGAATGATTTAAACACCAAGTTTGATGAATTATTGAATAAAGTATTAATTCTCTTTAGTGTGCCTCCTTGGGTGGTTCCTAGGATTTTTTCAAAGAAAACTAATTAGACCCTTCACCTTTGCATTTATTAATAGAAACTCAATTGAGACATAGTAAATAAAAAGTATCTATTTCCTTGTATTGATGATTTGTTTGATTATTTTAATGGGGTGAAGTGGTCCTCAAAGATTGAAATTAAGTGTGGAAATAACCAAATAAGAATAAAAGAGTATGATATCCCAAATACCACCTTCTGGAGTAATTATGGCAATTATAAGGACCTTATTATGAATATTGGTCTAAAAAATTCTCTTATGTGTAACGCCCCGACCCCAGTTACCCAGATTCGGTGCATTATTACATAACATTGGAATGATCACAAGAAATATCAAATCTTGAAAGACCGATTAGTTTAGTAGCCTTGGAAACACTAGATATATTCATAAGTCTTAAATTACATCATAAAAATGAAAACTACAACAACATATTTTCTTCATAGTCCACACTCATATCCCCACATACTATCCCTGCAGGTCATTCATAAATTACTTCTTCACATCCTGGGAAAAATAAAACATTGAAAGGGGTGATCTCAAATGCCCAGTAAGGATAACAATATAGCGGGAATTCTCATAAATAAGAATAAACATTTAAGGTAATGTATAAATAAAACAAAAGCCTTTTAAACTTGAACTTCAACATAGTATGGAAAAAATGAAATAATTCCATTTACTTATTCACATGGATATTCTACTAATCGAATAATCACATGCAATATCAATAACCACTTTCATAATGATGGAATTCATAATGCCAGACTATCATAACCACATAGCCAAGGCCTCGGGCCAAGACTACAAATAATATTTTGTCAAGGCCTTGTGCCAAGACACTAGTTTGTCTCATGAGACCTACTGATGCATCGAGGAGCTATATTGGGCTCCACCCATCATATATTAAGTCCATTGCATTCCCATATGAAAAGGTTTAAACATAACATAAACATTCGTATTAAAACTAGCATACGAAATGTAAATACTTCATCCATAAACAATGAATGGTATAAAAATAACACATCCACAGTCAAACATATCACAAAACCTTCAATACAATATATAAGGTTTGTTTCATAATAAATCAATTTTAAATAAGCTTAAAATCCATCAAAGGATGTTGACATAGATGAAATCAAAAATCTTTTTAGAGAAATATCTCTTTTTATTTTGAAATAATTTAAGAGCCATATATTTCTAAAATAAAACATTTTATTTGAAAATATTCTTATAAGATTGTAAGGGAAGATTCTAATATTTTATAACGGCGGAAAATAGCCGCACCCGCCGTATAAGTTATAAAAAACATTCTTACCTTAATTCTGTCAAAAATGTTAAAAAGCACCTTGTTTGGAAAATGACGGAAAGATTCCTTTATAAGCCTCTTACAAAAAGTCAAACAAGGGTATAAATGACTTTAAACCATATTATTTTAAATATTAAAAATGTTTTGAAATACATTTTTAAGAAACATGGATGTGGATGATAAAGAGATCCTAGTAGATTGTTACGCATAAACAACCTCAGATAATGAAGAGATTATGAAATAACCCTTACCTTGTACTTTTACTTGGTTGGGTTAGGTTAACCTTCGGAATAATGGTTAGATAATTGTTATTAAATTATACAAGAATCATATATATTAATATGATATCATATATGATCTTTTACCATCTATTTGTTAATAATATCTTAGTATTATCGTTGTTTCGGGTGTTAACTTACTCGTTTTAATTTATATGTTTTGTTATGTAAGCCATGTTTTTAATGGATAGGTTGTATCTTAATCATATCCAGAATTATATCAATTCCTTAAATTCTATTATTAATCATCCAATGAGAATTATACTTGAATGGATATGATGAAGAATGAATCTTATCGCGTTCGTGGAGACGGTAGTCTGTACGTACGCACGAGCGACAATATCATTCTTTTGATATTAAAATAATATATAATTGAATGGTATAACATATATACAGAATCATTATCATGTTATATTTATTATTTATATGAGTTACACATCATTATTATACCCATCCAAATAATAATTTATTGAATAACAATTACACCACGACGTGGAGACGGTAAGTCGTACGTACGCACGTATGGTGACATGTTATTCAAATGATGGATACAATACTGAATATGGTTGTACCATATTTATAATAACATCACATTATATAAAAGATACAGGAGTTATTATTTTATAATGGTAATAACAAAGAAGGAAGAAGTGGAAGAAGAAAGGAACTTGGAAAAGGGTGGTGAAATCATTACCTCTTCTTCGGGTTCTTCCTTTTGATTTGATAAAAAGGGATCTTAGGTTGGCTTTCTGACTAAAGTAAGGCCTCTAGGATTAATTTAGGGATGTTTAGAGAGTATTTGGGCAGAGTTTGGCTGAGCCAAAAGGCTTTTAAGGTGTGAGTTAATGAGAAGGGAGAGTTCCCTTTTATAAGAGGGGTGAGGGGCACCTTTGGAAAAGCTAGAAATATTATTTTATAATAAATTCATATTCGGTTTCTAATGGCTCCAAAGTAGATTATTTAAAGGTTAAGGTGGGTATAGGTCTAAAAACCACTCAACCAATAGAATTTAGATAGGTATGGGTTACTATATTAACCTTATCATTAAGTATTAACTCTTAGTTAATTAGTTTCACTTTTATAATGTCTCTTTGTATTTTTATATTATATGTTTAATAAACTTACTATATACATCCAAGAGACCCCCAAGTGGTCCATTAATGATAAACCTATCATGATATAAGTCTCTTGGCCGAACCTTAGATTTTTAGGAATTTAATATCAATTAATAATATAATATTTGTTTTAAATATTCTTTTATGTCAATTTTGACACTATTCAATAATTGATTTTTGTGAAACTGATAACAGAATTATTACTTTGAAAAACGTTACTTAAGTCACTCCTAACATGTCAGATTAACCTAGAAAATTAGTTTAATTCATTAAAATTCTCAAATTATATTTATTTGGTTATTTATAATATCAATTATTTTAACTTTTCACTATTATAGTAATTCCTGCATCAACATTGTGTCATAAATAAATTACATTATTTAATGTCTAAAAATTATAAATAAAATATCATTATGTAGGAAATCTTTTTATATTTATAATGAATATTTACAATCGAATTTATCTTATGTATAACCCTATATTAAAAATGTTTTAGTAAGTAATCTTTGATTTTAACTCTTTTAACTCTTCTTTGAATTAAATAATAATAAATGTCCTAATCTAATCCAAGTGGACCTAAATGATAATATTTTATTCCTAAGGTTGTTTTGGGTCGATATAAACTTGTACAATAGAATTAGGACATGTGTTTGGGTAATATTAATATCATTTTTACCCTTAATTACCCTATTTACTTTTAACCGTGGTAAATAAAACTAAAACGTTACTATTACCCAAAAATTATTTTCATCTCATTGAACCACATTTTACCCCTTGATATTAACCGTGTCTCTCGGATTTTTGAAATTCCAATCATAGAAGCCGTAAAATTATGTTTTATGAAAAATTCAGTTTTTTTTAACTACCACTTAGTAGTTTCACTATTCATCAAAAATTGAAGTTTTTCAGAACAATGCCAAAATTTCACCCTAAGCTATAATTGATATTCTGAATTCAGAAATTATGTCTATTTTAAAAAATTCCAAACATAAAAGTTGCATTAATTAATTTTATAATTAATTCCCGTTGTCACAACAAATAGCGTGTTTTTAAAAAACAATATATATCAAAAGATTGACAATTGTTTATGTCCAATTTCAAAGTGAAATTAATTAGAATGAACACCATTGGATAAAATGGTAAAAATATATTCTAATTATACTTTAAAACTACTAAATAATATTATTTATCACTATAAATTATTTTGATTAAAAAAATTGTTTTTAAGTATTTTTCACTATTCATAAAAACTGGAAGTTCTCAGAAAAATACCAAAAATTCAACTTAGGATAATTTCGATATTCTGAATCCAAAAATGAAGTCCATTTTGAAATATAAAATATATATAATTTCAAAAGTTAGTTATTACTATTCATAACGGCTAGTTTGAACGGTTGTGGTGTGTGTTAGAACTTGATGTTGCGTACAACACACGCTATTACATTATTCAAAGGGAAACGTACCATAGAAGCTTGGGGTGTTACATTCTCCCCTCCTTCAAATAATTTCATCCTCAAAATTTCTAGAATACTATCGCATGAAAATACTTGGGTGGTTCTTCATCATAAGTTCCTCGGGTTCCCACATTGCCTCTTCCATCTTATGGTTTCTCCACAAGACTTTTACCAGACGCGTCGTCCGGTTTTTCAGTACTTGTTCTCTCGTATCAAGAATCTTGACGGACTCTTCACAATAAGACAGATCGGGTTCCAGTTCTAATTCCTCGTAGGTGAGTACATGCGTTGGGTCAGGCATGTATTTCCTCAATAGAGATACGTGGAACACATCGTGAACTTTGGAGAGACTTGGCGACATTGCCAATCGGTAAGCTACAACCCCAATTCGTTCTAGAATTTCGAAAGGTCCGATGTACCTGGGACTCAATTTACCTTTCTTACCAAAACGTATGACTCCCTTCCATGGATATACCTTTAGGAAAACATGATCACCGACATGAAATTCCAAATCCTTCCTTCGATTATCGACATAGCTCTTCTCCCTACTTTGAGCTACTTTGATGTGATTTTGGATTACCTTCACCTTTTCCATCGTTTCCTCCACCAGTTCTGGACCTACAAGTTTTCTTTCACTAACGTCATCCCAACAGGTTGGTGTGCGACATCTCTTCCCGTATAACGCTTCATATGGTGTCATCTGAATACTTGAATGGAAGCTATTGTTATAGGGAAATTCTACTAGAGGTAAATATTGATCCCAGATACCCTGAAAGTCAAGTGAGCAGGATCTCAACATGTCTTCTAAGGGTTGAATAGTTCGTTCTGATTTTCCATCTGTCTGAGGGTGGTAGGTAGTGCTCAAATGAAGTTCAGCATCCAGGGATTTCTGAAGACTCTTCCAGAATCTTGAAGTAAAACGGGGATCACGATCAGAAACAATCGATAGGGGTACTCCATGAAGTCTCACAACTTCATTAATATATAGTCTTGCTAGACGTTCCAGTGGTAGATCTTCTCTTATAGCAAGAAAATGTGCTGACTTGGTAAGACGATCAACAATGACCCATATTGCATCGTTCCTTCTTGGAGTATTTGGTAGCCCCATGACAAATCCCATCGTAATATTGTCCCATTTCCACTCCAGTATGGGAAGAGGTTGCATGACTCCTCCAGGATGTTGCCTTCCAGCTTTCACTTGTTGAAAAACCATACATCTTGATACAAAATCAGCAATCTCCCTCTTCATGTTGTCCCACCAAAAATGTTCCTTCAAATCTCTATACATTTTGGTGCTCCCAGGGTGTATAGAGAAATTGGAACTATGAGCATCATCCAACAATTCCATTTTTAGATCAGGTATATCGGGAACACAAAGCCTCTTCCCGAATTTCAAAATTCCTTCTTCATACACAAAATCTCTCAATCTACCATTATTCACAGCTTTAATCTTCTTTTGAAATTCTTCATCATCAGTCTGAGAGCTCTTAATCCTTTCTAGTAAAGATGGTTTGACAACCATTTGAAAAAGAATTGATGTTTCACCTTCCCTGGTTATTCCCATGTGCATCTTCACTAGATCCATGCAAATTGGATCCCTTTCAATTCTCATATTGTTCAAAACTCCCTGATCTTTTCTTCTCAAATCATCTGCCACCTTATTTGCTTTCCCCGGGTGGTAGTTTATCATAAAATCATAATCCTTGAGTAATTCAAGCCATCTCCTTTGCCTCATATTTAGTTCTTTTTTTGAGAAAATATACTTCAAACTCTTTTGATCAGTATAATTTTCACATTTTTCACCATAGAGGTAGTGCCTCCATATCTTCAAAGCAAAGATCACAACTACTAACTCAAGATCATGAGTAGGATAGTTTTTCTCATGAATTTTCAACTATCGTAATGCATAGGGAATAACCCTATCATTCTGCATAAGGACACAACCAAGTGCTTTCTTTGATGCATCACTATAAATAACAAACCCATCATTCCCTGATGGTAGAGTCAATATAGGATCATTGAACAATATTCTCTTTAGTTCTTCGAAACATTCTTCCCACTCTTTTTTCCAAAAATATTTAACCCCTTTACGTGTGAGCTTCGTTAATGGGTTTTCCAATCGGGCAAAAATCTGGACGAAACGTCGATAATAACCTACCAAACCAATAAAACTGCGTACCTCAGTTATACTCGTAGGTGCTGGCCATTCTTAGATTTCCTTGGTCTTAGAAGGATCAACAGAGATTCCATCTTTAGAGACAATATGGCCAAGAAAAGAAATCTCATGAATCCAGAATTCACACTTTCTAAATTCCCCATATAATTCATGTCTTCTCAGAGTCTTCAGGATAATGCGCAAGTGACTTTCATGATCCTCGTAGCTTTTAGAGTATACCAAGATATCATCAATAAATACCACCACAGATTCATCGATATATTCCTTGAAAACTCTATTCATTAGATCCATGAATACAGAGGGTTCATTAGTCAATCCAAAGGGAATTATAGTAAACTCGTAATGCCCATACCTGGTTCGAAATGTTGTCTTCGGAATGTCTTCCTTCTTTACACACAACTGATGGTATCCAGATCGAAGTTCAATCATTGAAAAGTATTGAGCTCCATGAAGTTGTTCAAATAAATCATCAATGTGAGGTAGGGGATACTTATTCTTTATTGTTATAGCATTGATCTCCCTATAGTCGATACATAACCTCATAGATCCATATTTTTTTTAACAAAAAGAATAGGGGATCCCCATAGAGAAACACTAGGGAAAATAAATCTCTTATTACTCAATTCCTCTAGTTGTTTCATTACTTCAACTAATTCTACAGTGGCCATTCTATAAGGGGTCTTCGATATAGGCCTTGATCCAGGAATTAAATCAATGGAAAACTCAACTTCTCGTTCTGGAGGATGTCCAGGTAAAACTTCCGTAAATACATCTACATATTCTTTCACAACAGGTACATCCTCTATTTGAACATTCCTTTCCTAACCCACAGTAATTTCATTCTCTTCCTCCCCAATAATTGAATTTAGTTGAGCTATTGGGGGTGGATCTAGATAAGAATTAGGTGGTGATGATTCTACTCTAAAGATAAGTTGTTCCTTATCATCATCATCAAGAATCGTAACCTCTTTCTTCTTACAATAAATCTTTGCATCATAGTCTGAAATCCAGTCCGTACCGAGGATTATATCAAACTAAATAATAGGTATGACGATGAGATCAGCAGATAAAGAACATTTATGTGCTCTAATGGGGACTGATTCACAAAACTTTGTTGCAATGATACTTCCCTTAGGAGTATTAACTGACAACTCCCTTGTCAAATCAAATTGTAAATATCTAATTTTATTAGAAAACTTGGAAGATATGAAACAATGTGATGATCCAGAATCAAATAATGCATTTTCTAAACTTGAGGAAACCATTAAATTACCTTCCACCACGTCTTTCGGAGCTTCTACCTCAGTAGTAGTGATAGCATAAGCTTGGCCTTTATCCCTTGGCCTTTTCTGAGGTAAGTTCCCCTGAAGATTAGGACATTCATTTTCATAATGTCCCATCTCCCTGAAATTGTAGCATTGAACATTGGTAGCTTCCTTCTTCCATTTGCATTCACGAGCTTGGTGGCCTTTCTCACCACACTTGTAATAGACACCCATTCCCTTCAAGAAAGTACCGGGGTGTTTCTTCCCACATTTACCACAGGATGGATATTCAACCTTTCCCTTATTCCCATTATTTCCCTTCCCAGATTGATCAGCAGATCTCTTCTTCTCTTGCTTTGCTTTAAAGTCATAAGACTTAGAGAATTTATTTTCTGTCTTGATAACACATGAGACAACGTCTTCATACGACGAGAAGGATTGTGAGACTAATGCTCGACGAAGAAATGGTTTTAACCCATCAAAGAAACGATCAATCTTACTTCTTGGGTTATGTATATAATCTTCAGTATACATTGCTAACCTTGTAAAGTTATCCTCATACTTTGTGACATTCTCATCCTCCTTTTGTCTCAGACTCATAAATTGCCTTTCCATATCTGCTCAATGGTCACGAGGAAAGTATTTTTCTAAAAACAGATCTTTGAACTCCCTCCATTCCATATTTGATACTTTATCATCTTCCTTCGTGTTTTGAATCAATGACAACCATTGATCAGCATCTCCAGTGAGGCGGTAAACTGCCATGATAACCTTTTCCCTTTCACTACTCCCCAAAGCCTGAAATATTTTCTCTAGGGAACTTATACATTTCTCAACTATTAATGGATTTGTACTCCCATTAAACATTAGTGGTTGCTGCCTCATGAAGCAATCTAACATTGATCCTCCACGCTGCGGATCAGGGTGCTTCATACGGGTAAGGTTATTATTCATAACCTGGGTGAGTTGTCCCAGTATGGTGATTAGCTGATCAGCACCAGTTTCATCACCAACTCCACTATAATTATCTTGAGCAGGAGGGAAATCCCTACATGGAGTGCGTGCATTGATACGGTTTCCATTTCTTCCACTAGGCGCCATTTCTAAACAATGGCATAAACTAGATCAGTTTATAAATCAAAATACATAATCCCATACTTATAAAACACTTAACATAAATTGAACTATTTATGGATATAATCCATGATCATAAAATAAATTATTTGAGGAAGTATATACTCATAAACCTTTCATAATTATTTGTAAATAAAATGAGAGTTATCCTAAGAATATCCCCCGGGAGTGTCATAACCAAGAGTGAAGCAAGGCCCATTGTCGTGCACCAGTTCCTGCAGGTCATTCATAAATTACTTCTTCACATCCTGGGAAAAATAAAACATTGAAAGGGGTGAGATCAAATTCCCAGTAAGGATAACAATATAGCCGAAAATTTCATAAATAAGAATAAACATTTAAGGCAATGTATAAATAAAACAAAATCCTTTTAAACTTGAACTTCAACATAGTATGGAAAAAATGAAATAATGCCATTTACTTATTCACATGGATATTCTACTAATAGAATAATCACATGCAATATCAATAACCACTTTCATAATGATGGAATGCATAATGCCAGACTATCATAACCACATAGCCAAGGCCTCGTGCCAAGACTAAAAATAATATTTTGTCAAGGCCTTGTTCCAAGACACTAGTTTGTCTCATGAGACCTACCGATTCATCGAGGAGATATATCGATCTCCACCCGTCACATATTAGGTCCAATGCATTCCCATATGAAAAGGTTTAAACATAACATAAACATTCGTATTAAAACTAGCATAAGAAATGTAAATACTTCATCCATAAACCATGAATGGTATAAAAATAACACATCCATAGTCAAACATATCACAAAACCTTAAATACAATATAGAAGTTTTGTTTCATAATAAATCAACTTCAAATAAGCGTAAAATCCATCAAAGGATGTTGACATAGATGAAATCAAAACTCTTTTTAGAGAAATATCTCTTTTTATTTTGAAATAATTTAAGAGTAATATATTTCTAAAATAAAACATTTTCTTTGAAAATATTCTTATAAGATTTTAAGGGAAGCTTCGAAGATTTTATAACGGCGGAAAATAGCCGCACCCGCCGTATAAGTTAAAAAAACATTCTTACCTTAATTCTGTCGAAAAGGTTAAAAAGCACCTTGTTTGGAAAATGACGGAATGATTCCTTTATAAACCTCTTATAAAAATTAAAATAAGGGTATAAATGACTTTAACCCATATTCATTTAAATAGTAAAAATGTTTTGAAATACATATTTAAGAAACATGGATGTTGATGATAAAGAGATCCTAGTAGATTATTACGTATAAACAACCTCGGATAATGAAGAGATTGTGAAATAACCCTTACCTTGTACTTTTCCTTGGTTGGGGTAGGTTAACCTCCTATATAATGTTGATATAATTGTTATAAAATTATACAAGAATCATATAGATTAATATGATATCATATATGATCTTTTACCATCGATTTGTTAATAATATCTTAGTATTATCGTTGTTTCGGGTGTTAACTTACTCGTTTTCTTTTATATGTTTTGTTATGTAAGCCATGTTTTTCATGGATAGGTTGTATCTTAATCATATCCAGAATTATATAAAGTCCTTATATACTATTATTAATCATCAAATGAGAATTATACTTGAATGGATATGATGGAGAAGGAATCTTATCGCGTTCGTGGAGACGGTAGTCCGTACGTACGCACGAGCGACAATATCATTCTTTTGATATTAAAATAATATATAATTGAGTGGTATAAAATATATACAGAATCATTATCATGTTATATTTATTATTTATATGAGTTACACATCATTATTATACCCATCCAAATAATAATTTATTGAATAACAATTACACCACGACGTGGAGACGGTAAGCCGTACGTACGCACGTATGGTGACATGTTATTCAAATGATGGATAGAATACTGAATATGTTTGTACCATATTTATAATAACATCACAATATATATAAGAAACTGGAGTTATTATTTTAGAATGGAAATAACAAAGAAGTAAGAATTGGAAGAAGAAAGGAACTTGGAAAAGGGTGGTGAAATCATTACCTCTTCTTCGGGTTCTTCCTTTTGATTTGATCAAAATGGATATTAGGTCGGATTTCTGACTAAATTAAGGCCTCTAGGATGAATTGAGGGATGTTGATAGAGTATTTGGGCAGATTTTGGCCGAGCCAAAAGGCTTTGAACGTGTGAGTTAATGAGAAGGGAGAGTTCCCTTTTATAAGAGGTGTGAGGGGCACCTTTGGAAAATCTAGAAATATTATTTTATAATAAATTCATATTCGGTTTCTAATAGCTCTAAAGTGGATTATTTAAAGTTTAAAGTAGGGATAGGTCTCAAAACCACTCAAAAAATATAATTTAGATAGGTTTGGGTTACTATATTAACCTTATCATTAAGTATTAACTCTTAGTTAATTAGTTTCACTTTTACAATGTCTCTTTGTATTTTTATATTATATGGTTCATAAACTTACTATATACATCCAAGAGACCCCCAAGTGGTCCATTAATAATAAACCTATCATGATATAAGTCTCTTGGCCGAAACTTAGTTTTTTAGGAATTTAATATCAATTAATAATATAATATTTGTTTTAAAAATTCTTTTATGTCCATTTTGACACTATTCAATAATTGATTTTTGTGAAACTTATAACAGAATGATTACTTCGAGCTAATTTACTTAAGTCACTCCTAACATGTCATAGTAACCTATAAAATTAGTTTAATTCATTAAAAGTCTCAAATTATATTTATTTGGGTATTTATAATATCAATTACTTTAACTTTTCACTATTATGGTAATTCCTGCATCATCATTGTGTCATAAATAAATTAAATTATTTAATGTCTAAAAATTATAAATAAAATATAATTATGTAGGAAATCTTCTTATCTTTCTAATAAATATTTACAATAGAATTTATCTTATTTATAACCCTATATTAAAAAAAAATTAGTAAGTAAACATTGATTTTAACTCTTTTAACTCTTCTTTGAATTAAATAATAATAAATGTCATAATCTAATCCAAGTGGACCTAAATGATAATATTTTATTCTTAAGGTTGTTTTTGGTCGATATAAACTTGTCAAATATAATTAGTACATGTGTTAGGGTAATATTAATATCATTTTTACCCTTAATTACCCTATTTACTTTTATCCGTGGTAAATAAAAGTAAAAAGTTACTATTCGCCAAAAAATATTTTCATCTCATTGAACCACATTTTACTCCTTGATATTAACCGTGTCTCTAGAATTTTGGAAATTCCAATCGCAGAAGTGGTAAAATTAAGTTTTATGAAAAATTCAGTTTTTTTAACTACCACTTAGTAGTTTCACTATTCATCAAAAATTGATGTTTTTCAGAACAATGCAAAAATTTCACCCTAAGCTATAATTGATATTCCGAATTCAAAATTGATGTCTATTTTAAAAAATTCCAACCATAAAAGTTTCATTAATTAATTTTATAATTAATTCCCGCTGTCACAACAAATAGCGTGTTTTTTAGAAACAATATATATCAAAAGATTGACAATTGTTTATGTCCAATTTCAAAGTGAAATTAATTATAATGAACACCATTGGATAAAATGGTAAAAATATATTCTAATTATACTTTAAAACCACTAAATAATATAATCTATCACTATAAATTATTTTTATTAAAAAAGTTGTTTTTAAGTATTTTTCACTATTCATAAAAATTGGAAGTTCTCAGAAAAAATACCAAAAATTCAACTTAGGATAATTTCAATATTATGAATCCAAAAATGAAGTCCATTTTGAAATATAAAATATATATAATTTCAAAAAGTATGTATTACTATTCATAACGGCTAGTTTGATCGGTTGTGGTGTGTGTTAGAACTCGATGTTGCGTACAACACACGCTATTTTATTCGAAGGGAAACGTACCGTAGAAGCTTGGGGTGTTACATTATGGTTTTTATGTAGCTAATGAATTATATATTTAATGATTATCATAATTCCTTCATGGTGGTATTTTGGGATGATATCTTAGTTTAATATAATGTTATCAAAGATCATATGAATAATTTGAGAGGATTTATTGAAATTTTAAGAGATACCTGACTTTACCCCAAGCTATAGAAATATAATTTATGGATTTAAGAAGTGAATTTATTAGGATACATGGTATTAGAACGTAGTGTTTCATTCAATCCTAGGAATTTGAAGGCCATATGACATGGGAAAAACTCTTCGATGTCTTCAAGATTTATAGTTTCTTGGGTTTTTAAGGTATAACCATCGGTTAATTAAAGGTTTCTCAAAGTTGGATTCTCTTATTAAAACACTCATTCATAAGGGAGTAAAGTTATTTTGGTTTTAAAATTTTCAGAATTAATTTGATGAATAAAATAACCTTTTGTATTATTCCCTATTATTGACTCTTCCAAAGGCTAGGAAGGGCTATGACGTCTTTTTTTATGAATCTAGTTTATACTTGGGATATATTCTCATGTAGTGTGATCACATGGTGTCTTATAGTTCCCAACAGCTTACGCCACACAAGAAGAACTATCCTACTCATGATCACAAATTCACAACAATGATGCATTGATTTTAATGTTACCTTTTTATATAATGGTTTACCATTTATTTTGATCACAAAATATTGAGTTATACCTTCTCAGGAAAAGATTTAAATCTTTATCTTTTAGGATGGGTGGAATATAACCAATCTTTAATCTTGACCCATGGTAAGGGGAACGTCATAGATGATTCTTTGAGTAGTAAAATTCTAACTCAGGCCATATAGGAATCATTAGAAGAGTGGAATTTGATGCCTCTATTTGTTCATATGAAATTGGGAGTTTTATTGGATAATAACATTATTGTTTTGGAAAGTGTATTAGTTGACCTAATTTCTTCTCAAGATGATTCTTTAGGAGAATTAGCTTGATGATTAGTTCTACGGAATTAAGGAATTTATTTATATTGGGAATACCATTGGTGAGTGGTCATTTTCATATTATGGTATCCTATGTTTCCAGAACTACTGCATCATACCATTTTCCTATGAGAAAAGTTATAATGAGAGATTTCCATAATTCCCAGTGGGTGGTACACTCGAGAACCATGAATATTTTCTATGATATGTGGAGATGATTATAATTCCTAGATATGTGATGAGAAATCACTAATTTTGTTTCTTATTATTATACATTCTAGCTGTTCAAACTTGATCACCAGAAACCTTGGGTGTTCTTTATCCCTTTCCTATGAGAACATGAAAGTCAGATTAAATTTCAATTGATTTAATTGTTGAGATTCCACATACCCCTTGAAGTAATAATGTGATATGGGTGGTGATCAATTAGATGAATAAATCTTCAAACATTATTTTCATCCATGATACATCCAAATTTCAGGACTTGGGAAGTTTATATGTGCAGTAGATTATCAGATTTCACAGAGACCCATCTATTATAGTTTCTGATAAATATCCCAAATTCATATCTCTTTTTTGGGGTGGATCTAGGAGGTGTGAGTTCCTGGGTTATATTGAGTATTTAATATCATCTATAGATGGATATCCAGATAGAATGATCTATAAAAATTCTTGAAGACTTGATTCATTATTGCATTATCAAATTTAGTGGAATATGGGATAACCACTTAATACTGGTTGAGTTTTTCTATAAAAATAGTTACCATTCCACTGTCAATATAGATCCCTTTTAGGAATTGTATGGAAAACTATGTAAATATGTATTGTGTTCCTCATAGATTTACGAAGCTTCCCCGATTGGGCCTCATTTGGTCCAAGAGATAATGGAAAAGATCCAATGATTTTTTTAGAAAATGTTAAAGGATCAAATTTGGTATAAATATTATGTTGATCAATATTGATGGAAATTGGAGTTCTCAGTTGGGTACTATAAATTTTTGAGATTTTCACTTCAGTTGGTTCCTTCACATATTAGAAAATAGTGAAATTTATCATTGAGATATGTGGAACCAATTGAGGTTGTTGAGAAGATTGGCACGGTGGATTACTGTTTGGAGTCTCCACATTGGTTGATATCAATTCATAACATATTTCACTTTATATAACTTAGAAAGTATCACTATAATCTATCTCAAGTCTTGATCTAGGAGGATGTTTATGTGGAACTATATTTATCTATGATTGAGGAGCCAGTTCAGATTGTTGATTCTAAAAATAAGGTTCTTTGTGGGAATTCTATACCATTTTTTGAGTGATTTTCTGGAATAATTATGATTCAGATGAGACATGAGATCATTATTCATTGTTGAAAGTGTAGTGGTCTCATATATTTTACATGGAGTCTTCTTGAAAAAATTTATTGGGGTAGAAAGTATTTCTGGTGGGAAGATTATGACATCCCATTACGATATTTCTGGTACTTATAGTCCTTGTTTTTTGATATTCCTTTGTTTAGATATTATTTGGGTTGTTTTTTGGGACTTTTTGATGTTCTGGGGCTAATGGATGGTCGGTGAATAGTTATGGAAAACTGTACGGTTTATCCTATGAAACTATGTGCCATGTGTTAGAGGTCTATAGGTTGTCACAATGTTAGTTCAAACCATGTTGCCTTCCTCTAAAAGCTTACGACATTGGATAGTGGGAATATCATGGTTGGTGCATGGTTTTCAAACTATGTTTCTAAACTGTGCACCTCTTTTCTAGTGGCCTAGGAGGGATCATATGGTTCATTAAATAATGAATCCAAATGATGAGACTCTATAAGAACCCATTTTTTCACTTAGGTATGGATCCTTTATTTTTTGTCTAAATATTTACTTTTGAACTAATATGGATTTTCAACGAGTCAGCAGAGTTCTTGGGGGTGTCCAGGGAACGTTCAGAGCTCAGAAACCATCTTTTTTGTGAAAACTATACAAGTTTCACGATTAGACCACGGTTTGGCAATCCGTGTAGATTCAAATATCCTGATAAAACCACTTCTCATGATTTTCACACGGATGTATGGCCTAACCATTTAATGTTCCCTTCTACCCAAAAACCCTCACACGGTTTACGTAGGGTTTATCAAACCTTGCATACAAACCATACGCGTATCATTTTTCTAGGTAAATTTAAAATAATTCACTTAATGATATTTCAACCTCCCTCCATCTTCCTAAATCTGAGCTTATGAGGGATGAAACTATTTCTCCCTAAATTCGAGGCTTTTGAAGATCTAACATTGGAATCAATAGGTCTCCTACGTCTAGGATCTGATCAAGCTTTCATTAATCATGTTGGATTTACAATGGTAAGTACTCGAGTCCTCTTGATTTTTTCTCTTTCTCTCTTTTTCTCATCCAAGATATCAAGATATGCGAGGTTTTCTATTTTTCTTAGATATACTCCAATTCGAGCTAAATCGAGGGACAATAATGGAGGAGGAAATTCTTACAACCCTTAGGTGGGTGGTCTATAAGTAATCCCTAATGTTTGTTGATTTTGGATTTGTCGTGTGGGGCCCACCTATTTCATTGAGTTCCATTTATAGAATTAATGTTAAATTCTTATACTCATTAGAACCATATGGATATTCTCTTTCCTTATATTTGATTAATTTTTAGTGGTAATGACCACAACTCTATCCCTTCCATGTTGAAGGTTATTCCATAATTGTTGTTTAGTGTTTTGACATCTTTGTGCCACTATTCAGGTGTGCCTTGGATTGAACTTTCTAAGGGTAAGCATTTCTATATTAATTTGATTGATTTATATTTTTAATTGCATAATGTAAAGTACCATGTATGTGTACCACTTGACCTGCCTAAGGTATGTTCTTCAAATTGATAATTAAATGTGAATTATTAATCAGTTGTATATCCATAGAACCCCTTACCACATTAATGGAAGGTGGCGAAATGACCCTTAAATTATGAAATATACCATAAATGGATTAAATGTTTGCATGATACTTGTCTTTGGCACACTAATGAAATGCAAGGCTTGAACCAAATGACTTAATAAAAGGTATCCTGCTACTTGAACTTGTCACACTAATGAAAGGTAATGCTTGAACCAAAAGAAATATTACATGACTTCATACATAAACAGGAACGACCTAACTCAATCTAACTTTGTATTATAATCAGAGAATACCATGAACACTTAGGAACCTTATTCTGATTCAAGTATTTGGCTTTCTTAGGTTTAGACCAACCTAGATCCCAATACTTGTATGTTCTTGGATACCCAATATTACACCATAGGATCCCTTCATATTATCATAGGACACCTCATATACACTCCTTGGATCCATCATTGAAAAGTATGTGTCATGGTTACATCCCATAGGGCCCTGTCTCTGCTAAGCCCCGTTTTACCTTGAATGATCACCATGGATTTGATTGGAACCTTTTTGTAGAATAACTTGGAACATACTCCTTGGATTATACTCTTACCCATTCAAGGCTACAGTTACTATTGAGTTGGAAACCCTTGAGGTATATGTCACCTTGGTTATTACCTTGGGACTTCTCTATTAAATATTATTACATGTTTCCTTGTTATATCTTGGAACCTTCACCGTTATTGACATGTGACTTATTTATAAACTCATAGTAATCAAATAATGAATTGTTTACATGTTCATACACAAGCTAAGGGATGAATCAGGTACTTGGGTATTTAGTTACATTGTACTGCTTTACTTTATATATAAATTATTGCACACTGTTACATTTAAATTACATAGGCCGGATGTTATAGACATTGTGGGAGGTGGCCCACTGAGATTTATCTCAAGCCCTCTTCAGGAATATTTTGGTACCCGAGGTAGATTACATGGTTCCAGGTGTTGAAAAAAGGAAGAATATAGCTTCAAAAAGTTGATTTCTTACTGTTTAGGATGGATCTTGATAGAAGATGACCGATCCATAGCTCGGGATGCTTGGGATAGTATTTTATTTCCTCTATACTATTGTGGAATATGTTATTCCTTCCATCCTGTATTCATGTTTTCTAGTTTTCTGGTAACATGACATATCATCAATTGTTGAATTATATTCCAATTGTTTTAGTTATTTTTATTATAGTCTCTATTTTCCATTGTTCCTTCTATTTACTTATATTTCTTTTGTTATTTACCTATGTTTACAACAACCCATTGCACTACACTTTTCTAATGAGGGAATATTCTCCCCATGGACAAACCCTAGGCTATCTATACTAGTTAGAAACCTCTGTAATTTAGGGAGATGCACTTGAGTCCATGTGGCCCACTGGGATCGGAACACCTATCCAGTGGCATCTAGGTCTGGGACATCAGAAAGTGGTATCAGAAGCATTTTCTTTTCTTTCTTTGTGAATTGGAGACAATATATTGGAGATTACGAATGCTTAGAACTTGTTCATAAGCTGTGCTTGAGCATCGTGAACCCATGTTCAGGGTAAAAAACATGTTTCCTAAATTATAATTATTGTTATGATTTTTCCTTGATATTATTTTATCTTTGGGTGATACACATACTATGTGATGATATTGATTATTACTTTGTTTGAGTATTTTCTTTCACCCTTGTCCCGATGATATGAGGTCAAAAATCATTCTTACATGAATCATTATAGGCACCTAGAATTCACATATCATGAATATTTTCATGTCGTATATGTGAATTTAACTTCTTTGCATTGATTGATGTGTTTGTGATTATTGAGTAATATTGTGATAGTTGCTTATACATGTATTACTCTAGGTTGTGATTGAGTGATTTCGTGTCTCAATTCATGAGGTGTATGGGCCCTCATGGGTTGGTATGAGTAATTTACCAAGTCTATCCATTATTCTATAAATAAATGGGTGTCATTTCTGGTGATAGGTGTTTGGGAACAGATTCATCGGAAATGGATATCCATTATAAATTGAATCATGAATTCTGAAATAAATTGGTTTCACATCCTTATCCTACCTCGTCAGGTTTATTAAAGGTATAATAGTGAACCTGGTAATTAAATGTAAAGTGAAATGAAACTTATACTTGAGAAATTACTGATACCTGGCTATCTAAGTGGGTAGTTTGGGTAGTATAACTTGGGTAGTGAGTTTTACTACATTTATCTTTTTCTTGTGTTTCTAACCTTTTTATTAATATTATTCTGAGGTGTGTGATTAGAAATTGTAGACCAATTCCACCATGACGTCCTCTTGTCGTATGCTAGGAGGCTGGCGACGACCATGCTCCCGACGTAGTGGGCCCTGAGTTTCCAATCTTACCTATGGTAGTTCCACTTGAGGTACCGCCTATTTTACCTGATCTAGGAATTGATTCTCAATTTCTTGATATTTTCCTACGTCTGATGCAGTCCATGAATGGTGATCCACATCTCACACCTATGATGGCTGATCTAACTCGTGAGTTCCAGCAGAAACATCCTCCAATATTTTCAGGGGATGGCAGTCTGCAGGCTGCTAATTCTTGGATAGAGGCCACCCTATCAATCTTTGAGAATCTAGAAATGCCTCTAGAGTGGTGAGTTAATATTTCTACTTATATTCTTCAGGATTTGGCCAAGAATTGGTGGGATGTTATTACCCAGTCCGGTAGTCATCAGGTCTTTTTATGGGTTGATTTTTATACTATCTTCTATGTTCAATTCTTTCCTTAGATGTTGAGATCTAATAGAGATAGATAATTCATGCATCTCAGGAAGGGTTCTATGTCAGTTATGGAGTATTAATCATGTTTCATAGAGTTTTAGTGATTTACACCCCTACTATCTAGTGATAAGATTTTGTGTTCTAGGCGCTTTGAGTATGGGCTCCAGTACATCCTCTGTATGCAGGTCAATGCCTTTCGCCTGCCAAATTTTTCAAAGATAGTGAATCAGGATCTTATCCTTGAGCACAAACAGAGGGACCACAACAGTACCAGGTTTAGAGGACTAGTATTGAATCAGGCCAGTAGTTACTCCAGTGGAAGGAATAATTTTATTGAGGTTTATCGTCTGGGAAGTGACAACTAGAGTGTCCATTTTCATAGCTCTACAGTGTGTCATCAGTGTGGACGATGGGGCAATTCAAATCCTTAGTGTGATAGAGACCCACTAGAGTATAGGGATTGTGTCTGTATGGGGAATCTCCAACATTTCTATAGGACCATTCCACCAACCTCGAGGGGAAAGGGATCTGCACCAGCTCCAACTTCAGGAGTGGGTTCTTTTACACCTGGTCAGGCAAGGAGTTGGAATAGAATCGGTAGGTCTGGTCAAGGAGGAGTCCATGGCTGTGGTATCCAGAACCCTGATCAATAGCAGCACCAACAAAGTAGTCATGATCGTGGTAGTCCATCTGTTGCACAGGGTCATGGATCAGGTCAGTTGCATGCACTATATCCAATACCATAGGATCTGGTTGTGGGACCTTCTATAGTACAAGGTATTATCCTAGTAGTCTCTACTATAGTGTCTTATTTATTTGATATAGGTGCTTCTAACTCTTTTATCTTTGTATATATTGTGGAGAGTCTCGGATAAGAGATACAATATCACTATGGTGTAATGACCCTAGATTCGCCCTTAGGGGTACAAACAGAGGTCAAATGCTAGTGTAGGGATTGACCCCTTGAGGTAAGTGGTTTCCCTTTCTTATGGAACCTCTTCGTTCTTGAGATGGCAGGATTCGATGTCATTCTCAGAATGGATTGGTTAGTCTAATATCAATATTTTGTATACTACTATCACTATATGGTATCGTTTACATCACTATAGGGTAGCAATTATCTACATAAGGGTGAGTGGGGATGTCCATGTTGGTATAGCGAGACTAGAGCATCATGGGATAAGTGAAGTGACCTCCCAGATCGCAAATCTCTTCATGGATGATAAGGGTTTGTACCAAAATAATTTCTCTTCTATAGTGGATCATTTTAGGGATGTATTTACCGGTGAATTTTCTGGAATACCTATTGAGAGATAGGTAGAGTTTACAATTGATCATTTTTTAGGAGTATCTCCAGTTTCCATTCTTCCATATCGGAAAGAACCTACTGAGCTTTAGGGGCTCAAGAGGAAGTTGGAGGATTTAGAGGCCAATAGTTTTATATGAAATAGTACATCCTCTTGGGGTTTTCCCATTCTTTTTTCCAAGAAAGAGGATGGAACCTTATATCTGTGCATGGATTACAGAAAGTTGAACCAGATTACATTTATGATCCATCATACACTACCTTGAATAGATGATCTCTTTGACTAGATCTAAGGATTAAAGGTATTCTCTCAGATTGATCTGTGATCAGGTTATCATCAGGTGAATTTCAGGAAAAAAGACATACCTTATACAGCTTTTCATGGAAGTTATGGTATGTATGAGTACATTGCTATGTTGTTCGGTCTTATGAATGAACCTACTGTTTTCATGGCCTTGATGAATAGGGTTTTCCACCCCTATTTGGATTCTATTGTTGTGGTATTTTTGGTTGATATCTTGTGTATTATACTCTCATAGTGACCACAAAAAACATCTTGAGATCTTCTTGAGTACACTAAGAGAGCATCAGCTTTATACCAAGCTTTCTAAGTGCCACTTTTGGATTTACAAAGTCCACTTCTTGGGTCATATAATATCAGAATCAGGGTTATATTTTTACCTAGAAAATTTTAGTGTTTTAGTTTCCTGGGATCATCCCAAGAATTTGTTTGATATACGGAGTTTCTTGGGGCTAGATGGATATTAAAGGCGTTTCATATAAGACTTTTATCACCTTGATTCACCTCATACTAGTCTGAAACATAAAGGTGTTAATTTCTTATGGTCAGAAGCATGTAAAAAAAACCCTCTCAAGAGTTGAAAGGGTGGCTCGTATCAACACCTATTCTGACTCTTCTAGAGCTGATTATAGTTTATACCATATTTTGTGATTCATCAGGCATTGTTCTAGGAGCAGTTCTGATGTAGGAAGAAAAATTCATTGTATATGGATCATGGTCGTCCAGTCCTCATGACGAAAATTACCCAATGCACGACCTTGATCAAGCAATAGTTGTCTATGCCTTACATTGCTGGAGACATTATCTTATGGGTGAGTGATTTGTGGTGTACACCAACCAAAAGAGACTAAAATATATATTTTCTCAATGTGAATTGAACCTCAGATAGTGAATATGGGTTGAGTATCTACAATTTTTTGATTTTTGGCTTTCCTATACACCATGGAAGGGAAATGTGGTTTCAGATGCAATGAGTCGGAAAACTCATGCACAATAAGTATAGGAACCCAGTGATGAATGGAAGTTAATGGCCTAATTTTTTGAGCTACATTTAGAATTTCATGATAGTCACAATCAATATTATCTCTCCTCATAAACAATTACCACTTCCCTCCTTGAGAAGGTGAAGAGTATATAGTTTGTAGATCCTAGAGGTTTGGTTCTCCATGAGAGTATATCAGTAGATAATCCACCTTCATGTTGGTCTATAGATAGAGATGATGTCATGCATCTATGTGGATGTATCTGTGTTCCTAAAGGCATGATAAATGAGTTGATGAAAGAGTCTCATGCCTCTCAGTGGGCAGTTCGTCCAGGTATCTCCAATATGTATCGAGATATGTGACACCATCATTGGTGGCCTAGGATGAAATATCGTATATCAAGCTTTATCACAAGGTGTTCCTCCTATCAATAAGTGAAGGAGGAGCACTAGATACCTGCATGATTTCTACAACCACTTCTTGTCCCTTAATATAAATGGGAATATGTTTCCACAAATTTCATAGTCGGATTACGTAGGTCATTGAGGGGTAGATGTGTTATATGGGTAGTCATTGACCAGCTAATGAAATCATCCAACTTCATTCCTATTTAAGATACATCCATAGTTGATGAGTTGAGAATACTATATGTCCATGAGATCATACAACTACATGGGGTCCCATGTACTATCATTTCAAATTGAGACTCTCGTATCATGTCATAGTTCTGGAACAGATTGAAAAAGGCTATGGGGACTCAAGTGTTTCTAAGAACATATTTTCACCCTCAGACCGATGGACAACCATAACGGACAATATAGATTCTAGAGGATATTCATAGAGGATGTATCCTTTATTTCGATAGATCTTGGGAAAATAATATCCCTCAAATTGATTACTCCAATAATAATAGCTTCCAGACAATAATTTAGATGGATCATTTTGAGACCTTATATGTTAGGATGTTCCATTCACCCCTCTGATAGCTAGAGGTGGGTGAGAAATCCCTACATGGTCCTTATCTCATTCAAGAGACTTCAGAATAGGTTTATCTGATCAAAAAGTGTATGACTACTACTCAGTCTAGATAGAAATCTTATGTTTATAATCTTTGATGACCTCTAGAGTTCATGGTCAAGGATCATGTTTTTCTTCAGGTATCACCAAGGCTTGGGAATATACGGTTACTAATGTATGGAAAGTTGTTGCCTCGTTATATAGGTCTATTTGATATTCTTGATATAGTCAGTCTAGTAGCTTATCGGTTGCTACTACCTCAAAGGTACCTTTCCATGAATGATGTATTTCATGCTTCACAACTTCACTAGTATCATGATTATCTATCTCAAACTTTTTATCCTAAGGAAGTGGAGTTAGATGAGAATTCTATCTTTGAGTAGTATCTAGTAAGTATCGTTGACAAGAGCATGAAATCTCTCTGAGGCCGATTTTTCCCTATGGTACCGGTGTCATGGAAGCATATTCGAGTATAGGATGAGACTTGGGAGAGGGAAGATGACATACATGCTCAGTGGCCAAAATTTTTCTCAGATAGTGTTTCTCCACCCTTGGAAGGTGAACTCAGGGATGAGTTATTTTATGAGGGGAAGATTATAAGAATTTGGTTTTTCACTCAAGTATGGATCCTTTATTTTTTTAGTCTAAATATTTAATTTGGGCCTAATATATATTCCCAATGAGTTAGAAAAGGTCTCAGGGGTGTCTGAGCCATGTTTGGAGCCCAGAACCAATATTTTTTGGAAAACTAGGCAGGTCGCACAGTTAGTGAAAAGTTGGTGCATGTTTTGGATAACCTTATATATTGAAATATCTAAACATAACCACTTATCAAGGTTTGCGCACACCCATGCCTCCATACTGTGCAATGTTCCCTTCTACCCAGAAAACCTCAGACATTTTTTGCACGGTTCAAACTGTGTGGAAAAATCATGCACAGGTAATTTTTCTTGGTAAATTTAAAAAAATTAACTAAATGATATTTTAACCTCTCTTCATCTTCCCTAATTCGATCTTATGTGGGATTAACATATTTCTCTCTCAAGTTGGGGGTTTTTGAAGATCTATCCTTGGAATAAAGATATCTCATTTGTGAGGGATCTGATCAAGCTTATGTTCATCATGTTGGATGTGCAATGGTAAGTACTTGAGTCCTCTTAATCCATTCTCTTTCTATCTTTCTCTCAATGGAGATATCAAGGAATGAGTTTTTTTCTCTTTTTCTTAGATCTACTCCAATCCGAGCCAAATAAAGGAAAAATACCAGAAGAGGAGATTTTCACAACACTTAGGTGGGTGTTCTATAACTCATCCCTAAAGCTCTTTGATTTTGTATTTATCACGTGCGGCCCACAAATTTCATAAGGTTGAATTTATATAATTAATGTGAAATTATTATACTTTTTAGAACCGTATGGATATGATCTTTCCATATATTTGATTAATTGTTGGTGGTTATGACCACAACTCTATCCCTTCCATGTTGAATGTTATTCCATAATTGTTGTTTAGTGTTTTGACATGTTTTTTCCACCATTCGTGTGTGCCTTGTAATGACCTTTATAAGGGTAATCATTTCAATATTAATTGGATTGATTTATATTGTGAATTGCATAATATAAAGTACCATGTATGCATACCACATGACCCGCCTAAGGTAAGTACTTCAAATTGATAATAAAATATGAATGGTTAATTAGTTTAATATCCATAGAACCCCTTACCACATTAATAGAAAGTAGCTTAATGAACCTTAAAAAATGAAATGTGCCTTAAATGGATTAAATGGTTGCATGATACTTTTAATTGTTACACTAATGAAATGACATGCTTGAACCAAATGACTTGATAAAAGGTTACCTACTACATGACCTTATCACACTAATGAAAGGGAATGTTTGAACCAAAAGAAATATTACATGACTTCATACTTAAACATGAATGGCCTGACTCGATCTCGCCTTGGATTCTGATTAATGAATTCCATGAGAACTCGGTAACCCCATTCTGATTCAAGGATTCAGCTTTTGTAGGTTGATACCCACCAAGATCATGATCCTTGTCTTTTCTTGGATCCGGGTATGACACCATAGGATCCCTTCATATTAACACAGGATTCCTGATATACACTCCTTGGATCCAGCATTGACAAGTAGGTCCCATGGTTACAGCCCATAGGGCCCTATCTCTACATAGCCCTGTTTTACCTTGGATGGTCACCTTGGATTCTGTAGGAAAAATATTATTGAATGCCTTGGAACATGCTTCTTGGATTACACTCTAAACCAATCCAGGATGCATTTATTACTGAGTTGGAAACCCTTGAGGTCTATGTCACCTTGGTTATTACCTTGGGACTTCACTATTAGAAATTATTATAGATTTCCTTATTACATCTTGGAACCACCACTATTATTAACATGTAACTTATTAATAAACTGGTAATAATAAATTAATTAATTTTTTACATGTTTAGGCACCAGTCGAGGACGAAAGTATGTACTTGGGTATTTAGTTACATTATACTACTTTACTTTATATATGCATGCTTTCACATTGTTATATTTCAATTATATAGGACCAATGTTATAGAAACCATTGGTGGTGTCCAACTGAGATTTATCTCACACCCTCTCTGGGTGTTGTTCTGTACCCGGGGTAGATTAGATGGTTGTAGGTGTTGAAAAAAGGAAGCATACAACTTCAAACACTTGATTAACTGTTTTTTAGGATGGAGATTGATAGTATATGACTAAGAAAGAGCTCAGGATTCTTTGGACAATATTTTATTTCCTTTATACTATTGTGGAACATGTTAGGTCACTTGTCTTGTATCCATGTTTTCCAGTTTTATAGTGACATGACATATCATCAGTTTTTAATGTTATTCAAGTTGTTTCAGTTATTTTTATTGTTGTCTTTATTTTCTATTGTGCCTTTTATTTACTTATATTGCTTCCACTATTTACCTATTTTTATATCCACCTATTGCGCTACACTTTGGTAATGAGTGTATAGTCTCCCCATAGACGCACCCTAGGCCCTAGATGCAAGTCGGTAGCCTCAAGCATTCAGGGAGATTCTTAGGACACCATGTTTACCATCAGGATTGGGGCACCTATCTAGTGGAATCTGGGTTTGGTACATCACAGACTCTCTCCAAAATCCAAGTTATGGAGCACAGTTAGGCACATATTTTGAACTAACTATGTGGCCTAAATTCAAAAGTTATGTGATGGGGTTTTAATCATCTAAAAATTTTAATTAGATTCCTGACCCCCAACCACCACCCCCCAGACACACTTTAAATACAAATCTCCTCCTAATTGAATCTGATTTGTAAATTTTTATTTTGGATACACTCTAGATAGGATTTTGGATCCTACAACCTCTTCTCTTTTTTAATCATAGTGTCGATATATGCGACAAATCCCTTTCTAGAAAGTGTAACCCTCTTGATGGAGAATTCTTATTTATTTATCTCTCACCTTCTTGGAGTGTGGGGAATACTCTCATTTTCAATGGGTTGAAACCTTGATTTTATCGATTTTAATTCTATGGATTCTTTTTTGATCTTCCTCACCTTTGGTTATCCATTAGCGGTTCCAGTTTTGATTGATTGACTAATAGTTTAACTAAAGTTAGGTAGTTCTATAAGTATTTTCCTTATACATGAACACTTGATCCCTTTCTTGATTTGATATTTATTTTCAATTTATTTCTGAAACACGATTTCAGAATATTTGGATGATTATTTTAAAATGGCATGAAATTGTGAATCAAAACCCTTTTTATATGTCTTTGAAAATATTGGGTGGATTTTGAGAAAACATTTATTTAATTGAAAATTTATTTGAAAAAATTAGTTAATGGTAATTATTAAGAAAAGTTTTGTTAAATGAAACTTTATTTTGAAAGGAATTCATTTGATAAAAACCTATGATTTTCTTTTAAAATCAAAATGGCATGTTGAGGCTTGAAATTGGGAAATTGAACTAAGAATGATTAATTTAATAGAAAATAATTATTTTCCATTGATTGATTGATTGATTGAAAGGAAATGTGTGCTTGAGTATTTAGTGGATGACTAGGAAAAGCATGTTAAGACTCTTACCCCCCGAGTAATGGATTGAAGATGATTACTATAACTAAAAAAAATTAATATTATTTCCCAAAATAGGTAGTTGAATGATTTTATTCTGATGTCCTAAGCCTTAGAGATGTGCGCACACCATGAAAAGTTAATTATTGACTGAGTAGTGCAAGTATCCTAGAGCCACGAACTAACAAACATCAGGGCATATGACCATGGTACTTTTTTGTATTTCGTTATTATATGAAAGTGTTTATTGAACTAATCATATCATTCCCTTCTATTTTATTAAAATATTAATTTAATCCTATTTTTATATATTTGGATAACTATTTTATTTCAATTACTAATTAACTAAAAATGTGAAATTATTTGATATGCCTTGTTTTTATTTAAATTGAATCATAAAAGGTTTATTTTTTATGAAACTTCTTATGGAACAATTAGTGAAATCCTACTGGGATTTTTTTCTCACACCTAACCTTTTCTATCAAGGTATTTTAGATTATGTTATGAAAGGTTTAGGAAAATTTAAAGTTCAACATGTAGGTGGTTAGTGTGCTTGACTAGTTGGACCTTAGGTGGTGGTGGTGACTAGTGGAGTAGTGATCCACTCATTGCATGGAGATTTTAGTTTTTTTTCAATATGGATATTCTTTCACTTTATAGGATGATGTGCTATTTGATGTTGTTTTATCTTACTATGGTATTATTTTCTCCTTGAGGGGTGTTTTTCATATTGACTCTTTATTGTTTTATCTTCGGATCTTCTATATTAATTTTTTGTTCATTGGGAGAAATCATTCCCTCTGACCATTAGTTAATTCCCTAGTGTTGTTAGTCAGAATGTGGGGATCAGGAATGCCCTTCAGGCTATGTCAGAACCAGCTTGAGTATCGGTGTACCAGCATATTCAAGTTGTTTTGTGACTCTCTAGCTAGGGGTTTTAACACCTAGGGAGGCTTGGTAAGTGAAAACTAAGGTGTAAGTATAGTTAGGATCCCATATTTTGGACATATAATGGATTATACCTTGGTTATATTGAATATTTTCTCTTTATAACCAAGATTGTTTCCCATGATGGTAATTATATGATAATTTTTTAGTTCTATTATGAATGATCTTTTTTTATTATTTACAATTATGATACAAGTTGTGTTATGATTTTATTCCACCCCATGACATATGATACATGTTACTTTGTTTCTTGATGATTACTCTATTTATTATCTTGTTTATACTATATAATGTATATTATTTAATTCATGTTAATGGTTATAAGAAATTACATTTTATTTGATACTTATTCGATACATCATTGATTTTAGATAATCAGAATAATTTCAAAATATTTTAAAAGTTTTTATTTTCAATGGTATTTCTAGTATAAATATAATAATTGTTTCAAAATAATAAATAACTATTTTTATTTTGTAACATGAAGATATAATTTTTTTCAATAAGTATTAATTATTTTAGTTTAAAAAACATTCCTCTTATAAATAACACATTATAGTTTCTTCAGGTGAATTCCTTTTTGTTGAAACATTTTTTAATAATTTTTGTTTTACAAAGAAATGATAACGAAAACACTTCCCTAATTTCTTTTTTACAAGAAAACATGTGATAATTTTATATATTGTATTCAAACTTCAATTTCATGGTTTATTTTCAAAAATTATTTTTATGAATCTTATGGTGAAATACTACAGGGTATGTTTTTCTTATTACCTAAACGCACATCCTATTTACTTAGACTTGTTATAATTTTATACAGGTAAATGTTAGTAACATTTTATCTAGTGGATAACAATGTTTTTATTTCAGGTATAGAGGTGGAATGTAAAATTCTTTTTCTTAACACATAGATATGGGTAGTTGATATTCTATTGAATATGTGTTTAGTATTTTATTATGGAATCATTTTTATGTTTGACCACATTGTACTTTTTTACTCATCATCTCTTATTAATTAAATATTTTGTTTTTTTATATAACATGTAATGTTATATTCAATGGTTATAAGTTTTTATGTATTTAAATCTCATGGTTTATGGTATTATGTTTTATATTGAGTTATAGACTTGTTTAGATGATCTAGTTTTAGAATGTGGTTATCCCATTAGTGTGAACACTACAACTAATAGAGTGGTCATATGAGATTTAAGATTTTAATCCATTCATTGATTTTTATTTCATTGGGAGAATTAATTCCAATCAAGTATGGTTGATACCTTCGTACTTATTCTTGGTCTGTGGTGGTTTATAATACACTTCAAACCTTATGGTAGATCTACTTAGGTACTTTATTATGGGATTTTGGGTTATTTCTTTACAATTAAAAACAAATGTAGGGAAATCGGATTCCCTAGGTAAGTCAATGTTGAAGGTTCTGAGTATAGTGTAATCTCAAGATGGGTCATTCACAACATTTATTTTTTCATGATCAATGATCAATCCACGATTTAAATGATGATAAACTATGTAATCAATGGAACTAAATCAAAGAATATAGACAATGGAAAAAATGATAGAACCAGAGTGCATGATCATCACATCTTATTTATAATTAATTTAAGAAATTAAATAATTATATTGACAGAAATATTTATTCATTAATGGATCTGATAATGAATTTATTTAATTCTATCAATTCATTGTAGGAATCAAGGGAAATTCTCTTTATTGGTGGTCCAAACATGTTCCAAAAATCATTGAATTTCGTTGTAGGAATATATGGGTGCTATAACGGTAGATCTTAATTCTTTTTTTGTCCTTCTTTGATCTCCTTGATAATAGATTATAAAGGATTCTTCTTGTCACGACCCGTCCTCGGGCCCGTGTCGTGACTACCCCAAGCCCGCCTTCCATAGGCCAGGGGCTGGCGACTAGCACCAAGGCGTAAATCCCAACAAAAAGGGAAGGCATTGCCTTTGAAAAGTAAACAAGAACCACAGAGCAAGCAAGCGGAAAAGTAAACACTAAGTAAAACTGTACAAGCTGTGCTGAAAGTAAAAAGGGGCCGGAAATACAAGCCCAACTGTAAAGTACAACTGAAAGGAAAAACAGCAACTGAAAAGGGAAAACTGCAGCGTCGAGCCGTCCTCCAGAAGTCCCACCTGAAGGGTGGGTACAGATAGCCTCCACTGCTCCTCGGGTCCACCTAACCGCTCCGAGTACGTCCCGCCCAGTGGTCCACCTCCAGGTACTGTCCTGCTCTGCACGCCTCCTCCACGATCAGCGCTGTCCGTCGTCTGCAACCAACACCACGAAGTGCGGGCATAACCCGTGCAGGGGTGAGTATAAGCTACTCAGTAGGGACCCCGAGACCCCCGAAGGTCTCCCGAAATCCACAAAGGATAATCCACAAAGGAAAGATACAATCACGAAGTAACATCTGACACGGCTTAGGTATATGCCCATACATATACCTAAGTCTTCAATTCCCGTTTGGCTCCAACGTCCGAGCCCAAGCACAACCCAGTACACACAGGAAAGCAAAACGTATACCCACGCAGGATAGAGCAACACAATCCACAAAGGAGAGTAACACAAGATTCAGCTCACACAGGTATACTTCTTCGGATGACGATAAAGATGATCATTGAACCATCTAAGTCGTCGGACCCACGAAGGATCGATAGGTACTAACCTTGCAGTGACCCACACAGGATCGGGCCCACGCAGGACCTGTAGAAGTTGGCTCACACAGAACCGCTGAGAGATGACCCACACAGGATCGGGCCCACACAGGACCGGGCCCACGCAGGACCTGTAGGCGCTGGCTCACACAGAACCGCTGAGCGCTGACCCACGCAGGATCGGACCCACACAGGATCGGGCCCACACAGGACCGGTAGCACTGATCCACGTAGGATCGCTGAGTGCAGTAGTCGTCGCAGTCCGCTGAGGATCTCTGCACAGTCGTCACCGCAGTCCACTGAGGATCTCTGCACGGTCGTTGTCGGAGTCCACGGAGGATCTCTGCACAGTCGTCGCCGCAGTCCACTGAGGATCTCTGCACGGTCGTCGCTGTCGAAGTAGCAGTCGCAGCCAGCACTAGGGTTCCCGCACACAGCAAGCTCGTTCGGGAAGGTCCGCTCCACGAGCCGAGAGGCTGATACATCAACTGACACGAAGTCCGGAGTTGATGTATCCAAAAGTTCTGTATCGTCAACAGGAACTCAACGTCGCAGACGGCGCGTCAATCGGACGCCCGGTCTGAGAGATATTGGCATTTTCGTCCCAGGGGCCCGGTTGGTTTTTAAGGCAAAACCAACCCGACCGCACTCCACCTGCATCCAAACCTCGGTCAGAGTATGCCAAAAGATCCGTCTCACTTAGAGGAATTCAACAAAGCTGACGGCACGTCAATCGGACGTCCGTAGCTCAAGATATGAGCGTTTCCGCTCTGAGGGCCCGGTTGGTCTCGTGTACGAACCAACCCGGCCGAACTCAAAGTATTCCGAAACCTTGAGTGCGATATACCGAAACGACCGCCTCGATCCAAGGATCGTGTTTCCGCTGACGGCGAGTCGTTTGGAGGCACGAAGCTCAAGATACGGGCGTTTGAACGAAAACGTCCGAAGATGGGGGGTACGGGCCCGGGCCGACCCGGCCCGACCCCCCCCCCCCCCCCGGGTCGGCCCGAACCGGGTCGACCTGAACCGGGTCGACCCGACCCGGGTCCGACCCGGCTGGCCCGGCCAGGCCCGGCCAGGGCCGGTCCGGCTCGGCTGGCTCGGCTTGGCCGAGCCGCGCGGGTGGAAGCCTCGGGCGCTGATCCGCGGCTTGAGGAAGGACCGCGGCCCGCGTGCGGGCCGCGCTGGCGAGCCGCGAACGCGCTGAGCCGCGTCCGCCCGGATGAACCGGACCCGCGCGCCGCGGGTCCGTTTGGCCGCCGCCGCCGCGGCTGAAGCCGCGGCGGATTTCGTCCGGCGTCGCTCCGGTGGCCCGTTTTCCTTCCCGTCTGCGCCGTTGCTCCTCCCGGGATCCGTTCATTACTGCGGGATCATCAACTGTCCGCTGCGGCACGTTCCGTCGTCGACCGTCAAATCCGCACAAAACGAAGAACGGCGGAGGGTCGTCGGGCCGTGTTCGTTCGGCCCGCACCCTCCGCGTTAGTGATAAACAACCGGGAGAAAAACGATCAACACATGATCCAACAATTTTAATTAAAATAAAATTGTTCATTGAAAACCGGATTTTTAATTTTCAAGAACGTTCATGAGAAAATTAAAAAGGGGTAATTTTCCAAAATGAATCCCTACCTTGATGATCGTCGTGCGCGGGCGTTCTTCGCGGAAGAGACCGTCGCGGAAGAGATCGATCGTCGCGTCGTCGCGGGGAGGCATCGCGTCGTCGCGGATTCCGGCGTTGAGTCAGCGAGCTCAACGAATCAAGAACAACATATTTAAATTATTAATATTTAAATCTGTGTTTCGTTTAAAACCAAAGAAAAGAACTTGAGAGGAAATCCGAAAGCACTCACCTCGAATGGTCGGTGATCGGAGATCGGAAGAGCGTCTCGGGCGAAGGCGTCGTCGATTTCCGGGTTCGGCGTTCTTCGCGTTCTTCACGTTCTTCGCGTTCTTCATGAGGGAGAAGAAGTTGCGAGGGTTCTCCCAAATCTTCTCAAGCGCAAATAACCAGAGGTTAAGCGTTGGTCTTATTTTATTATTACGCCAACGAATTTGAAAAACTGGTTAAGAAACGATCCATCAATTCGTTGAATTAATTCAACGAAAGAAACGACCCATTTAATTCACGAAAAAAACAGCCCATTTAATTCACGAAATAAAACGCCCAATTAAATAGTCTGTTAAGAATTTAGAAAACGCGTCGGTTAACTTTCATTAAGACGGGTTTTCACGGGTGCGTTTCTTAGCGGAAAGAAACGGCGGGGCTCGTGCGGGCCCCACCTCACAAATATCCTACCAAGGGGGTAGGATATTTCTGGATAGCATCCTATCCAGTTCAACTCAGTTCAAGCCTCCTTTAAGTGGCTTCAAGTGGCTTCCAAGTGGCTTAAGTGAAATAAAATAAAGCTGTCGCAAAATTATTTTATTTCTTAACTTTAAGCCCGAAAATTAAAAACCACACCCGAGAAAACGCAACTCCGGAAGAGGCGTTTCTAAGCGAATACCGGCGCTGCGATTTCATCGGTGCCCTCAGAATTCGATTCCGGGCACCGGTTCAAAAGTTAGAAAAACCCGCTCGTCCGTTCACTGAACGTACCCGAGCCAAACTTCAGAAAATGATTCCGGGCACACCGGGCCTCGGAATCAGGCGCCGTCAGAAACTGCGTTCTTGTAAAATTCCAAAGAAAATTAAGAAAAAAATTTCCTTGAAATTTACGGGTCTTTACATTACTCCCACCTCAGGACTTTACGTCCCCGTAAAGATACATCAAAAACTAGGGAAACAAATGTGGGTACTGAGCACGCATCTGAGCCTCCCGCTCCCAAGTGCTCTCCTGGAGGTTCTCGTGCTGCCATCTGATGCGCACAAGAGGAATCGATCGCCCACGTAGGACCCGCTCATGTCGATCCTCTATCTCCACTGGGACCTTCGTAAAAGTCGCTCCATCATCCACGTCTAGCTCCCCATAGTCAATGATGTGCGTCGGGTCGTGCACGTATCTCCTCAGCTGGGATACGTGGAAGACATCGTGCACCCGGTGCAACTGAGGTGGCAGAGCCAGGCGATAAGCCACCTCGCCAATCCTGCTGAGGTCCTGGAAAGGCCCGATGAAGCGTGGAGACAACTTGCCGCCTCGGCCAAATCTCCTCAAACCACGTCGAGGTGTGACCCGCAAGAAGACGTGGTCACCATCCTCGAACTCTAGTGGCCTCCGCCTTCTGTCAGCATATGACTTCTGCCGGCTCTGTGCTGTCCTCATCCGCTCCTGGATGAGCTGGACCTTCTCTGTCGTGGCCCGGACCATCTCTGGTCCCACAAGTGCAGACTCTCCAGGGTCTGTCCAGCACAAAGGAGATCTGCAAGGCCTGCCGTACAACGCCTCATAGGGTGCCATCCTGATGGTGGAGTGGTAGCTGTTGTTGTACGCGAACTCCACCAAGGGTAGGTGGTCCTCCCAGCTGCGACCAAAGTCGAGGACACATGCACGGAGCATGTCCTCGAGAGTCTGAATGGTCCTCTCCGTCTGACCATCCGTCTGAGGGTGAAAGGCGGTGCTCAGACGTAGTCGCGTCCCGAACGCCTCCTGCAACCCCTTCCAAAGCCGAGAAGTAAAACGAGCGTCCCGATCGGAGACGATGGTCGATGGCACACCGTGAAGTCGTACAATCTCCTGAACGTAGAGACTCCCCAAGCTCTCCACTGTGCCCTGCTCTCGGATGGGTAAGAAGTGTGCCGACTTGGTGAGTCGGTCAACAATCACCCATATGGAATCGTGACCTCTGGAAGTGCGTGGAAGTCCAGTCACAAAGTCCATAGATATCCCGTCCCACTTCCACTCCGGGACCTCCAAGGGCTGTACCAAGCCTGCTGGTACCTGATGCTCTGCCTTCACCTGCTGGCAGGTGAGGCACCGTGAAATGAACTCTGCCACAGCCTTCTTCATGCCCGGCCACCAGTGCTGTCGCCCGAGATCCTGGTACATCTTCGCCACTCCAGGATGTACCGCCAATGGAGAAGTGTGAAACTCTCTCAGCACCTCCTCTCGTAAGGCGACTGGTACCAAGGTACGTCCTCTAAAAAGGACATCGTGCTCTGCTCCAAGGGAGAAACCATCAGGTGCCTGTCCCGAGGATATCTGTGCACACCGCGTCTCACAGTCAACATCCCCATGTTGTGCCTCTCTGACCCGCTGAAGAAGTGGAGGAGAGACTGTGAGAGACTGAAGGAAGGATGCTCCGTCTCTATCCACGAAGGATATCTGCAAAGCGGCTAGCTGCTCTGTCGCCTCCTCAAGTAGCTGGATGCCCGTCCTCCTGCTGAGGGCATCAGCCACCACGTTCCCCTTCCCAGGAGTATAGACTATTTCAAAGTCATAGTCCTGGAGGAACTTGAGCCATCGCCGCTGTCTCAGGTTCAGGTCCTTCTGAGAGAAGATGTACCTGAGACTCTGGTGGTCAGAAAAGACTGTGAAGCGCTCGCCCATCAGATAGTGTCTCCATGTCTTCAGGGCAAAGACTACTGCTGCCAACTCCAAGTCATGGGTAGCGTAGTTCTGCTCATGAGGCCTCAACTGACGTGATCCGTAGGCAATCACGGCCCGCTCCTGCATCAGGACACACCCGAGTCCGGTCCCTGATGCATCGCAGTAGACTACGTAACCAACTCCCTCCTCAGGCAACCTCAAGATAGGTGCGCTGGTCAACCTCCGCCTCATCTCCTGGAAGCTCTGCTGACATCTGTCTGACCACACGAAGGGTTTCCCCTTCTTCGTCAACGCTGAGAGTGGGGCCGCAACTCTGGAGAAGTCCGGCACAAATCTCTGATAGTATCCGGCTAGGCCCAAGAAACTCCGCACCTCTGTCACGCTCTTGGGTGGCTCCCAAGCTAGCACTGCCTCGATCTTCGTGGGATCCACTGCAACTCCCGCCTCAGAAATGACGTGCCCCAAGAAGTGGACCTCACGTAACCAGAACTGACACTTCGAGAGCTTTCCATAAAGTTGGTGCTCTCGGAGTGTGTCTAGTACAACATGCAGGTGGTAGGCGTGCTCCTCCTCCGTCGTCGAGTACACCAAAATGTCGTCGATGAAGACCACGACAAATCGATCGAGGTATGGCTGGAAGATCCTGTTCATGAGGCTCATGAACACTGCTGGAGCGTTGGTCACGCCGAAAGGCATAACCAAGAACTCTAAGTGGCCATACTGACACCTGAAGGCCATCTTCTGCACATCCTCGTCTCGAACTCTAAGCTGATGATAGCCTGACCTGAGTTCTATCTTCGAGAACCACCGTGCTCCCTTGAGCTGGTCGAAGAGATCATCAATCCTGGGTAGCGGATACTTGTTCCTCACTGTCACCTGATTCAGGCGACGATAATCGACACACAGTCGCAAGCTCCTGTCCGCCTTCTTGGCGAACAAAATCGGGGAAGCCCAGGGCGAAACACTGGGTCGGATGAACCCCTTGCCCTGCAAGTCCTCCAACTGTACTCGCAGCTCTCGAAGCTCAGCGGGGGCCATCCGATATGCTGGAGTGGATATCGGGGCTGTCCCGGGGTACAGGTCAATATAAAAGTCTACCTCTCTGCGAGGAGGTAGTCCTGGAACGTCGTCGGGAAAGACGTCCGCGTACTGATCCACCACTGCAGGGAAACTGGGACTTCGCACGTCAACTGCTCCCAGGATGAGGCTAGCCAACTGATGAGTGATGGGCTGACCTCTCCTCTGCGTGAGTCCATCCTGTGCTGCTAAGGCTCCCTTCTCGCCGGTGAAGGTGAACCTGCTCCCGTCGGTGCGCACACATCGCACCTTGCGCCTAAAGCAGTCAATCTGAGCATGGACCGTAGATAACCAATCCATGCCCAAAATGACGTCGTAAGGCCTCGAAGCTGCTACAAGAAGATCCCAGCCGAAGCTCTCGCCTCCTAGAGTAAGCTCACACTGCCGGCACCAGTGTGTAATCGTCGAGTCTGCTCCCGTAGGAGTCTCTAGCCGCAAGGATCGAGCCAACGGCTCTGTCGGAATCTCCGAGCTCCGAACAAGGGCAGTGGCTATGAAAGAGTGACTCACTCCTGTGTCTATCAGAACTGCAGCAAGGGTGGAATAGACACAGATCGTACCTCGAATCATCTCTGGCGCGCCGTGGTCATAGGCCTCCGCTGCCTGGAGCTGAGCCTGTCTCTGCCTGCCAGCTCCCTGTGGTCGGGGCGGGCCTCCTGGTGGTGGTGGTGGCAGAGCCTCAAAGCGTCGCCCACCACCTGCTGCTCGGCCAGCTCCTCTGCCTCGTCCGCCTCCTCCCTGCGGACCGCCACGGTCGACCCTCTGCCTCTGCCTGGGTGGCCCCTCCACCGTCTGCTGCCCCTCGGTACGACGGGTCGGGCAGTCACGATCCATGTGGCCCTGCCCGCCGCACTCGTAGCACTGTCTGCCTCTCGGAAGGCTGGCTCCGGGCCGGGTGCCCTGCACTGCTGAGCCAGCGTCCCGAGGTCGCCTGCCGGAAGGTCTGGTCCGCCTGGAACCCTGAGTCATCCGCCGGCTACCAGCTGCCGAAGACTCCGCTATCTGCCGCCCTGCGGTGGGTCTTGCTGTGGACTCATCCAGGAAGCTCTCGATCAGGAGGGCTCGCTCCAGTACCCCTGCCTGGGTCGGGATGCTGAGGGAGATCAGTGATGCCCTGATCTCGTGTCTCAAACCCTGCTCGAAGGTCCGGGCCCGGAAGAATGGGTCCCGTACCATGTCTGTCGAGTACCGAGAAAGGTCGGTGAACCTCGCCGTGTACTGAGCGACCGTCAAGCTGCCCTGCCGCAGATGAAGAAGCTCCTGGATGCGCACCGCTCGGAGGGTGGCCGGGACGAACTCTGAGCGGAAGAGGCTCTCGAAGTACGTCCAGATGAGGGAGGCCTCATCGTGTACCTGGAGCATCAGGCTCCACCAGCGTCCGGCTGCTGCGTGCAGTAAGATCGCCGCGAGGATCACCATGAGGTCTGATGGCGTCCTCACTAGCCTGAAAACTCGGACGACCGCCTCCAGCCAGTCCTCGGCTGCCTGGGGGTCCGACTCCCCACGGAACCTGGGTGGTCGCTGGCGCTGGAACTCGTGCAGAGCTCCGAGGCGTCGTGCGTCGTCAGCTGCCAGTGCTGGAAGCATCAGGGGCTCGGCGGGTAAAGGTACCGCCGGTGCCTCTGCTGTCAACGGGCCCTGTACCGAGGCCTCGTCGCTCGGCGGGCTGTCGTCGCGCCCTACTCTGGGAACCCTAGCTGGCTGCTGTCGTCATGTCATCCTGAAAAGGAAACAAGTATACCACGGTCAGAACAGTATACCTGGTGAGCTGACACAAGTAATCACAAAGAAAACTTGAAACACACATGCAAACAATGTTTTCGTACATTAAGTAAGGAATCAGAAGTCAGGGTCCTGGTGTATGGATACGTCGGCCTCTGCACCAACACTGGACTCCCTGGACTGATAACCACACTCAATACACTAAACACTTTTGCTTCACATAGAAGAAAGATCAGAGTCTGCGGTAGAACCGACCAGCTCTGATACCAATTTGTCACGACCCGTCCTCGGGCCCGTGTCGTGACTACCCCAAGACCGCCTTCCATAGGCCAGGGGCTGGCGACTAGCACCAAGGCGTAAATCCCAACAAAAAGGGAAGGCATTGCCTTTGAAAAGTAAACAAGCACCACAGAGCAAGCAAGCGGAAAAGTAAACACTAAGTAAAACTGTAAAAGTTGTGCTGAAAGTAAAAAGGGGCCGGAAATACAAGCCCATCTGTAAAGTACAACTGAAAGGAAAAACAGCAACTGAAAAGGGAAAACTGCAGCGTCGAGCCGTCCTCCAGAAGTCCCACCTGAAGGGTGGGTACAGATAGCCTCCACTGCTCCTCGGGTCCACCTAACCGCTCCGAGTACGTCCCACCCAGTGGTCCACCTCCAGGTACTGTCCTGCTCCGCACGCCTCCTCCACGATCAGCGCTGTCCGTCGTCTGCAACCAACACCACGAAGTGCGGGCATAGCCCGTGCAGGGGTGAGTATAAGCTACTCAGTAGGGACCCCGAGACCCCCGAAGGTCTCCCGAAATCCACAAAGGATAATCCACAAAGGAAAGATACAATCACGAAGTAACATCTGACACGGCTTAGGTATATGCCCATACATATACCTAAGTCTTCAATTCCCGTTCGGCTCCAACGTCCGAGCCCAAGCACAACCCAGTCCACACAGGAAAGAAAAACGTATACCCACGCAGGATAGAGCAACACAATCCACAAAGGAGAGTAACACAAGATTCAGCTCACACAGGTATACTTCTTCGGATGACGATAAAGATGATCATTGAACCATCTAAGTCGTCGGACCCACGAAGGATCGATAGGTACTAACCTTACAGTGACCCACACAGGATCGGGCCCACGCAGGACCTGTAGAAGTTGGCTCACACAGAACCGCTGAGAGATGACCCACACAGGATCGGGCCCACACAGGACCGGGCCCACGCAGGACCTGTAGGCGCTGGCCCACACAGAACCGCTGAGCACTGACCCACGTAGGATCGGACCCACACAGGATCGGGCCCACACAGGACCGGTAGCACTGATCCACGTAGGATCGCTGAGTGCAGTAGTCGTCGCAGTCCGCTGAGGATCTCTGCACAGTCGCCGCCGCAATCCACTGAGGATCTCTGCACGGTCGTCGTCGGAGTCCACGGAGGATCTCTGCACAGTCGTCGCCGCAGTCCACTGAGGATCTCTGCACGGTCGTCGCTGTCGAAGTAGCAGTCGCAGCCAGCACTAGGGTTCCCGCACACAGCAAGCTCGTTCGGGAAGGTCCGCTCCACGAGCCGAGAGGCTGATACATCAACTGACACGAAGTCCGAAGTTGATGTATCCAAAAGTTCCGTATCGTCAACAGGAACTCAACGTCGCAGACGGCGCGTCAATCGGACGCCCGGTCTGAGAGATATTGGCATTTTTGTCCTAGGGGCCCGGTTGGTTTTTAAGGCAAAACAAACCCGACCGCACTCCACCTGCGTCCAAACCTCGGGCGGAGTATGCCAAAAGATCCGTCTCACATAGAGGAATTCAACAAAGCTGACGGCACGTCAATCGGACGTCCGTAGCTCAAGATATGAGCGTTTCCGCTTCGAGGGCCCGGTTGGTCTCGTGTACGAACCAACCCGGCCGAACTCAAAGTATTCCGAAACCTTGAGTGCGATATACCGAAACGACCGTCTCGATCCAAGAATCGCGTTGCCACTGACGGCGAGTCGTTTTGAGGCACGAAGCTCAAGATACGGGCGTTTGAACGAAAACGTCCGAAGATGGGGGGTACGGGCCCGGGCCGACCCGGCCCGACCCCCCCCCCCCCCGGGTCGACCCGAATTGGGTCGACCCGACCCGGGTCCGACCCGCCTGGCCCGGCCCGGCCCGGCCAGGGCCGGTCCGGCTCGGCCAGCTCGGCTTGGCCGAGCCGCGCGGGTGGAAGCCGTGGGCGCTGACCCGCGGCTTGAGGAAGGACCGCGGCCCGCGTGCGGGCCGCGCTGGCGAGCCGCGGACGCGCTGAGCCGCGTCCGCCCGGATGAACCGGACCCGCATGCCGCGGGTCCGTTTGGCCGCCACCGCCACGGCTTCAGCCGCGGCGGATTTCGTCCGGCGGCGCGCCGGGGCGCCGCCTCCTCCGGCCGCCGGCGCCGCCGTGCCGTTGACCCGCGCCGCCGGAAACTTCCGCGGGCCGCCGGCGTCGCTCCGGTGGCCCGTTTTCCTTCCCGTCTGCGCCGTTGCTCCTCCCGGGATCCGTTCTTTACTGTAGGATCGTCAACCATCCGCTGCGGCACGTTCCGTCATCGACCGTCAAATCCGCACAAAACGAAGAACGACGGAGGGTCGTCGGGCCGTGTTCGTTCGGCCCGCACCCTCCGCGTTAGAGATAAACAACCGGGAGAAAAACGATCAACACATGATCCAACAATTTTAATTAAAATAAAAATTTTCATTGAAAACGGGCTTTTTAATTTTCAAGAACGTTCATGAGAAAATTAAAAAGGGGTAATTTTCCAAAATGAATCCCTACCTTGATGATCGTCGTGCGCGGGCGTTCTTCGCGGAAGAGACCGTCGCGGAAGAGATCGATCGTCGCGTCGTCGCGGGGAGGCGTCGCGTCGTCGCGGATTCCGGCGTTGAGTCGGCGAGCTCAACGAATCAAGAATAACAGATTTAAATTATTAATATTTAAATCTGTGTTTCGTTTAAAACCAAAGAAAAGAACTTGAGAGGAAATCCGAAAGCACTCACCTCGAATGGTTGGTGATCGGAGATCGGAGATCGGAGATCGGAAGAGCGTCTCGGGCGAAGGCGTCGTCGATTTCCGGGTTCGGCGTTCTTCGCGTTCTTCGCGTTCTTCGCGTTCTTCGCGTTCTTCGCGTTCTTCGCGAGGGAGAAGAAGTTGCGAGGGTTCTCCCAAATCTTCTCAAGCGCAAATAACCAGAGGTTAAGCGTTGGTCTTATTTTATTATTACGCCAACGAATTTGAAAAACTGGTTAAGAAACGATCCATCAATTCGTTGAATTAATTCAACGAAAGAAACGACCCATTTAATTCACGAAAGAAACAGCCCATTTAATTCACGAAATAAACCGCCCAATTAAATGGTCTGTTAAGAATTTAGAAAACGCGTCGGTTGACTTTCATTAAGACGGGTTTTCACGGGTGCGTTTCTTAGCGGAAAGAAACGGCGGGGCTCGTGCGGGCCCCATCTCACAAATATCCTACCAAGGGGGTAGGATATTTCTGGATAGCATCCTATCCAGTTCAACTCAGTTCAAGCCTCCTTTAAGTGGCTTCAAGTGGCTTCCAAGTGGCTTAAGTGAAATAAAATAAAGCTGTCGCAAAATTATTTTATTTCTTAACTTTAAGCCCGAAAATTTAAAACCACACCCGAGCAAACACAACTCCGGAAGAGGTGTTTCTAAGCGAATACCGGCGCTGCGATTTCATCAGTGCCCTCAGAATTCGATTCCGGGCACCGGTTCAAAAGTTAGAAAAACCCGCTCGTCCATTCACTGAACGTACCCGAGCCAAACTTCAGAAAATGATTCCGGACACACCGGGCCTCGGAATCAGGCGCCGTCAGAAACTGCGTTCTTGTAAAATTCCAAAGAAAATTAAGAAAAAAATTTCATTGAAATTTACGGGTCTTTACACTTCTTAATCTCTCTAAACTCAAGAGTGGAAGTTGTATGAATATCTCTCTCCATTATTTATATAATTCATAGATAAGGGATCTCTATATGGCTTCGAGAGGATTCTCAATATTCTTTATTTAGAAGAAGAAAAAAATAATTGAATTCACTTTATAATGTCCTCCCTCGACTGACCACTAAACTGATAGCCAGATAAGTCACTACAAAACCTTAATCACACCTCCCCATACACCAGATGTTGTTGACTAGAAATTAGGTTCTAATAGTGGTATCTTGGGGAGACTATACCCTCATGATCAGAGTATCACAATGGTATAAGAGAAAGTGAATAATAGACAACAACGGAATAAGTAATAACAAATGGCCAAAGTATCATTGGAAGAATAATATGATGACAGAATAAAAGTGGACAAAACCCACATATATAATGATGCATACATGTTAGCTAGTACTACAAGATGATGACAGTACAATAAAAATAAAATAAAAGAGGCCAATGGATAACTCCACAATAATCCTAAGTACTGGCTTAGCCCTATGCTCCATGTCTCCCAAGTATACAGCACAATAAAATAAATAAACCCATAGCCCTAAGAAAAATAAGATATTATCAGGTACCCCAATGCAATGGAGGCATAAGAAGGGTGTGAGAAATAATCTCAGTAGACCACCACCAATGGTGTATAGATCAATCCAATTCGTGTGAAATAAAAATAATAGGGTGCCAATATTGGTGAATACAAGCTGATAAATAAGTAAATAAATAACACTTCGACCTAGGTGCCTAGATGTAAACCCAAATGATTCTACATACTTCTACCTAAGCTGGATTTCTAGATTGAGAAAACCTATAGAGGATATATGTTATATAAATGGCATAATATATATGAAGCAACAGAATTGGGTTGAACCTAATCATGTTCTTTGTCTTTGTGGTCACACCATTAAGACATCATTAATGCATTTAAATACCACTTTAAAATCATAACAACAATAATAATAAAAGGAACCAAAACTTATTCCATAAAAGGTATCCTTCAAATCCTGTAATGGTAACCTAATCCTGTCTAGGGTGATCTGTAATGGAATCTCCTAGGTCTCTAAAGTCTCCCTCAATATAACTGATACCATTGAGGATGTTTAAGGAAACCCGTAACGGTGTCCCTCATATCACTCATGGTAAGGTAACTTTGAATCTATAAAAAGTATCTCACATAGGGGACCAGATATCACCTGTGGTATGGCATAGACATCTTTCCAATGAGTCTGTCCATGGTCTCTTCCCTAAGAAACCAATGTCACTCATGATTATAAATAAACCACATAGAGAGCTCATCCAAGGAAATCTAAAGGATCTCTCTTAGAACCTCAAGTAATACTAAGACAAGAATAGTGAGTCCATCTATAACATCCTTAATTAGGGACCCATGTTCTATCCCGACCAGCAAACTATCAAGGTATAGAAACCAATATCACACATCAACAAGTAATAGAATATATAACCAGATAAGCAGGATATCCAAATATTCATTCCAAGCCAAAATCTATGGCATAAGGAAATAGGCACATTGCACTCAAATTTAAGAAAGAAACAAGTGTAAGTTTGAGTCTATGTGACGTGAACACATAAAAATGGCCATAAAGCATTAAGATTAAGCATAATAAAAATGAACATGGAATAAACACTATTATAATGCATAAAAAATGTGGAACACAAAATAAGGAACATGGCATAAGGTATAATAAAGGCATAAAGCATAATGCATAATCATTTAACAACCTATATAAGGTATATAGAATAAGCAGTAAGTGTGAGAAATGAAGCATAACCATAGCGTAAAATTCATAAGGCATACGTAATAAATAATAGGTATTTCACTATCTTCGTTCAACCAATTTAATAAAGATTATTTTATTCAAAGAGTTCAACCACGGAATGGGGAATGTTCATTATTCTTAAGGGTCTAAATCATGACCAATATTCAAATTTATTCAATTATTTAATGTAAGGAATTTATTAAAGATGAAACACACCCTCAAGGTTATTCAAAAAAATAAGGGTCAATGGAAATAGATCTAAAAAGATGAATCACACCCATCAGAGTGGCTAAAGTCAAGGTAGTCACTAAAATTGGTGATTATCCACTCTCTAAGGTCGTATCAAACATGAAAACATATTTAATTTAATTTAATTTATTTGACAAAAGGGATTCATCATCGGATCAGTCCAGCATGTGGAAAAATGGAGCATAATAAAAGAACATAATGGAACTTTGGGAAATAAGCTACACCACCTACTTTATACCAAAAATGACTCACATGTATGATATCAAGTATTAATTTGGTCTGGTTTGAGAGAAATTGATGAAATGGATGAATGGCTAGAAAACATGGGGAATTACGTCACACCAAAATAGCGCACTAGAGGAGGTAATTAAATTAAAACAGAATCAAGAGGATTCTAGAGCCTACCTCAATATTCTTGATGCTTTTGACCACGAGAAACTTAAATGACGGATGAAGGAGATATCCATAACCCTACCTTGGAGGAGGATAGGATTCATGTGTGGGAATAAGGAGTCACACACAGGATGAAAAGTGAATAAATTAAGGGGTTTTAAACATTTAATTTATTAAGGTAAAAAAAGTTAAAATCCCTTTAAAATAGGGGTTACATGTTTTGGTAGCACAGTTTTGTGAAATCATGTACTGACTGTGTGGATCCTGCTACTTAAGAACCACACACCTGCACAATTGTACTCTATGTTTTTACCAACCATTCACCAACCATGAGCTAAACTATGCATGCACATCCCCTATATCACTAACTGTGTAGGATAGGTTCACAGTTTGGGAAACTATGTGCATCTCATACAGATCACTTCTGCTCAAATATAGAAGTCTCACGGTTTACACTGGTGGGCCTCAAGTTTCAGACAAACCATGATCCCTTACCAATCCACCCAAAATTAATTTCTTAGGGATCAATACTCTCTAAACTCAATGAAACACTCAAAGGACCATCAGGATTTAAACCAAGTCAAAAGAACAAATGGAAGTGTTCTAACTCTCAGAATTCCATTCCAAATCTCTGTTTACAAAAGGTATCATCCACAAAACATTTAAATTAAAAAAAAATGGAATTTCACTAGGTCTAAAAATAGGGAATTCTACATTATCACCACCTTAAAACTTCTCATCCTTGAGAATCCTTTGGGAAATAAAGAGAACATCACTTTACTTACTTAGGTTATGAATTCTTGTTAGAACAGTCATGGTGTGCTTTCCAATTCCCAACATGACTCAATGTGTCATGCTAACCAATGGTACATAAGTCATATAATCTCAATCCAAACCTTGTTCTTCCAAAATAAAACACTGATATAACAGCTACCTGAGCCCGTCTTACCCGATACACAAACACACCATCACCTCCTTCGTCACCAAGTTCTTGCATTTGTAAGTCTAAAACTGAGTCACAGTATTTCACCAATAGGACTATAGATTTAAGAATTCCCTTAGAACTCCAAGGATTCTCTTGGAAATATTCATAGTTTAAACAGTCAGTCAACTCCCATTAAACCTTAGAGGCCAGGCCATGTTGAATTTTCATAGAGGTATCATCTGACATTCACCGCACTTGCCTCCACTGACAGCGTTCTATTGAGTGGTTCCTCGCCAACCTCATATGACAATAGAGAGGAAAATAAATAACCAATAAAACTATATATGGTCAAATACTCTCAAAATATTTGGCTTATATGGCCATTGATTTTTAAAATCTAAGCCGGGTGCTTATAGATGAAGTCACCTAAAGGATTCTCCAAGCGTGCTCACCAAATCCTATAACCAGTTTTAAGTGATGAATCTTGTAAAAATACCCATTTAAACTACTGCACCACGTAATTAGTATAGGTGAATTTCTATTCCAACACACTTAGATTTACACCCTTTAATAGCTCATCCAGGCCTGATTGTAATTCAGGGTAACCTCATAATCTTCAATAGGAGTTCAAGGAGCTTATCCAAAGAAACCCATAACCAACACTTACAAAATAGAAACTTCGATACATGGTCAACCATCCAAATATCAAAAACATTGACTAATTCCCAAGTAGAATCCACCTTCCACTCAATTCAAAGGGAAATAGTTGGTTCCCATGAGTCTGACCATGGAGTTCCTACATGTGAACCTAGTTATCACTCGGGACTAACCATACCTATATGGAAAACCACTCTTCTAAAGAACACTCTAGTAAAGACTACACAACAATATCAATAGATTTTAAATTTAGTATGACGTACAACCAATTCTCTTTCAGTTTACCTAGATGATATCGAGATAGGGGACATGATCGTCATTTAACTCAGAGTACACCAAGAGGATTTGAATAGTTTCCAAAAAGAACCCAACACACTCAAGAAAAAGCATATGTGAAGTTCTTATTAAATCTCCAAACCATACATAACCAATGAAACAAGGTGAAATACTATCAAAAAACCATAGTTCAACTTCCTTAGAAGAGCTCGGCTACTCCCACCAAATCATTTCCATTACCTGGCCATAATGAGTTTTCTATCTGAGGAATCTCGTACTGATTCAAGCATAGCCACCAAATTATATCTACAACCAATGTTGTTTTTCAAGGGTTTTATACACATCCAACCATTCATCATTGTGCTTCCTCGCAAGTATAAACTTAAAACAAGAGAGAGAACTAGCCATAGGATAATTTTAAGCAAGATTGGTCATCTTTAAAAATGGACTTCTTGTTTGGGTTCCTTCTACTTGGAAGGATACATTTAACCATAAGTGAAGTGACACTTCCTTCTTAGGAGTTCCCTTAACATTGGATATATAGATAAATGGATATTATCACATGTACACTCTCCATCGACCACTAACCACGGGTCCTAGGGATGGCCTAAACACTTTTAGAAAACATTAAACCAAAGTAGATATGGAAACCAACCACTTAAAAGAACTTTGGTTTAGATCCATGTTTATTTGTACACATGACTCTCATTCTAGCTTATGTCTACATGCACCAAAGCATTAGGCATAAACGCCAACATAGCTGACCAGCATTTCAAACAACAAATCATTTTAGAACATCATCCTGAGCAATGGGATGAGTTTAACTTCCTCCAAATCCTAGATCACTCTACTCTAAAGATGAAAAATGATTTAAGTGTAATGTCCCTAGGCTTTAACTATCCCCCACCAAACTCAATAGCTTGATGTACCACTAATAACTCGATGGGAACAGTGTGTATCAACTCTTACTGCCCCGAGGCTACACCAATAAATAGCACATCCTGAATATTATCCATAGGCTTATTAATACCATGTATACTAGTATATGGTGGCTAACAAAATAAAACATCTTGCAAATTCACCACTCCATATGACTGGAAAATATATTGATGATCACTCGAGCCATTCTATACTATTAGGGAAAAGTAAAGGGTCAAACGACTAACCGGGTGGTTGACCATAATCTATGCATGTCTATCCTTCTAGAACTAAGAATTTTTAGATGATAACTACTATAATGAGGGTCAAAATACCAAGAGACCACCCATCAAGAAAAGGGTATCCTTTTTAAAAACTAAGAGTCCTATGATTGTCAAGCAGTGCCTAAACCAAACCTCATAACTGAAACTAGTCATGAGAAACTACTGAGGGATTTAAAGATCTAAGGGTTCTACCTATAATGGGATATCCCCTCACAAAAGCATAATGCATCATCCAAAAATTAATTCACACCTATGAAAGGTCCTTAGGATAAAGGTTCTATCATTTAGGTTTGATCTATAAAAGAAAAGGCTTATGGGTAATGATCACGCTTCGTTCTAAGGTAGGCTCAAGAACACCTATATGCCCTTATATGATGGTAGGGCTAGGAACACCACTTAAGGTTCTGTTTTAAGGAATTAAACCAAAACTCATTTAATGCTTTAAACATTTAAAGGTTTAGTTTTAATGAAAAACTAATATCATTCATAAGAAAAAAGCATCTAGGTAAGGTCGCAAGTTAAAAAAAGAAATTTATATTAACTTAATTTTAAGCATTAGCATTCATTAACATAAAATTATAATTGGGACATTTTATCACATAACCCTATTTTTAAACACAATTCACTGATTAATTTGAAATCTTTCACAGAAGTCATAGTTAAAGAATATTTCAATTGTAATAAATAGAGGAAAACACACTTTAGGTTATAATTGGAATATTAATTAACTAAGGCCTTACATAATTCAGTCTAAAGAAGTTTAAAAGATCTTTTGTTAATTTAAGAGGAATTATCCATGTAAGATTCCACCATATGCATATATATGAAACTATATAGTTGGATATAGATACAACAAAAAAGTCCCTCAATACATAACATAATCACACCCCCATGGGGTTAATCAAAAAGGCATACAAAAAGAAAATGTGACCTACAAGGGTCTTGTAAATCCATATTGAGTTTAAATAAAACATACAAAAAAATTTAAAATTTTATCATTTTTTTAAAACCCTTAGTGGTTCATTATAGAAACAGCATGCCCCAACTGACTAACTTGGGTCAAGTTGTACATTTAATAATTTTAAACATATGGGTCATTAGCCCAAGCAATAGGGGTACAAGACTTAATAATTCGACCATATCTTTTAAGGTCAAATTAAATAAAATTTATATTTAAAATAGTTTTTAAGTAGAAGGTGCATAACATATTGTTCAGTTTTATGGGTTACCACCTCTCAAATTATAAAGTTCCCATGCACTTTAAAAGTTGTGGGTTTCTCCCATATAACCACAACCATTTCATCTAATATTAAAAAGAAAATTCAACTACCTTAACATTTATAAAAAATGATTTAAAAATATAAGGTGCATCTATAATGTTTTAGTTATATGGTCCACCCTATTCCAATTCATAAAGTGCCTATACACCATACAAATTGGAAAAATTGGCTCCCATTTAACTACAACCATAATGTGTCATCTAATTGAACCAATGGTTAATGGCTCAAAATTGTCATAATTGATTAATGAGGTGTCTTCATCAATAACCAATTGTACATTTTTAAATCTATAACTAGGAATTATAGATATAGAAATTACATATGATTTAACATGGTAAGTAAATAGAGAATCACAAAAAACATGTTAATCATAACACTAAAATCATGGAAGTATGGAATAACACTCAAGGCAAGAATATTAATTAAACACTTGAACAAGTTATAAAAAAATGAAATACCTAATATGATAAAGGCTAATAATTTTACCAAAATCTCCTAGAATGGAATATAACAGGTAGTAAAATAACATGCATCAAGAATTTCAAATAGACTAGAAATGAAATCAACATGGCAAGGCATATACATGGCATGTGAATTTCTATATTCCCAGGTTGATGCATGTAATTATACTTCATTTCCATACTGGGACAAGGTCCAATTCTATAAATCTCATAAATTAGTAAGTATCATGAAATACTCCAATCACACAAGGTGAAATCACAATCAACTGTAATAAAGAACATCATGAGATCAATCCCATCCTTGGTTAGTTGGATTTTTTCATGTATATGGGTAGATGAATCCTAGGAATAGATATTAACCAAGCACTAAAACACTCCTAGTATCCTCTCTACTATCCGAAAATAGTAAGACAAAGCAAAAGAATATTCGATACCACTTTGTAATGTTCTGGTCCAACTGACCACTAAACCGGTAGCTAGAAAATTCACCACATAACCTCAACCACACCTCCCTATATTACATAGTATTTTTATTAGAAGCAATTTTCTAATGGTGGTAAGCTGGGTAGACTATACCATCATGATTAGAGTATCATAATGGTATAATAGAAAGTGAATAACGGACAATAGGGGAAGTGGAAATAATAAATGAAAAATAGAGCAGTAGAAGAATAACAAGATGAATAAATAATAGTGTCCAAAACCCATAAATATAATGATTAATTCATGTTAATTGGTGATATAAGATACAGGAAATTTAATACAAATAAAATAAAATATCCTAATGCATAACTCCATGAGAATTCGAAGGACTAGCTCAATCTTTTTCTCCCTAGCTCTAAAGTACACCGCACTAAATAAGAAATAAATCCATAGACTTACAAAAAAGAAGATCTGCTCAGGTGCCCCAGTGCAATGGAGGCCCAAGTAGGGTGTGAGAAATAAACTCATTTGGCCACCACCAATACTGTCTAGACCAATCCAGTTAGTGCACTATGAAAAGAACAATGTTCCAACATAGGTGAATAAAAGGTGATAAATAAATTTATACCCAACTGATTCTACCTGCATCATCCTAAGATGGATGTCCAAACTGAGAGAACTTATATAGAAAATATGGTATATACATGTAATCGTATATATGAAGCAATAGAATTGGGTCAACCCCAAGAATTTTCTATTTCTTGGTAGTTACACCCATATGACTTCATTCAATCATTTAAATACCACTTTGAAATCATAACAAAAATAATAATAAAAGGAACCAAAAGTAATCCATAGAATGTATCAGTCAAAGCCAATAATGGAAACCTAAGCTCGTCTAGGGATATCCATAATGGAATATCCTAATATACTATATCTGCCCTCGATATAACCAATACCATTGATCCCATATAAGTAAACTCATAACAGTGTCCCTCATATCACTCATGGTACGGTAACTTTGATTATGTACCAATTATCTCACATAGGGGACCAGATATCACCTGAGGCATGGAATACCCATCTTTCCCATGAATCCATACATGGTCACTCCCCTAGGTAAATGGTGTCACTCATGATTATAAATAAACTAAACATATATCCCATCCAAGTAAAACTAAAGGATCACTCCCAACACCTCAAGTAGTGCCAAGCCAAGAACAACTATTTCATCCATGGCATCCTTAAGTAGGGACCCGTGTTCCCTCCCGGCCTGCAAACAATCAAGGTATAGTAACCAATATAACACATCAACAAGTAATAGCATATATAATGATATAATTAGAATATCCAAACATTTATGCATTCCAAAATTTATGGCATAAGATAATAGGAATATTACACTCAAATGTAAGCAAGGAATAAGTGTAAGTGTGAGGCTATGTAATGTGCACACATAGAAGTGATCACAAAGAATTAATATTAATAATAACCACAAGAAACATGGTATAGAAACCATCATAATTCATGAAAAATGTGGAACATAACACAAGGCACATGGCATAAGGTATAAGAAAGGAATAAAGAACAATGCATAAGAATTTTAAAAACCTACATAATGTATATGGAAGAGTAAGTAAGTGTGATCAATGAATCATAAGTATAGGGGAAAAGGAATAAGGAATAATCAATAAATAATAGGTATTACATTAGTGTCGTTCAACCAATTTAATAAAATTCATTTCTTTTAAAGAGTTCAACCTTGGCATGGGGAATGGGCATTAAGATTAAGGTCCTAACTCATGGACAACATTAAAATTTATTCAATTCATCAATGTTAGGTATTCTAAAAGCTTCAACACACCCTAAAGGGTTTTCAACAAAACATGTATTAAGGTTAATATGTCTCTAAGGAATAATCACACCCATTAGAGTAGCTTAAGTCATGGAGGTCACCCAAAGTGGTAATTCACTACTCTCTAGGGTCATACCAGACATGACAACATATTTAATTTAATTTATTTAAAAAAAGGGAGGTTCTACCTATTGAGTCTGGAACACATAACAAAGACTCATGATAAAAAACATGATGGAACTTTAAGAAATAATTTATACCACCTACATTATACAAAATACAACTCATACATCTGATATTTAGGCATGACTTTCTCCAGTTTGAGAGAAATCATCGAAACAGATGAACACACTGAAAATAGTATGAATTATGTTGTGCCAAAATAGAAAAACATAGGAGGTAATTGGAGAGATATAGAATAAATAGGAGTTTATAATTGGCCTCAAGCTTTATGATGATTCTGAAAAGTGAGTGATTTGGATGACAGATGAAAGAGATATCAAGGATCCTACCATAGAGGAGGAGGGGATTCATTCATGGGGAAGAAGGAGGAACCCACTAGAGGAAAATAGGATGAATAAAGGGGTTTTAAAATTTTAATTCATTAAGGTTAAAAAGGTAAATTCTATTCAAAAGAGGGGTTTCATGGTTTTTTAAAATCATGCACCAACTGTGTGGCTCTTACTGCTTAAGTGCACTAAACAGTGCACACAAACTTTCCCTAAAACACTGAGTGTGTGGGATAGGTGCATGGTTTGCGAAACCATGTTCATCCAATGTGGATTAATTATTCTCAACTTTATACGTCATATTTTTTACACTGGTGGGACACATGACTTCAGACAAACTGTGCACCCTTACCAGTCCACCCAAACATGAGTTTTCAGGGTCCGGGGATCCCAAAACTAAATGAAACACTTTTTGGATCCCTTAGTACCTAAAAAGTATAGAAAACGTGTAAGTGTTCTGACTATTGTAATTACATTATTAATCTTGGTTTAAAAAACAAATCATCCACCAAATTCTTAAATTCAAAAACCTTTTAGAATTTTTCTCATTCCAAAAACATGGGATGCTAGAGGGTCTATTGAAAAATGATATAGTCGTGTTTATATACCACTAGGGTTATATATAAATAATTTTACAAGTTCCCTTTAATATTTATTTAATCTGTATGGAATCCCATGTCTATAATAATAATATTATTATTATTTATGGACATGTGTTAAAGTAATGAGTTAAAATTAAATATTATTTACTAAAATAATATTCAATACATATTATTTCTCACCAAACTTATAAAATTGGTTTTTTATTCCTCCATAATATTTTATCCGGACTTAAATAATGACTATTTATTTGGTAAAAAAATATCACTGTATTATTCACCAAAAAATAAATAAACATAATATTCACTAAATAGAAAACAAATATTTATTAAATATTCTTCTCACATAATATTATCTCAAATAACTAGCGATAGAATATATGTGATTGTTCAAACATTAATAATTATTAAACCATATATAGGAATAATTTTTATTCAACTAGTTAAAAAATAAATATTAATATATTATTTAACCGAGATTTTGGATACACTTAGTGTTTGAATCTTTAGGCCTCTTTCCCAGTGGCATTAGAAAAAGTAATCTAATGTCTAAGGACAGCTTCTAAAACAAACCAAGGCACACCTAGAGAAATATTTTAATGTCTCAATAACATAATACATCATACATACACTCACTATGTAATATAATACATTTTTCATTATAATTTTAATCAATAAGGTTGCATAATGGTGCCATCAACCTATGTACTCAATGCCACTTTATTTGAATTTCTAGAAATAAAACATTCTGATAAAACACCATGGATATGGATTTATTTATAATATTTCAGTTCCATCAAAGGGTCTGAGATTTCAACTTCTATTAAACAACTAAAGGTAAAAATCCTTTCTCATATTATTCATTAATGCAATATTAATTGTGACGCACCCAACATATCCTACCTCACCGCGAACATATGTCATCACAGTTTTTGTCAATGCATCAAAGTACATGACTTATAATACTCATTAATAGTAAACTTAATGTCTAAGGATCAATACACAAGTTTGAATATAGGAACATCCAATTAAACATATAAATGTGTATTTCCTACTGGAGGGTACCATTCTCATAATATCCTACACTAGATATTACCAAAGATGTAAACCATGAGAAGATGTCTCAAAGTCCAATGATTATCCACCCTTGATAACCTGAATAATTATTTTCCTTGAAATTATTTCATCATGTTATATAACATATATTTAAGAATAATATTTTAGACTTTTGGGTTCTCATCATAGGGAGAACTTCTAAGACCTTTTAGTGTAAACACTACTCTTTACGATATTATCAAATGCTATGTTACATAGAAGAACAATCATGATCTGATAAAGAGTTTGTTAATATATAAAATTATGAATATAGGTTATCAAAAAGTACACAAAAGTTGGTTATATGGCACTAAATCCAAAAGTCTCTCACTTGAACTAGAACCAACTACTAACAACATTCAGTCCATTAGCTATCACACGATAATCATTTTTCAGCTGATATAGGCCTTTAGAAAAGGGGTATAACATGTTTTCTTCTTTTAGAACTCTTATTAATGAAACTTCAACCCTTTGATAAAAATCCATCATGAGGAAATACTTTCGGAGTATGTGCTTTGTGTTTTTGTGTGAACATGGTTCATTTTCATAAGCCACCATAGTAGTATTATCAAAATAAAATATGATAGGATCTTCACTGATAGGTACAACATCAAGTTCCATGACAAATTTATGTATCCATACAACTTCATTGGATGCATTAGAAGTTCTGTATACTCAGAATCCACTGTAGAATCAAAAATAGTAGGTTGTTTTGAACTCTAATAGCTCACAACTCCACCGTTGAGAAACAAAACATATCTTGATGGTGAATTCAGATCATTCAAATTTTTTATACAACTATCATTAGTATAAACCATGATTATCAACTCCTCATATCCTCCATACACCAAGAACATATCCTTAGTTCTTCTTAGAAACATGATGATAGCTTTAATAGTATACTGATGTTGTTCTTATAGATATTCTTGATATCTTCTTACCAGGATCAATTCATAGGCAACATAAAGTCTAGTATATAACATGGGATACAATATCGATCCTCTCACTTAAGATTATGGGGTCTTACTCATTATCTTATTCACCTATTGTTTCTTAGGATAAAATTTCTTAGAATGATGTATACCATGTGTCATTGGAATCAATCCCCTATTGTATTTTTCCATACTAAATATCTTTATTATCGGTTAAATGTATGTATATTTATTAAGTCCAATATGCCTCTTGTATTTATCATGAATGATATTGATCCCCAGAATATAGGATGCTTCACCGAAGTCCACGGATAAACACTTATTTAACTATTCCTTAACAAATAGTAAGACTATTATTTTTTTCCAATAAGTAATATTTCATCAACATATTATACTAGTATAAAAAACTCTTTCCCATTAAACATCTTGTAAACATGTGGCTCTCATTTTTTCTTAATGAAACAAAATTCTTTCATAGTTTCATCCAATCGAATGCTCCATGACTTGGATGCTTGATTCAACCCATAAATGGATATATATACAACTTAAAAATCAATTTGGAATCACCTAGAGTTTCAAACCTTTATGGTTGCATAATATAGAAATATTTATAAAGGTTCCCAATAAAGAAACTAGTTTTTACATCCATATACCAAATTTCATAGTCATGGTAAGCTTCTATAGAATGTATAATTCTTATGGATTTAAACATGAAAACTATTTAAAAAGGTTTAAACATAGCAAATTCCTTGATGGTTTTTAATGTTTTTAGCTACAATCCTTGCATTATATCTATTTAAATTACCTACCATGTCGAGTTTTTTCTTGAATACCCAATTCCACCCTATGGTATTTACATCAACTGGCACATCAACCAAAACCCAAACATGGTTCTAATATAAGGAATGCATTTCAAAATACTTGGCTTCTTTCCATCTTGCATTTTTTGATCTCTCTACTTCACCTTTGTAGGAGAGAGGATCATCATCATCCACTAACAACGATTCACCATATTTTGTAACTAGAAAACCATCTTTGGGTTCTCTTACCTCTCTAGTTCTCATACGCAATACCTGTGTTTCAAGAACAACTTCTTCCATAGAGACCTATGGAATCTATTCTAACACCAACTCTTGTGTATCTTGAGCATAAACTTCATCAAAGTCAATATTTATCCCAGTATCCTTTATGAGGATTTTCTCCATCTTAATAAATATAGCTTGTTTGTAAATAGTCAATTTCTTGTCTAAGGGGTTGTATAGGTAGTATCCATTTATTTAATTAGGATCCTATAATGATACAGTTTATTCCCTGATGTGCTATTATATTTCTAGATAAGAAAATAATGAATTACACACAACCCCATACATGTGTAAGTGAAAAAATGGTTTTCTTTACACTTCATAACTCAAAGGTAATTCTATTTTCCACTTTATTTGGTACTCAGTTTAATTTGTATGTTTTAGTTATAATGCACATCCCCAAAAAGATAATGGAAGATATTTATGAATCTTCATCAACCTTACCATATCTAAAAAGGTATGGTTCCTCCTTTCACAAACACCATTCCATTGTGATGTGTAAGGTGGAGTGAGTTGAGATAGAATCCCAAACTTTCATAAAAAGTTGATAAACTCTTGGTTAAAATATTCACCACCTCAATCTGATCAAAGCTTCTTTGTCTTCTTTCTAAGTTGATTCTCTACTTCATTCCAAAATTCTTTGAATTCCTTAAATGACATGTACCTATACCTCATCAAGTAGAAATATCTATATCTACTCAAGTAATTAGTAAAATTTTTGAAGTAATAATACCCACCTACAGCTTCTACTAGAAATTCTCTATACACATCAGTGTGCACCAATCCTAAAAGCTTTATGTTCCTTTCACCCTATCCCCCAAATTATGGTTTGGTCATTTTTTCTTGTAAATAATCATGGTATCATTCAAATGTTTTTAGCTCAGAAGAGTCCAAATAACCACCATGATTGAGATTTTTAAAATTATTCTCATATACATAACCAAGATGGTGGTTCCATAGTTGGTTGTTATATGATTTGTGTGAACATGATTCCTTATTAATTTCCAATACTCGTTTTTCATAATTTAATACATAAATACTGTAATATAATTCAAAACACCATAAAATATGTTATATTTATAAAAAAAATGGTATTCCCAAACTTGAAAATAAAACCATCTTCATCTAGTCATGATACATAAATTATGTTCTTGGTAATAGTTGGTACATAAAAACAATACCTCAGAGCCAACATTATTCCAATTAGAAATGAATGGTCGTAGTCACCAATGGATGGAGAAACCATCATTACACCATTGGCATCTCCCAAGTCCACCTATCCTCTAGAAATATTTTAGAATATACATAGTTTCTGCATTTAGATGCATATATGAGCACCATAAGATTATCTAATACCCAATGTGTAGATATTGAAAAAATACACACGATAATAAATGAACCATTATCACCCCCTTTCTTTTGGGTGTAGTTCTTCTTCAACTGGCCTTACTTTTCACATGAAAAACATACTATCACCTTTTCCTATCCTTGACTCTAGATCTTCCTCTTCTTGGAAGGATGATGATCAGGATCTTTATACTTTTTTTGATTCTTGGTCCCTTTTTCCTTGTTCTTCATTTTCTTATTCCCCATAAGGACCATGGGTTTTTCATTCCCCATGTCCTTATATAATTGGTGGATCAAAGTAAGAAGTTTTAAAATACTCTTCTCATTATTTCACAAATTATAATTAATAATAAAAATAGAGAACTAGGGTAGTGAGGAAAGTATGAGATATGTGTGCAACTCATTCGGGAATTTAATTTCTAAGATGTCTAATCATTTAATGTAGCCAATAAACTTGACTAAATGAGTCCCATATAGCACATAATATCCAAGATTATTTTTAAAAAATGAATTATAGATCACATATCTCTCTTATCTCAACTTATCTTAATAGAGATCCTTTAGGTTAGACATCATGTTATACATTTCCATTTTTTCATATTACTTCAAAAGATCATTGGTCTGGGATGATATCATGAAACATTGAACATTTGTAGCATCATTAAAAAAATTCACATAGAGAGACAACTCTTCCTCACTAGAATGATTACTAGGAACATCAGGAATAGGTTTTTCCAGCACATACAATTTCCTTTCATGGAATAGGATAACGCGTAAGCGCCCTTTCCATTATTCGAAATTTTTACTTTTGAGAATGTTATCATTATCAAGTATGGATTATAGATATATTTTTGAATTATTTTTTATTGTTTTTTCCTCAAATTAGATAAGAATAGGTTTAGTGCATTATTTTATAAAATTGAGAAAAATAAATAAATATTATATTTATTAATCTCCCACTATTTTATCATAACCCAATTTCCCACACCATTGCCTTCTGAATATAACGTTACTTGGTCATTATAGATTACCCCAATTTGGTTTTTCAAGTAATTTGAAGGGTTTTAGGTAGGAATTCTAAATTCCAACTGCATTAACTCACAGTTCCTTGATCTTTTGAGTGGACTCCCTAATACTAAAATCCTTAAATTATATTTCCTCAACCCTAGAATCTCAGTTGTAGTGAGTATTTATTTGGAATTCAACCCTTGATGTGAACTATGTTAATTCAACCCAAAACATCATGTTCTAATTCCCCAATAATTGAAATCACCCCATCCATGTCTAGTCAATCACTTTGAACTATGGTTCTATTTTAACTAAAGTAGTTGAAGGCTATACCGAAATAGTATATATAATTGAGTGATTTTATCTTTATGCATAAATTTACAATTATTATCTTTTATAAATGGTTTTTAATATTAATTGGATTTAATTTAATGATTAACCAAGTCTTAGATAACATTTACACATAATCCAATTTATTTTAGTTCTATCTTGCATGCTTGTTAATTAATTAATTCATGTGATCGTGATAAAGAATCCATAATGAAATAACCATGAAACTATAAATAAATATAATAATAAATTTTTATGATCTTGAGATTTTACTAATGGTTATCTTATCTAGTGTATGATAAACTCACCGTCAACCTAGGGGGAAAACCTTGAACCAATTAATGTTCGTGTTACAGCTTTCCACCTTTATAGCTATTTACCTCTCTTAGATTGGTTTCACATCATATCCAAACTTGAACTTCCTCCACTATATTGATATCTCCATCCATTACATATGAATTTACTCACACGTAGGTGAGTGGAAGGGGTTTATATAAAATAAACCACAGTCATGATGGGCCTTATATAATTAGAGGATAGATGGCATGTATGCCAACAATTTAATTTCATAAGAAATTAAATGAAACCAATCGCATAAAATGGTATGTTCTAGGCTCATGGTCATCCATATGTTTGTAATGAATTACACATTTAATAAAATCAGAACTCAATTATTAATCGTTCTTATTTAATATAAATCATTCTCGAATCAATTAATTTTATTCTTTAATTAGTGAATTATTTATCTTAATTCTCATTAAAATTTCTTGATATTATCATCTGTCAAAATTTTAAAAAAATAAAATAAATTTATTTAAAATTAATAGTGTACATTAAGAAATTTATCATAGAGGAAACACGGTGAGTACCAATATGAACTAACCAATATGTATTATAATCGTATACATTTTACTCTTCAAACATGTGGAATACATGACTTATCAGATAATTTCATGACAAGTACTATCAACTTAACAATTACACAAATTACATGTTTTTTTGTCATGTGTAATGCATCAATTTATGTATATTAATAACTGTAATATGACTCATAATGATATGTAGATCCAAAAATTACACAAAAATTAATTGAACATTTATATATATTAAAAATTATCAAATGGCGTGTCCCGCCAACTCAATGACCACACGTAAGTATATATTGATAGGGTTTTCACATTATAATAAATTAATTTTAATAATATATAATTTTTTAAAAGTACATGGAATGTACACTAGACCTGCGTGTGTTTTCTCACAGCGTATTCGTGGCACACACCTAAGGACTCGACGTGTAACCATGCCACGGAAAAAGTTGGAGTACATGGCGTGTACATGGGATATACATCATGTGGAATCTGAGTTATAAGGTCACCATTCAGGTAGGTATTGTAAGAAATAAATGAACCATCTATGACTAAAGGACTATACTCCGTGTAAGGAAGTCACACAACATGTAATCCTGCTGAATGTGAAATAGGTTGGCCTGATCAACACATGGTGTATAATTAAATGAACCATGTGTAAAAAATTCACATGCATTGAATTAATTCTTGGTGAATTAAACACCACTATCTAGCATGTACCTCTGGGTTACACAATGTGTACTCTTATTTTATCAATCCAGACTCCTTGGAATCTCTCGATGAGATCTTTGAATTTACTTTATTCATAAAATTAATTAATTTGATTATATTTATGAGAAACGAATAGGAAGAATCAAATATCACAATTAAAATTAAATAATGATTAAAGTTGAAATAAAAACCAATTACTTATTCATAAATTAATCAATTATATTTAAAAAATTATAAATAATTATGCGACCCCCCTTTGATACCACTTGAAGGTTCTGGGAGTAGTGGAAGCTTGTGATGGTTTATTCCCAACATTGCTTTTTTTATGAACAATGATCAATGATCAATCCAAGATTTACATGATGATAAATTTTGTGATCAATGTAAATGAATCAAAGAAAATATAAAATGTATAAAATTCCAAAACCGGAGTGCATGATCATCACAAATTATTTATAATTAATTTAAGAAATTAAATAATTACCTTGCAAGATTTTTTCATCATTGCTGGATCTCAAAATAGATCTCTGTCATACCATTATTGCTTTGTAGGAATCAATGGAATATTTCCTCTAGTGGTGATCCATATGTGTTCCATAAATCTCTGAACATCGTTGTAGTAATTTTTGGGTGCTAGTGCGGCAGATCCTAACGCTTTCATCATTCTCCTTTGATTCCCTTGATAGTCGCTTCTAAAGGATTATTATTGATCTCTCTAGACTCAAGAGTGGAAGTTCGAGAAATACATCTCTCTGTTACTGAGAGCATTCTTGGATAATTGATCACTCTAGGGCTTTGAGATGATTCTCCGAATTTGTTGTGCTCAAAAAAATAATTGAATTGGATCTATTGAAAAATAATATAATTGGGTTTACATAGTATTAGGGTTAGAAATAAATAATTTCAAAATTTCCCTTAAATATTTATTTAATCCCTTCAAAACCCCATATTTATAATAATAATAATTTTATATTTCTCTACATACGCTAAACTCGTGAATTAGAATTAAATATTATTTATTCAAGTAATATTAAATATATATTATTTCTCACAAGACCTATAAACTTGGTCCACCATTCATCCACAATATTTATCGAACCTTGAATAATGAATATTTATTTAATAAATAAATATAAATACATTATTTGTCAATAAATAAATAATTATTATATTCACTAAATATAAAATAAATATTTATTAAATATTCTACTCACATAATATTCTCTCAAATAAATGGAGACTGGATATATATGATTAATCAAACATTATTAATTATTAAACTATGCGTGAGAATAATATTTATTCAACTTTTAAAATAATATATAATACAATATTATTTAACTGGGATTCTAGATACACTTTGTGTGTGACCATTTAGGCCTTTTTCTCAGTGGCATTAGGCGAAGCAGCCTAAAGTCCGAAGTTAACATCTAGAAACACACCAAGGAACCCATAGATAAAGAAGTTAATTCTGTATTGACATAATAACTCATACATATACCCACTTTTTAATATAATTCCTTTATCACAATATCTCTAATAAAGTGGGTTGCATGCTGGTGCCAACAACATATGTTCTTGATGTCTCTTTATTTGAATTTATAGAAATTGAACTTGCCTATAGAACATCATGGTCATTGATTTATTTAGGCTATATCATTTCCATCAAATTTAATTATCTATAAACATACATTAAAGAATATAAGAGACAAATTATTTCTTTAATTATTCATTAATGCAATATTACGCGTGACACATCCAATGTATCCAACCTCACCACGGACATATGTCATCACGGTTTTCATCAATACATGAAAGTAAGAAAATTATAATAATAATTAATATTAATATTAATATGTAAGGATCAATACACTTAATTATATAGGATAATATAATGACACATATAAATGTGGATTTCCTACTGGAGGGTCTTGTTCTCAGAATATCCTACATTGGATATTACCATGGTTATACACTATAAGAAGATACCTCAAAGTCCTATGAGTCACCACCCCTAATATCTTGAATAATTGTGTACATAAAATGATTTCATCCATCTATAGAACATATATTTAAGAATAATTTCATTGAACTAATGGGTTCGCATCATATCGGGGAGATATTATGACATTTTAGTGAAACAAAAACTCATAGAACATTATCACATACTATATTATATAGAAGATCAATCATGATGTGATAAGGATTTTATTAATATTCAAAACTATGAATATAGGTAATCATAAAGTACATAGAAGTTGGTTATAGGGAACCAAATACAAAAAATGTAAGCTGGAGTTGATCTATAAGGGAGGAAAAGTTATAATCCTTATCAAGGTCAAACATAGAATAACCAGGGATAATTATTCTATCTGATCATGCACCAAAGAAATATAAATTAAGACATGTTACTTTGTCGGGTGCTCTAATTATTTCTTATAATAAGGTATCTAAATTATTTTATACATTTGAATCTCATTCATTCAAATCTATATGATTAGTGGACCATTTGAGCATACATGTGGAGTTTATGTCTGAAACTTGGCATTCTAGTTAGAGATGGGGTATAATAATGATTCAATTTTCCTTCTTTATCTATTTTGATTAGTGATATTATGATCTTATGGTTCTCCTTAAATATTAATAGTTACACATATGACCTCATAATCAAGATGTATTGGATGGTGAAGTTCAAGGATCATATTGACTTCTAGGAATATATATTTTCTTTGAGATCACCAAATATGAGTGTTTACAATTTTTAGGTATAGTGATATATTCATGTGAGTTGAATAGAACCAATTCTTAAATACCCTGGAGGTTTAATGAGTTATTTGGATTGATTAGTTCTTGTATTAGTGTAATCAAGAGACTAATTTTAGTTTTTGATGGTGGAGATATTTTTTCGGGATGTTTTCCCAAAATAATTTTATGAACTACCACCGGATAGGTACATGAAGTTATCTATTAACTTATTTCCTAGAATGAGTCTAATATATTTTCCTTTATATAAAATAGTTCCAATAGAGTTTCTAGAATTAAAAAATCACATGTAAGATTTATAGGATAAGTGATTCATTTGACTGAGTGTTTCACCTATGGTAGAACTAGTTTTGTTTTCAAATAAGGCTAATAGAAGCTTACAAACATACATCTATTACTAAAATTTTAATCACATTAAACTAAAGAATAAATACTCTTTACCTCATATAAATAATTTATCCAATCAATTAAATAGAGAAAAACGATTTTTAAATATTAATTTGAGTTTAAGATATCACTAGTTAGGGTTGAAGGACACCGAAACTACATAGATATTATTTATTAGTAGTTGAAAAAAATATGAATTATTAGTGAATCCGTTTTTGGTTATTAACTCTTCTATTGATTTTATTTACTTGATGAATCATATATTACGAAAATACCATAAAACGTTTTTCTTTTTTTTTATGGATCATATCTTGGTTTATTCAAGATTGGATAAGGTTCATGGAAAGCATTTGATGACTATTTTGGATACTCTATAGAATCATAGGCTATACATGAAGCTATCCAAATGTTAGTTTGGGATTCCAAATTGAAGTTATTTGGACACATCATTTATTATAGGGGTGTTTCAGTCAACCCAAACAATGTCAAAGTGTTGATGTCTTGGGAAGAGTGAAATAATATTTTGGAGATTTAGAGTTTCATTGGATTGCCAATTAATTACTAAAAATTCATTCAAGATTTTTAACGATAGAATCTATAATGATAGAATATATAATGATAGAATTAACTCAAAATATTGTGAAGTTCATGTGGGATGATAAGTGATAGGAATATTTAAATTATTAGAAGAGAAGGTTTGATTATATTCCAATATTAAACTTACCAAATCTAGTTTGGGTTTTTAAGTGTGTTGTAACACATCTATAGTTGGATTGGGATTTGTGATCACGAAATTGGATAATGTGGTGGCATATAGATTATGGTATTTGTGACCATATGAGAAAAAATATCCCACTCAAGACTTAGAACTAGAAATTATTTTTTATACATTGAAAATTTGGATCCATTACATATTTGGTGAGAAGTTAAAATGTATAACGGTCATAAAATACTTAGGTATATTATCTTAGGGAGACATTTTAACCTAAGGCAATGGAAATAGGTGGAATATTTCCGAAAATTTTACTTATACTCATATTGTACACCAACTAAGGGTAATGTTTTATTTTATCACTTGAGTGAGAAAAATCAAGCAGTGTGGGATTGAGAGAGTTAGTGGAAATTGATGAGACTGATGGAATATTTACATAAAGAGTCTCCAAAGAAAAGTGTTTCTGTGGTGTCACTCCAGATCGATGTCACATGTATGATTATGAACCAAATAAAGGAGGAATAAGAAATTTATTTTAAATTCAATAATATATATGAAACCTTAAATGATGGGAAGATGATTTATGGGTGATTAATAAAAACTAACATGATACACCATTCTTAAGAGCAGGTAGTATTTCCCCAAAGTTTGACGAAAGTGTTTATGAATTTGTTTCATAAATTTAGTAAAAAAATTCAGTTAGGAAAGAAATATATATGTCATGATATCAAAAAATAGTTTCAGTGGATAAGAATAAAGAGGGGGGAAACTGAATATATCTCTGTGTGCTTGAGTTTTTATTATATGAAGCCATATAATCAGTTTCCTATATAAATTTTTCAATATTTTATAGTTTCAACCTAGAAGTGGAAAGATATAATGATGGATTTATTATTATTTTACCTAACTCACCATGTAATTTCAATTAGTTTGGGTTGATTATGGATCAATTAACATGGTGGAATCACTTCCAACCCATTCAATATATTTTCTTGGAATTATTACGTGGTAATTATTATCATATGGAAGTTTCTAGGGATTAGAGAGTTCTTTTTTTATCATGTCAAATAGAAATATATGGTTTACTTCAATATTTTAGAAATGATTTTACAAGTTGATGGGTACCCAATTGAAGATGACTACATCACATCATCTCAAATAGATGGATAATTATAGCTCGCTATAAAAAACATTATAAGATATTCTTGGATCATGTGTGTTATATTTTGGAAATTCATGGGAAGATCAAGTCACTTTACAGGAGTTTATTTTCAAAAATATCTATAAATCATCTATTCAGATGGATCTATTTGAAATGTTTTAGTGAATTTCATTTTTATCATTATTGTATCTAGTAGTTGTGGGAGGATGATCTTTCTTAAGAAATAGTTTGGTTCAAGATATGATGGAATGAGTTCCTCTTATCTGGAAGTAGTTAATGATACCTAATGCTCATCAAAATTCAAATATTCATCATTGATGATGACAATATGTGTTTACAGTTGGATATTGAGTCTTTATGAGAGTGTCATCATTGATGGGACATCAATAACATGGGAATAAATGGAAGTTGGGACCCTAGTATGTGGGTCCAATCAAGATTCTTAAATGGATTATAGATGTGTATTATCATTAGAAACTTCCATCAAATAATGTTTCAATGCATTATGTGTTCCATGTTAATCAACTGATTAATAACTAACCAAATATTTCCCATGTTCTAATATATAATTAGGAGGATTCAGAATCGAATGCAGTCATTGTTGAAAGGCACTGTGAATTATTGATAGGAAGTAGATTATATTGAGAATATGGGTATTCCATTAGTGGGGGTGTTTTAAAAACATGGATTGATTAAAGAAGATACAAGGGAGATAAAAGACCCATATTTGTAAGAAATGTTCAGGGTTATTCATGGAGAATGGAACCTAGTGTCTTCATAAGGAAGTAAAATCCTATGGTGGGGAGAATTTTGATGTCTTATACTTATTAGGTTTAATTAAAAGTACTTTTGGGAAATCTTTTCTAATAAAAAAGAAGAATATTTCTAGTATTGATCAGATCAATGCTGAGTTGAAGGTTATATCACAGTGATTTCATCAGTACTTGAATCTATCCCCCTCTCTCTCTCTCTATGAAGATCTATCATAGTTGATTTTATCTAGATTGTTGAAATAGTATATATTTAATTGTGACTAGAAGATTCATAATTTGGTGTTCTTGATGATAGGTTTTCACTGATTGGATCATCATTATTGACCTCAAAATTAAGGTTGCATGTACATTTTGATATCTTTATCTAAGGTAGATGCATTTAAATCATTCCATGTTGGATTAAGATTATTTATTATATAATAATGAGTTTTTAAACTATTTTCTTATGGTGTGTTTTATCAAATAATTTGTTAAAATTAATTTGATAAAAATGGAAGATTTACCGATTTAGGGAAAATATATATTTCGGTATTTTTTTAAATTATGAGATTTGGTCAAACTGAGAATTTTTTAAAAATAGTGGTTTTTTATATTTATTTGATTTTAATATGAGATAATGGTTTTGGATGTAATTATTGTAGGAAACTATTTTCTGGGAAAATTTATATCTTTTAAATTAATTGAATTTTTATATAAGAAATGTTCAGGAAGTTTCAAGAACTGGGGGAAGGGATAGGTAATTATTATCAATGGTAAGTAATATTATATATAACAAAGACAATGAGGGTCATATTTTCAAGAAAAACTTGGGTGGGTGATAACCCATAGTGAGTGTATGTTAGGATCATGGTTAGGTATTTATGGTTTATATTTCATATTTCTACTAGCCTCTAGAATTATTAGGGGTAATAATAGATTTGACATTTTTGGTGAACCAATAACGGTTAATTTAGTTTTTGTAAAACAGTGACATGAGTTATTTTCTTATGTTAAATTGACTTTATCTAGATTTGGGTGATAAATTATTTTTTAAAATATAATGATTTATAATAAATTACATTTATTATATGGTTAGTAATATATATTTCATGGTAATGAATGGGTGTCATGTGTAGAAATATTATTGGGTATTCACATACACATCCTTACCCAAAAATATCACTATGTGTGTAGATTTATAGTATCATGGTATAGAAAATGGAAAGGATCTTATGTAATAACCTAATCCAAAAATGTTTGATGGAACCAGTGAATAATTGGACATCAATGGAACTAGAGTCGGGTTGGATATGAATTTTTTGTTATGAATTTTTTTTATGAGGAATAATTGAATGGAATTTAGTTTTAGACATGTTTATAGTGATTAGAAGAAATTCAAGATTTGGTCAAATGAATTAGAAAAGAGGGTATTAATTCTAAGAGAATATAGTGCCACTATGTACCCATTGGTGATGTATCGAGTTCCCAGTGTGATATAGTGGTTTTATGAAATTTATCAGTAACCATTGGGTACCTTCTTAGGATGTAATGGGTACCCAGTAGGGTGTCCAAAATGGGGAGTCTTATAGGGATATAGTTGAGTAACTGATGAGGGTGTACCAGGTACCCGATATAGGTTTAGGTTGGTTTTATTATATGAGGTTCAAAATGGAAATTTTTCCATTATGGAACCCACTTGGGGTTCTTGAATTTGGATTCATTCTCCATGGGGACCAAGACCCTATACCCCCCTCTACCCTCAATTTTTAACCTTAAATCTGGGAGGATTTGTTCTTATTATTCATGGGGATTTGAGTAAACTTTCTTATCACCTCTCCTTTTTCATCCTCCTGTTATTTTAATGTAATATGTGGGTGTAAAATTAGTGATTTGATACATGATTCTTCCAAATAATGGTGGAATCACATTTATTCTAAGGAAATTTTCTCATGGTGGTTAAAAGAGGCTTGGTGATGATGATCGCATAAATTTTCTTAATTTTTCTCTTGAGATAAGACATCTACTAGATTTATTTATGGATTTTTATGGAATTTGGTTAATAAAGTCATTGATTTGGTATTATAGTTTTTTGTATTTTTCTTATAAATAGAGAAAGAGTTTCTTATGAGCTAACTGGTGATGGTTGCATGTGATTTTGGAAAGGGTAAGCCACTATGTGAGTTTTAATTTATTATGCCTATTTAACCTAATTATGAATTAAATATAGATATTAATTATTAGTGTTTTATAGATATTTTAAGTGATTCTTCATTTTAGATAAGATTTTGGGAGCTAGGATATAGATCATCTTTTTCCTGATTGAGTATAGAGTGAGCTTGGAAAATGAGATAATTATGATTTTAGGTAGATACACATGGATTTTATCAATTTATATAGATTACTTATATTATTTGAATTGTAATTGGGGGTACAAAAGTGGTAATAACTATATATTTAATCTTATATGGGTTCCCTTACGTGATGAAGGGCTATTTAGTCATATTAGACTCATGGTTGGTCCTCTAGGAGTTATTTTTTATTACATAGTTATCATTGGTTATGTTACTAGTGAGAGATTATTGGTTAAATTGAAATTAAAACCCTATAGGGTGTCCAACCTTGAGCCAAGATTTTAGGGACCTATAGAGGCCTTATGTATTAGTGTTTTTTATCACATAGAGTGATGGGTTTATGGTGATCCTAGTGTTTAGTTGTTGTAGAAATTTTATGATATGGGGGTTATCCAATAGGGGTGGACTATTATTTTGGAATTATATTATCAATAAAAACCTTTAGTGTCTTATACGGGTTAAAAATACGTTCCACATAGAATGGATTAGTGAGTTAAAAAATTGGTGATTGGTTCTCATTGGGGGTATATATTTGGTATAGGATACCGATGAACCTTTTTTGAAAATTCAAAAAGGTAGGGGTGGCATGTGGTATAGGATTGATCTTTCAGAATAGACCAAAATTGATCTTATGCAATGGTTATCAATAAGCTATAGTGGGTAGAGTTTCACATGGTCGATATATTATTGGTCTACTCTATGCTCTTGGTAAGGGATAATGTGTCAAGTCTTAGGGGATTATAACAGTTGAGTATTGGATTTCATAGTTATAGGATGAACCTATGATGATTTATCCCAATTGGGTAAATAGAATTAGTGATTCTTATGATGTGTTCAACAATGTTAATCATAAACTAAGAGTTGGTTTCATCATGAAGCAGTATATACATGGTGCAATGGATGATATCCTAGGGATAAGATTCAAGTAGTCAAATTCCCATGAACCTTATTGTGATTTTCCTAACATTTGGGTTATTGTGATGTTATAATAGGACTAAGGGATTTTTTGGATTTGAAGATACATTTTGTGTGATTTCTACAAAATTTGAGGCATGATGTATTATCCAGTTGGAGTATTTCATTAGATATCACAAGGATATATTAAGCCTGTAAATATTTCTCTAGTTTTAAGTGATGTTTCCTCCAACCAATAAATTAATAATGACATATTATTCACCAATGTTTTTTATTATCATGACAACTCATTATCCCTGGTTAATTGATCATTTTTTATACCCTATTCACCATAGGTGATTTATCACTCACCTGATTATTTAGTAGTGATATATTTTCACCCATGTTATTTATTATAATGAAAACCCATTCTCCCATTTGATTAGTTTTTTGTGATTCCTTACTCACCATATGTCGTATAACATTCACCTAATTTATTAGTGGTGATATTTCATTAACATATGTTTTTATTATGGTAATAACTCATTTATTAGTGATAACTGATTATTAGTGATATGACATTTTCAAAAGTAGATATCTTATTCACCAAATTAATTGTCAGTGATATCTCACACATTTATGTTCTTTATTATGTTGATAACTCGATCACTATTGGTTGTTATTATAATTGAAAACGCATTCACCATTGTATATTATTAATCATGATAAAACATTACCCCATATTGTTTATTTTTGTGATAAATCATTCACCCTATTGTAGAGATCAGGCCATGGGAACACTAATCCCATTTATATAATAGATGAATAAGGTATGAATCAAATTTCATGGTGGTTTCTAGAGAATCCAATGGTATGATAGGTTTATACATGTGATTTTTATGGATTATTTTTCATTTAGTACATACATTAATATACATACATACATACATATATACAAATTTATATATATGGTGTTTTTTGGGGAACTGTTGATGGTGGCTTGTTGAGTTTTATACTCAAAACAATCATGTGAAACCTCATTGATGTTTAAACCTTTTAGTTTGAAATTATATCAAGGCATGTACCCTAACATTAGAGTGACACAAAAGGTAGCGTGATATGGAGAAAGAGTTCGGTTCAAGGTGAGGTTGAGGATAATTTTTATAACTCCATGTTATTTTATTTTTAATTTTGTTTTTATAATGTATATTATTTTCTATTCCATAATATTGCATTGATGGATCATAGTATGATCTACATTAGTATAATTCTTTATATGATGGTGTATAATTTTACTTATGGTATGTATTTAACCATAATTATAATTTACCATAATGTTATATATTTTTTATTGATATTTTTATTATTAATTTTTATGTTTATCAATGATATTGAAGGTATAATCTCCCCATGCAGTTTTATCTAATACTCATTACTTATCAGTATCCCCTAGCATATGGAGAGATTCACCTAAGGTTATATGGAATTTGGGTTTTTTACACTCAGTAAATTACCCAACTAAAGATGTTATATCATAAATTTATTAGAAATGAATCTTAGGATTTTTGTTCCTGGTGGACATATTGGGATTCAATAAAATGTTGTTGGAGGAGATATACTATCCATAGTGGATAGATGTTTCCTACATTAAATGGTTGTGTTGTGTTCTTATTGTGTTATTTTTTAATATATTCTATTTAACATTATCTTTAATTTAAAATGATTTATTTTAAATAAAATGTTATTTATTTTAAATGAAATTTACATTTATATTTAATATTTTTTTCTATACTTTTTTGAAATAAATCAAGCCATAATAATTATGTTTTATTCTAAGGAACTAGTTTCTAACATCTTATAATTAGGGAATGATCTTGAGTCCAATTGGTGTTTTAGTTTGGGTCTTGAAGTTGGGGTATTTGGGTTGGGTCATCACAATCAAACACATTCCCTTTTTATTAAATGTATTATTATGTCAAACTCTATATCTATCTTGAACAAAACCATTTTAATTATTACCACAATCTTGACTATGATGAGTCACGTTAATATCAAAGAATATATTTTATCCAATTGGTTAAACTTCAGGATTTTTATCTGGAGTTCATATAACATCTTGTTAACATTTTATCAGGTACTCCCTTAACCTCATCATGGTTTTCCCCTCCTTTGAGATTGGGAGGATACCAATAATTGTGAATTAAGGGATTTTTCAGCCTTTCAACTTTAACCAACCTTTTCTGTAGGATGTAGGAATATTTCACACTATATAACTTAGTTAAATGTTGTGTAACTTCTACTGGGTACAAGCCGTGAAAGGAGATTCATGCTGTGAAAATTACATGTCGTGAATGGTAATTTCACATCGTGAATGTTTTAAATAATGGATTTTGAATTTGAGGCGACATGTTTATTAATGTATTTATATATCATGGAATTCACGTCATGAATGGGGGTTTCATGCCATGAAACTACCTGCATCCAGTTTCAAAACACACACATGGGAGTTTTTCTCAGTCCTTTCTTTCCAAACTCCTTAAACCTTAACCTAGTGTCTCTCTAATGAATTTTCTGAATACATCTTTCCTTCCAAATCGATCCATTCAACATCAGATCTCTATTTCGATTATGGTTCATCTCTCCAAGAAATTTGTCTTACTACTTCTTCATTTCCTTTGATCACGATATCACCATTCGATGATGTGTTCAGATCCGTTGGTTTAATATGACGTTTCTTCTTCGTTTATTCTAGATTTGTTGTGTGACCTCACTCCAGAGGCCATTCCCTTATAGTTCATGGTGTGGCGGGCATTCTCCCCTAACTTATGTAGGTTTTTTCCTTTCTTTCGACCCCATGTGTTTATATTTGGAACAATCATGTGATGTGTATTGGATTCTATGAACCTTTTTTCATTGTTGAGTTTTTTTGTTGGTGGATCCTATTGCGAGCATGTGCGACCCAAGATTTGAGGTAGGTGGTTCTGTCTCTAGCCTATAATAATTTATCTTGTTGTTTTTATTTACAAACTGATTCATAATGAAATATTGGAATGTTTCTTTTGTGTGTGTTGAGAAGATTTTTCATTCAAAAATGTGTTTTCCCTGGTTATTGATAAATGGAATCGAAAAGGGGTATTTTCGAAGCATTGAAATGAAATTTCAAATGTTTTTGAAATGGTTTTAAAATAATTAAATGAATTTTGAAAAAGAGCACATAGGTTACCTTGGATACTTATGTGGAAGGTTTATCTTGGGGATATCTCCCGTTGTTTTGTGATTATCAAGGAGGTTTTTCTTGGTGATTTCCTCTATTTCATAGGCTTGTTGTTCTAGGGGACTGATATTGACATTTCAGAGGGGGTTTACTCATGGTTAATTCCTCTACTTCCTAGTCCCATTGTTCTAGGAACTAGTTTGTGCACTTAATTATTATTATATGAGTACTCTGTAGCTTAGACCTCTAGTATTCCTTGGTGTTGTGATACTTGTGATTCTGTTTTTGTATTTCTTGTATTTCTAAGATAGCCATGATATGCATGTTTCTTATTGTGTTAAATGATAAAGAAAATTTTATTTGAAATTGATATACCTACAATTTTATATAACTATGGAAGAAGGGAAATTTTTACCATATTTTCAATTAAACTACTTTACTTATTATCATGCCATGTTTTTACGTAATATGGGCATATGGGAATTGTTATATAGAGGCTTGATATGGCACACCTGGGTGGGATCCTACTAAGCCTGTTATCTCACACCTAGTGCACCTATTCAATGGTGCGTAGACATTTTTTTGTCTTATAGTTCAGGGAAACAAAAGGCATTGAAGTGACGCGGTGAGGTTCATGTCATCTGGTTGCGTAGCTGGTGCTGATACGGTTGGAGTTCTTCTATGCCATCATTTGGAGTAGTTGTTTGGTTTGGGTCCTTTTGATTTGGACTTGTCCTTTTAAGTTTTAGTTACTTTTGTAGTTTTTTGTTCCTACTATATTTTTACAGTTATGGAATATATATCTTATTCATCTTCCACTTTTCTTTTATTTGGGTACATATAAACCATTTGTTTTATTAGGTTGGGAGAAATCGTTCCCTCTCATTCATTGTTTGATTCATGGGTGCTTGTCGCCAGCCTGTGGGGATCAGAAACTCCCTTTAGGTATGTGATGGAATGGGTCAGGTGATGGGTTTGAGGGAAACCCAGTCGGTTCGTTACAATTTGGTATCAGAGGCAGGTTTTTCCTCAAGATTCCTTATCTTGGAACATTTGTTAGGCTAGAGATAGGATTTTTGGGACTTTACAGATATGTTGTGATAAGTGTCTATCCAGATCTTGTTGTGGAGATACTCAAGTTTCCATGGTTTGTTGGGATGTGTGTATCCAATGTTGAGTTTTGTTTTGAATCTCAGTTTCGACTTATGGGTTTTCTAACTTAAACAGGTATTTGTTCTGTTGTCTTATCATTCTTATGTTTCTGTGTGTAGTGGTATGCCTTCGATACATCTTCCATTAGTTCCTCAGGAAGGTGTAGCTGATTGTCCTCAAGGGAACCCACATATATATCATAATCTCATTAATACTATTTAATAGGTAGTTCATGCTATTGATTAGGACGTGCAACGAGTTCAGAATGCAGTGGTAGAGGTACAACCCGGAGCTAGAAGAGAGAGAGATCGTTCGCAGGAGTTCTTTCATGAGAATCCACCATCCTTTAAAGGAATTAAAGAACCTAAAAATATATAATAATGGATATATAGTATTGATCAAATCTTTTACTTTCTGGAGACACCTGAGAATATTAGGGTAAACTGTGCAGCATTCAGACTCAAGGGGTCTGGAAAGCGGTGGTAGGATTCTATGGTCCAAGTAGACATACACGTGGACTTGGATTATAAGGGTTTCAAAAACATTTTCTTCCATTATCTTTCCCCAAAGTGGTTCATGTTGGATAAGTCTCTAGAGTTCTTATATTTGAAATAGAGTGAGCGTTCGGTGTTGGTAAACACCAATCGTTTTGTTGAGCTTTCTAGTTTTCCCCGGACATGGTGAAAAATGACCATCTAAGTGTTTCATTTATTGTTTTCAATGGGATATATTGTGTGTTTCTAGGTGAGTGGGACCTGAGTTCTAATCATGCATGATCTTCCTACCCAGGTCTCAAGAGTATGTTGGTTGTTGTTGCATTTGATCCTGATGATGTCTCTTCTACTTTTAATCTCCCTACAGTTGTTAGATACTTTCCAGAAATTTTCCCTGATGACATATATAGTCTTCCTCTAGAGAGAGAGGTAGACTTTACGATTGATCTAGTGTCAGGTATATAATCTATATCGACACATTCTTATCATATTTAATGATTGGAGATAAAAGAGCTCAAGAATTAGTTGGATGACCTATTATAAAAAGGTTTTGTTCACCCTATCGTTTCACCTTGGGCAGCCCCAGTTCTCTTTGCCAAGAAAGTAGATTGTACACTTCAGTTAAGTGTGGACTATCAGAATTTGAACCAGGTAATAGTGAAGAACAAATATCCTTTTCCTCATGTGGATGATCTTTTTGATTAGTTAAAGTAGGTTAAGTGGTTTTTAAAGATTGATATTTGGTCGGGTTATCATCATCTCAGATTTCAGAAGTCTAATATACCAAAGACATATTTTAGGAGAAGGTATGGCCACAATGAATATATTGTGATGCATTTTGGTTTGCCTAACACTCCTCCAGTTTTTTTGGATTTCAAAAATCATATATTCCTTCAATATATTGACACTTTTTTGGTAGTGTTCATGGATAATATTTTGGTTTATTCAAAATCCAAGCATGAGAATGAGCACCATATGAGTTTGGTTTTGGAAATTTTGAGAAGCCACTATTTGTATGGAAATCTTTAGAAATGTAGTTTTTGGATTGAAGAAGTGAAGTTCTTGGGGAAATTTTTTTTTGAGAATGGTTTATTAGTTATTTTGGGGAAGGTAAAGTCTATTTTTTCATGTAACGAACCACGAAATGTATTTGAGATAAGGAGATTACTTGGTCTTGTCAGATACAACTGATGGATTTTCAAGGACTTATCTAAGATGAAATCACCTTCGAACTACTCTTAGTAGGAAGTTGTTGAAATTAACATGGTATGAAAAGTGTCAATCTTCTTTTGATGAACTGAAATGACTTTTTTCATCGGCTATTATTATGATCTTACCTAATCCCATTAAGGGGTACGTGGTGTATTTCGATGATTCAGATGCTGTTTTGGGATGACTGCTTATGTAGGATGACCATGTTGTATATTATAGATCTCATTAGATTCATTCACCTAAGAAGAATTACCCCACTCATGATTTAGAGCTTATCACAATCATGTATGCGCTCTAATGTTGGTGGCACTATCTTTTTGGGGAAATGGTTATGCTTCTTTCTGATCATAAGAATCTAAGTTATATATTTTCTCATAAGTAAATGAATCTCATGAAGAGACAATAGGTAGAATACATTCAGATGTTTGACTTCAATATCACCAACACCCTAGTAAAGGGAAATGTCATTTCATATGCTCTTAGCAGGAAAGAACCATCATAGGCTGTTCTGGAATTGAAGGAGGAGTGGAAACTTATGGGACTTTTCACTCAGTTGCACCTAGATGCTTAGGAGGATGTTTTAAGTATTGTTCTGACTAGTTTTTAGTAATAATCATCTCTCCTAGAGTATATTTTGTAGATTCATCAATAGGATTATGAGTTTCAGAAGACTTGTGAAAGCCTTTATGGTGGGGATACCATTTTTTGTTGGTATCTTTTTTTAGATGGTATGCTTCACTTCAGGAAAAGGTTTGTCATCCCATCATCTATAAGAAGTTTTTTCCTATTCAATTGTCACAAATATTCATGGTTCATTCATTCAGGAACTAAAAAGATGTATCACAATATGAGGCAACAATTCTGGTGGTCGGGTATGAAGCCTTTCATTGCAGAGTTTGTGTCTCACTGTTACACCTTCCAATGGATAAAGGAAAATTACTTGAAAACTTCTGGTTTGCTTCTGCCTCTTACAATGCCAATATTTAAATGGTGTGAGGTATACATGGACTTTTTTGTTATATTTACATGGAATACATGGGGGAGGAATTCTATCTTTGTGATTGTTTATCGATTAACAAAGTCTTCTCATTACATTCTAATCAAAAACTCCACTAAAGTTGAAGATTTGGGTAAGATATATGTGCAGGATATTTTGAGGTTTCATGGGAGTATTTCTATTTTGGTTTTAGATAGGTATCCTAGGTTCACCTTGAGGTTCTGTAGGAGTCTTCAAGAGGCGATGAGAACTTAGATCAAGTTGAGTATATCTTACCATCCACAAATAGATGGTCAGATGGAGCGTGTGATTAAGATCCTAGAGGATATGCTCCGCACCTATGCCTTAGATTTTGGTGGATAATGGGATAACCGTCTAGGACTGGTTGAGTTTGTTTATAACAATTATCAGTCATCAATAATAATGTCTCCATTTTATCTATTGTACCATTTCCCATGTAGATCACCTATTTATTGGGATGAGGTGGGAGAATTATCTTTAGTTGGAACAAGTTTGTTTTAGGAGACATCCATGAAGATTCAGGATGTACATCGACATCTGATAAAATCACAAATGCAAAAAAAATCATATGAGGATTAGTGGAATTGACCTTCAGAGTTTTCTGATGGTGAATGGGTGTTCTTGAAAGTTTCTCCATGGTTGGGTCGTCGTCTTCTTAAAAAATGGGGAAAGTTTCCTCTAAGATATGTTAGACTGTTTGAGGTTACTGAGCAGTTCATACAGGTATCTTATTGGTTATAATTTCTGATTTATTTGATAGGTATTCCTGATATTTTCTATATATATTAGCTCAGGAAGTATCACCCTGATCCTGCTCACATTCTGAGTTGGGAAGAAATTGAGTTAGATCCAAATGTTTCTATTTTGGAGAAACTAGTTGAGATCATTGACTATCAAGTGAAAGTATTGCATGGGAAGTCAATTCCATTACTCATAGTTTTATAGAAACAAGGATCATATTATCATGAGACTTGGGAATGTGAGTAGTTGGTGAGGGAGTAGTTGCCTCATCTCTTCCCAAGGATTATATCTTCCACAGGAATTCTCAGGGATGGAAATTATTTATAGTGGGGAGTTTGCAACATCCCATTAAACTTTTATTAGGCATTCCCTTAACCTCATCATGGTTTTCCCCTCCTTAGAGATTGGAAAGATACTTATAATGGTGAAGTCATGGATTTGTTGGACTTTCAACATCAACTAGACTTTTCTGTAGGATGCGGGAAGATTTCACACCTTGTAACTTGGTTACACATCATGTAACTTTTGATGGGTACAATTCATGAAATGGGATTCACCTAGTGAAAGATTACACATTGTGAATGGTGGTTTCAAATTGTGAATGATTTAAATAACATATTTTTAATCTGAGGTGATGGTTTTTTTTTGTATACTTATCCAGCATGGACTTCACCACATTACTAGGTGTTTCATACCGTGAAACATCCCGCGTCCAGTTTTAAAACATGCACTTGGAATTTTTTCTCAGTCCTTTCTTTCTAAACTCTTTCATCCTCGACTCAGGGTATCTCCAAGTAATTTTTTGAAGACCCCTTTTCATCTACATCAATTCATTAAATGCCTAATATCTATTTTCATTATGTTGAATCTCTCCAGGTAAGTCGTCTTCCCACTTCTTATTTTCCTTTGATCATGATATCACCATTTGATGACATTTTCAAATCTGTTGGGTTAAGATGGTGTTTTTTCTTGGTTTCTTCTTGATATATTGTGTGATCTCACTCTGAAGGCCTTTCCCATTTCATTCATGGTGTGGCGGGTGTTCGTTCCTAAGGTATGTAGCTATATTTATTTTTGATGACCCCAATTTTTGATATCTATATCACTCGTGTGGTGTAGATTGGATTCTAGTGCCTTTATTGTCATCGTTGGGTTTTTGTTGGTGGTGGATCCCATTTCGGGTGTGTACAACCAATGTTTTCAGGTATGTGGTTATGTCTCAAGAATATGATAATGGATCTTGTTGATTTTCATTACAAAATAATTCCTAATGAAATATTGGCATGGTTTTTTTGTGTGTGTTAAGAAGAGTTTTCATTAAAAAATGTTTTTTCACATGTTATTGATTAATGGAATGGAAAGGGGGTATTTTCTAATCATTAAAATGAAATATGAAATGGTTTTAAGTTTTTTTTAAATAGTTTAAATGAATTATGAAAAATAGAACATGGGTTACCTTGGGTACTTAGGTTTAAGTTTTAGCTTGGGGAAATCATCCATTGTTTTGTGATTATCAAGCAGGTTTTTCTTTGGGCTTTCCTCTGTTTCCTCGGATCGTTGTTCTAGGGGACCGATATTGATATTGTTTGGGGGTTTACTCATGGGGTATTCCTATTCTTCTGAGGCCCGTTGTTCTAGGAACTGTTTTGTGCACTTGATTATTGTGGCATGAGTAGTCTACAGCCTACACCGGTAGTATTCCATAGAGTTGTGAAAATTATTCTTCTGTTTTTTATTTCTTCACATCCTAAGTTAGCCTTGTTATGAATGTTTATTCTTGTGAAAAATAATATGGAAAATGTTCTTTGAAATTGATATACCTTCTTTTTAATATAACAGTGGAAAGGGGAAATTTTTAACATGTTTTATATAAAACTACTTCACTTCTTATGATGCCATATTTTTACTTAAAATTAGAATACAAGGATTTTTATACAGAGACTTTATAGGGAACAACTAGGTGTGATCCTACTGAGACTGTTAGCTCACACCATGCATACCTCTTTGGTGGTTTGTAGACCTTTGTTCGTCATCTAATGCAGGTAAAGGCAAGGCGCCGCAGTGAGGTGGTTAGGTTCGTGTCATATATTTGGGTAGTTGGTGGTGAGATGGAGGGAGTTCGTCCATGTCATCATTTAGAGTAGTTATTTGGTTTGGTTCCCTTGTATTTGGACTTTTCCTTTTGAGTTTTATCTATTTTTGTATTTGTTCATTCCTGCTATCTTTTTACAGTTATGGAATATATATATTGCTCATCTTCTACTATTCCTTTCTTTGTACATATATGCTATGTATTGGATTAGGTTGGGAGAAATCATTCCATTTGGTTCATTGTTTGATTCCTTGGTGCTTGTCGCCAGCCCTTGGGGATCAAAAATGCCCTTCAGGTATGTGACGGAATATGTCGGGTGTTGGGTTTGAGGGAAACCCAAGTCGGTTCATTACAGTTCATTAGATTCATCTATATAAATAAAATAAAATTATTTGAAATATTTTACAAATATTTTTTCCTGATATTGTTATTAAAAAACCAAGCCTGCATCATGGATAGTAGAAAATGTATTTTATAACATATCTATATTAGAAATATTTTTATCACACAATTTTATTTATGATTCTATTTTTAACATAAAATAATAAAATTGATTTAACATATTAAAATATGGTAATCACAAAAAACTCCACTTATAAAAATATTTTGGTAAACTAATCATGCTCAAGTGTCCATATCTTTTTATCACAGGATATGAGGATATTTCACCATTAAGAAATTATTTTCCAAATCCTCATGGAGATAGTGGTGGAAGAATATCTATTCATTGGTAGGGTCATCCATTGATTAATTATTATTATTTTTTATTATCTTATATAATCTATTTGATTTCAAATTCATTTCATATTTCAAAATATATGATAGGTGACTATTTTCAGTAATGTTAAGAGTTAGAAAAACAATATTTGAAATATTTTTCATAGAAAATAAAACTTATAAGTTAATATTATAAAATTTAATCAAGAAAAAATCATGTTGATAATGTGTTATCAAATTAAAATCATAAAACTGATCAAATTTGAGATATTTGGAAAAAAACAATTATGGCATTCATAGATAAGATGACAACAAATGAGTACAAAAATACAATCACTAGGTTAAAGAAGGAAACAATTTTCATGGGAAATTGTGTAGGCGAAAAGTCACATTTCATTACCATATCATCAAATATATATGGGAAACATAAATATATTTTTGGATGTGAAAAAAGGTTTTAATTATATATTATGATTCATCTATATCATAATACATAATATGTATGTGGGTAATATCATATAAAACAATATAACCATATCATTAAAGGCTTATATACACATGATGTGAAAATATTATATTGAATTATATGTCTAACGATATGGGATATTGAGTGTATGGATACTACCACATCTTTTTAATGGTTTTATTGTATTTATGAATCATTAGGATGATTCACATATAGTATCACAAACATGTTATGATATTTGAAATGATCAATGATAATAAACTATAAGGGGTTTAAATTTTTGAGTAATTTATGCTTACCACCAAGAATTAGTGGCCAATAAATGATTTCCTTCATTAAATAAATGGGTTTTTATGATGATATGATCCTATTTTTGTGAGAGTGTGTGATTTTCATTCCATATTTGCATCTCACTATTTATCCATGTTTTCTATTCGTCTTTGAGAAGAATGTGCAAGAACACATTTGGAGTACATGGGGTCCTCTCATTGTGTATGAGGATTCTAGTGGCTAGAAAACTTCCTATAAAGGAAATAATCCTTTCATTGTTACTATGTGATCTTATTTAAGAATACTCCACTAAGGATATAGAGCTCACTGGTTTTGAGGAAATCCTCCTTTATTTATGTTCATTATTATATATTGAATTTTATAATGAAATATTAGGCACTAAATTGGGTTTCTTATGCTGTATTGGTTATAATATTATCCTAAAAAACCATCATTAGTATCAAATCCTCCTTCATCTTCAAATCAAAATGTTTTTATACTAATGTTATAAATAATATATATATATATATTATTCTTGTTATGTTTGTATAATATAATAAAATAATTCATGGTTAATTTTATATCATTGGATAAATTTGTGTTTCCTTATGATATTGGATATCATAAAGTATGATTTTCTATTTTGACTAGTTATGGGATATGGATTGATGAATTATAACATATGATTAATTGAATCCCATGATTTTACACTTCATCGAAAGCTATGATATGTGATATCATAGCATGTGGTCTGAATCTTGGGTTTCGTAACATAGAGCATCAATTCATAATGGTGATATAGGAGATATCTCATATTAAGACTCGAAACTCATTATAACTCTTATCTTAAACACTGATCTAACCATGGCTTGTGATAAATAGTCCCTCTATCTATCATAAAATATGATATTGGTAATAAAATGTGAAACTTTTATTTTTATGAAAAAATAATTATGTTTTATAATTTTTTTTATAAAAGATAATTGTTAGGCATTATGAATGGAATATGTTTATAGAAAAATTAATTATGAAATGTTCATATTAATATCTCATGTTTATAAAATAAAAAAATTATTTATTTATTTATTTATTTATTCTTTTTAAATATTCATATATATATTATAATGTGAAAATTATGTATGATTATATTTATGCAATAAATTTATTCTTATGAAATTATCATGTTATACTAGGTACATAAACATAAGATTTAGTTGTCATCTACCGTGACTTTAGTTTGATTTTATAATTATTAACTTGAATATATAGGTTGAATATAGTTTTTAAAAATTATGTGTTAGATTTTCTATAGAATTAAAATATGTAAACTATCTTTGGGTAGAGGGTATTTGGGTCAGACTTCTAACTAGCCCAAAGGCTTACGCCTTTTCTAGAAATGTGGGGGTTTGCTATCTATTCCTTCAAGCATACTCTTATATGAATTTTAAATTTCATTTAATTATAAACCTTTAAATAAAAATAGTTTTATATACCTAATTCATGGGATGCATTTAGAGTTGTGTAAATATGTTAGGATTCTATTTTTTGGTGGGTAACTCAAAATATGAGTTGTGTAAAGAGTTTCACATTAATATAGTTTGAACATATTTATTTTGGGGATGGAATTGGAATTAAAAAATAAACTGTTAGAAACATGAAACCATATAGGGATAAAAAGTTGTGTCGCAACCCCCACCCTCCAAAGATACTACAATGTGGGGATTAAGATAATAACCCACAAGTCTTGCCTCCAATTGGCCCCAGGTTAGTGACTAGAACGAAGGGGATAAAAATCTCATGTGTGGGAGGAATTACCCTATATAATATAAATACGATTGGGAGAAAATATGAAATAACCAAAATCAACTCCATGAAATAATATGAAATAAATTCAAAAACCATCCCTTAATGCATGTATAAATTAAATTGATATAGATAAAAGTCTCCAAATTAAATACCCAAAAGAAAAGAAAAATAAATGATGCAACAAATATCCAATGGTCTGAGCTAGTAATTGTGACGGCCTAGTCTAGCCCACAATTATGATATTGTCTAATTTGGGCCCAGCCCACAGGGTTTTGCTTTCCCTAGGATATGGACCTCAAGAATCCCCCAAGAAAAGCAATAATAATGGGAGAGGAATCCACACCAACTTATATAGGGTTACTTCAAACTCCTCCTCCTTTGATGTGGGATTTCCATAATCCACCCCCCCCCCCCCTTGAAGTGTACAACATCCTCGCTGGCACATAAAATGAACACTACCTCTAATACCATTTGTGAAGGCCCAAGAGAATCTCCCCAAATACTAAAGGTTGTTGAGTATTAGTGAGGGCATAAATGATGATTATAGGGAGATTATTCCCTCATTGGAAGAGTATAACAAAGCAGAATTAATAAACAGATAGTGGAAGTAGTAATACCATACAAAAAAAGTAAATATTAGAAGACTGATAATATAAATAAACAGATTTCAAAGCATACAAATATGATGTTTCATGTTACATGTTCTAGGAAAACAACCAAAACATAAATCAAGTACCTATAGAATGAAACTTTCCCTTATCGACACTTGTAACAATATAATCTATTTGGGCCCAAAATCATCACCCAAATAGGGTGTGAGACTAAATCCCAGTAGGTGACCACCCAAGGTTTGTTCCAATATATCAGTGAATATATAATAGGTACTGTGAAATAGGGAAAGAAGTAAACTAAGAAATACTTAAAAGTAAATAGTCCAACAAGTATTGGTTTCTACTTACATTTAGTTTATGTTCATTATCAATTTAATTACCTTGAATTATATAAGTCTCGGTATCTGTCCTAGTTCCAATGATCCTTATTAAAAAATAATCATAAAAGATGTATCAGGAGACCATCTAAGCAGGTTTGAGAGAATATTGAATACAAGATTGTTCTTTGGCTTCAAAGACGCGTCTTAAGTCATTAAATTTAAATATTTAAATTATAATTAGAGGCTTACATTGGATGAGGAGAGTCATACGAGTACAAGGTAGGCGGTCTCATGCCTTTCTCTATTTTTCAAAATGAATATATGTGTCGGAGTGTCTCACGCCCATTTTTAGGGTGTCGCCGTGGATGAATTTTGTCTATTACTATTACCTATTGTTATTTAGGTAATTGATTAAGGGTTTAAAATCATGTTTAGGGCTATTTACCTTGATTAAGGGCCACCCCATGGGTGTGATTCCCATGAATGACCGTTTATGGCCATTTGGCCTAGGATTCCTATGAGGAATTCCTTAAATTCCCTTCTTGGTTGTTTAAAATGAAGTTGATTAAATTATAATCTATGTAATAGTTTAATTTACATAAGTTTTTTTGAGATGAATTGAACATGCGATTTATTGATGTTAAATCCATGTAATAGTTTAATTTACATGTGTTTCCTCTTATCTAAAATGATAGAAGGTTAAATAGAAATGGGAGATCCATAACCTTGGGTTAAAAGGTAAGGTCTGACTCATATGACTATTTCACCTTATACCTTGGGTGAACCATGGTCTTGGTTAAAAGACCACAGACGGACTCAAAGAGGTTATTATCATGAAAAGTCATGAGTGATCCAAGGATGGAATGGTTGGGATCATGGAGACTTTTATTTAAATTTCGATCAAACCATGAATCCAATAAGGGATTCCAAGGATGGGCTCTATTGGTACTTGGTTATATTTAATGAGTTGAAATTTTCTTATAATTTTAATATTGAAATTGAATGACTTAAGATGCATCTTCCAAGCCAAAGAACAAGCTTGGATATAGTCTTCTCTTATACATGATTAGGTGGTATACTGAGATATCTGATGTGCTTAATTTACTACAGGGATTATAGGGCCTAGGCCAGATCCTAAGTTGTATATAATTCAAGGTAACTAAATTTCTAATAAAAATAAAATGAATGTAAATGGAAGCCAGTACTTGTAGGGCAGTTTACTTTTGAGTATTTCCTAGTTTCCTACTTTCCATATTGCACACAACATGTTATATATTCACTGATAGATTGACATATACATTGGAAGGTTGTATATTGGTATTTATTACCACACCCTATTTGGGTCATGTTTTTGGCTCCAAATAGGTTATATTGTTGTAGGGGTCAATAAGGGAAAGTTCCCTTCTACTAGTACTTGAATGTTGTTTAGGAGGATGAGAGAATGGGACCAAGATGAGTCTTGTGATGCTTTTGAGTTTCTTTTGTTACTTTTTTTTACTATTGGTACTTATATTTTATATTACTACAATGTAACCTATTTTGGATATTTCCCTTGAACATGTAACATGTAGCATCATATTTGTATGTTATGACATCTGGTTATTTATATTATCAGTCTTCCGTTGTTTACTTTTGTTGTATGGTATTATTGTTTCCACTATCTATTTATTATTTATGTTGTGTTATACTCTTCCAATGAGGTCATAGTCTCCCCATGATTATCACCTAGGCCCTCATTTCTTGTTGGAAACCTTTGGTGTTTGGGGAGATGTGCTTGAGGCCATGTGGCCAACAGGTCTCAGAGAACTGTTAAGTGGCATCCGGACCCGGGATGTTATAGTAGTGTCCAAAATGGTCCACAAATTCTACATGGGAAGCCTAAAAATCAGATTATATATACACAGGGTGAGCATACAAGTATACTCATTAGTAAAACAAAAGTCTCTCATACACATGTGAAAAAATTATACTAATGCACATGCGAGAAAATAGTAGAACCAAAATGCCCCTATAAAGGTATACTAACCCAACCCATCCTCATTATGGCTCACTCACCAAATAACGCATCCAAGTATAATAATATAATATTAAACATATCGATAAAAGGTACCCAAAGCCTCTTTCTCGTTGATTTTATGCTCTCACACCCCAATAAAAAACATCTTGGTACTCCCACCTCTTCCACATCACATGACATCACACCATGTCCATAGACACCTAGGACATCGAACCACATCACAACCCACCCATAGACACCTAGGATATCACATCACATTACTTATCATAACTATTCTAGTAGGGTGTCATGAACATTAAGGACATTAACCTTTTTCCTTCCTCTTACCATGAAATACCCCCACTATAATCCATCTCATAAAAGCCTTCCTAAGGAAACTTGGGCTATAACATCCCATCACAACTCATCTAGAAAGTGCCAGTTTTTACTTCTAGCCATCAAAACTCGTGCATGTCACTAATGATTGGAATAGAAAGTAGGGAAGAGTGGGTAGAAATCCATCCATCCTCCCACTAGGATGTTGTGAAAAACACCCCACAAATAAAAATATCTATATATATATATGGGTATCAGCACATGGTTCTTCAAGTGGGTGGGGAATGTATAAAAACCAAAAGTAATATAAAATTTTTATACATATAGAGTTGTATCACACAAGACCCATACTAATTGTTAAAAACTAGGGAATAATCCATCTCACAAGATCCTCCACTTCTGCTACCAAAAATGAATACACAACCCCACATATAATAAAAACACTAGCCACAAATTCATATTTCAATATTTAATTTTCATTAATCAATTTTTTATATTTTTGGTTACAAACCACTTTCATTAAGATATACACCTTGTTTTATATTTCCAGCCCATTATTTTACATATAAACATTAACCTTTTAAACCAAAAATACCATTTTCAATTCAATCATTAAACATGAACATTTAAAAAACATCATCAAGCATTTAATTACATTACTACTCGGTCTACTAACATGACACATCACACAACAGGAAACACAACTCAATAGCCCAACAGCCGTATCCACTTCCACCTACCATCACATTGCAACCACTTTTTCATCCCCACTACACAACCACACCACAACCACTATCACATCGCCACTACATATCCACATCACATCCACTACCCCCACACATTTCATAATATAGACATTTCCCATGCATTGTGTCATCACAACCCAGCCACAACACACATCCATTTCCACAAACACATTCCACAATACCACACAACATAGATTTTTCCATATTAGACATAGGTTATTTCATTTAATTACCCTTATTCATTAAAGGTCTTTATCACACAAGCCATATATCCTGGTGAAACCGATCCATTAGCTGAATATAAGTGATTATCCAATTACATTTAAAGTGTTAACTAAAAATTAAAAAATCAAGGGTTCAATAACATCACCACTAGAGAAAAAAATAATCCACCAATTACCATGATGTTCATCAAGTCAATTTACCTATATAATCACAATATGTATAATAATAATAAATATCATAAAAACATGTAATTCACATTCCCCATCCCATTTTTAAATTCAATTAACATATTAATTTATCTTTATTAATTTCGATATAACAATATCCACATAGATAAACAAAATCATCCTTCCATAAAGGATACACATAAATATAAATGAGGATAATTCTCTACTTAGAAGAACGAATATTTACACTAATTTGTTTCATCGAAAATAGGGGGTGCACCCATAGGAGGAAACCACCTTCCGAGAAGAATTTGAACCAATACTGGTAATAGGGATTCACAAATTCAAGTGGAAAAAGATTAGGAACTTTCTATCTCAGGATACGGTAATCCCTAAAGGAATTAATGAAAGGTCTTATCTTTTAAATAAATAGATCTGAAACTACTGGGGTTTGATTTGAGTTTAATTGACCATTTAAAGTGGATCTCATAAAATCCACATGGTATAACCATTAAAAAGGATCCAAATTTTTTTGAAATAGAGGATATAATTATCCACCTTAAAAACAGCTTTCAAATCCATTAATTAAGGGATTAAAACCATTTTTCATAAATGAAAATTCAAAAAGGGAAAAAATGGGATTTTTTTTTTGAAAAATGGATTCACTATATATCTACCATTAGTGATCAACCACTAGAGATCTACAATTAGTTATCTACATCCAAGATGATCTACCATTTGTGATCTACCACAATAGATCTACCATTGGTGATCTACTACTAGAATAATCTACCAGGGGTGATCTACTTCTAGAGATCTATCATTGGTGATCTATCTCTAGAGTGATCTAACATTGGTGATCTATCTCCCTAGATCTACTATTGGCGATCTACTGCTAGAGATATGAAGTTGTCAATCTACCACTAGTATGATCTTCTATTGGTGATGTAACACCATAGATATTCTATTGGTGATCTACTACTAAAGATCTAATATTGGTGATCTACCACCATAGATATGTCATTGGTTATCTATGGCCCGAATGATCAACCATTAGTGATGTAATCCAAGATATCTATTATCATTGATCTACCTCTAGAGATATACCATTAGATATTTACCTCCAGAATGATATACCATTGGTGATCTATTGCTAGTATCTACTTTAATCCTCTAAAATTACCCCTTTTCCTCCAAAACACCTCAAAAATCACCCCTTACTTCAACCAACACATATGGACTTTCTTTAGACATCTCAAACACCAAATTTACCATAATATAATAGGTATTAAGGTGTGAAACATTACACATTAGATAATAAATATTTATGTGGATCACTAGTTTTGGATTTAATATGTATATGATGTATATTAAATTAGTGAGACAAAGAAACCCCCAAAAGTACGAAGTGTAAAATTCCTTCAAAATAAAACACATGTCAAAAACATGATTATAAATTTGGGTAGATTTATGAAAAAGTTAGGTTCCCATGGATTAACTTGTGTAAAACATAGTGTAAATGGATAACCCCAAAAGTTAGGAAACTGAATCCCACTATGTGGCTTAGATGACACTTAGTTGGGAAACCCTACAAGATATGATACTAGAGGTATATAGTTGATATTTTAACCATATGAGAGATTTGGGAAAAGGTTTTCCTGGTCAACTATTCACGAATCATATGTGATATAATTATCATAAAGGAATACATAAATAAGTAAGATTTGAGAGGAACACTAGAGTGGAAACAAAACTTATTGAAATATAGATCCTAGGTTGTTCAAGGTAATGATGTATAGGGACTTCATTGTATTGGGTTTACTTTCATTAAAAAAATAATGAAAATAAATAAATCATAATACTTACCAATAGATATGACTTTATTATAGATTATAGAATACCATTTTATTATCATTTTGAGGTATTTTATAGGTATGATCGGTAACATAATACTAGATTGGTATAAGATTTCGAGAAATTTTATCAAAGAGAAACATTTTGATCAAAATGATGTGGTTGTTATAGAAATTAATTTCTATAAATCTGACTCATGGGTACTAGATACTGGTTGTGAATCACACATTTTTATTGATAAACATAGACTCAAAAAATTGACTCAATTTAAGTAATTTGAAGTAAATATTCATGTTAGAAATAAGGAAAGACTTTCTATATTGAAGGTCATAACTTAGGATCTAAGCCTACAAAGTGGATTAATTCAATAATTGAACAACTGTTATTAGTTTACTTATATAAATTTTAATTTTATTTCTATTTCATGTTAGATATCATGTGGTTTTCAATCATTGCTAAGAATAGGAATTATTCTATATATATGAATGAAATGATTTATTGGAATGAGAATATGGTAAATGGTTTATTAATTTTTGACATGGATAATCCAATATATAAGATTCAAAATATGAAATTTAAAGTTTATTCCAACCCCACTTATCATTGTATTTATTTCATTGAACACATAACGGAAAAATTCATTCATAGGCTCTATAGAATTTTAATTTTGAACTCATTAGATTTAGAATAATTTGATACATTTGATTCTATATTATTATTCAAGAAAACAAAATAACCTCTTATTAGAATAGTTTAAAGGGATATGTGACTATTAGATCTTATATATAGTAATGTATATGGACTAATAAGATATAAGTTTGAAACTTTTGAAAATTTCAAGGATTATCAAAATTAATTATAGAAACATATTGGAAAATGTATTAATATACTCTAATCAGGTTAGGGTGTTGAATAATTGAGATAAGAATTTATTGGTTATCTAATAAATTGTAGAATTGTTTCACAACTCATTCCTCCAGGAACATCATAGTTGAATGATGTGTCTGAGTGGATGAACTATACCATATTATAAATGGTTTGATAAATGATGATTTTTTTACCTTCTTATTTTATTCTAGATATGTTCCTTAGAAGTTACCTCATTCCAAATTAATTGTGATCCATCTAAAGTAGTTATAAATACATCATATGAGATACAAACTAGGAAACATCATAATATATCATTTATGATCATTTTGGGTTGTGAAGCATACGTACACCATTTAGATTCTAAAAAACTCATCCCTAAGTGAGATAAAAACGTAATTATTGGTTATCCCAAGGGAAAAATGGGATAATATTTCTATAATCTTACTAAATAAAAATCGTTTATGGCCCGATATTGTGTTTTCTTTGAGAAGGATCACATGAATCAAGGATTCAAGGGAAGAAATTTTAACATGAATAAGTTCAAGAAAAATAAACAATAAGTTCTCCTTAGATCAATGTTGAGCTGATTCTATAAAGATCTATGGAATAATAACTAATTCATGCTATATAAAAACCTCAATGGTATTGTAAGATTCATCAAAATAGTAAGATAAATATATTTCTTATGGTAAATAATGATAAATTGAAATTAATATATAATGAAACTAAAACCGATAGATAGTAAATTGAGATTTATGATTCCAATAAATAACAGGATTCCATAAAATAAGAGATAGTATTCACATACACTAAACAAATTTGGAACTTGATGGATACACCAGGAGGGGTAAGGTCTATAAGGTAAAAGTGGGTTTTCTGAAAGAGAACTTACATGGGTGGTAGAGTTTCTACCTATAAATCTTGTTTGGAGGAAAAAGATTAAAAAATAAAGTTATTGACTATGAAGAAACCTTTTCTCCAACTGTGATAATAAATTTCATTCAGATATTTTAGCCATTTCAACTCATTATGATTAAGAGTTATATTATATGGGTGTCACAAACACTTTACATAATATAAATTTTATTTTAGGTATGTATATGAAAATTTTTAAAGGTTTTTATGTAAAAAATTAGTCTAATATGGTTTTAAAATTGAAATAGTACATTTATGGATTAAAGAAATATTCTTGAAGTTAGAACATCCAGTTTGATAATGCAATCAAAATCTTTGGTTTCATCAAGAACATGGATGATTTTTTGTATATAATTGGGTTAGTGGGATTGATATGGTATTTTTGATTTTATATGTGGAAGAAATACATCATAATAGAAATAGAATCTTTAATTTACATTTTATAAAGGTGTAGTTATTATTTTTATCTTGATGAAATACATGGGAGAAGCATCCTACATACTACATTTCCATATCTATATATATAGATCAAAGAGGATTCTTCTACTAGGTTAAAACACATATAGTGGTAAATAAATAAAGTGGTTTATCATGGATAACAAAAATAATGGGTCTTTACTAATGTTTTAGGGCACAAATATTATAAAGATTCCAAAATACTTCTAAATATTTAGAACATATTGATAGGACTTATTATACATCCATTATAGGATCTGTCATTTATAGCATTTTATGTACTCGATATGATGTCTCTTATACTTTTGGTATAACAAGTAGATACCAATCCAATCCTAATGAGATTAATTGGATTGATATTAATAATATCCTTAAGTAATCAATAATAAGTAACAATGTTTCCTTTTTCTGTAGAGAAGTGGGTAGGCCCACTGTAAGGGATTACAATGATGATACTTTAAAATTTGAAAAATATGACATAAGATCTAAATCTAGATTTGTGTTTTTTCTAAATGGAGGATTTATCATTTTGAAGAGTTCAAAAAACCATCATTGAAAATTTGAAAACATGGGGAGAATATATCACTAGAAAGATTTCATAAAGGAAGATATTTAGATCACGAAGTTGTTCACTAAACTTATAATGATTCATAACATTGAGGAAGTAGTTGATGTTTAATGAGAAAACAATGGAACTTTTTATTAGTTTAAGGAACCTCAATCTCACCAAAGGACCAAACACATCCTTTATAATTACTATATAATTCAATAGATCATTTAGAGGGGTTATTTAAAGATATTGTCTGTAGATGATAATGTAGTTGATTCTTTGGAAAATCCATTAGAGTATAAAAGAAATAGGGACATGTTGAATCTATTGGTATTAGATACATGAGATCTTGTATTTATTGGTCATAGAATGTATCATGGTTTTAAGAGAAATTAAATTACTATTTATCATTTATTTATATGTACATAAATAGTGGAACGATAATATAACCCTAAATTATGACTTAGAGTTGTCCCTAATTGATGATAATCATAGACATATTAAGATTTGTATGAGTATAATCTTATACGTGATTCAAAGAGTTGTATATGGTATAAATAATGGACTAATGAGATAATAATTCAATACTTATTATATGGACTGATCCACTAAATAATATCACATTGAATTTCATATGATCATTGATATACTTTGGGGTGTATGATTTTTATGAATACCCATTACCTTAGGTTGGTGAGATAACAAACATTATAGCCATAGTACTTTGATACATGTTTACACAAATCTTGAGGATTAGTTAATCATGGGTGGTTGGATATGTTATAGCTAATATCATTAATTAAAGAATAACCAAGATGGGATATTTCTACTTATATGAAAAGAAAAGACAACAATGTGCTTGATTAAGTAAAAATAAGGAAATTTATAGTTAGGATTAGATGAGTGACATGTAATGTATTCATTAAAATCAATCCATCTATTTAGTAGAAACATGAAATTATGATATAGCCTATACTAAATAAACATGTTCCTTTTTTATTAGTCACCTGATATCATGAACAAATGGATTAGTGTATATTAAAATTTTTGGGGGGCATTGAAAGTAGTGTGACTTATGCCCAATAATTTCATTCATCAGTTTATTAAAATAAATCCTTAGAACTTGATAAAATCGACACCATAATATTCATATAGAGGATATTATTTACATTTAATTTATAAATAATTTATAAAAAAATAATTAACTCAACTTTATAATTGTTTATTTATTGATGAATTTGGTTTACCTTCATACCTTATCATCATTATTATAAATAATACAAAGTATAATTCATATAGAAATATCCAAAAATTCTCCATTAATATTGGAACATCATCAATAGAATTTTTTGTTCTATTATAGAGGTCAAAAACATCTTGTATTGTTCACTTTTGGACATAATAAGAATTATTTTTGGTTGCAAGTATTCTTTTTTTTTTCTCTAAATCATTAGAGGAAGGAGTAGGATTATTTATGATTCTGGAGAGCATTCTTGAGAAGTTATATTATCCTATATATAATTCCACTATGAGATTATTTGGGAAAAAATTCTCATTACACATCGAAATGATATAAATCAGGTTATATACCTAGGGTTAGACAATTAGTAATTACAAAAAAATCAATTTATTTATTTATTTATTCTAAGAAATCCCACATCTAACATTGAATACTAAATATTTTTTTAAGAAATAAATAGTGTTATATTATTCATTAAATAAATAAATAAATATTATATCCACTAATAAGAGAATGAATATTGATTTAATATTCAAATAACTAAATAAATATATTTATTTATTACCTTTTTTATAATAAAAAATATATAAATAAATATAATAAATAAATATTATATATTTTCTAACTATAGAATAAAAATTATTTAATATGAAACACACATATATTCAAAACTGCATAACTGGTGATTTAATTAATTCTATCAATATAAACTAAATAAAAATTATTCTTAAGTCTGGAGAATAATATTTATTCTTACTATTAAATTAAAATAGAATTTAACTGAGATTATAGATACCCTTAGTGTATAACCCATATAACACTAAATCTTTAGTAACCCAAAGTTAGTGGTTACATTATTACATTGGTATAAAATAAAAGGGTCATGTCATAAGGGATCGAATAGTTTAGTACTATTGTGAGACCAGATGCATACATGATTTTCATATTATATTGGAACATAAAAATAGGTCATAAAAAATTCTTGATACATTATTACACCTTTTACTTCATCCCTGTATTTATTCATAAATCACTTCTTGTTACCCTGGGGAAATGGAAGCATAATAATTGTGATATCAAATTCTTAGTAAATGTAAAAATACAGAAAAATAAATCATAATAGGTATGCACATGATGGAATAGTGAATAATCAATAAAAATTACATATAATAAATATCTTGAGGATGAAAATATATTAATTTATAGTAATGAAAATAATTAGATAGATAAAAATAACTAAATTCATGGTGATAGAATGAATATTTTCTGACATCTTGATCTTTTCCATCAAGGCCTCAGCCAAGACATTTTTCATACCATCAAGGTCACAACCAATATGTAATTATTTTCTTCAGGAACTCATCCAATACATCGTGATTTCATTGAGTAGGCATACACCAAATTTCCAAACATTTTCTCTCATGAGACTAACAAATGCATTGAGGAGCTATATAATACTAGGCCGCACCCATCATTTTGTTAAATCAAATGAATTCATCAAATAAAATATATGAATATCAACACAATGCATAATAAACTTGACTTAGGAATCAATAAAAATATATATTGAGATATAAACATACAAAACATTATTACTTTCCTAGTTAATAAGTGTGATAACATGGATATAATCCATCAATAGAAAGAAGGTGGATGGTAAAACAATACATAATCAATATAAAAACTATGAGGTATTATAAATGTAACAAGAAATAACCTTATTGAAGAAAAAAAGAATAGTTAATGGTAAAGGTTTATCTCAAAGTGTTGGGTTATTGATAGAAGTTAATAATTGTGTTCAATAGTTTTCACTAGTAGGAGACCATAGAAATGGTAGGTAAATCCTTCATTATGGTTTATAAAGATAATGTGAAATATCCAAATAATATCCCCCAATAATTTCTATCTAGATTTAAAGTATTAGTCTCACTCATTATGCACCAGAGTGAAGATTGATTTGAAACACAACTAGCCTTTTTTAGGGTGATTACCTCTGGGGGCATTTATTCCACAACTGCATCCACATGTTAGTATCTAGATAGGTATGTAATTGTTATAAAACCACACACACGTTAATTTCCCAAATTTAGGATCTTTGGGTATTATTATGGATTAAGGAAAGACTTTAATTAGAGGAAATATCATTCTTAATAAATCAAATTAGTGATAATTCCATAGAAATACATGCATGGTGACATAATAATAATGGTTTTCAATTTAAAATTTAAATGGTGGAATGAGAACACTTATGTCGATATAATATTGGCAGAGGAAAAGGCTATAGTGATAGGGGAAAATATTTACTCATTAATAACATATACAATGGGAGATGATACGAGGAAATTATAATCAATTAAATATTTAGACATGGTATTATAAGAAAATAATTTAAATTAAAAAAGAAATATAAGGATTGAAAACCCACACCATGCTAAGTAGCATCTTAAATCTTGGGATCAGACTTTAAAACATTTGGAACTCCTTGGGAGGGCTTTATAGAATGAGAGGTAAATTAAATTCATAATCAATGAATTTACGATAGAGAGGTATGATAGAATGGTTGGGACCAAGCTACTTTTATAGGTGAAATGGAAAGTATTTTCCGTGTAAACTAAAATTGGGTAAGGGGTAAGAATAGTATCACATGGGGGTTAGGTGGGTTTGGTGAGTTAGGTGAGTATGGTGGGTAAATTTTGGTGATATATTTAGTTATGAATTTCTATCCCAACAGAGGTGTTCTATAAGGTCTATATGTCAAATTGATTTACTAAAATTCAAGAAACTTTAGATTACCCATTTCAACACTTATTAATCTTGATAAAATATTAATCGTGGTTATTATTTTATTACTAAAAATATAATATGACCCTTGTTACTAAATTTTTATGTGTTAAATTATAATTTTGGAACTAATTAACCTAATTTAGTTTCTAAATATGATAAATTTACTTTTCAATGAAAATATATAATGTGTAGAAAAATAATTTTTGTAAAACAATGATGGTTTAAGTATTAGATGTTCTTAATCTTATTTAACATTAATTATTAATTAAAAAGTGTTAATATCTTTGTATATATATATATATATAATTAATATTATAATATTAATTTTAGAATATATCCCTTTAAAAATAAACAATATTTAGAAAACTATCATTCTTTGAAAAAAAATATTTTACCATGGTGACAAATATTTACCTTATTAAATGATTTTTTTCCAAAAAATGAAAATTAATTTATAACCTAATTTGAAAATTATTATTAACCATGAAAAAATAATTTTATTTGATTCAATTTATAAAAGTGATAAAGATAATTTATTTTTAATATTAGCACATGTAATATGTAAAAATCCTATTTTTAGAAAAAGTTTATTTTTAAGAAAGAAATGTATGTGTGGGATAAAATTATCAATTATTCTGGTTTTTATGACATAAATTGGTTAACTATAAAAAAATAAAAGTTTTTTGGCATGATATAATTTTGAAAGAAAATTTTACCAAAATAATATTTAATTAAAAGAAAAGACCAAAACAATTTTTATTGGAAATTATTACTTATGTCCTTAAAATGTTGGTCATAGGTTTTATAAATTCGACATCATGTTTTTAAAATATAATATTTTTCTTATTAAAATTTTTATCAATTAAATTTCATTATATTCTTATAATTATTGATAATATAAATTTATAATTTTGGAAAAAACTATATTTTTCACTTGTCGCCTAAAAAATCAATGATATCAGAAAATTACAAATAATTCACCCCAAGATAATTTTGGCATAATTAATCCAAATATGAAATAGTTTTTTTCGAATATGTACTAAAGAATTTATAATTTTAAATTTTAAATTTTAAATATAATCATGCATAAATACTATTTAGACTGTGCATTGTGAAATAGTTGTCAAGTTTTAGTGTTTACCTGTTAGAGTAAGGCCTCGATATTAAAATCCTCTATGCCTTTTTCTCAATGGAATTAAGAAATCTAGCCCTATTTCCAAGATTATCATCTTGAAACATGAGGCACACATAGGTAAAGGAAGTAATATCACAACGAAAACAACCTCATGTGAACACTTATTAGGTAATATAATTTCTTTTTTTTAATATCTTGTCAAGAAAGTTGTATACTTGTGTCATCAACCTATAGGCTTTATATGTGATAGCCCAAGACCCACACGCCCAGATCCGGTGCTAAAAATATTCTATATATTTTTATTTCCTATAAAAAGTAACTGAAAAAATATACAGTCCTTTACATACCAGATGATCTTTTTGGTCTTTCTTTTCAAGGATTAGGAAAAATCCATACAATTTATCAGAGTATTACAAAAAATGTTGTAAACAACTACCCAGCATTACCCAATCTGTATTATTAAATGAAAACAAACACCTTTAGAACTTCAAATGAGCCTATGAAAATCATTTTAAAAACATAGGGTTAGAATATAATTTCCTAGTAAGGGGTTTTAAAATCATGGTTAAAATCATTTTATAAATACTATGAAAATTTTCTTTAAAATAATTTATCTTTATAATAAATATATATCATTTGATATAATAAATAATTTTCCAAAAATATGAAATGAGGGTTTTCAAGAAATTTCTATATGATATAACTTTCGAAAACATTTAAAATATATATATCACTTTGAAAACCAATTTTATTTAAAAATATACCAACCTTTGAAATATAAACTTCGATTTCTCCTTAAATCTTTCAAAAAAGTCAAAATAATAAATTTTTATGGAAATAAATGATACTTTAAAACTATAGAAACCTGAGATTCTCATACATATATATTACATAATTATAGATAAATATCCAATAAATTGCACAAAAAACACCAGAGGATCATAATAGTTTAGTGCCTTTGGAGAATAGGTACATAATCTTCTAATTTGGTTGAAGATCTTCAATATGTCCAACAAAGATCTTCCCATTTAGTAATATTCATATACATACCCTATAAAATCCTTCCATTTTAACCTGGGGATATAAAACATAAGAAAGGGTGAGACCAAATGCTCGGTATGGGTAAACAAGTGATGTATCCATATAACAAGATCATATGGGTATAAGAACAAGATAATAACATTTTAAATCCATACCCTACATATCTCAGAAAATAAACATGAGTCATGGAATAAGTCTTTGCAATTAATAAGACATAAATCCTAATAGAATCAAATAATATGATCCATGAGAACATAACATTGGAATAATACATAGATTTTTGGCATACATATCACCTTATAACATTGTGAAAATGTATAAATAGAAATAGGTTTAATCATTAAGTTAAGTACATGAAGTTTAGTGCTCGCATAAACTTATGTACATGCAACCAGTCCCATGCGTAATATTATGGACATGATATGAAATTCCACTCATAACATTATATACATGAAAGATGGGTCCAAACATAAAATAATGAACGTGTAATAAGGTTCATGTATAAAATAGTGAACATGTAATCATGTCCATTCATAACATTGTGGACATGTAATAAGGTTTGTATATATCAAAGTTACTCAATAGTAATCCATCTTTACCCAATTAATTGAAGGAGGATATAGGTTCCAACTTTAACATAATGAAAATCATACATATGTATGCTGTAATATAATAAAACATTCATTATAAAATAACATATTAAATGAAATATGTTTCATAAACATTTCATCATATCATAACATGTGAAAAATCAACAGGTTTCATAATCATTTCATCATAAAATAACTCGTGGAAAAAGAAGAAAATTTCATAATAATTTTATCATAGTAAAACCTGTGTAAGAGAAATAGGTTTCATTAATATATTTTCATGATAAAACATTTATATAAAGAATGGTAATTGTATCCTTAAGTCATATCCCTAATAAATTATAAGTTATAACAAATTATTTCATCTTATATTGAGAATGATTTTGAAATATCACTTAGAACATTTATCTAGGGAAATAACTTTTATTCAAAAATCACTTTACAAAACTAAAAATTCATAAAAAATTAAAATAATTTTCATTGAAAATAACCCTAAAAGATTATAAAATAATATTAAAATCAAATAATGTTCATGGTAGTTAAAAAATCTATTCATTCCATACACGTTAAAACAAATATTACTTTCACGTTTTTTATAAAACATAAATAGGCATTGTTTGGAAAATGAGATGAAGATTAATTTCAAATAATTTTATAAAAATTAAAACATAAATAAAAATTTATTTAATAAATCTTTTTAATAATTTTAAAAACATTTTTATATAACATTTTTTGGAAGAAAAATGTTTTCTGATTGAAGAGGGAAATGAAGAGGATTTTTCTTAAAAACATTTTCTCAATTATTTTAAGTATAAAAGAGTGTAAAATTTTTAATAATAATTAAAAATATCATTAATAATTATATAATAATAAAATTCATGAGAATTATTAAGAGTTATATCATAATATTTCTACATTTGAGACTTAATCATAAATAATCCTAATAAACTATGAGATTGTAACAAAAATCCATTACCACTTTGGTAACATTTGAAATATAATCCTCAAGAAATACAGATCCTAAAATGGATATTTAATCCCCATAATTTTTATTATAACCATCATAAAATAAATTCATGGGTATTATATACACCATATAAAAGAAATAGGTGGTGAATATGGAATGTGTCTCACAAAAGTAAAAAGAGAGGCAGAAATATCTTACCTTAAGTACTGACTTCCTTTGTACACATTCAAAACTAACTTATAATTAATATAAGTTTATTATAAATATATTATACAACCATAATTATATATATTATACCATATATGATTTACTTATGACCATTTACTACCTATTATTACCAATTCTTTATTAAAATCATGTTTTGGGTAATAACCGGTTTGTTTTTTGAATATGTTTTGATTTGTAATTTTGGGTCCTCTTACTTTCATAATGGTTCCATCATATCCAGAATAATAATCATAAAATATTCATCATATTTATACATCAATTATACATTTAATATTATTGATAAAATATAGTTTTGATAAATGAATTATGTTACAATCATGGAGACGGTAGGTCGTATGTACGCATGAGTAACTTTTCCATTTTTCAACAATCATTATGGAAAGTAGGTAAGTAATATTTTATCTTTATAGAATGATAATAATATAATAAATATAAAATTATTTCTTTAAATGAAATTATAGATATCATACATGTATTTTGGTAATGAAAATAGAGAGTCGCATTGCTTCGCGGTGGAGGTAGTCTGAATGTATAAGAACAATGTTATCATATTTCAGTGAGTAAAGAGATAAGAAAGAAAATGTCATATTATATTTTCAAAATGATAAATATGTAATGAATCTAATAATTATTTAATATATATAACTTATATTAATTAACTTTATCCTTGTTTTCTTCCATGTATAGCATTAGTGAAAAACGAATCGCGTCGCTTCTTGAGCTGGTAGTCCACCGTACACACGAGCAACGTTATTGTATCCAAAACAGAATGGAAGGTAAAAATATATATATGATATAATTACTATATAGGTTTAATTATGTTATATATATCATATATACAATTTATATCTCTCATCATACACAACTGTGAGAGTTAATAATGGAAAAATGAATGGTATTGGTTCGTGAGGCGATAGTTTGTCATACATACGAATAATGACTTCATAACTGATTTGATGGAAGTGGAAATAATTGTAGGTAATTGTCTTAAAATAAAAATATATAAGTATATTTAAGATATTGAGTTATTTATATCATAATGTTTTAATAACAATTGAATTAAGAGGAGGAATAAATTAAATAAAAATGTTTGTTGAAGAACATTACCTCTTCTTTAGGTAACCTCTTTGGGTTTTCACCAAAAGCCTTATTATGCCAGATTTATGAAAGAAATAAGGATTATAGGATAAGAGAATATAATTTGGTAATATATTTGGGATAGTATTTGGTGAACCAAATGTTATTTAAGTTTTTAATACGAGGGGAGAGGGGGTATCCTTTTATAAGTGAGGTGAGTGGAACACTTGTAATTTAAAAAGAATGGTGTCCTACATATTTCCCATTAAACAAGGATCCAAAATGAAGTATTATAAATACTTATACATGATAGGTTAGATATATTTCCATCCAATTTATTTTATACAATTGATCGGGTCATATGAACCACTATATTTTTAGTTTAACCTTGATAAACCCATTTTTACCTTAATCGTGGTAAATATTTTTTTCTATTTTTACTATTAATTATGGTAAAAAAATAATTTTACCTTATAATATAACATAAATTATGAATATTATAAATATATAATTAATTTTACCAAATTCTATTTACATAGGTGTAAAATTTTAATTTAAAATTAATCCTGTAAACACAATAAGAAAATGGGTTTTCAAAGAGAAAAGGTTCAAACGTTCACTAGGTTTTTATATCGAAATTTAATATGAAAATGATTCAAATAAAATAAATTGGATTAATATATATATAATTTATCTAATTTTAATTTAAAACCAATTTAAAATATAATTTAACTTTACAAATAATTTAAACAAAACATCGGTTTTCAATTAAAATTCAGTATTTTTCATTAATCATAAAAAAAGTAATCTTTTTATAAAATTATAATCAAATCACCCAAAGAAAATTTTAAAATTATTATTTAAAAATGAAATTAATTATTTTATATAAATATACTAAAATTTTCAAAAAATATTTTTCAAAGGAAGTTTCCAAAAAAATGACAAAATTTCTTTTTAGAAAAATACAATTTTTAAGTTCAAAATTGGATTTTTTATTATATATTATATATATAACACAAAATATTAATATTAAATGTTTGATTGAATATATAGTATATAAATTTCCTTAAAATAATTCCCCAAAGGTGTTTTGTTTAATTTGTTTTGGTAAAAAAAAATTTATATAAAAATTGTTTTTCAAAAAAAAAGATTTCCTTTATTTTAAAATAGTTTTTATTTTCATTTATCATTAATTATTAAATAATTAATTTGTTTTATATACATATATAAACCATATAGTTCCATAATTTATTTAATCTTATTCATACATTTCATTCCAATGGCTTGGTGAAAACTATCATTTTAAATAATAATATTTCAATAATATGTCGCATATCATTTAAACTTAGTATTTTGTCTAATTAAAGAAAAAATAAGTGTTTCTTGTAATGAAAATTATCATAGAGATTAAATTTATTTAAAATAAAATCACAAAATCTCCATGTGTTACATTCTACCCCCATTAAAATTAATTTCACCCATCAAATTCGTCACTCTGGTACCCACAGCTAAGGATACTAATGCCTCATTAAATCCTCAAGTTACCATGTAGCATCCTCAAGATGGTGGTTTCTCAAAAGAAAAACATTGACCATGTGAGTGGTCTTATTTCATAAAAATTTTCTCTATTTGATCTAGAATCTTAACTGATTGTTCCATATATGAAATATCATCATATAGTGGTATGAACTATAAGTTTAGTACATGTGAGGGATTAGTTATGTACTTAATCAGGAGAGATACATGGAACACATAATGAACCAAAGATAGTTTTAGTGGAAGAACCAACAGATAATATATGGTTCCAATACAATCAATAATTTCAAAATAACCGATATACCAAGGGATTAGTTTTCCCTTCTTTCTTCCATGATGTAATTTTCAGAAATACCTTCTCACCAACTTCAACTTATTGATCTCATCAATGATTATCTACAAAACATTTTTGTCAACATTTCATATATTAGTTGCTAAGTAAATATAACCTTCTCTTTAATTTTATTATATATATTTGGTCCTAATAGATTTCTTTCAACATTTTCATTTTAGTACATTAGAATTTTACACTTATTTATATAAATGGCTTCAAAAGGATCCATCTTAATGCTCGAGTGAAATATATTGTTTCAAAAAAAACTCAAATTGAGTAAGGTATTGATCCCAAAAACCTTTGAAATCTATAGAATAATATCTTATCATATCCTCTAGGGTTTTAATTTTTTCCAGAGACTTATAATCTGTCTAGGTGAATACATAGTAATGAAACTCAACTCTATATCAATATCTTGTTGAATACTTCACCAAAACTTTGAGGTAAACTTCATGTACTAATCATATATAATTGAATGTTTTACCCCATGTAACCTTACCACTTCCTTAATATATATTCTATCAAGATGATCCAGAGAAAAATATTATCCTATAGTAATAACGTATGCTGACATCATAAGGTGACCATCTATAATCAATAATTTCCTCAACATTGATGACAAGATAAACCCTAAAGGCTACCAATAACTTTAATCAAATTTTTACAAAATGTAAAGGAATTCCTCCTCAAATAACTTTGGCATTAAAAAATATATGGAACCAATGGGTAGTATTGTAATAAATGTATCTAAAAATATCCTTAATCTTGATAAACTCTTATCATGTAAAATATCAAAATGGGTATAAATGAATTCGAACTTATGATTACCCTTAAACTCATAAACCCATGATGTTATACATAACTCTTAATTTAATCTTACATAGAGACATATACACATCCAAATGTTAATTCACATTTTATTCCTTCTATAAGATCTTATATTATACAAAAACACTTTCATTGGATGATTGGGTTCATCCTTCTACTAATATAATATCAAATGTTATTTTATTATTCTATAATCCATGTAGAGGGATATGGTCACATGAAATTTCACTACAGGGTTAACAATAATATTTTCATAGGGATCATTGATATAAAATAGAACATGAAATTCCCAACTAAGGAAGGTAGGAAAAGTGTTCCATAATTATCATGATTCTCTTCATCCATAATTATTCCTTAATATTTCCAATTTTAATTTGTCATTCAAGGTTTTTGTGTCTTATCATCTATATTATCCCTTGTATTGGGGCATTGATTATCATATTCACAAACTCCTTTCACTTGAAACAATGAAGTGTGGTTGGTGTATTCTGTTGAGATCTTTATCCATTCATTTACTTGACTATACTCTTCACACTACTTTTACATTCTCTTACTCAATGGCCAGGATTAACACACTTGAAATACCCTCTTGTTCCTTTTAGGCACTCACCTAAGTTCTCCTTCCCATAGTTTTGTAAAGTATGAGTTTAAAAAATTTTCTTTCCTCTATGTGACATATCATTTTAATTTCAATAGAACCCCATATTCATTTTCTTATCACCAGAACAAATAGCTTATACAACTTTCATTCCCACTTTTAGTGCACATAGATTGATTTATTCATATCATCCAAAGTCTCTTTTGGATAACTCCCTTCATAGATTTAGTTTTAAGCCACTAAAAAATTGTTTAACCTTAGATTTATGATGATTTATAATAATGTAAGAGTACCACACAAGTCCTTTAAAATTTTCTTCTGAGGTACCAACAGATGCATCATCCTTATGATTAGTATTTAAAATTATTTTTCTAATTATATACAAATAATACAAGGAAATTACTTATTTACAAATAGTATTTTAAACTCACCCTACTCCGTAGAGTCAATTTATTCTCATTTCCTTGTATTCTTAGTAAGATTACACCATTGATCAACCTCATATTCCAAATAGTATACCACCAAAATGAATTTCTCATGCTCTGAAAATTGGTGAATAGAAAATATCTTTTTAGTGGTACTCATCCTTTTCTCATTAACTAGAGTTTTAGTATAACCACTAAAGGAATAAATTACTCAACATATGAAGGCATAAACATAATTTTGTTTCCTCTTTTTCCAATTTATAAGTTCTTCATAAGTCACATCTTTAGAAATTTGTGTGATTGTACCAACTTGGATTTTAATTTCATCTCTTTTAACATTCATTTTCTCAAGAGGAAAATAATTTTATTTCCCATTATGTTAAGAATTAACGTGGTTTGTTCAAGTTTCATCCATTGACTGAAACCAAAATCATAGTGTAAGAAACAATAATCATAGCAGGGAACCACATTGTCATGATGAATCACTTATAGTGTGTATAAATCATGACACATTATTTTTAATCTATGATACCATAGGTTTATCTTATTTCATTCATATCCATAGTCTATTTAAATTCTTCATGATGGTTTATAAAGAGTTTTTAATTTTCCAAAGCATATCCTCCAGAAGTATAAAACCACATGTGAATAAAGGACCATTTTTGTGCACCAAGTGATGACTAAGTCCAACTCAATGCACCCTTTTCAGAGTTATTACAACTAGGAACCTCTATACTAGAGACACATCTAATTTTTAAATTTATTCATGGATATAATTTCTTAGAAACCACTAACTCAATCCTTTACCAAAATTCGAGTACATTTTCATGTACTTTAACTCATCCTCAATCTTATCCTTAGACGTATCCCTATTTATATACTTATAAATATCCCTATTGGACTCACAAAAGTTTTTAATCCAAGTTTAAAAAGTTTAACACAGTCACTCCTCTGATACCAACTATTGAAACCCATGCATCTCTGATATAGATATTATATCTTTTATATGACTTTTAAATACATTACACAAATACGTACCTAAGGACCATAATAGTTTAGTGACTTTGGAGAATAGGTACAAAATTTTATAATTTATTGAAAGATAATCAATGTATCCAAAGAATATCTTCTCATTTAGTACTATTCATATACATACCCTACTTAAATCCTTTATTCATAACCTGGGGATAGAAAACATAAGAAAGGGTAGGATTAGATTCTTAGTAAAGGTAAACAAGGGATATATGCATATAACAAGATAGTATGGGTATGAGAACATGATAATAAAATTTTTAAACCATATCTTTCATATCATAGATCATAAACAAGTTTCATGGAATAAATATTTTTAGTTCATAAGATATGAATTATAATTGAATCAATGAACATGACCCATGAGAACATAACATTGGGATAAGACATATATTTATGGAATACACATCATCTTATAACATTTTAAGCAGGTATAAATAGATAAAGGTTCACTCATTAAGTTAAGGACATGAAATCATACCTCTTACAAACCTATAGACAAGAAAATAGGTTCATATGTAACATTATGGACATAAAAGACAGGTCCATGCATAAAATTTTGAACATATAATTAGGTTCACACATAACATTTTAAACATGATATTATGTTCATGAATAACATTGTGAGTATGTAATCAGGTTCAATCATAAAATATTTACTCATGATTTATCCATCTTTACCTAATGCATTATAAGTAGATATAGGTCCCACCCGTCACATAATTAAAATCATACTTATGTGTTCCCCAAGATCATAAAAAACCATCACATCATAACCCATGAAACGAAATGGGTTTCATAAACATTTCATCATATCATAACTTGTGGTAAATAAATAGGTTTCATAATCATTTCAACATTTCATAATTGCATAATCCATGGAAAAAGAAACAGGTTTCATAAGAATTTTATCATGGCATAACCCGTGAAATCGAAATGGTACTCATAAACATCATTTCATGATAAACAATTAATATAAAGAATAAAAATGGTATCATTGGTTAATATACCCAACAAATCCTAATTTATAACAATGAATGTCATCTTATAAGGATAATGATTTCGAAAGATCACTTGGAACATTTCTTAAGGAAAATAACTTTTCTTTAAAAATCACTTTTTAAAACTAAAAAATCATAAATAATTTTGAAAACACTTTTATTTTTAATAAAAAATAAAAAAATATAATATAATATTCAAATAAAATAATGGTCATAATAGAGTAAAATTATGTTTATATCATACATGTTAAAACAAAGATTCCTTTAACATTTTTGGTAAAATCCAAACTGGCATTGTTTGTAAAATGACATGAAGATTACTTTAAAAGCATTTTATAAAAAATAAATCATGGGTAAAAATGTATTTAAAAAATAATTTGAATAATTTTAAAAATATTTTTGAAAACATTTTTAGAAAATATGGTTTTGGAATAAAAAGGGTTTTCGATTGAAGAGGTAAATAAAGATGATTTTTTTTAAACATTTTCTCAATTATATTAAGTACCAAAGAGTGAGAAAATGGGACTATTACTTAAAAATTCCACTAATAACAAAAGAATAAGAAACTTAGTGAGAATTAATGAGCTTAATTTCATAATATTTCAACATTGGATACCTAATCACAAGCAATCCTGATAAACGATGAGATTGTTACACAAATCCATTACAACTTTGGTAACTTTTGAAACATAATCCCCATGAATAAGATGTCATAAAATGGATATTTAATCACCATAATTTTTATTATAATAAATATAAAATACATTCATGGGTATTATATATACTATATAAAAAATAGGTGGTGAGTATGGAATGTGTCTCACTGAAGTAAAAAATGTGAGATAGAAATAACTTTCCTTAAGTCTTGACTTCATTTGTACACATTCAAAACTCTTGTATAATAAATATAAGTTTATTATAAATATATTATAGAACCATAATTTTATATAATATACCATATATGATTTACTTATGACCATTTATTACCCATTTACTACCAATTCTTTGTTAAAATCATGTTTGGGTAATAACCACTTTGTTTTTCGTATATGTTTTGATTTGTTATTTTTGGTCCACTTAATATTATCATGGTTTTATAATATCCAGAATAATAGTAATAATGAAATAATTACAATATTTAAACATCAATAATACTTTCAATACCAATCATTAAATTTTTTTTTGAGAAATGATGTATGTTATGATCAGGGAGACGGTAGGTCATACGTACACATGAGTAATGTTTCATTTTTAAAAGATAATGATAGAAAGTAGTTAAGTAATATTTTTCCTTTAAATATTTATCATAAAATAATAAATAACATATTATTTCTTTAAATATAATTATACATATCATCTATGTGGTTTGGTGATGAAAATAGAGGGTCGTATCACTTCGTGAAGGCTGTATTCCACTGAAAATTACTTTTTATTAATAGAGAGGAAAAATACGAGCCAAATTAAGGTGGTATGATATGGTAAAGACCAAGGTAATCCCCCTACACAATTAGATTATAGTCATTAGGAATGAAACTATTACAATAATAGATGATGGTCAGATCTTCAGGATCCCCCTTGCCAGCCAGAGAGTCTGTATCAAAGTTATCTTCCCTAAAAGTGTGACAGACCATAATATTATGACTAATGAGACTTATAAATTTATTGATATGATACTTTAGATCCAATGGTGGAATCAATTTTCCTTTAATAAGCTCAATAAGTACTTTGGAGTTAGATTCAACCACCAAAATATTGATATTAAGTTGACGATATAGGAGTGGACCACTAGCCATTGCCCTTGCTTCAACCACAAGTGAATTGGAAGCCAATAAAATGATCTAAATACAAGTATAAATGATCCTATTCTATCCCAAATCAATATTAATCCTCTCATATTCTCTCCTAAACATGAACCATTAACATTTAGTTTTAAACCGGATGAGGGAGGATGACACCTGACCCACGTACCTATCATGTTTCTTTCACCTGTATCTGCTTGCAGAGACATACTGGGAATGATATCCCTTAAGGTGGTTTATTTAATCCCATGTGTTATAAGGACCCATATCTCCAACACAAGAGATCTGATACACACCTGTATGAAGCAAAAATAGGGTGGGTTACCTTGTCTTTCTCTATTGCGCGCTTCCCAAATGATCCAACAGGTTGCAGCAAAAAACATACTACCTGACTTCCCCTTAGGTGTATTCTAATTATAATTACATTACTAAGAGCCTAAAAACACATAAATGTCATCCTCAATCTCAAATATTCCAAGAATATGGCTCAGGGTACTCCAAATAAATCGAACCTAGTCTCCTTTGAGGAACAGTTGCACAGTGGATTCATGATTTGACGATGAGAAGCACCAGCTGTGAGATGAAATGGAAATAACCTTCTTCTTAAAATAATAATTAGTAGGTATATATTGATTCCTCAGACTCTAAACCATAAAATTATTATTTTTATGTAATTTACTTTCACCATAGAGTAATCCACACATACATGAATGACATTATCATCTTTCAGTGAGTAAAAATATAAGAAATAAATTAATGATATATTATCTTTTCCAAATGATAAATATGTCATTAATATAATAATTGTATTATCTATATCACATATATTCATTATATATATCCTTATTATCTTCCATGTAAAGCATTGCTGAAAAATGAATCACATCACTTTGTGAGGCGGTAGTCCGCCGAACACGCGAGCAACGTTATCGTATCCCCAGAGTAATGGAAGTTAAAATAATATATATGATATAAAAACTCCAGAGGTATAATTATTATATATATATATAATATAGAATTTATATCCATAATCATATACAACTGTGAGACATGGTAGTGGAAAAATGAATAACATCGGTTCGCGGGGCGGTATTCCAACGTACACACGAATGATGGATTCTTAACCCATTTGATTGAAGTGGAAATTTTTGTAGGTCATGAACATAACATAACAAAATATAAGTATATGTGATATTTTTTTATTATATCATCTTGGTTTAAAAATAATTTAAGGAAGTTGAGTAAGAAATAAATTAAAAATTCTCATTGAAGAACGTTACCTCTTTTTCGAGTAACCTCCTTAGCATTGCACCAAAAGCCTTCCTAGCTTGGATTTATTTTAAAAATAAGAATTTTATTATGATAGAAGTTAATTTTAAAAGTTATTTGGTTTGTTATTTACTTAAATAAAAGGCTTTTAATTTGTTAATCTATGATGAGAGTGTGTGGCCTTTTATAAGTGAGGTAAGTGGCACACTTGTAATTTTTTGAAAACAAAATGGTGGACCCATGTTTTTATCATGACAAAAGGCTCAAAAATGGTGTATTATAAATAATTATACATTAAATGGTTGATCTATTTCCATATAATATATTTTATAAAAAAATCAGGCCATTTTAACCATTATCTTTTTAGTTTAACATCCAGATAAACTTATTTTTACCTTTACCACGATAAATAATTTTTACTATTTTTACTATTCATTATGGTAAAAAATTAAGATGAAATTATTATATAATATAAATATTTATGATTACAAATATCTAATTCACTTTACCAAATTCAATTTATATAATTGGATAATTTTAATTTAAAATTAATCTCGCAAATGCAATGAGAAAGAGGGTTTTCAAAGAGAAAATATTCAAAAGTTTATAAGGTTTTTATATCACAATTCAATATGAAAATGATTTAAATTACCTAAATTAAATTAATAGATACATAATTGAACTAATTTTAATTTAAAAACAATTTAAAATATAATTTATCTTTATAAATAGTTTAAATGAAAACGCAGATTTTAATTAAAATTCAGAATTTTCCGCAATTCATCAAAAAAATAATCATTTCATAAAGTTATAAAAAATTACCTGAGGTAATTTTTACATTATAATTTAAAAAATTAACTTCATAGTTTCAAATAAATTTTCAAAAAGTGTAAAAAATTATTTTTAAAGTAAGTGTGGAAAAATGAGATAAAATTTCTTTTTAGAACAATATAGTTTTCAAGCATAAAATTAGATTTATTATCATCTCTTGTTTAAAAACACATAAGATAAATGTTAAAAAATTTATTGAAGATACAATATATACATTTCATAAAAAAAAATCAGAAAAAGTTTTTTGAAAAATTTATTATTGTAAAATGTATTTGTTTGCAAAAATATAGTTTTTTGGAAAAATAGTTCCATTATTTTCAATAGTTTTTATTTTAATTTATAATAATTGGTCATCAAAGAATTAATTTTATATGCATCGATAAACCATATATTTTAATAATTTATTTAATACTATTCATAGCCTCAATTACAATGGTTATGAGATAACTATCATTTTAAATAATAATATTTTAATAATATGTCACATTTCATTTAAACTCAATATTGTATGTAATTCAAGATAAACTGCGTGTTTCAAGTATCTCAAGGTATTGAAAAGATTAAATTTATTTGTAACAAATGTATTTCAAAAAATATTAGGGTGTTAAAAAACCATTGATAAATCCGTGAGACCACTAGAAGTATCACCTTTAGGACAATATCCCCTTTGAGTTCATGGGTTCACTCCTTATTCCTCATCATCACATTCGATACCCAAGTTTAAGGTTTTACATAAAAACATTTTTTAGGTTTTTCTTCACTCATTTAATTTCCACTAAAACATACTTTCAAAAACAATATAAATTATTTCAAAAAATGATAATTTTATATCACATAAACTTTAGAAAAAAAATATTTTTAATAAAACACCATAGTGGTTAGGAGAAATACATGTTTCAAAAATAATACTTACAGTAATTCATGAAAATAAGGAATAAAGAAAAAGAAAATTAATTTAATAAAAATTATGGAATGTTAATGATAATAATAGAATATGGCCATATCTATAAACATAATTAAAATCCATTTTTTTAAAAGAAATTTTCATACATAAAATGATAACTTTAACCCTTAGAAATTAACTTTAAAATTTAATAAAATTATTTAAATGACACTAAAAAAGAGTAAAATAGACCATTTTCCCTTCATTAAGTTTTTTGGAAAAAAATAAGTATATTTAACTTACATAGGGTAAAAATTTAATTTTTATATGTAAAATATAATTTTCCTTTACTAGATGATAATTTTATTAAAAAAAATTATATATAAAAATCATAATTTGAAAATAGGGAGTTTGAAAATAATAAATCTCCCTTCATATAAAAATGGTTTTGAAGATAAAATACATAGGGTTGAAAAAAAATTCCCTCACCTTAATTTTTCATAATTACTATTTTTTAAGTAAGGTTGTATTTCTCCCTCATTCTCACTTTCTTTATACGCACCCCACTATAAGGTAACAACTAGTGTTCTAAAAGATATTCACATAGTAAATTTCATCTGATAGGAAACACTTTATATAGCCATCCGTTTACAATTCGATTATATATAAAATAATAGAGGATGTTTCCATAATTCTTATCATATAACATGTATTATATAATATATATGTATATATTTATCGTCTATTTATAATTTGGGAATATAAACCTAGTGAAGTGTATGCTTTTGATAAAGATAATATCATAATAATTGATATTCTATAAATATTCAAACATCAAAGTCGAAGTTCGACTAGATTTTGGAGTAATCCAAAAATGATCATTAATATTGAAAGAGAATATATATCATAGTATACTACTTGTATAAACCTAAGGTGTTCGAGATCCTCCTAGATTATTGAGTAAAATGAGGATGTAGAAAATCATATTTAAGAATAATGGAGAATAGAGTATATATTTTTATATCTACAGATCAACTGAGTCTTTGTGAATGTTTTGTTCAATGGAAAATATATTTATATATATATATATATATCAAATCACCACCACTAGGGTAACCCGATGATGTAGCAATGAAAGTGGGAGATCTCAAATTAAAAATATATGATCTTTGGTTTAAATACAATTGTTTCATATATATTTATTTAACTCATACTAAGAAGTCCAGAGGAGATTCAAATTATATATTTTACAAATCATTTAAACTGTCCTTGAAGAACATGAAAACACCCATCGAAGGTCTCAACAGACATTTGGGCTATAATATTGAGTGGAAGAATGTGGAATTTGGAGGAATAAGGAGAAGACAATGTCAAAGGTTTAGAAAATGGAGCAAGGTTGAAGACGATACCTAGGAAGATCGGTTAGCCGAGACAGATCATATCGGATGGCAGTGATATAAACAGGTGTTTTAAATCAGAGCTATAGTTCATGTGTATACATGTCCCACAACAAAATTTCACTTATTACCATGCTTGTATAAATAATAACTTCTCCCATTAACAGATTGTTCTAAGACACTAAGGGATCGTCATCTAGACACACATACACACAAAATCCCACCACGGGTCATGCCATGCGATCCACCAGGCACCATGTGGGCACTATGAGTTCCATTTAACACACTATGTAGGTGATATGCACCACCCTACCATCATCTGGGTAGCTAGGGTTGATCTCTCCCACATGGTTAACCTATATGATCCCACATTTGTGGTCGAGGGGTCCCTTGGTTGGTTTATTGGCTGGTTATTTTTTATATAATTAAATTTTAATTACTTATCTGAAAGAATATAAAATTATTTCATCTTATTAATAATTTTGTTAAGTTACTTATATATTATCTATTAAATTTTTAACATAACATATTAATATTAAATGTATTAATATTAATACATATGTAATTTTTTATTATAATTATCAAATAAATTCAATTTTTTACTACTTATAAATGTAAACAATTATCACAACAAATTTAACTATGGATTTCAAATATTTAAAATTAAACATATTATTTTAAAAATAATTAATTTTCATATCAAAATAAAATTACTTTTTAAATAACTAATAATCACTTGTATTCTTTAAAATGAAAAATAATTTTTAAATATCTAAAAAAATATTGAATATATCTAACCATATATGTAAACATGTTAATTTAAAAATTAAATTTAATAAATTTACTTATTATTTTTTTATTATTAAAATTTAATTAGATTATATTAATTATATATTTGTGCAATTATTAATAGTTTAGTAGTAATATTTTAGCAACCATATCTTTTATATTATTCAAAACATTTTTTTACAAATTAATTTAAATTTGTTACATAAATGATATTAAATATTTATTTATGAAAAATCATTATAAATAATAATTAAAATTTAGCATGGAGAATTATATCTCTTAAATTTTGTAAGAAAATATATTTTAGCTTTGTTTAATTATAAAATTTATTAAAAATTTATTATATTAACAGTGAAAAAAATAAAATACTATTTCTTGGAAAATAAAATATATATTTTTAAAATTTGAATATATAATCATAATTTATAAAAAAATGATATTGATTTAAAAAAATAATTAAATTTTATGTTAAATCATACCTTGGTCTATTTAATTTATAAAGAAAATAATTTAATAAACACTTAATTAAAATATAGTTATTTCTTGAATTTATTGGGATATTATAAGATATATCTTTAATTGACTCCCTGAAGTGAACTCACTCATAAATCACCATGTCCATGAATTTAAAAAAAATTATCCTAATCAAAGGCCCTAAGATATCTTCCTCTATTAATATAGAAGGGTCAAATCCTTTCTTGACTCACTCATATATCACTTAGGGCCTACCCAACTTATCATACATCACTCCTAGAATATGTAGTCATGGATTTCATCAATACAAAAAATTACATGACTTGGGATATATGTTAATAATAATCTCAAATATAAGGATCAATACACACATCAACATATAGGAAAATATAATGACACATATAACATGTGCAATTCTTATTGGTGGTTCTATTATAATAACCTCATATCCTAAAGATTACCAAGTGTGAACTCCATCAAAAAAAAATTCTCAGTAACTTATAAGAATCCAGTATCCGACAGTGAAACATTTTAACACCTTGATATTTTTTGATATATTTCTATTTAAATAAATTTTATTTATTTTGTAGATTTTTATATATGCAAAACCAAGTTTAAACAAACCATGATATGCAATTGAAATATTATTTTTAAATTTAATAATTATCACCTAGCTGTTGGATTGCAATGTATGAATAGGAATAAAAAAATTTGAAAATTTATTTTTTACACATAAATAAAATAAATTAAATGGTTATAAATTATTTATAAATGAATAAAAATCATTTTATGGTAAAAGGATACGTTTTTATGAAAAACTGATTTTATGTGTGTAATGTGTTTCTATATTAATAAATTAAATTATTCACTATTTATGAATTATTTTAATTAAATTTTTTTATATTGTATTCAATAAAATAATTTAAAATTCATTTAATTATTTTTATATGCTAAAAATAATAATAAATTCAGTTTTATGCTTAAAATGCATTTTTTATAAAAAATATTATTGTATTTTTGCACACTTATATTAAAATTAATTGCTCACACTTATAGAAATTGAATCTAATAAATTGTTTCTAGATTTTAAATCATACTTTATAAATATTATAATAAGTTCATTTTCTTTTTTGGACATTATTAATAGTAACTGAGGTAAAAATTTTCTTACTACGGTATAGGTTTAAAGGGTCAATGAAGGGTTAAATTAAAGAGATAAGGGTTGCAATAACCTAAATACTTTTATAAATATTATTGTCTTATTGGATTTATAACCACCATTATATTATCATAGAATATGGTTGTCCTTGGTGCCACTTTCCCTTGAATATGACTTTAATAAATTTTAATGTTTTAAGTATTTATAAGAGTGCCACTCTACTCACTTCTAAAAGGGGGCCTCCTCTAATTACCACTTGATACCTTTATCTAGAAAAATATATTCCCAAATACTCTCCCAATATCTTTATCCATTAACTTAAGTTTTTGGGCTTCCAAAAAGACCCATCCAAGAAGCCTTAAGGTACTTTTCAAAGGAGGATGCCTTACGAAGAGGTATGTTGTTACCAATATTTTTCATGTTTATTTATTATTAAACCTACTAAAAATGATCTATAACTATATTAGAATTAAGGAATAAATACATGTATCATAATAAGTTGTTTTTATGTTAATTTTATATCATTTTTCAATCTCCTACTTATCAGTTGGAAAATAATAATGTCGCTTAAGTGCATGTGTGGACTACCCCCACGAAGCGATGTGATTTATTTTTCATTTACACTTTATATGGATGGTAATAAGGATATATTTAATGATTACATATATTATTTATGATATAATTAATATTATTTCAAGTTTAATTATTAATTACCTTCATTTCATTCAATCCATTGGAAAGTGGAAACATAACCTTGTATGTGTACGGACTGTCGTCTCCACAAAGTGATGTAATTCATTTTTCATCACCATTTTATATTAATGGATATAAATTTTTTTTATAATGAATAAATTTAATACTTATTAAATTATTAATATTCTGGATATGTTTAAATAATGACCAAGGTGAAAAGACCGAAACAATTGAACCAAATCATGCATACAAAACAAAGCAGTTTTCACGCAAATGTTCATTTTGATAAAGAATTATTAATAAAAGTATAATAAAAAATTATAATGGAATGATAAATAGTAATTTATTAATAAATATCTTTCTATTATATATTTATAATAAATATATATATTTATTATATAGTAGTTTTTAATGTGTACGAAGCAAGATGGGACTTGAGGTAAGGGTTCATGATACAATCTCATTTCTTTACAAGATTATCTATGTTAAATATCTATTGAGGGAAAATATATGATAACTACACTCTAAAAATCATATGTATTTTTTATCATCTAGTTAGTTCTATAATTTTTATGCGTTAGTAGCTTTTTCTATCTTTGTAACTTGAAAATATCGAGAATATTTTTTAAGGAAAACTAGCCTTATTTCCTCTTTGGCCAATGAATTTTTTCTTCCATGTTTGTGTTCTTTAAAATGTTTTCAAGAATGTTCTTTTCAATAATAAAATTACTATTTAAATTAATTTTTATAAATATTATAATTTTATTCAAAAGTTTTAAAAGTAATTTTTAATTTTTTTTCAAATAGATCATTTATGACTTTTTTACAAAAAATGTGAAAGGAATATTTGTTTTAACATTTACCACACGCATGAATTTTTCCACTCTTATGAATAGTCTTTGATTTAAAGATTAATTTTCATGTTTTCATGGTTATTTTAAAATAAAATATTTTTCAGAATATTCCATTAATTTTAAGTTTTAAATATAACGAAAGAAAAGGGTATTTTCCCTATTTTAAAAGAAATGTTCAAATACTCTTTTAAAGGTACTTTTAATCCATGTCAACATACATTCATGTTTATTATTCATAAATGGGGATATGATCTAAAGCCACCATCAATTATCATTCTATTGATGAATTATGATTATTTTATAATGAAATTTTTATGAAAACTATTTCTTTTACATGGGTTATGTGATGATAAATTGTTGAATGTTTTTATAATCTTATGAAACACATATGAATTGTTTTCATTATGTGATGGGTGTTTATATTAAATTCATTCAATACATTGGGTAATTATTGATATTTTATGATATAATATGGACTAAAATGGGGACTAAACCCAATTTCATAAGGGACCATGTATACTATGATAGTCTTAAGAGTGAACCTTGACTAAGGAAATGAATGAATAGGGAGTGATCCCAATATACTATGGGGCTTTGTCCACTATCATAGTCATTGAAGTGAGCCTTAAATAATGAAATTATTTTCTATACTTATGATTGTTACACAATCACTTTAACATGCTCTTATGATTATGATATGCACTCATGGATCATGACTGATTAATGATGATTTCTCACTCTTATGACTCGTGTCATTTGAAATAGAAAATATTTCTTCCATGAATTGTGATTTTCTATCTAAGAAAAATTGGGTATAAAATTAATAAGTTATTATCAATATCTAAAACCCTTATATTCATCTTATATTTTAATATGATCATCGATTGATATTTCTCTTTTTTCCCTTACTGAGCATATGATGTAACCCTTTCTTATGTTTCCTTTCCCTAGGTTATGAAGAAAGGGTTTGTAAGTAGGATATGTCTAAGAAGTTCACTATAAGAGTATAAATTTCTCTAATATATTGAGGATCTTACATTAAAAAAATTGATTATGTATCAATTCTCTAAATACACTAAAACTTTATGTTCACAAGGCTTGTATTATTATGAAATTAATTGAATATTTATATAAATTGATATAGTATATATGTAAGATATTCTCAGGTTTCTTTAGTTGGTATCAAATGATGGTTTATTTATTTTTGTATATTTGGATTATAGAACATTATTAAAATAACTAGGTATATGTCTAAGTATAAGATAATAAACAAAAGTTTTGGTAAAGTAGATATTGTGTGGTTTCCAGAGAATAAAATCCCTATCTAGATACTGTAAAGTATATATTAATATGGCATAAATTCACCTTGGGGTAAGCACTCTAAAAATTCAACGTAAGTATCAAATCGATCTTCACTCAGTGCATAATGAGTGGTCCTAAGACTAAAAACATCACTAGACACTCCCAAGGGATATACTTTGGTAAATTCGAAATCTCATTATGAAACAATATGATGAATGAGGCGATATAATCTATAAAAACCTATGATAATCCATAGTGATATGAGATGAACTTAAAGTGTCATAGGCTGAAATAATGTTTCATAATTTAGGTTATCATAAGAATTATTTTCATAATCATATGATTTTTTACTATGATCATTGATGTTTGATACTCACACTAAGTTTTTTGGTTTTTTCCAATTGCTAAAACTAGGAAAAATCATGTGAAGAATGAATTTGAAGGCTATAGAAATAGCCATACTCATGAGAAACCAAATTAAATGGGAGATATAATGTGAAACTTATGTTTGTGCCTAAAAATCTATCTTGAATTATGAGTAATAATCTAAGACAATGTGAATTTATTAATGCACAAAATAAGAAAAAAGTGTAATTTTTGAAATTTTTGGTCATAAAGAAAATATATGGAAGAATATTCAGCTTTCTATATGTCATTAATATAGAAAAAATTACACAAGTAAATTTCTCAATGGATTGGGAAGATGTTTTATGCATGGAAAAGAAGGTAATAGATCCATTAATTATCAAGGAGAAATGGATATTTCAATGGAGAGAAATAAAGTTATTACTAATTTAATACTAATTTTCATGACTCGAACCATGATGAGGCTCGAGCTACAAATACCCCAAGACCACCTCCATAGTCTAGGGGTGGAGAAAAGTGCCGAAGGCACAAAAAAACTTATGGAGTCCTTTGAATAAGTACTGGTACACACACACAGACAACTTAATGAAAAAGTGAAGAGGAAAGTGAATAAAAGAAAAAACAATGATATAAAAGGAAACCAAACATACATCGACCTCTAATCAGTACAATTATAGAAATGAAAACTAAAAGGGAAAGTGGAAAAATACATTCCCAACCAAAAAATTGTAAAAACCTGACAATAACTAGAAAAGTAAAATAGTTGATAGATACCCACTCCTGGATCCCAATCTACGACCACCATATGCAATCCAAGTACCCTATATCTCTAAGCTCCTTTGAATTTGTGATCAACCTGTCTATCATCTACAAATGGAAAAATACATGTAGGCAAGGCCCATGTAGGGGTGAGTATAAACATACTTAGTAGGACACCCTGAAAAGGATTAGGGGAGCAGTAAGATATACAACTGAAGAGGAAAGTAGTAGATAGAATAAGATGTAGTAAAACAGTAAAACTCAACCCAAAAAGAGACTAAAAGTAAGCTCATCTAAACACAAGGAGGTAAAAAGATTGAGAAGATAAAATTCTCATTGATTCTTCCTTACCTATAGTAGGAGAGTGGGCTCGTCGAACCATGAGAATCTAGATATGGAAAGCACGTGGCAGGCCTCATGCATCTTCATCTCTCCTAAAAGGAGAGTATCAAAAACCCAAGGAGTGGTTACTAAAATAGAATATATATATATATATATATATATATATATGCTCAATAAAATAATTCCAAACGAGAGAGTAAAGGGATCTCTATCTCACAACTCATCCTAGGAAAAGAGTCACCAACAGTTCCAAGAGAATCCATCAACGATGCCTAGAATCCCATACATCTTCCCTGAACATACAATTCAAAAGGGCTCAATCACCACACCTAGATACTATCCACTTTTGGTGGCACTAACTTGCTCTAATTTTTTAAGACATGTCACGAGGACACATCTTGGTGGGGAAAGAGTATCTCTTCATTGTGAGTCTAATGTTACTTCAAAGTAAGTCTCCCCACTGATCCATATAGTAGGATGGTGAAAACTTGAAGTAGAGGACCAGCAACCTAGTACATCAGGGGTATTCCACTCTAATAGTAGCCATAGAGTACTTTTATCCTAGTGTATTAGGAGGATTCCACTCCATTCAACGGCGATCTATGACTTAGTGCATTAGGGGGATCAACACCCAAGAGTCGATAGAGACCCAATGCCCAGCCCCGCTGAAGGGTAATATGCTGGAGGGTACTGCTCAGAAAGTATATATAGAGGACCCGTGCCCTAGTGCATCAGGGGGATTACACTCTGGTCATTGAGGATCTACGCCCTATTACATCAGGTGGATCAACACCTGGAAGTTGATAGGGACCCACCGCTCAGCCCTACTGAAGGGTTATACGCTAGAGGGTACTACCCGGATAGTAGCTTTCTTCGTTGAGTGTCACTCAGATAGGAATCACACCTAGAACATCACGCATTGTATCCCTAAAGCCACAACGGAGGGAACCATCTTATTCTACAAGGAAAAACACTTATGATAGGCTACTTACGGTCCAAAATCCACGTCTAAAAGAATGAGATACAAGAGATAGAAGATAGATAAAGTGGTAAACCGCACATGTAGGTCCCACACAACATGTGACCCCACCTAATCACCCAGTCATGTACATATCCATACTCTGATACTAAACTATTCACAAGTACCCCTAGATGTGTTAGGGTACTCTCGGAGTATATGTCTCATCTGGCCTAAAAGGATGACAAGTGCATGATATTCGTCATTTTTTCAAAGAGAAAAAAAATTATAAAAATAGGCCTCCTATAATGGTATTAGATAACCAAATAGATCACACCGTTGTGATCCTTGCAGAAAAACACATTGGATCGACTATTCATTTTCCCAAATCGGACACCTGGTAAAGAAGCTGCATTTTACAGAATTGTGCACGAGTAGTGCTTCATAGAGCTCATGCCTTGATCCTAGAACACATAATATGGATCAAACTATTGAGATCCTCATGGAATCACACACGGTATTAGATATTCATCTGTCCAAAATGGACACCCAGTGAAAAAGTCGTATTTCACCGCAAACGCCCAAACCAGGCCTCATGGGGTTCGCACCTCAATTTTAGTTTATGTGCCCCAAATTAGCCTTGAAACATCCACCAGAATTTCAAGGTTGTGACACCACTGATGTTGCATCAATCGGGCATTGTATTCCAGAATTAGGTCTGATGCAAAAATAATAAATAAAAATTATTATATTATTATTATTATTATATTTAGGCATTTTTTACAACCGATCCATGAGACCAAAATATAAAATTCCCAAAATGGCCTCAAGAGGTTCTTATTGAAATTAGGATCATGTTTCCATATATGGCATACAAAACGGATGCTCCGTCTTGGAGATATGGGGAGTTTGAACCTACACTCAAAAACTCGCCTCGCCTGTTATGGCCCGCTCTGCCCGTTCCGGCCCACTCAGCCCACTTCGGCCTACTTTGGCCTACTCTGGCATGCTCATCCCACTCTAACCACCTCGAACCTAGCATCACCCTGTGCTATGCCTTGACCTATCCATTGTGGGTCAACACGGCCGCCCCCGGATTTTGCGGCACCTACCGCCACCAAGGTCTCATTTTCCGCCTAGCACCCCACCATCCACCGCACTCCAGTCGAACCCTACACCTCCACCATGATCCACGGATCTCTATCTCCATGTTTCACATGGCCCGCCCATCAAGAACCTCCCGTGACCCATGCTCTATCACTCGTACCTGGCCACTACACCCCATGCTCCTCCGCCACCGTCGTGTGGCTCTGCTACCTTCCACCGCGTGCCAGTGTTCCCCTCCACAGGCCATCAGGACTCCAATGGTGCTCCAAAACTTTAAACGATCATAGATCTGGGATCCTTGGGTCCTGATCTACATAGGTTGATTCTCTCCTTGAATATTCTTTGATGTTTTGACGTGATGAAAAGTAGGTGTTGCTTCTGCTCACCATTATACCTCCTCTGAGGCCCAAAACTCAAACCGTCATATATTTGGAATCCTTAGATCATGAACTTCACATATCTTTTCTTCACTCAAAATTTGGATGTTGTTTCAACACAATAAAAATTTTATTGATGAAGAACGTGAATAACGGGTGAAGAACATGAAGAATGAGAAATACATAATTAAAACGGTCAATGTTCTTGTTAGTATGTCCTTCTAAAAAGGCTTTAAAAGCAATGAAAACATTAAGAAATCAAATTTGAAAAACCAAACATTGATCAGATAAATGCAAAATCCGAAAGAAGAATCCTATCGGGCTTTTGGATTCGTTGTGGCATTCTCCGCGCTCTGATCTGCTCGGATATGAAATCTCATCACGAAATGCCAAAATTTTAGCATCGATTCGCCAATGGTAGGAGAGGAGGAGATACACCAACCATGGGAGGAAATGAGCCCAAATAGATTCCCATTTCCTTAAACACCTATTTAAAGGATCTATCAAGTCTCGCACCAAAAGTTCCAGAATCTAAAATTCTTTCATCCTCTCATCTAAGGTCATGCTTAGGGTAAACACCATGCTAGGAACTCAATGGTGGTCTCATATTTCCAATCTGAGTCCTCGTTTAGAAGTTATTCAAAGTAGCATCCAAATAAAATAATTTTTTAAAATTATTTTATTTACAGTTTTGTCCTAGATAACTTTTTCTACAAAAGGATTGTACCGACAAAAGTTATATCCTTCCTAGGGTAAATGCAAAGTTTTGGACTAAACCTTAGCCTTGAATTTATAATTTGATATACCATTTGAGATATATCATATTTCCTCCATGTTCATGGTATAAAAAAATACTTAATATTTTTATACAATTAATTTTGGGTGCATTGGACCTTGTAATCACACGTCCCAGCGCCAAGCTCTGGAGATATATATATAAATATTATAAAGTCTTAAAAGGAAATAAATGAGTCTCTACATAATTCCCTCCTTCAATATTTTTATCCCAAAAAGGAAAAACTAGAGAAACAACTTGGGATGTTGATCTCCCACCTGTCTCTCCTACTCTTAGAAACTCTTCTGCATGTTTCCATGCTGCCAGAGCATGAAAAAACAAGGGGATGGTCTGTCCTCATATGGTCGTATCCTATCGATGATGTGTATATGATCATTCACATGTCTCTTCTATTGAAATATGTGGAAAACATCATGCACCCTCTCTAGTTGTAGGAGAAGGGAAAGGTGGTAGGAAACATCATCAACCCTCTGCACGATCTCGAATGGCTCGACGAACTTCGGGGATTGCTAACCTCCCCGACTGAAAACTAACACACAAGCCCTCAGCATATCCTCTAACACCTAAATAGTGTGCTCAGTCTACCCATCAGTTTGGGTTGAAAGGTTGTACTCATCCACAGCTAGGTCCTGAATGCCTTATTTAGTCCTGTCCATAATCATGATGAAAACCACACATCATGATTGGAGAAAACATCAAGGGAATCTCATGATGGCGGATGATCTCCCATACATACAAATCCTCCAAAATCTCTACTAAACTCTACTCCCTATTATAGAAGAAGTATGCCGACTTTTTGAGTCAATATACTATCACCCAGAAGGCATCATGGACCTTCATTGTGTGAAGAATCTCTGTGATGAGGTCCATGAATATGTCGCCCCATTTCTACTATGGGATTTCAATAGGATGAAACAACCCATTGGAACTCGGTGCTTAGCCTTCACCCGCTGACAGGTGAGGCATCATGAGATGAACACAATTACACTTCATATAACACCAGAACACCAAAACTACCAATAAATATCCATGTACATATTACACACATCAAGATATATAGATAAGGGAGAATTTTGGAACTCTCGCATTACCTCCTCCCACATCACAACCAGAACCATTGTTCATACTTGGAACAAGGTCTCATGATTCCCTCATTTAAAATATCCATCTGGATCATTTCCAATGGATGTATGAGTAACACAAGATCTCTCGGTCAATGTATCACAGCTGGGACTCTCTCACACACTTGATAAGTGAAGGATTCAACACCATCAACTGAAGAAAAACTATACCCTCCTACTCCACCAGTGTCATCTATAAGGAAACTAACAACTCTAAAGCTTCCATCAATATGCGAGCCTGGGAATTTATACTAAGGTAATATGCTACAATATTTCCCTTCCTTGGTGTATAGACTATCTCAAAGTGATAGTCCTGTAGGAAGTTCAACTAGCATCACCACCTCAAGTTCAAGTCTCTTTTGGTGAAGACAAACCTAAAACTCTGGTGGTCTGAGTAAACCACAAAGTGCTCTTATAGAAGGTAGTGTCTCCACATTCTCAAGGTGAAGGTTACTATTTCCATCACCAAGTAGTGATTCATGTAGTTCTATTCATGGGGTCTCAGCTACATCGACTAGTATTCGACAACCATCAATCGTTGTATCTAGGTTAATGTTGAGCATGCAAAGGTACAAATTAATATAAAGGTGAGTAAAACCATCCAACCAAAATAATCTTGAGATAGAAATCATGTAGCATACCCCATGAATATTATCTTCTATTATAAGGAGAGTAATCCCCAAACCAGGAACCCCACCATGCCACTAGTGGCATCCCAAGAAAAAGGAGGTCAAGCAGAAAAAACTCCACTGGAAATATCAAGACCTTCCCCGACACTCCACTGTAAAATTCCTCCATGAACGCAAAAGTAAGAGGGACTCATCCACCTCACCTCAATACTATCCTATTTGGTTGGTACTGACTCGCCCTCATGGTTTTTCATGTGTCAAAAAAACACTTCTAAAGGGGGAAGGACCTCTATTCCCCGTCCATTCAAAGTTATGTCAAACAACACTGACACAGGGTTACACTGATGCCCCATGTCACCTTGATAAAACCTCAAGAATGAAGAAGGGAGAGAATATCACCTCACATAGTTTCTACCAACTTCTACTGAAAAAATTAGAAAAGACACAGGGTGTACCTATTATCATTACAGGAACTGTAGGATTTTAGACATCCAAAGTTTGAAGTTCTCTATGGCCCCATCCTCCAGCTCCCCAATCTGGACGTGGGCTGCCAAGTGGTAGTGGTTGAAGGACCTCGTAGATTAATCCACCACCCATAACTCCTCCTACTCCTCTTCCAGCACTGCCTCCCGAGGGACCAACCTATCCCCACCTGGGGAATCCCTACTCCCGACATTGTGTCTACCATGGTGGTCCATCTGCTACCTATTGGGATGCCCAGTATTTATGGTCAGGCAGTCTCATATCATGCAACCTCTACCATCCCAAGCATATCATCAGCCCTCTCTAGGTTTCCTAGTTACCTATGTTATCCCTGACCATGTGCCTGAGTCTGATCATGGGGAGGACTTCTACATTGATTCATTGGAAACTGACATCTTCTAGATGCGGCTGACATCTCAACTCTGTTGCTCCCACTACCAATTCCAATTAACTTGTTCCCATCTAAGATAAATATCTCTATCATTAGTTCTCGCTCTAGAACCATGTCATAGGTGGGGAATCACAAGGGTGATATGTTGGCATGGATCTCCCAACGAAGTCCCTAATTGAACTTTCTTTCTCAGAAGTAGTCATCATGGATCATGTCCAGAGTGTACTGAGTCAAATATGTGAACCTATCCTCATAATCTTCCATATTCATCCCATCCTTCTGAAGCTCAAAATATGAATGGAGTGTAATCAAGAGGGTTAAAACTCCTCACAAAATAGCTGCTAGAATTTTTCCTATGAGACAGTTGACTCATCGTGCATCTGAGTAACCAAGATCCACCAATTTCCAGCCATTCCATGGAAAATACTAGCTAACAAATCCACCATCTGATTCATTGGTGTCCGAAAAAGCCTGAAGAGGTAGACCACCAACTATAGTCAATCCTCTACTACCTTAGGATATGTCTCACCACAAAACCATAGCGGTCTTTGACACTGGAACTTGTGGAGTGATCTCATCTGAATCACGTCCTCATCCTACTCAGCTAGGATTAACTATTGCTCAATAGGTAGGGGTGATTCTATCTACCCACCTGGAGTAAGAAGGATCGTATGATGGGACCTAATCTAAGGTATCATTGCTCATAGGATCTTCATCATGAATTGGAGATGCTATCTTAGTTGGTTGTCATCCCGAAGGTATCTCGAAAGTGTTTGAGAAGTACCATGGTCATTTGAGCATATATATATATATATATATATATATATATATATATATATATATATAATGGTTAGATGACTCAAGAAGTATAATAAAGGCTCAATCCTATATGATGCATGTGCAATTGATCCCTGCAACAAATGTCTCAGGGCACCGAGTTGACAAGCAGGTAGTTGGGGTCCTGGTGAGTGGCTACATCGGCGGCCATACCATCACTAGACTCCTTGGATCAAGAGATTCACTCTATACACTTTGACACAATTTATATAAACCCAACCAATACCTTTTTAGGTAAACATCATAACAACATCCCAAGGGTCGTACCATCTCTGATACCACTTTGTCACAACCCGACCCTTGCTGGGGATCAATCCGCTACTACACCAAGCCTACCTCTATAGCCTAGGGGGTGGCGACAAGCGTCGAAGGCACAAAAAACTCAGGGAATCCTTTACCTAAGTACCCGTACACATGAACACAGTCAAATCAATGAAAAAGTGCATATTAAAAGGAAAAAAAGATACAACATTGCTGTAAAATGAAACCAAACATACATCGACCTCTAATCAGTAAAAGTATAGAAATTTACACTGAAATGGAAAGCAGAAAAATAAACACCCAACCAGAAAATTTTCATAATCTAACAAAAACTGGAAAATTAAAATAGTTAATGGAGCCTCGCTCTGAGATCCCAAGCTACGACCACCATACGCAGTCCAAGTACCCCTTATCTCTAATCTCCTCTGAATTCACGATCAACCTGTCTCTCATCTTCATATGAAAAAATACATGTAAGAAATGGACATACTAGGGTAATTATAAATATAATTATTAGGATGCCCCAAAAAGTCTAATGGGGATAAGTAAAAGATACAACTGATGAGGAAATCAGAAGATAAAACAAGGTATTGTAAAAGAGTACAGCTCCACCCAATAAAAGAGTGAAAGTAAGCTCATCCAAACATAAAGATCTCAAAACGGAGAGAAGATGAACTTCTAATTGATTCTTTTCTACCTATAATAGGACAGTATACTCTTCAATCCATGACAATCTAGACATGAAAAGCACATGGCATACCCCGTGCAACTTCTCCTCTCATGGAAGGAGAGTATCCAAAACCCAAGGAGTGGGCATTGAAATAGGATATATATATATATATATATATATATATATATACTCATTAAAAGAAACCCAAACAAGTGGTTAAGGAGATATCCATCGCATAGCTCATCTAAGGAAAAGATTCATCAATAGTTCCAACAATATCCATCAACGATGACCAGCATCCCACATGTATTCCCGGAACACACAAGTAAAAGGGGTTCAATCACCACACCTTGATACTATCCCCTTTGGGTGGTACTAAATAACCCTCATTGTTTTTAGGTCATATCATAAGGAAGAGTCTTAGTGGGGAAAGATTTCCTCTTCCTTGTGAGTCCAAAGTTACATCAAAGTACATCTCTCCACTGATTAGTATAGACAGATGGTATAAACTCAAAGTAGAAAACCCACACACTAGTACGTCAAGAGGATTCCACTCTAATAGTAGTCATACAAGACTCATGCCCAAGTGCGTTAGGGGGATTCCACTCTAGTTATTGGGGATCCATGCCCTAGTGTATCAGTGGGATCAATGCCCAGGAGTTGGTGGGGACCCACTACCTAGCCCAACTAAAGGGTAATATGATGTACGGCACTTCCCTGTAAGTAGATGAAGAGGAATCGCATCCTAGTGCAATAGGGGGATTCCACTCTAGTCGTCGGAGATCTGCACCCTAGTACATCAGAGGGATCAACACCTATAGGTCAACAAGGACCCAATGCCTAGCCCCACTGAAGGTCAATACACTGGAGGGTAATTCTCAGAAACTAACTACCTTTATTGATCATTTCTCGGATATTCTTCATGATTAGAACATCTCACGTCATATCTCAAAATCCACTACGGATGTCACCATCGCATTTTGGGTGGAAAAACACTCAGGATATGCTACTCACAGGTCAAAATTTGAGTCCAAAAGGAGATATGAGAGATAGAAGATTCATAATGTGGTGCACGATGTGTGTGGGGTCCACACAATATTTTACCCCATCTCATTTTATGGCTATGTTCCTAGCCATACTTAGGTACTAAACTAAACCCAAGTACCCCTAGATGTGCCAATGTACTCCCAAAGTACGTCTCATCTGGCCCACAAGGCTAACGAGAACATGATGTTTGTCATTTTTTCAAAGCTAAAAAACATAATTATACTAATAGACCTCCTCAAATATCCCTAGATAACCAAATAGATCACATCGTTGCGATCCTTGTGGAAAAACGCACAAGATCGACTATTCATTCACCCGAATTAGACACCCGGTGAAGAATCTAAATTTCACTGTATTGTGCACGAGCATTTCTTCGTGGGGCATACACCATGATCCTGGAACACATAATATGGATCACACCATTGTGATCCTCATGCAAAAACACACAAGATAGACTATTCATTTCTCTAAAATTCACACCTAGTGAAAAAAGTTACATTTCACCGCAAACATCCAAATCGGGCCTCATAGGGCCTACACCTTAATTTTGGTTTAAGCACCTGAAATCATTCTTGAATTATCTACCTCAATTTCATGGTTTCAAAGCTGCTAACGGTTCATCGATCAGACATCATATCTAGGAGTTAGTCCTGATACAAAAATCCTCAATAATAATAATTATATTATTATAATCATATCTTGGATTTTCTTCCAATTGAGCAAGGATCTCAAAATATAAAATTCCCAAACAAGACTCCATAGGTCTACCACAAAAGTAGGATCATGTTTCCATATATGGAACACAAAATGGAATCTTCATCTAAGAGGTATGAGGTTTGAACCTACACCCAAAGACTAGTCTGGCCTACTCTGGCCCGCTTCGGATGCCTCGAACCTAGTCGTGCCCCATGCTCCACCTAGTCCCATCCGCCATAGGTCAACATGGCCACCCCCATGTTTTTTGGTGCTTGTCGCTGCCCATGTCCCACCGTCTGTCATGCTCTGGCCACACCCAATGCCTCTTCCTCGCTACGAGACTCACTACCACTATCATAGTTGAGCCTCAATCACCGAGTGCCTCCCACGACCCATGATCTACCGCCCATGCCTGGTTGTTCCTTGCTCTGTCATCCACACCTGGACACTCCACCCCACACTCCTCCTCCACCATCGTGCAACTCCACCATCTTCCATCGCGCACTGGTGGTCCCTTCCGTAGACCACTAGGACTCCTCTGGTGCTTGAAAACTAAAAACAAGTATAGATATGGGATCCTCAAGTCCTAGTGTACACATAACTATGCTCCCATTGAATATTTTTCAATGGTTCAATGTGACAAAAATTAGGCATCGCTTCCGCTTGCCGTCATGCCTCATCTGGTGCCTGAAATTCAAAGTTGTCGCAGATTCGGAATCCTTGGATCACGACCATCATATATTCATGCTTCGCTCAATGTTTGGATGGCATTTCTGTGCATCAATAAATTTATTAATGAATAATGCAAATAATGGTTGAAGAAAATGGAGAACGATCAATCCAGAATTAAGACGGTCGATGGTTGTGTTATTATGGACATTGAAAAATGTTTCAAAGAATCAAAAATGATAAGAAATAAATTTCAACAAACAAAACTTCAATCAGAGAAATGTGGAATCCAAAAGAAGAATCCTACTTGGATTTTGGATTCATCGTTGCATTCATTATGCTCTGATCTACTTAGATCTGTTATCTCATCACGATCCGCCAAAAGTTTGGCATCAATTTTCCAATAGAAGGAGAGGAGGAGCTCTGCCTTCCATGGGATGAAATGATCTCAAACCCTTGATCATTTCATTAAACACAAATATATAGGATTTAGAAAGTCTCCCTCCAATGGCCGTGGAATCTGAACCACCTTCCCCCTCTCACCTAAGTTCATGCCTAGGGTAAACACCATGGTGAAAACTCAAAGGTGGTCTCAGATTTCTAATATGAGTCCCTATTCAGAATTTATTCAATGTATCATCCCAATAAAATAATTTTATTTAATTATTTTATTTATGGTTATGCCCTAAATACCTTTTTCTACAGAAGTTTCACGATAACAAAATTTATTGTCCCACCTAGGGTAAACATCATGTTGCAGACTCAATTGTGGACTCGGATTTCTAATCTGAGCTACCATTTGAGAGATATCTCATTTCCTCCATGTGCATAGTATAAAAAATAATTTATATTTTTATGCAATAAATTCTGGGCACACTGGGTCTCAGAATCGCACGTCATTTTAGCGCTTATCTCTAGAAATATATGTAGAAATATTCCAAAGTCTTACAAGGTGAAAACCCATTTTCTACACTAATAGTTAAATGTATTTTGTTTGGAGAACTTATGAATTATCCAAGTCAATGACCTAATCCATGGGATAACTCTTATACCAAGGAATTTCCCATGTTGTATCAATCACTAAAGTGGATCGTGGTGCTTAAGGCACACTTATCCTTCACTATAGAGTTAGGGATGTCATGTTAAAGTTTGTAGGAATATTACTTATGAAAATATTATTAATCATCCATTTCAGGAATTTGATTTGATTTTGATCACTCATAAGATCTCTCTATAGTGATCTCATTTAATTTCTAGAATAAGGAAATCACAATTGATATTCTGAATCAACCTATGATAATATTTTGATGAGAGGATAAATATGAAATTAAAATGGAAATTACTTAGATTGTATGGGTATTACTACCTATTCCTGAGGAATATTTATCTCAAATGGTTGGGGAGAAACTCAACATTAAATATATGACTATTGTTGGAGAATATAGTGGTGTATTTCCAAAATAATTTCCTAGTATTTTATAGAATCGTGAAGTTGATTTTTCAATGTATCTAATAATCAGTACTAGAATTATTTTAAATACTCTAAATAGAATGGACCTGATGGCATTATATGAATTAAAGAAACAACTCCTGGATAATCTTGATAAGGGATTAATACACCATAGTGTGTCACTGAGGGTTTCACCTATTCTTTTTATTAAGAAGAAATATAGGTAAATTTTTTATTTAATTGATTATCAAGAACATAACAATATAAATATCAAGAAAAAGTGTCATTTACCTCATATTGATGGCATATTTTATTAACTTCATGAAACATAATAATTTTACAAGATTCTCCTTTATTCTGGATATTATCAATTGAGAGTTAAGAAGAAGGATATACCCAAGATATCCTTATATATGTGTTATGGTCATTATGAATTTATATTGATTCTATTTATATATACCAATTCCCCTACTATATCCATGAATTTAATGAATATATTCTTTATAGATTACCTTGATCATCTTGCGGTAGTCTTTATAGATGATATTCTTATATACTCTAAGAGTAAGGAAGATCATGATGATCATTTGAGGATTGTGTTGAAGACCCTAAGGAATGATAATTTGTATTCCAAGTTTAGTAAATGTGAATTATAAATATATAAGTTATAATTATTGTGTCATATAATGTTAAGAGAGGGTATATTGGTGGATCCTTCAAAGAGAAGAGTTATTAAAAAATGTCATAGACTAACCATTGTGACTGAAATCCAAAGTTTTCTTGGGGAGGACGGATACTACCAATGACTTGAGAGAAATTTCTCATAGATATCAAATCCACTAACCATGTTGACATGGAATGGATAAAAGCTCCTTTAGATTGATGAATGTAAATAAAATTTCAAGGAACTAAAGAGAATGTTGGTCAGTGCACCTCTGCTTACACTACCCTATAATGGATAATGGTTTATGATATATAATGATGCATCAAAGAATGGATTGGGATTCATTTTCATGAATAATGATATGTTTATTACTTATTCCTCGCTTTAATTTAAAATTCATGAGAAATTTTACTCGAATCATGATTTAGAGTTTACAGTGGTGATTTATGCATTGAAAATATGGACGCATTGTCTTTATTGTGAAAATGTGATATATATATATATATATATTGATCATAAAATATAGAATTATATATTTACATATAAATTGTTAAATATTTTCCAAATGAGATGGTTGGAGTTGACTAAATATTATAAATTATCAATACATTACCACACTATGAAGGAAAACTAGGTGGTCGATGCCCGAAGTTTGATGGACTGTGACAGTTTTTACATGATGAGAATTGATATGGATCCAATAATTATTGATTTATAAAATATAGATCTCTAAATCATGATGAAATGGTACATATCATATTTATATTTGATGAATGTTCAACCATCCATCCATTTGGGGATTAAAGAGGCACAAAAGGAAGATGTCAAACTACAGAAGAGTGTGAGGAATCTTCCTAAGTTAAACCATGATTATGATGGAATGATAAGGTTTGGGAACCAAGAATATTTCCATTCCATACCATATTTAAAGAAAGATATAATGGATGAATCTCATAGTGCATCATTCTATATTCATCTTGTAATTAAAAATATGTATAGAGATATGAAAGAATATTTCTAATGGGATAACATGGAAAGGGATATTGAATACTATATATCTCGATGTTGGGTATGCTAGAAAGTTAAATATGAGACACGGGATTCTGAGGGGGTTTTATAACTATTAGCCATACCATAATGGAAATGGGAAATCATCATCATGTATTTCATCATCAGACTCCCCAAAATATCTAAAGGTCATAATGTTACATGGGTTATAGTCAATATCCTTATGATTTAATCACATTTCATTACAATTAGAGAATATTTATCTCCTAATTATATTTCAAGGGTATGAAATAATAAAGTGATAAGTTGACATGGTATACCACATTTTATTGTATCTAATCAGGATCTGAGGTTTACCTCTAAGTTTTAGAGAAGTTTTTAATAACATTTTAATATGAAGTTGAAATTTTGTAATGCATATCATCCTTATACAAATGTTTAGATAGAAATGAATATTCAAAACCTAGAAGATATGTTGAGAGAATGTTATATGGATTTAAAATTTGGTAGGTATCAATACGTTTCTATTTTCTAGTTTTCTTACAACAATATCATTCACTCAAACACTCATATGGCTCCTTATAAAGACCTATATAGTAGGAAGTGGATAACTCCAGTTTTATAGGATAAATTTGGAGAACAAAAGCAATTGTGACCTAAGATAGTTGAGGAAATCGTAGATAAGGTTAAATTTATTTATCAACATATCAGGGCAGCTCAAAGAAGATAGAAAATTTATGTTGACAATCATCATTGATATCTAGAGTTCAAAGTTGGAGATAAAGTGTTCCTATAGATATCTCATTAGAAAAAAAAGTTATGATATTTGGAAATAAAGTGTAATTTCCCCCAATCTAGAACTCTCTCAGGTGTCTAAAAAGGGATGGTTATGATACCTCAGGTGTGTCTTCCTATACACCGAAGGTTTTAGACAAGAAGCAAGGGTGTGATATATATAGTGGGGACAATATACCCCCTGGTATGAAGTATCATAGCAGTATAAATAATCCATATAAACTAAATAAATCAGAGTAATAGATATAGAGGAAAATAAATAAGAGAGCTAGGAAAATAAAGGAGAAAACAATATACAAAAAATGGGGTATCATGTAATGAAAGGCTAATATGTATCTAAATGCCAAACTGAAAACATTACAAATAAAATAGTCATCTTACCCATGATAAACCCCAAATACTCTGGTCCTGAACCCCATGTGGGAACAATCTCCTAAATCCAACCGATCTAGTAAGAAATAAGTCAGCAATAAGTTCCCTTTCCCTTGTCCAAACCTGCATCTACAAAATCAACTCGGGTACCAAATGGTATCCCAAATAGGGTGTGATTAAAACTCAGTAGGTCGACACCACCATGTCTAAAAAAACTATTCTGATAAAAAGTGCATGCAATGATGTGATAAATATGTGTATTAATTAATTTAGTAATTAAATAATTGCAACAAACTGCTTCAGTACCGTGTCGTAATGTCTTTGAGCATGTCTCCCAACTAAGCCACCCACCACCATATATCCATGGTAAAACATAACCCACCTCAGTGTCATACCAAATTGTCTCTGATCAAGTCTAACAACCATGCCAACCACAACCATATACCTATGGTATAAAAAATCACTGCGCCAATCCTGCTATATAATTATTGAATCATGTGTCATAATATTTCCTAGTATATAAGCATCTCAGAATGTGTCATTGCATAGCTCGGTATATAAGAATCAAATAAAGTGTCAGGGAATTTCCCGGTATATAAACATCTTAGCATGTTCCAGAGAATATTCCGGTATATAAGCGTCTCAGCATGTGTTATGGTATATCCTAGTATATAAGCATCTCATCATGTATCATGTCATAGTCCGGTATATAAGCATCTCAGCATGTGTCACAAGTGAATATCACAATAGAGAGCATATCACAATATGAACACATAAAACTAAATGGTTAATTCTAATAATTACCATTTGAATTTCAATTTACACAATATGTCAATTAATCAACTAAGCCATTTTCCATGTTGAATATATCTCAATAAATCACCAGAATCACCAGTTTCATGCTCGCGCATCGTTGGGCATGGGCGACAAACTAGAATGTATAACCTACTTACTACTTAGGACAGTGGAAAGACAAGGTCGAACCACAGGGAGGCCTCATGTTGTGTTTGGTGAACTAAAAAAATAAACTAAAAAAACACACATGCAAAAACAAGCAAAGACAATTGGTGGTGGAAAAGTGGAGTGAATTAGATTTAGTGTGTGAAGAAGTGAGGGTAAGCTAGTGAGTTCTAGTTTAGTAGATAAAGCAGAAAGAGAATTTGTGGTGTAAATAACCAATAGATGAGTAAGGGTAAAGTCCACTGGTGGATTTGATATTTCTTAGCCTTATTCATGCACTGAAGTTTTAAAAATATGGATCTGACTATAAAAGTAACTGGACAAATGTCACGAACCGTCCTCGGGGCCCGTGCCGTGACTACCCCAAGCCCGCCTTCCATAGGCCAGGGGCTGGCGACTAGCACCAAAGGCGTAAATCCCGATAATTGGGAAGGCATTGCCTTTATAAAAGTAAACAAAACACCACAGAGTACAAGCAGAAGTAAAACACTAAGTACAAGAGAAGTGCTGAAAGGTAAATGGGCCAGAATAAAAACCCAAATGAAAGTACAACTACAAATGAACAAAGTACAACAGAAAAAGACAACAGCTGGAAGAAAGGAAGCAGCTCCTGGGTCTTCCTCCTCGGATCCTACCAAAAGGGTAGGTACAGATGGCGCAGCTCTTGGATCGTCTACCATGGATCCTACCTGAAGGGTAGGTACATATATCATCCACAACGCTCTTGCCCGTCAACCTCCTCCGGATACTGACTCGTCGTGTAGTCCACCTCCGGGTACTGACTCGTCGTGTAGTCCACCTCTGGGTACCGTCCAGTCCTCGAACACTCGGCCTCCATCAGTATTGCCCGTCGTCTGCAACCAACACAACGAGGTGCGGGAATAGCCCGTGCAGGGGTGAGTATAACGATACTCAGTAGGGACCCCGAGACCCTCAAGGTCTCACTAAAACCAACAAGGATAACCACAAAGAAGATCTCAACAGATAACCTCTACATAGGTATAAGCCCATACATATACCTAAGTTATCAAGTAACCCATCTCAATCATGAGGAAACAAAAAGATTATGAAATCAATGGATAAACACCACCCAGTTATATTTCCAAACATATACCTAAGTTATCAAGTGACCCATCTCAATCATGAGGTAAACACAAAGGTCAAAAGACTCAGCTCAAACCAGAATTTTTATTATCGAAACTGCAACTGCTAAAGAGCTCCGTCTCTGGGAGTACAGTGATCATGTCACGTCTCCAAGGTACTTCTCACCAACCTATGACTACTGAGGTACTCCTCCTGTCGAGTACCGCGGGTCTGCCACCTCACACAGTAGTGCTCCTCCACCATGGGTCTGCCACCTCACACAGTAGTGCTCCCCCCTCATAGCCTACAGAGGTACTCCTCCTGTCGAGTACTGCAGGTCTGCCACCTCACACAATAGTGCTCCTCCGCCATGGGTCTGCCACCTCACAAAGTAGTTCTCCCCACTGGGCTATGCAAGTCACTCCAAATCGAATCGTACAAGTAGTCATCAGGTCACAGCCAGCTACACGGTCTCCGTACTCCGCACGCTCATCTCAGGGAGGGTCCGCTCCACGAGCTACAGGTCGATACTCCAAGTATCTCAAAGTCCTATGAAGAAGTATCTCAAATGACCGCCTCGTCATATGGGTCTCAACGCAACAGACGGCACGTCAATCGGACGCTCGGCCTGTGAGTTACTAGCCTTTTTATCCCAGGGGCCCGGTTGGTTTCGTGTGCGAACCAACACGGTCGTATCTCCACTATACCCCGAACACTCATAGGGTATACTCAAGGGACTGTTTCTCCACGTGATCACCAACGCCGCTGATGGTTCGTCAAACGGACGTCCGGTCTGAAAGATGTCAGCTTTTCCGTCCCAGGGCTCCGGTTGGATTTCGGGTGCAATCCAACCCGGCCACTATCCAGCTGCATCCAAAACTCAAGAGAAAAATTCCAAAAGTTCCGTCTCATCAAGAGGGAAACAACGAGACAGACAGTGTGTCAATCGGACGCCCGGTCTGTGAGTTATTGACTTTTTCGTTCTAGGGGCCCGGTTGGTTTCGTGAGCAAACCAACCTGACCGCTTTCCGACGGCGTCCAAACCTCGAGCGGAGTAAGCCAAAAGATCCGTCTCACTTAGAGGAATCTATCAAAGTCGACGTCACGTCAATCGGACATCTGGAGCTCAAGATATAAGCGTTTCCGCTCCGAGGGCCCGGTTGGTTTCGTATCTAAACCAACCCGGCCCAACCCAAAGTATTCTGAAACCTTGAGTGTAATATACCTAAACGACCGTCTCGATCCAAGGGTCGCATCTTCGCTGACGGTGCATCGATCGGAGGTCTACAGCTCAATATATGAGCAAAAAAACCATGAGGGGTCCGAAAATGGGGGGTCTGGGCCCGGACCGACCCGACCCAACCCCCCTGGGTCGGCACGGCCCGGTGGTCCGGCCGGGCGGCTCGGCCGGCGCGCTGGCGCTGGCCAGGCACCGCGCAAGGTAGCTGCCCCCCCCCCCCCTGCGCGCGGAGGCCGCTCCGTGACACCTGGACGCAGCTTAAGCTGTGTCCCTCCACTGCGGTCCCGCGTGGCCGCGGGACCGGCCAGCGCCGCCGCGCCGGCGTGGCGTGCCGGTGGGGGCTTCTGTAGACCACCGGACGCGCCTCGGTGGTCCGATTCGCCTGCGGTCTTCACCAGAGATCATCCCGGGACCCGACCTTCGCTGCAAAGCCTTCAAAACGCCTTTGCGGCCTACCTCACCATCGTCCGTCGATCTTCACTTTGAAAACAAAACGTGGGGTCTTCAAATCGCCTCCTCGGCCCCGACTCCGCCAGCGGTTTCGTTCAGCCCCAACGGCACCGCACGACGGCACCGTGCTTCTTCACCGCGTTCTTTCTTCTTGTTTCCGTGCGGTGCAACGGCACTGCACTGCCTTTGTTCGTGCCGCAACGAATCAAAACAACAAGGGGGAAGAGAGTCGGCCGTGTTTGTGCGGTCTGACCTCCTCCCGTTAGTTGGTAACAAGCGGCCCAAAAGACGAAGAACAACAAGGAAATTTCACGAACAAAAGAGAAACAACCCAAACAGTTTTCCCCGCAACAGATTATTCCCAACCCGCAAGGAAAACGTTCGCGGATCAACTAGGTAATAAGTTGATCCATGTTCTTTGTTTTATTTAGAAAGAAATAAACAAGGGAATAAAATCATTCTAAAACATAATTCCCTACCTCAAGCGTTGTCGTCGAATGCGAGTTCGTCGTGGAATTAACCGTCGCAGAAGAAGAGGATCGTCGTGGAAGAGAAGGATCGTCGCGGAAGAAACGTCATGGAAGGAGCATCGTGGAAGAAGCGTCGTTGACGTTGCGGTACACGGCGTCGCGTCGTCAACCTCCGAGGGTTTGGCGCTCTTCGTCAGAGGTCGAAGCATTCTTCGCATTCTTCACGTTCTTCGTGTTCTTCGTCGAAGAAGAACGCTTTCCTCCAAATCCTCTCCATGCCACAAGTTCGAACAGAAATAAAATAAGAGTTATATTATTTTATTAACGCAAATGACACATTTAAATTTCAAAAGATAAGAAACTAACAATTAATTCAATGAATTAATTGTAAAAATTTAACTGCCCAATTAAAGAGGCGTTTCTTAACCAGAAAAACGCACGGTTGACTTTCCTTAATGAGGGTGGTGCGGGTGAGTTACTTAGAGGGAAAGAAACGGTGGGGCTCGTGCGGGCCCCACCTCACAAATATCCTACCAAGTGGGTAGGATATTTTGGGTTCCACCCTATCCGCTTAACTTAGCTTAAGTGGCTTTTTAAGTGGCTTTAAGTGAAATAAAATAAAGTTGTCGCACCACTTTATTTTATTTCTTAACTTAACCCCAAAAATTAAAAACCACACCCGAGCAAACGCAACTCCGGAAAAGGAGTTTCTAAGCTAATACCGGTGTTGTGATTCCATCGGTGCCCTCAGAATTTGATTCTGAGCACCGGTTCAAAAGTTAGAAAAACCCGCTCGTTCGTTCATTGAACGTACCCAAGCTAAACTTCGGAAAATGATTCTGGGCACACCGGGCCTCGGAATCAAGTTCCGTCAGAAACTGCATTCTTGTAAAATTCCAAGTAAAATTAAGAAAAAATAAATTCCTTGAAATTTCCAGGTCTTTACACCAGATTTTTCATCTGGTCAGTTTGTGATGAAATAGTTCTTATAGTCCTTGTACTATAAAATTCATTCCATCCAATGGTGAAAAAAAGTTAGATGTCACCAGGCTCAACTTGTCAGTTGAGTTTAGTGTGTCTCTCTCATTTGAGCATAACTCACTTGTCAGTGGGTTCCTCAAATTGAAACAGTTTTTATTATGGTGCAAACAAGACCGGTTTTCACTCGATCTTGTTGTTTTTAAAATAAAATCTTCTTTAACCAAAGAGAGAGACAATCCAATAAAATGATGCGGCGCATGAATAAGACTAAACAAATCAAATCAACTAGCTTATTCCCCCCGAATGAATTTAGCTCGACATAATGGTTGGTTTTAATGAAACAATAGAATTAAAATCAATGTAGTTCATATTGAAATGATATGCAGAAAAACAGAGTACAAGACAAATAAGGATGCTCGTCTCCCTGATCGAGCTCTCGAAAATTCCAACACCTGCTGCTTGATGGTAGATGAAATTATGGAATCCGCTCGATATCCTGCCCTGGGAATCGAGGTATGAAAATGCTCTGATCTGCAACTCTCGGTGCTACAATCTACTCATGATGGAAAATACTCAATGTACCTCTTGCACTGCTGCCTAGTCTTGATCAAAGCCCCACTTCCTTTTATCCAATTCCCTCTATCCCCAATGATGTTTTTGAATACTCCTACTCTGCTGGATTAATCAATTCCTCTCCTGCATCCTGCGCCTTCACCACCCATTCGAAGTCTCTAGAATATCCCTCAAGGAGTTCCCTGGCCTCCACGTGGAGCTTTCACTATGATTCTTCCTCTGGTGCTTGTCACCGGAGCAGTTTCTCTTAACAGAATGAAAAAAAATGTGCGCGTGGTGAGCTACAATCTTCCCTAGAAACAGCAGATCCATGTGGTGCGGTTTTATGTGCATGTCACCCTCTTTTTAGTGAACTCCAAGTGAGTGCATCTCGCCCCCTCCCACGAAACAAAAACACACGTGAGCTCAATAAAAAGTAACCTCTGTGTATAACTAAACAAATTTATACACTGAATATTAATATCACTGCTTAAATTCATAATAACAACTTATTAATTTATATATATATATATATATATATATATATATATATTATAATATCTCAATTATTAGTAATATATATTTATTAACTATTTTATTTAATTAACACATATATTATTATGATATATAAAAACTTATATACTATTATTATTAAACCTATTATTAATGTATAGTATATGATATATATATATATGTTATACAATATATATATTATATTATATGATATAATAAAATAAAAATTAAAAACTGAAGAAGAAAGAGAAAAAAAATGAAAAAGAGTGGGGGAGGAATTCGGCGCCGGGGTAGAAGTGGGAAGGGTTCGGGGTTCGAGAAGAGAGGTAGAGGCAGGGGTAGAGGGCTTGTGGCACGGGCAAGGGGTGCGGTGGGGTCGGAGGTCCTCAGGCGAGGGGGCGAGTGAAGTGGTGCGGCTTGGGTTGTGGGAAGGCAGTGCCAGCGCACAAAGGCGAGTTAGGTTGATGAGGTTTAGTAGAAGAGGTAAGGAGACGAGGTTCATGGATTCATCCGGGTGTTCTATTAGGGTGGAGGAAGGTGGCACCGGCAAGGTTCGGTCGCTTCGGGTGGCTTGCTGACGATCAGGGCGAGTAGGCTGCTGATGGTTTGATTAGTGCAGGTCACAGCTTGGGAAAAAAGACGACACTGTGAAGGAAGGGTCACCAGCAGATTCAGCTTGAGAACGGGTGAGCCATGTTTGGTTCACGCACAGGGTTGGACAGATCTGGAAGATTCGATTTTCATGAGTTCTCTGTTTAGAAGAGTTTTGGGGTTCATGGTTTTTATTAGGGATTTCATGCTGCTATTGGTTTATTCGTGTGTGTTTTTTTCGGATCTTTGTTACTTCTTCTTTGGATTTGTGCTATTCAATTTTCTGAAGTTGATTCCATGGTTTACTAGTGTGATTGATTTGTGGCGGGGTTGGCTGTTGTATGATATCACGCTACTAGTACCAGTGCTGGGAGTTATGGATGCGGCACTAATTCAGTAGGTTCGCGGTGAGCAAGGAAGAAGGTGAGGGTGGTATGGGGTTACGGTGAGACATGCATCGTGAGGAGGGTTTGTTGTGTCACCGTTTCTGAAACGGTTTCATAGAAACTGTGAGTGGGGTGGGGATTATGGTAGCAGGATGATGCAGTGAGACAGTAAGTCTGGGAATATGGTGGCACCGTGATGGAAAATGTGAGACAGTAACTGAGGTGGTGTGGGGGGGACTGGTGGCACCGTGATGGAAACGGTGTGACGTGCCACCGTGAGTACCTAAAAATTAAAAAGAACAGATAAATTAATAATTTAATAAACCTAAAATTATATTAATCAATTAATAAATTAAATTTAATATAATGGAATTGAGAAATAAATAAATAATACACAGTTGAATAATAAAATTAGTAATACTTTATTTAAAATAATGAATTTATTTGGTTTAAAAATTATAAACAAATTAATTAAAGAACTAATAAAGAACATTAAAGAATAAGAAAAATTAATTGAATAAAATTAAAGTGTTAAACTAATTAAATAATTAAGAATAAATTGATTTATTTATTTCCAATTAAACCAAATAAAAGATTAATTAAATTAATGAATTGATAAACTAACTTAAATGAGAAATTATAAAAAATCAAAGAATAAAAAATAAAAGTCAAATTCAAAAGAATTTATTTAATTTAAGAATTATCAATAATGACAATAATACACATTAAAATTCCTGTTTTAAACTAAGAACTGATTATTTTACACAGCTAAGTACAAAATCACATTGATTACCAATTATTTACTAAAAACAATCATTTTGGTATAAAAAAGTCAATAAAATACAAAAAGTATGTGGCAAGGAGTGTGAAAACACTACCACATAAAACTACCCCACACTTAAAAGCTTTGTTTGTCCTCAAACAAATTCATGTCTTTGAATTTAAAACAGAAATATTTTTAGTGAGTTTTAGCTCAAAAGGTTCATGATTAAACTTTAATAACTAGAGGAGGAGGACAAAACAATGAGTCAGGTTTTTCAAAGGTGTTCAAAAATGATGTCCTATCTAGCTTCAAAAACTCACTGGAAGTCAAAAGCCTCACAAATTCATACATTGTGAAGTATGTCTAGCCTCCTATGTGTAGTAATTAACTGTTCTACTTCACCTCCCAATTCAAGTTATAATTCAAGGAGTGTTGACATGTTAGATGAAGTGGAACTCAAAACATAACTAAGTGCACCTTTAATTCTCACCTTCCCCCAGGTTCCAAAAATTTTATTCCATTAAATTGATCACTTTATTGACTCAACTCAAATGAAAATTAACCAATTCAATTTCTCCTTTCATCAACTAGGTTAAAAATTCCCCTCACCTTAATGAGTTCATTTTTGACAAGGGCACTTTATTTTAATCTTTCCTAGCCATATTTCATGTGCAGAGCAATGTGAATAGAACTTATTAAAATTGAAATTGGATTTATTTATTCACAGAAACACACACAATGCACCTTGTCTCAAATACTCATTGTGGGATCCCATTTTCCCATTTTACTCCAGTTACAAAGGACTTAACTAATAATCAATTAAGTTGACTTCTTAAAGTGATTGAATATTATTTAATAAAAATGTGAGTCCAATGGGTTCCAGTGAGAACATAAAGTTACCCTAAGTCATGATCCTCATACTACAAAACCTATTATGTCATACTCCCATCATCAGTTCCTAAAGAGACATATCCATAGAGACAGTGAACAATTTCACTCAGCAATCATTCATACTTAACAGTTTCTGATTAAGTGTCATGCTCAACATACAGCAAATAGTTATCCACTAAATAGGACAAAGATTAATTACCATTGAACCTCCAATGACCATCAAGTGATGAAAGAATTTTAAAAAAATCGAAGGAATTTTGAACCATTTTTTGTGAAAAAAAGAAAAAATTTGACCATATTTTAAACAACCACAAACTCAGGTTCAAGAAGGGGGAATTCGACATGGAACTAAAATGACCCCTCTCCCCCACACTTAAAACCCAACATTGTCCCCAATGTTGTATTCTAAGGAGTAAGATAGATTATGTTCAAAATAGATGGACATTTCAACTGAAAAAGGATATGGAGGGGTATCAATGAAGTTCAAAAATTATCTTTGCCACACAAAAAGTGAAAGAAAATAAAAACAAAAACAAACAAAAATAGAAGAGTTCAACCCCACCACCCATCACCACCAACCAAGTGTATTTCTATTACTAAAATTTTCATGCTTTGAATCATTGTGAGAAGACAAAATATTTTATCAATAACATTTAATCAGAATCATGATGAAAAGTGATGTGCAGTAGCAAAATGAAATTGTAAGCAATGGGTGCAAGCATGTTTCACAATTCAACTCAAAATATATTTTCAACTCTCTAGATACTAGCAGCTAAACACCCATGTAAGAAAACACAGACATTTCTCAAATATTAGGAGGAAGTCCCCCATACTTAGTTCACAGTGAAGAGTAAGCAAGTAATTGAAAGTGAAAAAGGCATAACAACACTTCCCTAAATTATTGGACCTTTAGCAGTGGCTTTCATAAACAGATCCTCTTCAGCATCACTGGTTTGTTACTCCTCTTCATTAACCTACAGGTTCAAATAAGTAAAATAATATTTCAGAGTTTAAAGTTCAAGAAAATTAACCCAAGAGAGTGAGTAGAGAGAAATTTTATCCATATGATGTAGTGGATTGCACCCTTGGGGTTTCTTGACCAAGTTTCTAGTAGCAAAAACTCTCTCAAAATCAATAACATATCATGAGGCACCATCAGTAGTTATGAACTTGAACTGGAGAACAAGCAGCAGGGAATAACTTTATTGAAGAACATAAAATAAAAGAGAAAAAACTAAGAAACCATGGGTTAGTTCCCATGAAACACAGAGTTTATAGTCCTCGGTTAGACTTGAATCAGATCATTCTTCCAACAGAGATATGGAAGCAAATCCCTTTGGATTCCCTTCAAATAAGTGCTTTATTCTTTGACCATTGACTAAGAAAGGTCGATTATCTTCTCCAAACAACTCAACAACTCCATTAAATGAAACTCTAACAATGGTAAAGGGTCCTAACCATTTGGACTTCAACTTTCCTGGAAACAGCTTCAATCTAGAATTAAAAAGTAGGACCCTCTCACCAACCTTAAAATTCCTATTTTGAATGATTGAGTCATGAAAATCCTTTGTTATTTCTTTGTAAATTTTATCATTCTCATAGGACTCTCTTCTAATCTCCTCCAGATCACTCAGCTCTAGCAGTCTCCTCTCTCCAGTAGACTTAAAATCAAAGTTAAGAGCCTTCACTGCCCAATAAGATCTTTGTTGTAACTCCACAGGTAGATGACATGTTTTCCCAAAGAGTATCCTATATGGTGACATCCCTATAGGAGTCTTATAAGTAGTTCTATAGTCTCAAAGGGCCTCATCCAACTTCCTTGACCGGTCCTTTCTAGAGCTATACATTATTTTCTCCAAAATCTATTTGAGCTCTCTGTTTGAAACTTCTGCTTTCCCACTAGACTGTGGGTGGTAAGTAGTGTCTATCCTATGTGAGCACCCATACTTCTCCATCAAACCTTTGAACTTATAATTCTTTAAGTGAGTTCCACTGTCAGTGATGAATGCTCGAGGCACCCCAAATTTGGAAAAGATGTTTTCCTTGATGAATTTAACAACACTAGCAGTTGAATTGCTGGGCAGAGCTATTTCCTCAACCCACTTGGACACATAGTCCATAGCAACCAAAATGTAATCATTCCCATAAGTGGATGGGAATGGTCCCATGAAGTCTAAGCCCCACACATCAAATATTTCGACCTCCATAATACCTTTTTTGTGTATTTCCTACCTTCTACCAATATTCCCCAACATTTGACATTTGTCACTGCCAATAACCAGACTCTTAGCATCTTTAAATAGTGTTGGCCAGTAAAAAACAACCTATAGGACCTTTTGAGCAGTCTGTTCTCCTCCATGGTGGAAACCCCAAGGTGATGAATGGCATCTCTCAAGTATGGGAAAAATCTCATCCTCAACCACACATATTCTCAGAATCCCATCAGCACACCTCCTAAATAGAAGAGAGTCATACCAAAAATAATATTTCAATTCAGATATAATCCTCTTTCTCTGGTTGTGTGAGAAATTGTTGGGAATGAATCCAGCTGCCAGAAAGATGGAATAATATGTTAACCAAGAAGACTACTGCATAGAAGAAGAAAACAATTGTTCATCAGGGAAATAAGTATTGACCTCTTTTAGTTCCTTGGGGAATTTGACAATCGGGACAAGTGATCTGAAACTACATTCTTAGCCCCTTTATTATCCTTAATCACTAAATAAAACTCATATAACTGCAAGGTCCACCTCACGAGTCTGGGCTTTGAGTCTTTTTTAGCCAGAAAATACTTTAGGGCAGAATGATCTGTGAAAATTATAATCCTTGATCCTATCAAATACTACCTGAACTTTTCTAAAGCAAACATCACAGCATCCAACTCAATTTCAGTGGTGGAATAATTCTTCTGGGAATCATCTAGCAGCTTTCTTGCATAGTAAATAACATGTAATTTACTATCCTTTCACTTCCCTAACATAGCTCCTACTGAAAAGTCACTAGGATCACACCTAAACTCAAAAATAAGCTTCTAGTCAGGAGCAGTGATTACAGGTGAAGTAGTTAACTTCTCCTTGAGCAAATTAAAGGCCTCCAGACATGTCTCATCAAAGACAAAGGGTGTGTCCTTAAACAGTAGGGAGAAAAAGGTTCTAGTAATATTATAAAAGTCCTTAATAAACCTTCTGTAGAACCCAGCATGACCCAAAAAACTTCTAATTCCTTTGACATTTTCAGCTGGGGGAAACTTTTGTATAACCTCAATTTTATCATTATCGACCTCCAACCCCTTATTAGAAACTTTGTGACCCAAAACTATGCCTTCAGTGACCATGAATTGGCACTTTTCCCAGTTTAAGACTAATTTGGTCTCTTGGCATCCTTTTAACACTTGTTCCAAGATTTTCAGACAGTTCTCAAAGTTATCTCCCACAACAGAAAAATCATCCATGAACACTTCAATAATCCTCTCAATCATGTCTGAAAAAATTTCCATCATGAACCTCTGAAAAGTGGCAGGAGCACCACACAGGCCAAAGGGCATCCACTAGTAGGAAAATTTCCCAAATGGATAGGTGAAGGTGGTTTTCTATTGGTCCTCAGGTGCAATGGAAATATATTTGTAACTAGAATAACCATAAACAAAGCAGAAGAACTCATTCCCTTCCAATCTCTTTAACATTTGATCCAAAAATGGCATGGGGAAGTAATCTTTTATTGTGGCAGCATTAAATTTTCTATAGTCTATACAGACTCTCCATTTATTCACAACTCTTGTCTGGATTTTCTCATTATTTTCATTAGTGACCATTGTCACTCCACTCTTTTTGGGTACCACATGGACAGGACTAACCCAGGGGCTATCATAAATAGGAAAAAGTATGCCAGCATCAAGAAACCTAATCACTTCTTCTCTCAAAACATCCTTCATGTTGGGTTTGATTCTACTTTGGGCTTCTAATCTGGGCTTACACTCAGGTAACATTTGAATTTTATGCATACAGAAGGCTGGACTTATCCCTTTGATATCAGCAATTGACCAGCCTATGACTGACTTGTATTTCTTCAAAACACTAAGTAGATTTTTCACTTGAATCACCTCCAAGATAGATAAAATGATCACAGGAAGGGTGGAATTGTCTCTTAAAAAGGAATATTTGAGGTGGTCAGGGAGGGTCTTGAGTTCAAGGGTGGGTAGTGACTGGCTGGAGGGAAGACACTTGGGTCTGGGTGGCCCAAGGTCTTCATGATTCCTCTTGAAGAAGGTAGCAGAAAAGGCTTTTTCCTTAGTGAAAGATCTTCCAAAAGATATCTCCTCAAACTTAGACTCCTCTCTCGGGGTGATAATGTTCTCCAAAAAAACTCATATATGTTCTCCAAGAATTCTCCCTCATACTCATCAATAAATTCTCTCTCATTAATTAAGATAATCCCCAAGCAAGAGGTAGTAGGGATTTCAGGTTCACTATTGATTTCAGCTATCATTCTCAGAAACTCCTCATCCTCCTTATCAACACTACTCTCAGCAACTAACATATCATATTTGGGGAAAAATGGGTGGGTGGGTTCTTGAATTTTCTTAAACACATTGATTTCTTCTTTATGTTCACCCAAATTGAAAATCAGTTTCCCCTTATACATATCTATCACAGCTCCCCCTGTGGCCAAGAAGGTCCTACCAAGAATGATAGGAACCTCATAGTCACACTCCAAATCAAGGATAAGAAAGTTATCATGCAAAAAGAGTTTTCTTACTCCCACTAACAAATCATCGACCCTACCCACTGGATGAGTAATAGACCTATCAGCAAGTTGTAACACAACAGTGGTTTGTTGGGGAACTCCTAATCTCAGGTGCTGAAAAGTGAAAGTGGAATTAGATTAATACAACCACCCAGATCACACAAACAATTGAACTTACCACCTCTATCCCAAAAATGTGCAAGTGATGACAAATCTTCCTGGGTCCTGAAGCTTAGGAGGAATGTTATTCTACAGGACTACACTACACTATTCTGTTAAGCTATAGGTAGAAATTACTCTAATTTATTTTTGTTTGAACAAATTTTCTTGAGTTATTTTAGATATTATGGGCTTTGAATAAATGCTTCCAAGAATGGGATATCAATGTTCATTTTTTTAACTACTTTCAAAAATTTAAACAGTTCAGAATCATGAATTGGTTTCTTAATTCTTTGTGGCAAGGGGATTGCAGGGGGAAAATTCCTCACAATTGGGGGAATCTCTACAGTTTATTCTTCAATAATTTTCTTCCCTTTATTGTCTTTGTTTTTCAAGACATTTTCTTTGGGTTTTTGAGTTGGAATAGCAGGGACTAGAGGGATTCTATTGGTGCTATCCAGCTTTCCAGATTTAGGTTCTTTCATATTTGAGTTTCCATTTTTATCCAGTTTCTCATTTCTAGGATTTTCGGGTTCTTTCCTAGTCACTTGGTGAGTTTAGAGACCACTTATAGTGGTCATATCTATGGAATTATCCCTAGTATTGGCTTTAGTGCTACCAGGAAGCCTACCCTTTTCTCTATTAATAGCATCCCTAGGAAACTGCCCCATTTGAATTTCTAAGTTCTTCTTTCTAGCATCTATCTGAACATTATCAAAATCATTTTTGGTAGTTTTTTCATTAAACCTCCCTATCAACTAATGGAACATGTCTCTCAAGTCATCTTTTGAGTTGGATGACTTATCCTTAGGTTGGGGTTGGGGTTGGAATTGCTGCCTAGGAGGCTGCTGGAATCCAGGAGGGGCAGTATGTCAGAGGACTCCCTGCTCCCTCAATGACAAGTTTGGATGGTTCTTATACCCTTGATTGTAGGTGTTGGAAAAAGGATAATCCCTAGGCTACATCTGAGTTCCATATCCAGCAAAGATGAAACTCTCATGAGGCTGGACAGGCATATCAAAGTTTGGAAAACAGGTTTGAGAATGGCCATACATTCCATAGTGTTGGAACTGCTCCTTAAGGATTTGATGTAAGTTTTCATTAAAGAACCCAGCATCTTGGGCTTCATCTTAAGGAGCAGGGGCAGTTTCCTTTCTCACAATGGTTCTCCGCCTAGAGAATTTGTGCTGGGAATTTTGAGCTAAGGTGTTAAAGATCTTTTTGAGCTCCTCAGCAGTCCTATCACTAAAGTCTCCTCCAGAAGACTGATCCACAAAGGTTTGGTGGTAAGGGGTGAGACTATTGTAGAAGGTGTCCATAAGGAATTGAGGTGTACATTGATGGTTTGGATACTGCCTAAGAAAACCTTTGAACCTATCCCAAGCTTCATAAAAGAGTTATCCTTCATCCTGAAGGAATCCAGTTATTTTGTGCCTAATTTTATATGTCAACCTCCTAGGATAGAATTTCATTGTGAAGGCATTGTAAACTTGATCCCAGTTGACAAATATTTCTTCTTATAACTGTTGGAACCAAGACCTAGCATTTCCCTTGAGGTAGAAGGGGAAGACTATTTGTTTAATCTCTTCCTCAGTGAGACCCCTAAGTGGTATCTGCTGGAAACTACAATAGAAGGCTCTAATGAAGTCAAGAGATTCTCCACTAGGCATTCCATTGAAGGTGGGAATCTGTCTAAGCATGGATTGCTTGATCACGTAATTCCTAAACCTAGGAGAGAGTCAAATTCATGAAGGGTTACTATACACTGAAGGTATCAATAATTCTCTCAAATTGTGCCTCTCATCTATCTCATTCCCATGTGGGTTCATCATTCTAGGTTGGTTCAAATTCTCAGGAAGTGGGTTGTTCAAGTTTTCATTTCTCGTATCTTACATTTTGACCTTGTCATTGTTCTTTTTCACTTCCTTAAGGTGCTTATCAATTTCATGGTTACCATCTACTAAGTATTCAGACTTAGACCAAGTTTGCATGTAGTAGGTTCACAATTTTTTTTTTTTGAATTTCAATTTTTTTTCCAAATTTTTTTAGTGATTTTTTTTTATGATTTTTTTATGATTTTTTTATCTCTGAATTTTTGTTTGTTTTTTTTTTAAATTCACCTAGCCTCCCCAGCAACAGAACCAAAATTTTCATGCTCACGCATCCTTGGGCAGGGGCGACAAACTAAAATTTATAACCTACTTACTACTTAAGATAGTGGTAAGATAGGGTCGAACCACAGGGAGGCCTAATGTTGTGTTTGGCGATCTAAAAAAATAAACTAAACAAAAAAACACACCCGCAAAAACAAGAAAAGACAATTGGTGGTGGAAAAGTGGAGTGAATGTGATTTAGTGTGTGAAGAAGTGATGGTAAGCTACTGAGTTCTAGGGGATTAGACAAAGCAGTAAGGGAAATTTTGGTGTAAACAACCAATAGATGAGTAGGGGGAAAGTGCACTAGTCGATTTGATATTGCTTAGCCTTGTTCATGCACTTAAGTTTTAAAAATATGGATCTGACTATAAAATTAACTGGACAGATTTGTCATCTGGTTAGTTTGTGAGGAAATAGATCTTATAGACCTTCAACTGTAAAATTCATTCCATCCAATGGTGAAAAAAAGTCAGATGTCACCGGGATCAACTTTTTAGTTGAGTTCGGTGTGTCTCTCTCATTTGAGCATAACTCACTTGTCAGTGAGTTCCTAAAATTGAAATAGTTTTCATTATGGTTCAAACAAGATCGGTTTTCACTCGATCCTGTTGTTTTGAAAATAAAATCATGTGTAACCAATGAGAGAGATAATCCAATAAAATGTTGGGGCGCATGGATAAGACTAAACAAGTCAAATCAACCAGCTTATTACACTTGAATGAATTTAGTTGGACATAATGGTTGGTTTTAATTCAACAATATAATTAAAATCAATGTAGTTCATATTGAAATGATATGTATAAAAACAGAGCACAAGACAAATAAGGATGCTCGTCTCCCTGATCGAGCTCTCGAAAATTCCAACTCCTACTGCTTGATGGTAGATGCAATTATGGAATCCGCTCGATATCCCGCCCTGGGATTCAAGGTAAGAAAATGCTCTGATCTCTAACTATCTTTTCTCTAATCTACTCACGATGGAAAATGCTCAATGTAACTCTTTCTCTGCTGCCTATTCTCGATCAAAGCCCCACTTCCTTTTCTCCAGTTCCCTCTATCCCCAATGATGTTTTTGAATACTCCTGCTCTGCTGGATTAATCAATGCCTCTCCCACCTCATGTGCCTTCATCACCCATTCGAAGTCTCTGGAATCTCCCCCGAGGAGTTTCATGGCCTCCATGTGGAGCTTTCACTGCACTGCTTCCTCCCGTTCTTGTCACCGAAGTAATTTCTCTTAACAGAATGAAAAAAAATGCATGCGTGGTGAGCTACAATCTTCCCTGGAAATAGCAGATCCACGTGGTGCTATTTTATGTGAAAGTCACCCTCTTTTTATTGAACTCCAAGTGAGTGCATCCCGCCCCCTTCCACGAAATAAAAACATATGTGAGCTCAATAAAAAGTAACCTATATGTATAACTAAATAAATTTATACACTAAATATTAATATCACTACTTAAATTCATAATAACAACTTATTAATTTATATATATATATATATATTATAATATCTCAATTACTAGTAATATATATTTATTAACTATTTTATTTAATTAACACATATATTATTATGATATATAAAAACATATATACTATTATTATTAAACCTATTATTAATGTATAATATATGATATATATATATATACTATACAATATATATATTATATTATATGATATAATAAAATAAAAATTAAAAACTGAAGAAGAAAGAGAAAAAAACGAAAAGAGGGGGGGATTTGGTGATGGGGTAGAAGTAGGAAGGGTTTGGGGTTTGAGTAGAGAGGGATAGGGAGGGGTAGAGGGCATGTGGTGCGGGCAAGGGGCATGGTGGGGTTGGAGTTCCTCAGGAGAGGGGGAAAGTGAATTGGTGCGGCTCGGGTGGTGGGTAGGCGGTGCCAGCACACAGAGGCGGGTTAGGGTGATGAGGTTTAGGAGAAGAGGGAAGGCGACGGGGTTTAGGGATTCAACTGGGTGTTCCAGTAGAGTGGAAGAAGGTGGCTCCGGAGAGGTCTGATGGCTTCGGGTGGCATGCCGACGAGCAGGGCGAGCAGGCTGTTGTTGGTTCGATTAGTGCAGGCTTCAACTAGGGAATAAAGACGACACGGTGAAGGCAAGGTCACTTGTGGATTCAGCTTGAGAACGGGTGAGCCATGTTTTGTTTGTGCACAGGGGTGAACGGATCTGGAAGATTCGATTTTCATGAGTTCTCTATTTAGAAGAATTTTGGGGTTCATGGTTTTGATTAGGAATTTCATGCTGCTATTGGTTGATTCGTGTGTGTTTTTTTCTGATATCTGTTGCTTCTGCTTTGGATTTGTGTTATTTGATTTTCTAAAGTAGATTCCATGGTTTACTATTGTGATTGATTTGTGGTGGGGTTGGTTGTTGTATTATATCTCGCTACTCGTACCAGTGCTGGGAGTTACAGATGCGGCACTGCTTCAGTTGGTTCTTGGTGAGCTAGGAAGAAGGTGAGGGTGGTATGGGGTTACGGTGAGACACGCACCGTGAGGAGGGTTTGTTGTGTCATCATTTCTGAAACGGTGGCATAGACACCGTGAATGGGGTGGGGATTACGGTAGCAGGATGATTCGGTGGGGCAGTAATTCTTGAAATATAGTGGCACCGTGATGGAAAATGTGAGATAGTAACTGAGGTGGTGTGTGGGGGCACCGGTGGCACCGTTATGTAAACGGTGTGACGTGCCACTGTGAGTACCTGCAAATTAAAAACAATAGATAAATTAATAATTTAATAAACCTAAAATTAGATTAATAAATTAATAAATTAAATTAAATAGAATGGAATTGAAAAATAAATAAATAATATGAAGTTAAATAATAAAATTAATAATACATTATTTAAAATAATAAATTTATTTGGGTTAAAAATGATAAACTAATTAATTAAAGAACTGATAAAATACATTAAAGAATAAGAAAAATTAATTAAATTAAATTAAATTGTTAAACTAATTAAATATTTAAGAATAAAGTGATTTATTTATTTCCAATTAGACCAAATAAAAGATTAATTAAATTAATGAATTGATAAACTAACTTAAATGAAAAATTATAAAAAATCAAAGAATAAAAAATAAAAGTCAAATTCAAAAGAATTGATTTAATTTAAGAATTATCAATAACGAAAATAATACACATTAAAACGCCTGTTTTAAACTAACAGCTGGTTATTTTACACTGCTAAGTACAAAATCACATTAATTATCAATTACTTACTAAAAACAATCATTTTGGTATAAAAAAGTCAATAAAAATACAAAATGGATGTGGAAAAGAGTGTGAAAACACTTCCACATCACCTGCCTTTCTAAAATCATATGTAAGCCATTCCTAATTCAATATTTACAAAGGTTCTATCACCCAATAGGTAACCATAATCCATGTCACATCATCAATTGAATCAAAATGGATCCAATGAAGAATCCAACATAGGATTATCATAATTCTATGAAATTAATTAATTATTGTGTACATGTGTTAATATTGCATATAATTCACAATTGAAAATCAAACCATAATGTAGAGATTTAGACCCACTACCTTTAACTAGTGAAGTACACAACATTTCCAACAGAAAATGAAAAACAAATCAAAGGTGCAGAAGATCAAAAGGAGAACCTAGATCAAAACCAATCAAGATCAAAACCAAAAATGACTATAGTCAAGATATTACACTAAAATAGTCAGAGAACGATGGAATAGAAAGGAAAACAAAACATAACCACTTATCTGGTGATCAAACACACAAAAGGGACATCCAGAATGGAGTGTGGTGATCCAAAATCACCTAGAATCTTCCCTAGGGTCAAGACAGGAAGGTTTCATATGATATGAATGAGGAATTATCCGAAATGCATACTTTAAAACCACTTCTTGGGAAATTACATTATGTGTATTTAATCTACATGTCATGTATTTTTTTATAAGGATGCACTAAAAAAACCCATTGCCTCAGCTGAATATTAAATTCACCCAAATATTACACAAAATGAAATTGGTTCATGATAAGTAACCACTTCACATCATGAATCATCACATGAAGTAAGTATTGTGGATTTTATATATCGTGTAACCCATTTACACCGCATTTAAATGTACTAAAGATAGTTTTAATCCAATTTTACTTATAAAAACCCTTACCCCCTTTAAGACTTCACAACTTACCAAGAACCATTTGTAACACTTGACCCATTTATACTTGAACTCCATTAATTAAAATAGAATCCCAAAACCACTCCTTTCATGGATCCTATCTGGTTTTCTCAAGTTTCCTCACGACCCATGTCTGTATTTATTAAAACAAACAGACATCCATGACAAAACACAACCACCAAGGTTTAAAGATATGGAAAAACCTAACTAAAATAATTTTAAAAAAAAACTTAGAGAGAGATGTTCCTGAAAAAAAAAAGACAGGATCTTAAAACCTCTCCACTATATAATAGATCATATTTAAGCTACTCTAAGCATCATTGTGGGATATCATCATACAATTCTAGAAACTAAGATCACATATCAAACTCCCTATCCTAGTTTTTCTCCTAAAATTACCCATGTTATCACTTTACTCGAACCAATGGTATATTATTACCCTTGATATATCTCTCACTATAGTCCATGATTTGTATCGGATGATCCATAAGGGATGAATCTATATTAATACTGATGCCTGCTACGTCTAATATGTGAGAAGGTTTAAGATGATATCTATGAAGTTGTGACATGTGAAACACATCATGCATTGAACTGTTGCATTGTGGAAGGGATAAATGGTACACCATTAGACAGACACTTGACACTATCTCAAATGGCCCAAAACACCTAGGTGCTAGCTTCCACTATTTCCTCATAAGGAATTATCCCAATCTGGGAGACATCTAAAGGAAAACACGATGACCAACCTTGAAATCCAGAGGTTATATCTAATTGTTAGCATAGAATATTTCCATTCTCTACATGTTCGCCAACCGTATCCTAATCAACTGAACCTGCTCAAATGTCTCCTGCATGAGACTAGGTCTAACAAGTGTTGACTCGCTATCCTCTAACCAATAAAGAGGATAATGGAATGGTCTTCTATACAAAGCCTCAAACGGTGCCATCTACATTCATTCCTAGAATATTTTACTATATGTGAACTCCACAAGTGCCATATATTTCTCCCATGAATCACCAAAACCGAAATCATAGACACAAAACATATCCTATAGAACCTAAATAGTCCACTTAGACTGACTGTCGGTTTGAGGATGATAGGTTGTGCTCAAAAGGACCTGAAATACCAAATCCTTATGAATACCATGCCAGAACCATGATGTGAAACAAGGATATCTATTAGAAATGATACTCTTCAAAACATCACACAATTGAACTACCTCACGCATGTAAAGACTACCCAGGTAATCAATTGTAGAGGTTTCCCTGATATGAATGAAATGGGATACCATCATTAACTGGTCCACAATCACCCATAAAACATCATTCTTACTGGTTTTCCTAGGTAATTCTATCCCAAAATTTATAGTTACATCATCCCATTTCTACTCAGGAATGACTAATCATTTCAAAAGCCCAGCAGGCCTCTGATGCTTAGCTTTCACCTACTAACAAGTGAAACATCTCACCACAAATGATATTAACTCCTTCTTTATTCTAGACCAACACTATTTTCTATTGATACCACAATACATCTTTGTCAAATCAGGGTGTACCACCCATCTAGAAACATGAAACTATTTCATTAGCTCCTCATGGAATCTCATAGGAACCCACACTTAGAAATAGAAAATAAGGGAATTCCGACCACCAAGAGACCATATTTATGGTTTCTCTGCACCATATAATTTGTCTCTCAGAACTGATCCCTTTAGATCAGATAACTTATTTCTCTTGAACTAGTCCAAAAGAAGAGATATAACAGATGTCTAAGTTAGATCTACTCATCCCTCAAACTCCTGAACATCTAGATGCATGTCTACAAAGAGGGTAATCATCCACCACTCCTCAAAATACTCCTTCACTACCTATTTTTTCATGCTTTGAATGAATGCATCAACAACAACATTTCCCTTGCATGGTGTACAATCCAACGCGAAGCCAAAAGACTGTATATACTCAACCCATCTCCACTACTGAAGTTTTTGGTCCTGCTAAGAAAAGATGTACATGAGGCTCTTGTAGTCTATGTATACCAAAAAACTCTTACCCATAAAAAACTTTCTCCAATATGTCATGGTATATTCCACCACCTATAACTCTATATTTTGATTTGGTTAATTCCTCTTGTGCAGTATTAGATTCCTTGATCCATAAGAAACCACTCGATCTTCCTACATCATAACTACTCCAAGTCCAACTATGGATGTGTCACAGTACATGGTATAGTGAGGATAGGTATTGAGGTCACCCTTCCTTTCATATCCTAAAAATATCTCTCACAAAACTTTGGCCGAAAAATCACTCCCTTCTTGGTCATTCCTGACATCGATGCTACTAGATGGGAGAAGTCATGGATAAAGCACCAATAATAACCTAACAAACCCACAAATCTCTAAATATCAAAAAAAATCTTGGGTTGAACCCAAGATACCATGTATACAACCTTCTCTGGGTCTATAGTCCCTCTTACCTCTGAGATGACATGGAAATAGAAGTAAACTTTATCAATATAGAAACTACATTTGGTTAGTTTGGTGTAAACCTGATGATATCTCAATGTACTCATGATGATTTCAAGATTTTGGGCATAATAATCTACTAAATGGGATTGAACTAAGATATAATGGAAAAAAACCACCAAAAACTGGTCCTAAAAAGGATGAAATATTCTATTCATCAAGGCCAAGAATACCATCGGTGCATTAGTCAACCTAAACAGCATCACTACGAATTCATACAATCTGTGCCTCCTCCTAAAAGAAGTCTAAGGTATGTATGATGGTATCACCCTTAATTTTTTGTATCCTAATCTCAAATAAATCTTGGATAAGATCTTAGAATCTCAGAGTAGATTTAAAAAATCATTGATACATGGAAGAGGGTATTAGTTCTTGACCATCATTTGGTTCAATATCTAATAATCCACACATAAGCATAAGGAACCATCAGCCTTTTTGGAGAAGAGAACTGGATACCACAAGGTGATGTACTAGGCTATATGAAACCTTTATTTTCTTGATCTTCCAACTGAACCAAGAACTCTAGAAGCTCTACTAGTTCCATTCTGTATGGAAGAATTGTAACTGGAACTGCTCCTTTCACTAACTAAATCCTGAAATCTATCTCTCACTCAAGAGGTAATCTATATAACTAAATAGGAAAGATGTCCTAAAAATGATCTAATACTGGAGGAAAATAATCTTGCTTCATTCCACCATCATATAGAGAAAGGCTGATTATTTGACCCATGAGATAATCTAATCTGCACTGAATTGTTCCCGCATGACCAGTTTGAAGATTCCACTCACCTTGGTAAGAATATATTCCACCTTTATGAGATATAAGGTAAACCTTATTCCTATAATAGTCGATATGAGTCTGGTATAAAACTATCCAATAAATACCAATAATCAAATTAAAACCTATCATTTCTAGCATAAATGGTTCCCAAAAGAAATGATAACCACCAATCTATAAGGAACACATCTTGCAACATTTGATATTCTCTGACCGCACTCCCAAAAGTGTATTTATGGTTAAAGAACCATCCAATATTTTTACAACTCAGACCAAACCATTTGAAAAAAGAGTAGATATAATGGTTTTTTATGCTCCTATATCAAACAAAATGTAAGTTAAGGTTGATGATACAAGAATCGTACCTTTTATGGTAGAAGGTCATGTATCCAAACTAATTGGAGTAAACTATATAGCATGCAGTTGGATCACCCCTCTACCCAAGGATCAATTATAACTCCCCTGTATTGTTCCCTCTAAGTGTTAATTCCACTTTAGCACTGGGGTACCATGTTCCATTCCTTGACCTGAATGACCAATAGAACTCCAACTTCCTACATGTTGATGGCTACCTAAGACCCTTATAGACTCAGGTTCCTGTCCTGATCCCCTACCACTATTATACTATGGAAAGTTCCAAAAAACCTTTTTAAGATAATTCATACTACTATAGACACAACACTCAACTGTGGGGTAAGGACACGGTGGGTTTTTGTGGCCAAACTTGCTATAGTGATAGCACAGCAATGGAACATGTTCCTAAGATAGCTGTCCACTTCTCTGGTTTCTCTACCCACTGCTAACTTGGTAAAAACTATGATAGTAGCACTTCTTACTACCTAAAGAATAGGTCCCAGTTCACCCTATTGAAATATCTAGGTCATTGCTCAGGGCCACTCTCAGATTCCCCTCATTTATGAGTGCCTGATTCATCACATCCTCAAAACTTCTCAAATGAAAAAAAAATCACCTATATAATGATATCAAAATGAAGAACATCCTAAAAATATATTTTTCTAAATATCTCATCAGCTGCTAAAGACAACATAAATCTTTATAGGTTGTTGAAACATTCAGCATAGTCCAGCACTGGCATGCTCTCCTATGTCAGATGCATGAACTCAAAAACCTTATCATCCCCCAACTTCTTAGGATATAAATGGATCATGAACTTTTTCTCAAAGTCCTTCAAAGATAACTCCACCTGCTACCCTGCCTACTCCAAAATTTCTCACCAACACTTGGCTTCTCCATGAAGCATATATGCACCAAGATTCACCCTCCCATCTACAGGAGTCTCAAGGTGCTTTAATATCATCTAGAATAAATCGATCTAGAACTAATCTACAAAGGGGACTCCCTCCTTAGTGAACATAGGTGGATACTTCTGCTGAAACTCTCTTCTCATAAATCAAAGGTACGGTTCAAATAGTGTCCCTCTCCATGAATCACATATCCCTCAAAAATATACTGTGAAGATGAACACCCATCTGATCATTATGAACTATGGGAATCTCCAAATCAGTTATGTTAGGATAATTCTAATTTCCACTCTCCTAATTATAAATTCTAAGATGACAAGTAGTAATTTTCTCTAAATAAAAATGGACACCTTAGAGCACACGGTAACAATAAGGTCAACCTCAACAGGAGGCTAAAACAGATAACTACTAGCTCTTGGTCTCTCTAAACATGGATTAATAAGTTATTTAGCATGAAATAATAGTTATTTCATTTCATTTATCAGGTATAACAGATATATCATATCATAGTCTATATAGGAAATATATCACATGCATATAAGTATATCCCTATCATGAACCATGTATGTCAGTATATATCTCTATGTGCCAATAATGGTGCATGCATAAATATCTCACACCATAATATACCATGAATATAAATCTCAAGAAAAAATAACATCACACAACATATGAATCACCCAAGGTGAAATTACACCAAATCGTAAAAAGTGAGCATCATGAACAACAATCTCATACCTGGGCACTTAGGTTATCCCTCATAGATGGGTTAGCTACTCCCATGCACAATCTCCTTACCAAGTCCCAACACATCCTAGTCACCTTTCTACCTTTCCCAAATATTAAATAAAAAGATAATAAAACCTTCTCCTTTGATACCACTTTGTGACATCCCCCAATCCATCACTCACTCACATGGCCAAAAATGGTTGGTTACGAGACCTCAAGAGCACCTCCCCATTTGCTAGAGGCTACTGACTAGCAGTGAGGGTGTGATATGTATAGTGGGAAGACTATACCCCTGGTATAAAGTTTCATATAGTATAAATAATTTATATAAAAAGAATAAATCAAAGTAATATACATAAAAAACTGATTAACATAACTAGGAAAATAAAGGAGAAACCAATATACCAAAAATGTGGTATTAGGTAATGATAGGATGATATGTATCTAAATTTAAAACTAAAAACATTACAAATAAAAGAGTTGTCTAACACAAAATAAACCCAAAAAACTCTAGTCCCTAACCCCATGTCAAACCTATCTCCTAACTCTAGACCATCTAGAAAGAAATAAGTTAGCAATAAGGTCCCTTTCCCTTGTCCAAACCTTGCTTCTACCAAATCTTCATGGGAACCAAAGCATAGATTGAATAGGGTGTGATTAAAACTCATTGGGTCAACACAACCATGTCTAAAAAACCAATATGATAATAATTTCATGCAATAATGCGATAAATGAGTGTATTAATTAATTCAACAATTAAATAAATACGATAATAACCCGCTTCAGCACCATGCCATAATATATATGATCATGTCTCATAACCATGCCAACCACAACCATATACCCATGGTAAAACATAACCTACCTCGACATCATGCTGGAATGTCTCTAAGAATGTCTCCCAACTATTCCAACAACAACCATATACTCGTGGCATAACAAATCACTGGTCCAAGACTACTATATAAGCATCATAGCATGTGTCAGGGCCTTGCCTAGTATATAATCATATCAGTTTGTGCTAGGGAATAGCTCGTTATATAAGAATATCAGCATGTGTTAGGTCATTTCCGGATATATAATCATCTCATCATGTGTCAAGGAATAACCTAGTATATAAGCATCTCAGCATGTCTCAAGGCATAGCCCGGTTTATAAGCATCTCACCATGTGTTAGGTCATATCCCGATATATGAGCATCTCATCATGTGTCACAAGTTCATATCAAAAAGTTAAGAATATCACAATATGACCACATAAAACCAAATTGTTAATTCTGTTAATTACCATTTGTCTTTCAATTTACCCATTATTTCAATTAATCAACGAATATATATCAAGCAATCACCTGAATCACCTATCATCAAAAAATCATATGTAATTCATTGAAAATTCACTATTTTCAAAGGTTCACTCACTAATAGGTATCCATAAACTAGGTCACATAGTAAATTGAATCCAAAGGGATTCATCAAAGAATAAAAAATTAGATTATCATCATTATATTCAATTAATTAATTATTGATCACATGAATTAGCTTTGTCACAATATTTCATATACTTATCAATTGAAAATTAGTCCATAAGGTTAAGAATTAGGCCCCACTATGTTTGACTGGAAAAGAATTCAATGCTTCCAATAGAAAACACCAACAACAGTGAAGGTGAAAAATATCAGAAGGATAACCTAGATCAAAACTGATCAAGATAAAAACCAACAATGACCAGGGTTAAGATATTACACCATAATGGTCATAGAACAGTGGAATGGAAACTAAAATAAAGCATAACCACTTACCAAGGGATCGATTTCACAAATAGGATGTCCAAAATGAAGATAAGTACTTCAAAATTACCTCTAAGCTACCCTAGGGTCGAGAGGGGAAGGTGGCATGTGAGATGAATGAGGAATCAGCCATATGGAATACTTTAAAACTACTCCTTGATTAATTACATGGCGTGTAATTCATTTATCTATTGTGTATTTATTTTTATAATGATACGTCAAAAACCCATCACCTCAGCTGAATATTAAATTTTCCTGAATATTACACAATGTGTAATTGGTTCACGACTTGTAACCAGTTCACATGATGAATCAGATTGTGACAGGAGTCTTCTATATTTTACAAACTTTGTAACCCATTTATACAGTGTGTAAATGTCCTATAAATAGTTTTAAAACTAGTTTCTTTAGAAAAATATTAACCCCTATAAGACTTCTCAACTTACCAAGAACCCTTGGTAACACTTGACCCATTAATACCTAGACTCCATTAATTCAAAAAGAATCTTCAAACCGCTCCTCGCATGGATCATCTTTGGTTTTCCCAATTTCCCTCATAACCCAAGTTTGTATTTAATCAAAAGAATATATATCCATGATTAAACATTACAATCATGGTTTAAAGACAAGGAAAAACTCAACTGAAATAAGTTTAATGAAAAACTCAGAGAGATATATACCTATAAAAAAGATGGGATCTTACATAAAGAAAAGATAATCCCCAGATATATCAATCCCTAAGATATTCTTGATCATATAGGGGTGGTATCTTATCACTCGGTCCTTCCATTGAACCTCTCTCAAGTTCACAATGTGTTCCATATATCTCTTTTGAGAAAGTACATACTAGATCCTTCACATGAACTAAACTCAAAGGTTAAAACATTGGAGAATGGTATTTATTATAAATAAAAACCACTATAAATATTATAATTATAGAGATAAATTTCTATGAAACAATACTACTCACTTAGCTAAGTTTCTCTAGAGGAATCAGAAATTTGAGGAAGCAACATAGGAAACTGAGGATGTGATATGTTAGTGGAATCCTTATTTGTTTATATCATAGTGATGTAATTTCAAGGGTTAAATTAATATAAGGGTTAAAATTTAACAACCTTATATTTTATGATATATTTATTTTTAAATAAGTTTTATTTATTTGATAGCTTTCTTTGCATACAATGCCAGTTTAAACAAACCGTGATATACAATTGAAATATTATTATTAAATATTATAGTTATCACTTAGTCATTAGATTGGTAAGTATGAATACTACCAACTAAATTATGAGAAATTATTTTTTACACATGTATAAAATGAATTCATTGGTTATCAATTGGTTAAAAATAATATAAAATCATTTTGAGGTAAAAAAGAGATTTTTTTTAAAAAAACTACTTTAATGCACGCAATGTGTTTTTATGTTAATAAATTAAATTATTAACTATTGATGGATGATATTAATGGAATTTATATATAATATATTAAATATAATAATTTAAAATTAATTTAATGTATTTTACTAGGTATGGAATAAGAATAAATTATATTTATTTCTTAAAAATGAATTTTTTTTTCTAAAAATTATTTTTGTTTCATTTTTCACAATTATTTTAAAATGAACTTTTACCACTTATAGAAATTTAATTAGATAAAATTTGGTAATGATTTCAATTTCATTTTTGGTCATCATGAATATTAATTGATTAAAATTTCATTACTACGGTAAAGGTTAAAAGGGTTAATGAGGGGTTGAATTAAAGATATAAGGGTTAAAATAACCTTAAAACTTATCAAAATATTATTGGTTAATTGGATTTATACCAAAAATTATATTATATTCTAATTTGGGTTTATTTGGTTCCACATTCACTTGAATATGACTATATTATATTTTAATGTTTTAAGTATTTTTAAGCATGTCACTCCTCTCACTTATAAAAGGGTGACTCATATCCTCTCTTCTCCACACCACATGATCCCTTTATCTTGACCAATATCTCACTAAATTCTCTCCAAAAATCCCTATCCATGACCTTGAGGTTCTTCACTTCCCAAAAGTCTCATCCAAGAAGCGTTAAGGTTCTTTTCAAATGAGGATATTTGAAGAAGAGATATATGTTCTTTCTAATCTTTTACATGATTATTTCTTCTTAAAATTCCACCAAAGTTTATATTACCATATTAACATAATGGAATAATTATCTTTAATATAATTAGATTTTTTATGTTAATGGTATATCAATTTTCTATCTCTTTCTCATCTTTTGGAAATGGATAATGTTTCTCATGTGGACGTGTGGACTACAACAACCACAAAGCGATGTGATTCATTTTTCATTTCATATTTGTATATCTAGTCATGAGAATATATTTAATTAATATATATGTTATTTATGATATAATTATAATTCTATAATGGGGAATTGTTATTTACATTTATTTTATTCCATCCATCAAAAAGTGGAAACATCACTCTTGCATACATACGGACTATTATCTCCATCAGGCGATGTAATTCATTTTTCATCACTGCTTTATATGAATGGTTATAAAAGTATTTATAATTAATAAATATGTTAATTATTACATGGATAATATTCTATATATGTTGAAACCATGACCAAGGTGCATATACTGAAACCATAGAACTGAAATATACATGGAAAACATATCAGTTTTCACCTGAATGTTCATTTTAATAAAGAAGTATTAATAAAAGGAAAATAAAAATATATATTTAAATGATAAATAGTAATTTATTTCTAAATTTTTTTATTTAATAAATTTATAATAAATATATATTTATTATATAGTATTTTTTAATGCATATGAAGCATGACAGGACATGGGGTAAGGATTTATGTTACAATCTCATTTATTTTCTAGATTGACTATGTTAAATTTCCATTGAGGGAAATTATATAATTTGTATCCTTTAAACCCCATTTATTTTTTTCTAATATATTTATTCCTATAAATTTAAGGTATTATTACCCTTTCCCTCTCATTGGTACTTACAAATATTGGATTTTTTTTAAGAAAACCCGACCTTATTTCCTCTTTGGTGGATAAAACTTTTCTTCCATGTCCATGTTCTTTAAAATGTTTTCAAGAATTTTCTTTTCTATGATGAAATGAAAACTTTTTAACTATATTTACTTTCCTTTAAAAAAATTTAAAAATAATTTTTACAATGTTTTTCTAACAGGTTACTCCAAAAAAAAATTTGTATTTTCAAAAATGTCACTTCATGGTCAAGTGAGAACCAAACAAGCAAAAAAAAGCACCAAGCAAAAACACCATGAAAAATAAGGCAAAAAGAAGGTTGGCCAAGGAACCCAGTCCAAGACCATACCCATCCTAAAAAAACTGAGTGAACAATTTAGAACCCACATCCATCTGTCACCACCCTGCATACACCCATGTCACCCATCACCCTACAACACTATATGATAAATCACCTCAAAGCCAGCCACCGCGAGCAGCAACCCAGTCTCACCCAACACCACTATAGGTTCCACATGGGACACTAGCACTAGAAACACCAACCAAAGAGCACCGACATTTCACCAGAACCACAATCTGATTCACCTTCGCCATTGGAACTAGATGCTGGAAAAACACATGGGATAGACACTGCCTCACCAAACTAACCAAAAACAAAACCCCCAATCATGCCGACATACCAGAAGCCATGAGAACCACCCAAATAATCATGGAATCCATCGAAATTGACCAAAGTGGAGTCTTGGGGGAGGTATCTAGGATAAATGGAATAGGAGACTAGAGAATAGAGGACCCACGCTGAAGAAACAAACAAGGAACTAGAAAAAAGTCAGCAATGAGACCAAAAATGAGAATTGAAACCTACAAATGAGCCATCAGGGGAGAGCGAAATGCAGAGGATCATTGATAAATCTCTATACCATGGGACCATAGGAACGATAGACTAGAGGCACACCATATAGAGGAACAAACACAAACATCTCATACAAGCTGGGGGAAACGAGGGAATAACAGTAAAGGGAAGGCTTCTGGGCCCGAGCATTCCTAAGGACTCCCTCTAAGACCTCAAAATGACTCAAGAAGAAGACGAAAATCTTTCCTCGTTCTAGCTCATGAATACCAACCACCAAGTAGAGAACCCAACAGATTCAGACCACAAATGAATGAGGTCATTGCAGGGGATATCAAAGAGGCCACCATACTGGTTTCGTTAGAGGGTGACATCGGTTTTCTAATGGGTTATTTATGAATTTTTACAAAAACTGTGAAAGGATTTTTTTGTTTTAACATTTACCACATGAATGTTTTTTCCCAACATCATGACTATTATTTTATTTTAATATTACTTTAAAATTTTCCATGGATACTTTCAAATAAAATATTATTCACATTATTTTTGTATTTTTTATTTTTTTAAATATAATGAAAGATCAGGGTATTTTCCCTATTTTAAAATAAATATTCAAATTCTATTTTAAAGGTAATTTTCATATATATAAACACCCTTTTATATTTATTATCTTCATTAGGATGCGATCTAATGATACCATCCATGTACTCTCTATGTATGGATTAAGATTATGTGATGATTAATTGGATAATTATTGATATCTCATTAGAAAATATGAACTTGAATGGGTAGTGGACCCAATTCAGTAAGGGGTTATGTCCACTATGATAGTCTTGATATTGAACCTTGAATAAGGAAATGGTACAATGTGAAGTGAACCCAATCCTCTATGGGACTTTTTCTATAATGATTGTAATGGAAGTGAACCTTGAATAATGAAATGATTTTCAATGCTTTTAATTGTTCCAAAATTCCTATGACATGTTCTTATGCTTATAATATGATCTCATTAATCATGGTTGATAAAATATGATTCCTCACTCTTATAATTCATGTCTTTTGAAATGTAAAGCTTTATGCTATGACTCGTGATTTATGATCTTTGAATAATTGGGTACAAAATTTGTAAGTTATGATCATGATATCATACTATTATGTTTATCTTATGCTTTCATATGATCATAGATTAATATCTCCCATGTTTCCCTTAGTGAGCATCTGATCCCACCCTTACTTATATTTCCTTTCCCCAAGTTATGAAGAAAGGTTTTAAGTAGGATATGTCTGATAGGGGTACTATGAGAGAAGAAACTTTCAGGATATTCTAAATATTAGAAATGAAAAATGTTGATTATGTATCTAGTCTCTAAATTCATTAAACCATTATAGTCCTTAGGTATGTATTATTGTGAAATGTATTGAATATTAATCTAAAATTATGTTTTATTTTTGTAATTTATGCACGAGTCACCTCAAAAATAAAATGTATACATTAGATAGATGTCATCTGACTACATAACATTTATTTAAAAATATTTTCATAGCACTTTAAGGTTCTCATTATAGTGGGGAACTATTATAACCTTTCAATGTAGAAAATATACTAATGAAATTATCTCATTAGTTTTATGTAGAATAATACTCATCATATAATAAGATATTTTCTAATAAGATATTTAAATATTATATTAATCAAAAGTAAAAATTTAGTCGGTTTTAAGGAACAAAATATAAGATACTCCCATTTTTACTTATGTCAGTTGTTAACTATACAGTTATCTCTCTCATGATAAACATGGTTATGTTGAGTTAGGTGATAACTGATGGGCCTACCATGTTCTGGTGGTTGTTTAACTTATTTAAAATTTACCCCTATAAAAAAATCCATCAATATATGATCTCATTGAGTAGTAACCTTTTTTCCTTTGTCAAAACTTAACATCTTGGATAAAACCATATCATGGATCAAATTTTGTTAAACTTATTCTTAAGCTACATCAGAATTCATGATGTAATTGGTCTATATAGATATATAATCACTAGTTGTAATAATTATTTCATAGTTTTTACCTTATCATTACTATGATACTAGATAAAATTTATCTAATGAAAGACAAGTTTTATATCCCATTTCAAAAACTAGCTTTCCCACTTCCCTAATAACCAAGAACTCATCCATTTCTACTTTCTCAAGTTCTATCAGATAGTTCTAATTGTAGGTTTGTGTAGTTCTGCTATTTTTTTATATTCACCCTCTATGATTTATGAATAAAAAATATTAAACCCCATTAAATATCATGGTATGTGAGATATAGTCCAAATTACTCTTAAGAATATGTATTTTATTCATCACAATAATCTCCTCCAATTTTCTCCCACATCTTGGATATATTTCATACCATGTGACATGAGAAATGATTTGGTCTTGAATCATTCCACCTTGTATTTTTAAATGCCTTGTAAATTTCTGTATTATGACTTAATCTAAGAAGCCTCAAAGATCTATGTTTATAGATATTATTTAGTAGAACTTGGTTCACAACTTTAATCCATTATTAAAGAAACTATCCCTAGTATTAATTAACTATAATACTAATCATTTGTTTTATATATTTTACCAACATATCTATTTGAGAAAACCATGGCTCTCCTACTGACCACTTATAGACACCTGAAATACATTCATTATAAATGAATATTCTATAATAATTATGATCACTTCAATAAATTAATGGATCTCTAAAAAGTATATACCTTATTGGAATTATTTAGTGTCAATAACCCTTATGGTTTCTTCATATAGACATATTCTATGAGGTTTCCTCCAAATAAGGTAGTCTTGACATCCAATAACCTAATATAATTATCGTAGAAGGTGTATATGAAAATTAAAACTAAAATATATTTCATCACAATGATTAGTATAAGGTTTTTGAAAAAGAATATTTCAAAAAGTCACTTGAAACCTTCAATAACCAATCAATCCTTTTTGGTACCATCTTGTAACATCCTTGTCTAGTTTGTCTTGAATACCCACAAACAACTTTAAATCAACTAAAGAAACTACCAAAATTGAAAATAGAGTTTGGTATAGAAAATAAAAATATGAATTCATATGATTTTGGGACCAAATTGACCTAAATACCATGAGATGTGGTGAATCAGGGAATGTACCAGTTTGGAAGCTTTTTCTATTTTTCCTTGGTCCTTTTATCTATATGATCTTATTCCTGTGTTAGTAGGACTAAAATATCTCATTTTTAAACTCATTGATCACAAAAAATAATAATAATAAATATAGAAAGTAAAGAACACAAAAAAACAAGGATTTCATATGGTTTTCCACTAAGGGATAATCTAATGGGAATACACATGATGTTGTATTGTTGTACCACAATACACTATACTCATTTTCAGATGATACTTTTTTAGGTTACGGTCACTCCTTGACAAGGCATACAACCTGAACTGGTTCTGGAAATACCCACTAATGATTAAATGGTCACACCTTCTCCTCTACACACTAATTTTGTAAATTATTTCCCTATTTATAGATGTGAGGGTCTATTAAACTAATTTTGGGATATAATAGTCTCTATTTATTTAGTGTGAGACTTCGCTTGCATCATATCTCCTTATTTTATGATCCTTTGATCTTTATATTGATGAACTCTTCCCTCTTTGATGTTGGAAGAGATAAATTACTCTATGTGAGAGTTGAGCTTTTCTATTTAATGATATCATAGCAGTAGTGATTTATTCTCTAGATGAAGATCATTCCAAATCTAGATTTTCCTTTTTCACTCTCCTTCTTTTATAGCTAGGTATATAAAGGATATACATTATCCTTATTCTATTGAGGAATCTCTTTCACTAAATCGGATGTTTCAATGAATTCCACTATGTATATCTTCCTTCTCTTCTCATAAATTCAAATTTTCAATTCAGTTTATCTCAATTTTTTCAAAAGTAATAAAAATTAGTTTTATAATCTATCATCCATCCAACCCTTAATATAAGGATTGGGATAGATTATCCTTCATTAAAATATAAATGATTATTCTAGGTGTAACATAAGAATTATTTTTTTCATTAAGTGTTAAATAATCCAAATAAATTTCTTAAATTTCAAGAAAAGCTTCCTTATTTCAATTTACCATCGAAACTGACAGGTAATTTAGAAACCACCTCTTCAGGAAATAATCTCACTCATCATGGCGTGGTCTTCATGGAATCATCCATTTTGGGTAATGATATTATTTATTGTTACATGATCTAAATTAATAATAATATCCATAATTTTTATCCTAATATCTTCACTTTTGATTCTTGTGCATATTTTGGTGCCATTCCTCAAATCTTCTCAACCTTCAGACCTGTTATGGATTGGTTTACTAATCCACTATTTAATGACCTATAATATCATAAATAAAACATATTTAATTATGTTAAAAATATAAACTTCATAGTGCATCCAATAATTTATGGCATGGTATAATAATTCATGGAACAAACCTCATATTTCTCATGACAGGTTGTGGCATAATCATCATCCATGGAATGGACATCCCGAAACTTCTAGAACCACTAAATCTAGTATGAATTCCCTTTGTGATTCATCCATCATCTAGTTACATGGTCCTATTTATTTATATATTATGATCACATATATTACACCATGGAATGTCCTATATAGCACAAGTAACTTAAATCCCCCCAAAATATTCCTTACCATATTTGTGGCATGGAATCCTATGTTGTGGTGTGTAATAAAAAATTCAAAATTTAGAAAATTAAGAGTCTTATTTTTTTGTCATGTTAAGTCTTATGAGTTTTTGTTTCCTTCAACAGTTATACAATTTCTAATATTTATACTTTTTGAAATTACCATAACTTCCATGGCATGGGATTCTTTAAATATCCAGTGTGCTATAAATCATTGAAATATCTTTGTGGTGTAACACATTCCCTCATGGAATATAGAACACTTATAAAAAATAATAAAGGATCAAACCATTCATTTCAATTAAAAATATTCGAAACTAGAATTTAAATAATATATATTTTGTGAATTTTACATATTATATAAATTTTGAATCATGGTGTGGTGATTTCTATCATACCATGATTTCTACCACCTATATATAAAATAAAACTCATCCTTATAATTTCAACTTCATTTCATTATCAACCTTATTTAAATAAATTCACACCAATTTCAAATCATTAACCTTGATATATAGATATATCAAGGTATCTCTTTTCATTTCTTCACAAGTATTTTCTTGTTCACCTCATGTCACAAAGACTTATTAAATTACTTATTCACCACAATATTTCATGAATCTAATTATTGATAGAAAATACACCACCAAAACATAACTTTGGTTCCAAAATTACCCCCCTTTGTATTTTTTTTTGTCAATACTATCATGAATCCATCCTCTATAAAATAACTCCAAGGTTCCAAGAATATGGATTAACAATTACTTTATTTCCTCCCACATTAAAATCAATATCCAAATGTATATCCAATACATTTACTCCCCCTTTAAAAATAATATTAAAATTGATTACATATTTATATCTATCTTTTCTTACTTTCCCCCTTTGGGTTTCTCTAGATTTTCCTTCTAATCTTCTCTTAATTATATAACTCTATAGGGGTTCCTTTCTCAGCTAGACTCCTCCAATATCCAAATTTTTAATATCACCAACAATATTTTTGATGGGATTCATCTCAAATTATTGAAATCAAGAAAAAGATATATTATTCTACCATTTTTTCATGAAATCCTTACCAACCTATTTGAAATAATAAGTTGACATCTAAAACACTTGAATATATCAACCATATGATATTTTTCCTTAAAATATTTGTTTGTTCCAAACCAAATCCAAAATAATCATAGTTCTTCATCCTTTGGATTCACTTACCTCCTTCACAACTTTTAGATTGAGAAATTTTCAAATGATTCTCTAATTATTTTCACCTATTGGTACCACTAGTTGGAAATAAATTTTATATTTTCACTTTAACCTTGATTTCATCTGATAATACCACTTATTGAATAAGAACACCTTTAGATTATCAATTTCATTCTCTAACCCAGTTATTAAATAGAATAATTCTCTAATTACCACATTTTAATCTTTGAGAAACTTTATTCCAAACTATGTGGTACTTTCTATAAATATTTCAACGTGTAAATTCACCACTTGGTATTTGAGTTAGAGATTGATTATTTAGTCCTAATGATTTGAAACTTCATATAAGAAACTAGATTCTAAGTTAAAAATCCCAAATTTACCCATTCCACTCACTTACTTTTATAAATTCTAGTAGCTCTACATTATTACTATATTTAATATGCCATATGATCTCCATCATAGTTCTATAAAACCACCAGTAAATAAACATTAAATCAGAATTGTGTGCGATATACCTCATATTAAATAAATTTATATCACTAGTTTGTGATAAAATTGTCAAACCACTTGATATTAATGTTATCCAATATTCACAAGGCTTGTTATTTTCAAATGAGTCTCAATATCCCTTGATTGTTCATCACCAACATCCCCCCCCAATTCCTTTATCCCTTTATCACCAAAACCTCCCAATATTTCCTATTGATATAATTTCCATCATGGGGAACTACTTTTTAATAATTATATATTCATCCATAAGATTCATTATACCCTAAAAACAACTATATGATACAATATTTATTAACTGCAATAATAAGTAAACATGTATTCCATTAATGTAGCCACTTCATCCATCAATCTAACTTTTCTGGATTTATGGTTTGATACCACTTAAACAATTTCCTAATGTAAATTTTTTATCTTTATAGATATTTACACAACTATAAATTTAAAATATATCATTCAAAACACTTTAATTATAAATGAGGCTCTATTTTGTTTGTTCTCCTTCATTATAGCATGTAACTTTTATATTTAACTTTGAAAAACAAAGTGGTTATTTTTCACCATTTTTTGAGTTAGATCATGGAATTGATACCATTTATTCTTGGTGTTAAGTCTCAATACTAATTAGGTTCTAAAAAAATCCAACTCTATTATTCATATATATCTACTTTTCAGTAAAAAAAATTTCATCTCATCACATATCTTTATCCTTTCAGTACAATAAGATTCTTACAATGCATCCATCTTCAATATGTCATAATTTAAGGTCACCTATACTATATTAAATATTTTCCCCATGTATATATCTTCAATGAATACTGGATTTTCTTCAAGAATTATCTTTATTCAATCCACCTTATCATTTAGGTATTGGATTAGGTCATGGTAGTTTTATGAGAAAACTCTATATTTACAGCTAGATATTGTTTCCAATTCTTCCATGGACTCTTCATCCACTATAATTTCCATGTGGGAATCTAAAATTTAGGATTTTTGTATATCTTCCAAAACAATGTTAGAATAAAATTTGACAGTAGATTTGGAATTATTCACCCCAATTAGAGACTCCATTTTCACAAGAACCTTCTTCTTATTTTTCTTCTTCCTATCATTGAATGTAAGAAAATCATCATCAGATTTTTAGGTTGATTATTTTATCTCCTTCATTATCACTATTTTCCCATAAATGGTCTATGGAGTCTTCCACATCTCAAATTCAGTATCAAAATGAGTATTTTTATTGTAAACTTCATTGGATATTAATCTTTCCAAGATCTTTTCTATCCTCACATTACTCATCCATTCACTTTTCTTTGTCAGATAAGAATCTTGAATAATATATTCCATGAACTCTTTATTATAATCCTGAAGTAATATAAGAATTTATTTTTTCCACTAGTCAAATTAAGTTCCTCTAAAAAAGGAAGGATTCTTCATATAATCTGTGTGTGATAAAATTTAAAATAAAATAGAGAGATTGAACTGTGAGTAAGAACCTTTTAGCTCTAATACCACTTATTTAGACAATTTTAACCAAAAGAACCCTAAAAGGGGGTGAATAAGTGTGTATACCAATTTTAAATTTTGTCCATTTTCTTTAGTCTTATTTCCATATGGTTCTTGTTTCCATGTTAGAATAAATGAATTTTGTATCTCCTTTTTACTCTCACTAATCACATCAAATGAAAAAAATAAATGAGGAATGTAAAGAAAATAGAACATAGAGATTTTACTTAGATAACCACTAAGGGATAATGTAAATAGAATGAACATGGTGTTGTTTCAATGTAATATAATTCACTATACTAAATTTTGGTGGATTCAGTTTTTTTGGTCACATTCACATAGTATCAAGACACACAACCCATATAGGTTTTGTAAATTCTCACTGATGATGTAAGGTCCACTCTCTCTTATTATCCTCCATGAATTCATTTTCTGAAGGTCAGATAAATTTATAAATGTGAGGGTCTCTTGAACTATTTTGGGACATAATGGTCTATCTATATTCATCATGAGACTCCACTTGTATCATTGCTCCTAAATTGAAGATTTTTTGATCTTAAATTCATTGATTTCTTCCCTATTCGATGTTGGATATGATCAAATCCTTGATGTGAGAGTTTAATCATTATATTTCATGATATCATAGCAGTAATTGTTTATTATCTAAATAAATATAATTCCAAAAATAGAATTATCTTTTGAGAATTTCCTTTATCTATATATAGTTATATCAAGGATATTCCTTATCTTTATTCTCTTGATCATTCTATTAAACTGAAATGAATGTGTTAATTAATTCCAAAGCAGCTCACTTCCTTCTCTTCTCATGAATTTCTATTTTTAATTCAATTCATTTCACTTTTTCTAAAAAAACTATAAATTTTTTTATAATATCTCATTCATCCAACCCTTAATTTGAGTGTTTGGGTTAAATTTATTTCTTAAAAATCTGAATTATTATACCAGGTGTTCCACATAAATTTAGTGTGATCATTAAGTTAGGATAATTAAAAATAAATCCATGAAATCCAAATAAAAACTTTATCATTTTAACTTCCCATCGAAACTATCAGGTAATCTGGAAACTACTTCTTCATAACACAACCTCCCTCATTACAATATGGTTTTATCAACTTCACCCATTTTTTGATGTGGTATTCCTTACAATTTCTTGATCTGATTCAATAATTAGATCCAAATTTTCATCCAAATATATTCCCTTTTGATTCTTTCACATATCGTGGTGTCATTCATCAAATATTCTCCCAAGACACCATGATGAATTTAACCAATTTAACCCAAATATTATGGTATGACCCTTCATAAGGACCAACTTACAAAGGTTGATTCCAATCCATGGTACTCCACACTATAGGAATTATCTACTAAATATTCTCTTCCAGAGGTCGACAACAAAACTTTATGTGGTCTCCACATCATTACATAAAATTATATGAAAAAACACAATTCAATCCTTCTTTGTCTAACCTCTTACAAAAATGATCAACTATACTGCTAACTCATCCTCACTGACCAAATAAATAAGATTTACACTCACTCTATATGCATCTGTGCACCTCCAATTTGACTTATCCCTGGATCACACTAACTCCATAAAGATACTAATTCCAACATATTGACTCCATACAACATTGTATCCACATTTTAAATTTGGGATTCCCTAAAATAACTATATATTAGTGGATCTTAAAACAAACTAGAATCCTAGTGCCACATCGACCATATCTCTAACTATACCCACAATCCTTCTGACATAAGGGTCATCCATCCATGACCAATACGATGCTCCCTGCCACAAGAGAGTCATTGTCATCACTCTATTGAACCAAATATCTGATATTCATAGTCCACTCTCTGTCCAATATTACATTTAATGATCAGATGTGGTTATCCCACTCCTAATCAAGCACCAACACAAAATAAAAACTATTTACCATCTCCATCCTACCAGGAACATTACTCTCATTATTCAAAAATACACTCAAAATAAGGATTATTCCTTCCATTATCCACTAGTGTGATTTCCAATATATGGATCTCCTTACACCACTCCTTGAGTGTATACCCAAACAGATCTTATCACCACATTTGTACTACTCCTCCCAGGCTATTCTCACCCATCTTATCAACTCTTCATAATCCTTTCAAGGACCAAATCTATATGGATCATGCCATGGTACCTAAATCCATTTATGATGTCACCTTCAAATGCCAAGGAATATATCCTATCTCACCGAACCCATCAGGTCACTATTCTTGTATCCATCCCACAAATATATTATGGTTACATCACTACTTAGGTTTATCCACAACCCAAAATAATCTCAATAGACCCACACATGGCCTATTCACAAATTCAATAACCCAAAATCACTGGTTGTACCCAAATCACACCTACCCTCACATATCGAGACACTCCCCTAATAATCCACACCAATTCTCACTCTCTTTCTCAGGTAGATTGATCCACTAAGAACCCTTTAACATGTTATTTCTTACTATCTACCTCAATCTCACCTAAACCTAATGGGTGAACACACCCATACAACTCGATCACACAAACCGACTCATGATCCCATGAGTCACATCCCTTAAAACCTTAGATCATGTAACTAACCCACTGACCATACTCCCCATATAGCTCAATCCCAATCAATAATTTGATCCATATCACACATTCCAAGGCTAACCATATGATCACCCACCACAACTACAACATTCCAAAACCACAAGAATATACCCATTATCTACTAAATCCTATGACCAACCAATAGGGATGTAAATCCTTTGGGATAGGCATCTAATTGATCATTCCCTTTCACACAACCTTGATACCAAAAATGATCCAATTGCTTAAAATCCAAAAAAAATGCATTTACATTCCTTTTCTCAACCTGAAATATGTATCCATAGAACCACCCAACTCGATTAAATAGAATGCCACCAAGAAGATGTATTTTAGAACACCATATAAGTTTTTGTTGACAATTTACGTAACTGAACCTATATCCCTAAAGAAACCCCTTCCCATCCATAGATCATCCCATAGGAAATCGAAGATTATATCAGCCCCCTAATGTTATTCATATGTATCTTGCACAAAGGGATCATATAGTCATCACTAGATATCATCATGTCATAAGATCCACATGACCTAACATCAAATAAAATATAGTGTTTTAGCTGAGTATAATTCCACCAATAAGTTATATGTGAAAATTATATATAAGTTATTATTGACACTTTAAATAACTAAACCTACTATTTTCTATAAAATCAATCACACACAAGCATAAATATTTCATGTGAAACCTACATTCCAAATATGATATATAAAAATAAACCTCTTTCCAATGGGACAAGATCCAAAAAATATAAATAATAACCTCAAATAAATGAATCATATTGATCAAGTATCTCAATCATAACAGTAAGAATAAATAATAAGAATCTTGTATCCCTAATTACTAGGAATTCCCACCATAATGGTGTTCATAACGCACATGTTCAAGGTCCATCACAAAATTTGAAACAATACTAATTCACATGTCTATTATCTCCTCAAATAGTAAAACAATATAAAATCATTTGATATCACTTTGTAATTCCCCGTTTCAATGGCCACTCAATAGTACCCAAAGCAGTGGTTGATACATGAACTCAATAACGCCTCCCTGTATTACAAAGGATATCTAATAGTGATGATGGACTAATCCATGTAATGGTGAGACTATTCCCTTAGATCAAAGTCAATAAAAATTTGAAAAGAACTAAATAATATCTATATCAACCATAAGAGTACACAAAATCAAATAAACACAATTCTATAACAAAATATACCATGTGGAAGCATACATTCATACAGCACATTGATCTCTCACTGGTCCAAACACATATAAAAATAAAGAAAAGAAAAAATTACACAAAAACCCAACTAATATCCACATAAAGGTTCTGGATATAGAGGAGGTGCCTATTGGGCCTGTAGAAAAATTATATTTTGTTAGATTCAATGAATAATAAAACATTTACATAGAAATAAACATCATAACCAATGAATTATTTCAAAAAGTATTAACATAAGATTCCAAAACCAAGTTAGAGGATCTTTTACATAAATTAAAAATTAATTTAAATTTTAGAATTATCTGGGACATGGTAATTCTTTCTTCACAGAAGTTATTGATTGATAAACCCTTGTATGGGTTATGTCTTCATTGCGCTAAGAGGATAGAAGTTTATAATCCCCCTAGAAGAGATCCACATATTCTCCTTTGATCTCATAACATCACCATCAAAACTCTAGGCGCTAGCATGGATACATTGGTCATTGTGTGTCATTCATACTGATTGCAACATAATCCTTCATTATCAAAGCATTGTGCTTTTATTTTTTTCTTAAAAGGTAAGAAATAGAGGTGGTGGAATTCCCATGATCTTAAGAGAAAATATCTATAGTATTCTTTGTTCGAGACAAATCTATGAGAAGCAGATATTTTTTTCACAATCTGTTAACCCCAAAAAATGATGTATAAAATGAATATATAAAAAGAGTGTTATAAAATAGATAATAGCACATAAGTCCCTTTTCTAATATTATACTTTCAATATTCCCCATGCAAATAATATTATCACTATTATTGTTAAATGGAATGCAAAAGCCTTTGAATAATTAGATATCATTTTATTAAAAAAATAAATTCATATTTATTTAATGATATTTAACCCATATATCATTCTCATCATGGGACCCAACTTAGCCCATCCACCTTCTTCGATATTTACCAAACCTCTAATAATAAATATTATTCATTCAATAAATAAGTAATTTTTTATATTTATAGTCTTATGAATAAATTTTTATTTTAATATCTTCATGACAAAAAAATATTTATTTAATAATAAATATTATTTATTACCTTGAAAATAAATAAATACGGTCAATAAATCCTAAATAAATATTATTTCTCAGTGTGAATAATATTTATTAAAATGATTATATATTAATAATATTTAACTAAAATCATAAGAAACGCTAAGTGAGTGACCCTATAGGATTCTTACTTGGTGGTATTAAGTGAGTTAGCCTTAAGTCCAATATTAGCATCTAGAAACATGTAAAGTGACCCAAGAGGAAGGATTTAATATCACAATGCTGAAAATCACATACGAATGATCACTATGTAATATAGTCCCTTTGTCATGATATTTCATCAAATAGGTTGCATACCCATATCGTTAACCTATATTCTTGATATGTCATTCTTTGAATACCAAGAATGAACTCTTCATCACACCATGGACAAGAAATTTAGTTCTACAGTTTCATTATAATCAAAGGTATGAGATATAAAATTTCTTAAAGATAGAATGGAAAAATTCTTCCTTGGTTATTCATTAATAACATATCACTCATGACGCATCCAACATACCCTAATTCCCACTAAACATATAGAATTAAGGTTTGGGGTATCACATACAAGTACGTGAGTCATGATATGAATTAATAATAATCTTAAATTGTATGGATGAATATACACATTCAATATCATAATATCCAATGACACAAAACAAGTAGAATTATAATTAGTGTTTCATATATCATAACCTCCCAACTCAGAGATTACCAAGTGTAAACATCACGAGATGAAGTCTCATCCACATATAAGTACTCACCCCTAATAATCAACATTCTATGTAACCTGAAATATAATTTTATCTAACTATAAAACAATATTTAACAACATCATCACAGCACTTCAAGGTTCTCATCATAATGGGGAACTGATATGACCTTAACAATATGACAGATAATCTTGTACATTATCACATTAAAGTAATGCAGAAGAATAATCAATATGTGATGGGTAATTTAATATTAAAAACCATGAATATATCGGTAATCAAATGTAAAAATATATTGGTTATATAAAAATAACTCCAATAGGAAACCACTTGAACTAGATCCAATTGAGAATGACTTTGAGTATACTAGCTATAAAATTATCTCTTTCTTCTTCTAAGAAAGGTCTTTAGTCGTAGGGTACTCCATAATGTATTCCACGGAAATGTTTCTCACTGTGACCTCACCTATTTAATAAAAATATCTTAAGAGATAATATATTCATAGTATGTGATTCATCTTTTGATATGACCTTAGATCCTTTTCAAGAGGTACTATTGCAGTATTTTCATAGAATTGTTTTATATGGTCTTTACTATTAGGCACCATTCAAGCACTTAGATGAAGTTTCATATCCAAAAATTATTTTTTATTTTCCTTGAAATCCAAAAATATACTCATAATCCACTGTATAATTCATGAACATGGACTTCTTTGATCTATTATAGCTCACAACACCCCCATTAAGAGTGGATATGTATCCTGAATATGATTTCATATCTTCTTGATCTATTTTTAAACTAGAATATATATATCCCTTAATGAATAAATCCTCATCTTCACTATAAAATAAGAGAATTTTCTTAGTATGCCTCAAGTATTTCATGATAGTTTTTATTGTCATACAATGGTAGTCTCCTAGATCTTCTAGATATTTTTCTATCACATTAGGGGAATAATTGACATTTATCCTCGTATATAACAAGGTATACATGATTAAACCAATCACTAAATAATATGGAATCATCATCATTCACTACCTCTCATCAAGTGTCTTGGGAAACATTTTCTTAGAGAGATAAATTCCATGTGACATATGAAACAATCCCCTCTTATATTGTTCCATACTAAATTTATTTGGTATCTTGTCAATGTATGTACCTTAACTCACTAAAAGTAGCCTCTTTGATCTATCATGATGGATATTGACCCAAATAATTTATGTTTTTTCACATGATTCATTCATTTATAAGTATGTTTTCAACTAAGTCTTAACATATTATAAGACTACTATTTCATTTCCAATAAGTAGTATGTCATCAACACGCTCTATTAAGAAAATAAAAGAAAACCCACTAAACCACTTATAGAAACAAGGTCCGCATTCATTCTTTATGAAACTAAATTCCATTAAAAATTCATCAAATTTAATATTATATGACCTATATTCTTTATTTAATCCATAAATGGATCTATGAAACTTGAATACCTTATTGGAATCCTTTGGAGTCACAAGACCTTATGGTTGTATCATATATATATCTTCCTAAAGGTTAAAATTCAGGAAAGTTGTTTTAATATCCATCTTCCAAATCTCATAGTCATGGTAAGACACTATAGAAAATATAATTCTAATGGATTTCATCATAGAAACTGGTGAAAAGGTTTCATCGTAGTCTATGAATTGATGTTGTTAAAATCATTTTTAAACCATTATAGCCTTATAGGTATTGACTTGTATACCCATGTCTATTTTCTTATTGAATACCCATTTATAACCAATGAGATTTAAATCCAATGGAGTATTTAACAAGGTCCATTTTTTGTTTTAGTATATAGAATGAATTTTAGAATCCATGTATTATTTACATATGGTGGATTCTTCACCACCCACTGCCTCTTTATAGGTCATTGGATCATTATTATATTCTAATAATGGGTCACCATCCTTAGTAACTAGAGAATCATATCTTTCAGGTTCACTAACCACTCTTGTGTTCTTGTGTAGTAATTGTGTCTCTAGAATATCCTCTTCCACATAGATTTATGGGATACAATACAGTGCCAAATCTTGTGTATATTGGGATGGAACTTCATCAAAGTCTATCACACACCCACTATATATTTTAGAAATGTAATCAATCCAAAGGAACATGGTGCACATTTCCGCTATAATGTTTTAGAGGGTTTATATAAGTAATAACACCTATTTTTATAGGGGTTCCCTATAAACATACACGTTTTTCCTTGTCTTTTAAGATTCTTACCTGAAAAATCCTTAACAAATTATTTGCATCCCCACACATGTGAATTAGATAACTCTTATTTCCTTTCAAACTGAAGTTAAAATGAAATACCATGTTTTTCTTTAGTTAACACCTACTTTAGTATGCGGATCATTTTTTGTAATGTGTATCCCTAAAATAATAATTTAAGACTAGCATGACTCATCATTGATTGCACTAAGTTAATAAAGTTTTGGTTTATCCTTTATATTTCGTCAATTAATTATGTATTATAAGGAGGAGTGAGTTGAGATAGAATCTAAAAAATTATTAATAATCAATGAACTCGTGGTTAAGATATTTTCCACCACGCTCTAATAATATTTCATTTATCTTATTTCAAAAATAGTTATCAATTTCATTCTTGTATTCTTTGAATTTATCAAAGTAATATGACTTATACCTCATTAAGTAGACATATCCAAATATACTAAATTTATCAGTAAAAGTTATGAAGTATGAGTACTCACCCCTTACTTTAATGGTAAATGTTCTACACACATCATTATGAACCAACTCAAGGATTTATGTGACCCTTTAACATTTTCCATTAAATAAAACTTTGGTCATTTTTCCTTGTAAACAAATATGACATGTACTAAGATATTTAAGTTCTAAATAATATAAATATATATCTTGGTATAATTTATTAAAACTTTTTTCATTTACATGACCTAATTGGTGATTCCATAATTTGGAGTGATATAATTCCAAAAAACTAGATTCGTTATCAATTTTCATTACTTGGTTCATGTAATCCAACACATTGATATTGTTATTCATATGTGCCTCGACATAACATATAATCTCATTATAAAATAAGAAAATTTTATTCTAAAATTTTAAAATAAACACATCCATATCAAGGTAGGATACAAATATAATGATTTTGGTAATAGATGTCACATAATAAAAAAATTCAAAACCAAAATAATTCCATTTGAAATTTAAGGTGACAATATCTAATAGCTACCACATCAAGTTTTTCTCTATTGAGGAGTCATAGATCTACATAACCTCATGAAACTATTTTAAATCTAATAGGATCTTGTAAATAGACTCAAACATGAGCACCGTATATTGTATCTAATATCCAATATGTAGAAATAGATATATTTCACTTGAAAATTAATGCAACTAAAACTTCCCCTTGTTTTTTATGGTGAAGTTATTATTCTAGTGAACATCCATGAAACATGGGAAATAGATAGTGTCCTATTCCCTCATTGACCCCTTTATTTTCCATCTCTAGTATATGATTTTTGAATAATTCTTGGAATTAAAATCAGTCTTTAGGCTCTTTTATTTTCCCTTACTCATATTCACCATAAAAAACTAAATACTTTTTACACTTCATTTATTTATCAAATTCTCAAGTCGAGGTAATAATATTTGGGAGAGAATTATCAATTTTATTCATGTTAATTTTTATAAAAAAATATTGAGAAAATTTGAGGAGGTGATGAAAGAATAACATCAGTGCATAATTCATTGGGTGGTTTAAAGCCTATAATCTTGAGTTTCTCAATGTAACCAATTATTTTCAATAAATGATGAGTTGTTGGCATGCCCTCACTAATATTTCTCATGAATAAAGACATAAAAATATCAATTCTTTCTTTTATATCTCTCTCCTGATATAAATCACATAGATGATTAAACATACTAGAAGGATCCATACTCTGATGAACTTTATTATTTTATCAGAAATAGACAATGACATCAAACATTGGAAATCTATCACATCATCCATGTGTTTTTCAAAGGAATATAATTGCTCATATTTATCCTCATTAGTGGGAAGATTAAGAAATGCTGATTCTATTACGTAATATATTCATTTGTAATGTAGTACAACCCATAGTCATATGAACCATTCTTGGAAGTTATTGAAAATTAGAATATAGTATTTCTCTAGAATTAATCACAGGGATAACATGGTCAATGAACTTTACATTTTATATAGTAATAAAAGGGAATATTATTACCAATTTTTTTAGTTACCTTATTATAAGAGATATAATTACTTTTTAATTATTTTATTAATCTCCCATTATTTTATAAATTCTCAATAACCCTCTTTATTGAACTTAGAATTTCTTGTCATGTGTACATTATAGTGTCTAGGATAAATATTTCTTATGAAAACCCACAAATTTAATATACCCTAATTCATGATTTATTACATAAATATACACTTAATATAATCCCAAAATATCATGAGGCCTGGTGTATTTGGGTAATTAGATACGTAGAAAAATAACTTGAAACATGGGTACAAAAACATTTTTTTAAAACTTAAAACAATTCCCTTATATTATATTGATCTTATAATACCATATGGGATAACCTAGGGACATACATAAGAAATGGGTGAGATTTAAATCCTAGTAAGGTAACGATCAAATCATAACATGATGAAAGTAATAAATGTGAGTTAATATTCATATAAAAGATACATAAAATGGGTGAGAATCATAAACTTGAATATCAAATCATGATATAATATGAAAACATCAAGGTAACATATGAATGTGTAAAAACCGTAAAACATGAAATTATGATCTTAAATCATGGATGAAAAAAATACATCATAACATATTGTTCTTAGGATAACATATTATGCATCATAAAAGGTATCTCAGGTGATTAAAACATTATCCAATGCATTGGAGGGCTATAAAATTCTGGACCCACCTATCATATTCATATCTTGTACATGGATTTGTGTAGCACATAGATCATACAACATAAAAATTCATTTCAACACTTTTAATAACATGATTAATGAGTGTGGGTTATATACATTGAAGTCCCCATTCAATTAAGGATAGTAATATCTAGGTGAATACCCTTTAGTGTAAATGGTTATGGGTATCCACAATAAAAGTTTTGGGCATGGAAAATCATGAAATAATTTCAAAATCATAACAAGTGTACATAAAAGTTCATGGAAGGGTTTAATAAGAGTGAAATGTGGTATCTCATTGCATGTACATCATAATGGTAGTATAGTTTTATATAAAAACAAATTACAATATGAATAATTTCAAATAAAATGGCTAATTACAAAGAAATCACTAGAATGAAAATGAAGAGAAGAGAATCCCTTACCTTGAAAGGGCGCTTCTAAAATCTTATGAGGAGCTTCTTAAGTACTTGGTGGAACACACCATAATTTTAAAAGAAGGTCATTGTTTCAATATTATATGAAAAATTCAATACCAAGCTTAAACAAACCATAAAATATATTTCTTTCAATTTAATATCTTTGATAGCTTGTGGAACACACAACCCCGAGTCTAAATGAACTATAATATTGTATATAATTATAACCTAGTAGTTAAATTGGTGATTATGAATATAAATAAATAAATTATGAAAATTATTTTTATATATTGATTATAAATAAAATAATAATCATTTAAAATAAAAATATTTTTCTTCTAAAAAATAGTATTTTTTCTAAAAGACGGTTTAGTCGTGCTTTGCCCACATAATTTAAAATTAATTTTTACCAATTTTATAAAATTAATTTATTAAAATAAAATTAATTTTTAAAGTATAATATCAATATTATCTTAAGGTTAATTTTTTTGATTTTTATTAAATGTTTCATTTTTTGATGAATAGTTAAGAATACTAAATTTTAATTGAAAACTACCTTTTTGTTTAAATAATTCACAAGGTTAAATTATATTTTGAATTGGATTTAAAGAAAATTAGTTAAATTATATATTTTTTAATATAATTTAGGTCATTGGAATCTTTTTATTATTTAATTTTGATATAAAGACTTTGAAAACTTTTGAACATTTTCTCTTTGAAAACCCAATTTCTTGTCTCATTTGCAGGGTTAGTTTTAAATTAGATTTTGTCACTTTTGGGAATGTAATTTTGAAAAATATATTTCAAGTTTTTAATCATAATAATATATATTTTCTAATAATTCCAACTTAATTTTTGTCCATAATTAATACTGAAAACAATAAAAATTATTTATCACAATTAAAGTAAATATAGATTTACCAGGGGTTAAACTTAAAAGATAAGGATTAAGATGAACTAAAAACTTATATAAAATCTATTTTTTTGAAATATCTTGAACTTATAGTTTCTATTTATATATAATAATCCATTTTTACCCTTTTTCATGTGAAATATGTGGGTACACTTTTTTCTTTGTAAAAATTATAAGTGAGACATTCGCCTCACTTATAAAAGGCCACCCCCTATCCTCTCTTCTTCACAGCATAAAATTAGTTCAAAAAAAACCTATCCAAATAACTTATAAAATTATCTCCTCTAATCCTAAAATCTTTATTATTGTCATAAATCCAACCTTATAAATATTTGGTGTAAACCTAAGGAGGTTACCCGAGGAAGAGGTAACGTTCTTCATCAAGCATTTTTATTCTATTTCTTCCTCAACCTCATTAAATTATTATTAAAACATGATGATATAATAATATAAGTATATTATATATACTAATATTTTGTTTTTTTATGTTAATGACATACAAGCATGACCTCTTCCATCAAATGGGTTACAAAATCATCATTCATGTGTACCGTGGACTACCACCACACGAACTGATGTCATTCATTTTTCCATTACCACCTCACACGGTTGGGTATGATGATGGATAATATATATATATATATGATATTTAAAACATAATTATACCTATGGATTCATTATATCATATATATATACCTTTTTACTTTCCATTTCATAGGTGATACGATAACATCGCTCGTACTTACGGTGGACTATCACCTCGCGAAGTGATGTGATTCGTTTTTCACTAATGCTTTACATAAAAAGAAATAAGGATAAATTTAATGAATATATGTTATATAAATGACATAATTATGATATTAATGACATATTTATAATTATTAAAATATTATATATCATTTTATTTCATACCATTTCACTTATTGAAAGATTATAACATCGTTCGTGTGTGTGTAGACTACTGCCTTCATGAAGCGATGTGACTCTCTTTTCATAAACACAACAAAAAGATGACATATATAAGTATATTTAAAGATATAATATGTTATATATTATTTTATTATCATTATTTAAATATAAAATATTACATAACTTCTTTCCAAAATGATCATTGAAAAATGGAAACGTTACTCATGCGTACGTACAACCTACCATCTCCACAATTGTAAAGAATTTCATTTTTCATAACCATATATAATTATTGGTTTTAAAATTATAATTTAGGTATAAATATTATAATTATTTCATGATTATCATTATTTATATGTTAAAATAATAACATCCTTGATCATAATTAACCTACCAAAGTCATTTTTGGCACATAAGCCACATATCATCGAAACATTCTACATGAACCTAATTAACTAAGTAATCATATATAACATGGTAATAAGTGAGATAAAAGGAATAATAAACTTGAAAATGTTTCTTATATAATTAAATAATTAACATAATTTTACTATTTGGAAGATAAATAATGTATGTGGTGAGTCAAACTCAAGATTAGGGTTTCTCATCTCACTTTTACGTCCATGAAACATATTTCATATTCAAAACTTATTTCCTTTGTGTGGTGTATATATTGCATATTTTATATTATATATCATTAATATATTGATCTTAATTTTATTTAAATTTTCATTTTATTTCATTTCTTTTATGGGTATTATGATTCAGAAGTTACCATTGTGGTAAGGGCGTATTTCACAATCTCATCATTATTCAGATTTTTTTTTGTATAAGTATCCCTTGGGAGAATTATTTGATATTTATATCTTAAAATCATTATATTTTCTTATAATATAGTTATTTGTGAAATTTTCAATTAATAGTACCATTTTTCTACTCTTTGGTGCTTAAAATTATTGAAAAATGTTTTTTAAGAAAATTAAACTTTATTTCTCTCCTTGATCAGACATCCTTTTTCATCAAAACCCATGTTTTATAAAAAAAATCAATTTATTTTAACATTTTAAAAATGATTTATTAAAGAAATTTTTATCCATCATTACAATTTTTTAAAAAAATAAATAATTCTTCATGTCATTTTCAAAACAATATTCGTTTGGATGTTATCGATAATCTGATGAAAAAAAAATTTTGTCTTAACATGTATGGAATGAAAATAATTTTCTACTTTCATGATCACTCAATATTTTAAATATTATTTTGTAATTTTTCAAAAAAAATTAAAAAAAAAAGTATTTTTATTTTATTTTATTTTTTTGTAACTTTTTGTTTTAAAAGTTTTATTTGCAAAGTGAAAAGTATATTTTCCTAAAAAAATATTTTTAAATGTATTTTTATGGTATTTATATTTATAAATGAAAAAAACAGTTATTTTACTTATTATACACTAAGGATATTTTGTATTTATATTATACTTATTATTTATTTAGATGGTTTATGATCATTTTGACTGGGGATGTACTATGTAGATACCACCCAATTTTCTATGAATGGTTTATGATTATGTTTATTAATTGGGGAAAGTATTATCATTTTGTATTTTAGTTTAAATATTAATTTTTATTTGTATTATGCTTCACCACTTTCATATGAGGAATGCATTGGACTTAGTAAGTGATAGGAGAGGCCCGCTATATCCCCTTGATGCATCAGTAGGTCTCATGAGACAAACTAGATTGGGTTTTGGATAAGGCCTTACCCATTTATATATATGTCTTAGAATAGGGCCTCAATGGTATTAGATGTCTTGTAACAAGGCCTCGATGGTATGTTTTAGATATCAAGAATTATGCATTTCATCATTATGAATTCAGTTATTTATATTCCAAGTGATTATTCGATTAGTTATAATATACATGGTTTTGTTTTCAAGATCATGTGATTATTTATATGGAATTATATGATCATCATTTATCCCTGACATTGTTCTTAAGTTATTTATTAAATGGCATGTGTTTTGGGTTTTTTACCTTTATATATTAATTATACCTTATTTATTCATATATTTTGTTGTACGCTTACCTTTACTAAGCAACTGATCCCATAAATTTCTTATATTTTATTTTTCCTAGGATACAAGAAAGTTTTTTTTGATTGACATGAAGAGATACACTATAAGTAATAATGGTGTTCTCAAGGAAAATACCTTTTTTATTTTATTTTTTCAGTTGTAAAAATAATTTCAAGTATCTATCTAGTTTACCATGACTGAAAAACTATTTAGTCCTTCGGGATTTGATTCCATATATCTTATGAAAATTTAATAAATTATACATCGGATCTAAGATACTGGTGTTAGGTTCACTATAGTTGGTATCATAGGAATTTTAGAAGAAACCTAGGAAACATGATTTAGAAAAACATAGATTAGGGAACATAACCATGTTATAGACATTGAGGATATATATATAAAAATAAACTGATGTTTTTTAAGTAATTATGTGGTTTTTTATAGAAAATACATCCCTATATGGATACTACAGGTGTACATGGTTCTTGAATATATGTACCTAGGTGTAGTAACTCTGAAAAAGGTGTATTTCACATGACCCGATCATCACTTGGTGCACGAAAATGGGTCTTACTACGCATATGGTTTGATACTACAAGGATATATTCCTAGTATAAATTAAATTTTCTTTACAAATCATTATGAAGTAGTTTAAAATAAATATATCCCCAATGAAACAATGTTTATGATTGTGAGATTATCTATGCATAAATTTTTCAATTTAAGTTAAGTGTTTCACTAGTTTTGGGATTATACATTATGTTTCAAAATGTTATAATCTAATATTGTGTAAACCATTATTTATAAATGGAACATAATATAAGGAATGGGAATAGTATCGATGCACATACTCCGTGTAGGGATTTCCCTCCTAGGAAATATAATGAAACTGCAGTTGGAACTAATAAAATTATAACCATATTGGGGTAGCTGACTCAAGTTAAGAGTAATAACATTTCCTATATGAATTAGTCTATTGATCCAAAATGAAATGTAACAATGTTATACCACTTCATACATTATAAATATTCATCATTCAATGGGACTAAAATCCATTTTTAGTTAAGAAATTGACAAGTTCCTTAGAGAAGGTATTTATTACTCTGGTAAGTAGTGAAAGAGAGAAAGTTTTCATGGCAGTTTATCATCTATTAGGAGATATGGATCAATGGTAGTCATTGATTCAAATCACTAATGATGAAGAAAAAATATAAAACATGGAATGGAATTATTTCAAGGTACTATTATTGGAAAAATATTTTCCTCATGATCAATGAGAAAATATAGAAGGACTTCAAGGTACTCTTCTTGGAAAAATATTTTCCTCCGCTGATTCCTCCTAGGAAGTAAGATGAACCTCATTAGTTTAGATTCACACATAGCCCTAGTAAACCCTATACTCCACTACCAAATATGTTTCCTTATCTACTTTGAACTTGGACTCCACCAACTATTCCATTAGATGATTTTCCATCTCTTCCCTAGCAGCGATGAAAACCTCATGCTATTGTACATGCCCCTTCAGTCGAGAGAGCTCCTATCCAGCTACCTAGAGCGCCATGGTGACCTTTAATTTATCCTCATACTAATAAGGATCAAAATTATACCACTCCAAACAAATTCTCTTGGAAATTAGGTACCAAACTAGGATTTAGACACCATGGTATTCCACAAAACTAGTCCTCAGACTTTCCCATCAATGGTAGAGGGATCCCACCCAACTTAGCAGATTAGAAAATGGTTTGTGAGTAATGAAGTTATGGAAACTTCTATATGCCCTATGCCAAAAAATATAGTTATCCTAATATACTTGAAATATGGAGTCCTAAAAATCCTCAGGCGTTGTAGGATCATACTCTAGGAACACCACTAGTACATCAGCAGCAGGTAAATCCTCAAGCATCCTCTCAGACGGGCTAGGATTCACATATAGGGGGCGGTCATCCTCATATGTGGAAATGGTTTCGACCATTTATTATGGATGTGATATAGTATGGTAAGGCTCATATATAATATTTATCTCAGTAGCTTTATCAATATCAGTTGCAGTAAGGATAGGCTCTTTTTTCACAGCCTCCTCAGTTACCCCTATCGAGGGTGTGGCTTCAATCATCACCACAGTTGGCTAAATATCTAACTTGGGAAGCACTTTTATTAATATAAATGGTTATTAAATTACATATAATGTTTTACAAGAAAAATAAACTGAAGTATAAGACTTACAGTAAGAATAAAGACCATCAAATTGATCAGAGATGTCCTCCAGAAGCCCTACTAGCAACGCATCCGCATAGTAACCAATGCCCCAGTCATTGGAAGATGCTTCATAATTGGATGTGTTAGATCTTTTTAAAATAAACTAACAAGTCATAATAATAATTATAGTATAAATTTTTGAAACTAATAGAAATTAAAGAAAATTTTAAATTATCATGTGACACGTAGGGTTTTTGAGTTGTCTCTTTCACCATAGGAACCACCTCAACATCAGATGACTAGATATCTATGACCACATCAGAAGAAGAAGGTTCCACACTCACCCATTCAAGGGTTGGGGATTTATCATCCTCCATTAGGGCTTAATCAAAAATATCCCCCTCCTCTGTGATTTTTGATTCCTACACAAGTCAAAAGGAGGTAAGACAATAATTCCAAATGGTAAGTAGCTGGCTAAAACCCATGAAAACAAGAAATTTTCCTCATCGATGGTGGAGTCTCCTCCCTTGGGGGAGTATAGGAAAGAATAACTTCCCCCAGACACCTCAACTAACTCCTCTTACCTGATCATTATTTTAGATGAATGACCCATGGTGAGGTCTTCAAGGGAAGGCATTTCCAGCAACATCCATACCCAGTCAGTCAGGGGGTGTGACACACCGTAAGAGTGGATCATGTCTTCCAACTCCTGAAAGTACTACACCACCTCATACTAGGGCTCTAAGAATCCAACCATGGAATAGAACAACCCAAGAATGTGAATACCCTCAACCTGAAGATAAAAACACATATCATGGAGGGAGTTGAATTGTTGAAATATATCTCAATCCCTATAGATGTCAGGGAAGATGAAACCATCAAGAACATCTGTGCACTGAAACTGCTTTCCCAAAACCACAACATGCACCCTCATCACCACTCCATAGGGTTAACCCTCCTCTCAAATATACTTTCATAAAATACAAGGGGTCTATAATTTCTTCTCTCTCATGAGATTCACCCCACACAAAGCTAGGAACTGATGAATTTGTAGTTTATACTCCATCAACCAAACCATATCTCCCTCCTCGATGTGCTCCCCCAACCACAGTATTCCCCTAACCTCATGAATATGAGCCCATATCCTTAGGGTCCACCTAAATGATGGGGAACCTAAATGAATCAATAATATACATTATCTCTTATATCTATGAATATAAATGAAATATTCTATATAGATCATCAACCGGCGGTAGCTAGTTTCTCCCTCTATCGTCTTCTTACACAAACATCAACCATATCTTCCAGAGGACCATGTGGTGGTGCACTATGAATACTTTGGTGAAAACCTTTGGGGTCAGTATCTAGAGGCATCGAAATTAAAGGGTTTTCCATTATGGGGTATACAGTTTATATACTGTGTGAAGTCCTAGACTTGTTTTACTTGTAAGTAACCAAACATGGTTGGCCACATGACCACAAGTACACCCAACGATATGTCAAAGGCTTCTAACTAGAAGTGAGGGTATATTATGGAATGGTGGGGAGACTATACCATCATGATTAGATTGGATCATAGTATTATAAAAAAAACCAGTAATTAGTGGAAACTATATAATAATTGAACTGTGGAAGCATAAACATATATATAAAATAAAATAGGAAAAAAAAATCAATATCATGCAAAAAATAATGATCATGTCATGATGTTAATCAGAAGGGAATATACGTGGGATACAAATACATAGGAAAATATAACATACTATACAAAAATAAAAAAGACCAAAATCTATTTCTGTTAGCATCACGAGCATAATATCGGTCCTCTTCTCACATAATCCATCCTAGTACAGAAGTCAAGCATCCAAAGTAAGATGTTTCCCTTTATCCCTACCTGCATCCATAAGATCTATTTGATTACCAACCAACAGCCCAAACAGGGTGTGAGATATACTCAGTATGACACAACCAACAGTGTATAGTATAATCCATCCAATATATATAAAATGAGAAGTGTGCATGTATAATAATGTAATCAGAAATATAAACTATAAACTGGTCAACTCTGATTCCTAAAGGACATCAGGATGACACTATCTGCTTCAGCCTAAGCAGGGATATCTCTGAACATCTGACCATATATACACATATATAAATATATATGTATTTATATATGGTCTATATACATAGTTAAATATATATCTATATATATAGATACCAATATTATCCAGGACCCGAGGCATAACACAGGAATCCATGGATAGTCGTGAGAGTGTCATAGAGTGATAGAGGATTCCATACCCATGTATCATGAATCATATGGTTCTATGTGCCTAAGTGTCATAAGTGTATGGGACACCATGCTCGATCATTATATATATATCAGACTCCATGCCCAAGAATCAGAAGTATATGGGACACCATGCTTTAGCATCACATGTATATGGGATTCTATGCCTAAGAATCATAAGTACATGAGATTTCATTCCTGTATATCACATGAATATTGAATTTGATGGTTGAGCATCACATGTATGTGGGTATCCATGTCTGAGTATCACAAGTAGATGGGACACCTTGACCTATTATCACAAATATATGGGATTCCATTCCCATACATCACATTTATATAATAAGGTTTAGTCACACTTTAGTACAATCCAATGTATGAATTACAATCATTTATATTTTATTTAACCAAGGTATTATTCCACTAATTTCATAAAATTAACATTATGTGTTCATACCACTCACTTTCATTTAATTTAAGTATTCATTTCAATTAGGAATCATTCCAAGACTACTTATAAGGTGGTTTGGACATATAAACATTAAATAGGTCATAGTAAATTCATTATCACCCCTTAAGGGTTGGAACTAGTCAATAGGGTTAAACCCCCATCTATAATTAAGGGTATGTGTGGAAATTATAACATAAATAACAATTTTGTTATGCAATATTATTTTTTAAAGGAAACATGTATAAAGTATGGCATTAAAATTGATGTTTCATGTTATAAAAAAACTTAACTTTAGAGAAAATTAATAGACCATATACCTTAGAATGGTAGTGATCTCCTTGACCATTTTCATCATTTAATTTGGTCTAGAATATACAAAATCGATAAAATATACAAATCCCTTGAAAATAGGGAATATTATCACACACATATTTAGAATTCCATATGGTGAGAAAAATGAAATAAAGAAGAAAGTTTAATGAATCTATTACCAGTATAATTACGACATGATAGGTGGTGATGAAATCAAAGCTTGGAAGAAGATGGACTCTCAAAGCTGAAGTGGGGAGAAATAAACACTTATCCAGATGGATGCTAGAGAAAAAAAAATTGGAAAGAGAGGTTTTTATTTTTTTAAGGTAAAAAGGGAAAAAACATTTACACTATTTTTGAAGGAGCGTGTGGTTTGTACGCACAATTTTCCAAACCATGCACCTTTACTGGTTAAGTGGAACTAAGGGTGTAACCTTGGGAAAAAGGGTTAGAAAACAATGTGACCCCCTTCAGTCTATTGAAACACTCGGCATGGCCATGTATCCTAAGGTACATTCTTAAAACTAATTGTGTTCCCCTATAAAATTTAGTGAAGAATTTTCATGGTTGATTTGTGTGGTTATCATTGAAAGTGTGTAAACCATATAGATCAGTCTTCCTTTCCAAAATTAGGAGCTCTAGGCTTTGAAAAATCTCTTTACACTCCCAAACTGCTCATTTTCCTCTTAAGAACTTCTATTAAAGAAAAAAATATTTATCAAATATTAAAGGGGATCATACCTCATTTGAAAATCAGGCGGTGGTTCCTTGCCTAAAACAATCTCCCATAGGATCGGGGCCTCATGATCAAAAAGTTGTTTCAACTTCACTCACTCTAGAATAGAATATTTCACTACCAAAGATGTAAGTATTAGCTAACTTTTATTCTCATGGACCTCTAAGTGCATCTTAGAAAATAGGTCCATCAACTTCCACTCACTACTAGCCTCATGCACTGCCTGTGTCTGAGTCTTCTAACTTAGTGTGTCGGCTACTACATTGCCCATCCCAGAAGTGTACAAAAACTCAAACTCAAATTATTTAATATAATCTACCAATCTTTTCTACTTGATATTCAAATTTCAATGTGTGGAAATTTATTTTAGAATTTTTTAGTCCACATAAATGATTAATCAATCACCCAATAGATAATTCCTCTAAAGGTGTAAGGCATGAACCACAGCTTCCATCTTGAGGTTATGTGTAGGGTAATTCCAATTGTGAGGTCTCATATAGTGGTACCCATATTCTACAACTTGATCTCCTTGCATCATAATGGATCCTAGAACAATACCTCTTTCATAACAATAAACGATATAGATTCTACCCATATTTGGTAGAATTGATATTGGTGATAAATTCATTTTTCCCTTCAATGCCTAAAAGGATATATTACACACTTCAGACTACATGAACTTCACACCATTTTTTATAATCCCGTGAGAGGTTATTCTAGATGTGAAAATACCTTAATGAAACACCTATAATAACCATCCAGGTCAAACAAACTCTGTACATAAAAGGCATTCTTGAGGTTCTCCTAAGAAACTATAGAACTATCCTTCTCTAGGTCAAAAGATACTTTTTCCTATGAGATGATGTAACCTAGTAAGTGAGCCTTATAGATATAAAATTTCCATTTTTTGAGATTAACATAAAGCTAGTTCTCTATTGATTTATTTAGTATGATATCAAGAAGTTTGGAATGGTCATGTTGATTATAAGAATACACTAATATGTCATCCATGAAGACTACCAAAAATTAATCTAGAATATGGGTGGAAACCCCAATTCATAAGATCCATAAATATTTTGGGTGCATTCATGAGACTGAACATTATGAACAAATTCTCATATAGTCCATATCTACTATAGAATATCATACTTGGAATATGTGATTGTCACACACGCACCTGATGAAAGCCTGACCTCAAATCAATCTTGGAGAAAACATTTTCTCTTCAGAGCTATTATAAGATGTCATATATGCACGGAAGTGGATACTGGTTCTTTACTATGAGTTGATTTAACCTCTGGTAATCCAGACACAATTTGAGGGTATCATCTGCCTTCTTGGTGAAAAGTATAGTTGAACCCCATGGTGAAGTACTGGGTCGTATAAAAGCATTATCTTCCAATCCCTCTAACTACTTCTTGAGATCCCAAATCTCTCTAGGTACCATACTGTAAGGAGAAATGGACACTATTTCCACTCCAGGAACTAGATCAAAGTTTAACTTCACCACTCTTATAGAAGGTAGTATAGAAAAGATAGCAGGGAAGACATCCCTGAAACGATTCACAATAAAAGGGAATTCCATACACCATGTTCCCTGATTACTCAAAAATAGACTAGATATATGGTATGTAACTCCACACATCCCATGATTCTCTAGTCCATCTCGACTCACCTAAACATCCCATTATCCCTTGTGAACATAGGTACCACCATCGGGTGATGTGAATAAAACCCTCTAGTGATATAAATCAATGTGATCATGGTAAGATACCAACCAGTCCATTACGAGTATGACATTGAAAACCATCATCTCAAGGACAAGGAGGTTAGACACAAAAATAAAACCACTTATATTAAGGTCTAATTCCATACACCATTACATTATCTCATATCAGTTTCTCAAAGTCATATCAATATTCATCATACCATAAAATTTTTATATATAGGCCCAAACATTCCATAATTTTTGTGGATATAAAAGAAAAAAAAGTTCCTATGTCAAATAAGGAAGATACTAAAGTAAATGATTTTATAATAGTGCCTCATAATGTAAATGGATTAGAACTCTGATCCTCAGGATTAGGCTCTACTGCATAGATGTGGCCAGACCTACAGCCCTAAGATACAACTTAACTACCTTGGGTAGTTCTGATCTACTGGTGGTGTATATCTCAAGCCTGGATACCTCATCTGTAGCCACTTTCTCAGCCTAATAGATTGATAGTACTCTAGTTACCTACCTGGTGAGGTGATACTATTATTGATCCATAGTAAATAGCTAGTACAGTTCCTATCCTACTATGAATAGATGGAAAGGTCCTACAAAACTTCTAAAGATACCCCAACCTACCACAACCTCGACATTAAATGGGATTCTCTGGGGCACTGGGGCTTCTTATGCCCTGGCTTTATGCACTGGTGGCACACCAAAAAACTATCAGTGGGTTTTATCTCACAATTACTAACCCCACATGTAGACTCAAAGCAATGCTTCCTTCCACTCAAAGAACCACTTCCCTATCTCGACATGGAACCTTCCTGGACCAGAACATCAGCTTCCCATAGCTTCTTCTCAGTGATAAAGACCTGATTCGCTATCTTAGGAATGATGCTAAATTGAAAGAAATTCACCCAATATTGGATTTCATATACAATACCATCCTAAAACCATCTCACTACCATAAAATAGTTAGTGATAAGTGTTGATTTAAAGTGTTGAAGTTTATTCAAATGAGCCAAATATTACATCACAGACATAGTACCCTAATATAAGTGCATAAATTTCCTAGTGCGGTCCACTCTCAGTATCTATGTAATGATGTAATCATGGAAAGAAATTTAGAAGAATTCCCAGACCATACCCTAATAATAAATATCTTGGGTAATCGCATCCCACCAACACTTGGTAGAATCACAAATCATATAATTTAGGAGCTTTACCCGCCTCTCTATAGGCATCTATAGATGCTTGAATATCGACAACATGGCCTCTAGCCATGACTCAGATGCCTGTGGGAGACTATCCACAGAGAAGGTATATGTATTATACAGATAAATTTCTCATTTCATCTCTACTATAGTAGGGGCTGGTCATATATCTCCCTATGAAGACTAATAGAAGTGTATAAATCTATCTCAGAACTAAGCATTGGTGCCTAAATTAGGAACAACAAGATGTGCCTCAAGTAGAACTACTAAAGGTAATTATGATGGATCAGGGCCCACCACCTCCAAAACATGATCATTTACACCTTCCTAGTTAACAACTTGAGTAATTCATGGAATCATAGATCTACAATTATAAATCACACACCTTATATAAGATTCAACAATAGATGGGATCATAAATATCAGATAGGACAAGTACATAACCTTCCTATAAACGAGTCACGCCTCTCTTCCTACTCCTAAATCCAAGTCTAGGTGATAAGGAACATCATAAATATTACAAGATACACTTCTTACTATCCACTACTAAGGTCAGGTTAGGTTTAAGGTCTCACATCACATAGAAAAGGTCCCATTATATGGAGTCTTAATTGTGAGGTATAAAGGAAAATACCCCTTACATTGAAATTGTAAACCGAATTTAATGGTAACCATGTCATTTAAGAGTTTAAATTAATTTAAGTTCATAATAATTTAGGTTTATGTATATATATCATGGTCTAGTTAGATGAGTCACCATTCACAATTTATTCTTTATAAATTTCAAATGGCACGTCTTGTAACTGAGACTTGACCCTTACATTTGGTATCAACATGTATTGAATTGTATAAAATGTTTTGATTAGATTAATCACCATTCTTAATTTATATAATTTCATGCTTCATAAATTATAATTTTCATTAATGTAATCAAATCAACTAATGTTTCATCCCATGTGACCAATGATCCGTGGCTCAAACGTGGCATAATTGGTTAATTAAGGTTCCACCATTAAGATATATGGGAAAACACTATTTAGGTTGATTAAAAAACTTTAATTAATCTAATTATTCTATCTCTATAATAAATTTTAGTACATTTCCTTATATAATTGTCAAGGAACTTACAAAAATCACAAGAAATACATGAAATGCAAGTAACAAGATACACCTACATGGAATAGCATAATGAAAGACATGTGAATCCTCAAATTCCTATAATGATGAATGACATACTACCTCCTTTCCATATTGGGAAAAGGATAAAAGTAAAATCTATAATAATAATAATAATAATGTCGCAAATCATGTGTGACACCCAATAGTAAAATCAATATAACTGTAACAGGAAAAAACCAAAACAACAGTTTCTCATCCCAGGTAATTTGGATTTTCCCTATATGTGGGTTAGCTACTCCCAAGTACAAGCTCATTACAAAATATCATCATGTTCCTAGCCTATTGTCTAATAACCAAATATTTTTACAAAAATAAAAATTTCCTTGATACCTCTTTGTCAAATCCTGGATCTAGTTCCCTCATAAGAAATCGAACCCAGTTTTCTATATGACCTCAAGCATGCCGCCCCATATGCCAGAGGATTCCAACTAGATGTGAGGTTCTATGATAGTGTGGTGGGGAGACTATACCCTCATGATTAAAGTGAAGCATAGTGGTATAACAATAAATAGTAAGCAACAAAAACTATATAATAACTTAATTATGGAATCATAAACATCCAGATAAAATAAATGGGGAAAACATAATCAATATTACACACAAAATGATGACCATATAATGATGCTAATCAAAAGGGGACACGCATGGGATATAGAGACAAAGGAATATAAAACATGCTATATAAAAAGAAAAATATAACAAAAGTTATCTTCACTATCATCATGAACATAAGCTTTGACCTCTTCTATCATACTCCATACCAGTATATAAGTCAACCATCTAAATCCAGATTCTTACCTTTGTCCCTACCACATTCATAAGATATATTCTGGTACCAACTTGAATCCCAAATAGGGTGTGACATATACTCAATAGGCCACCACCAACAATGTCTATTATAATCCATCTAGTGCATATAAAATGAGTAGTGTGCATGTATAACAATTTAAGTGGAAATATAAACTGCAAATGGGTTGGATATTGTTCCTAAAGGACACCGGATGACACTACCTACTTTGGCCTAAGACGATATATCTCTAAATATGTAACCATATATAAACATATATATATATATATGTGTGTGTGTGTGTGTGTTTTATATATATAGTGACATATATAACCAAATATATATATACCAATACCAACCAGGACCCATTGCATAACTTAGGCATCCATAAATAGTCTTGAGAGTGTCATAAAGTGATAGGGTATTCAATGCCCAGGTATCATGAATCATATGGGTTTTCATGTTTGAGTATCATAAGTGTATGGGATTCGATGCCTAGGTATCACTTATGTATGAGATTCCATTCTTGAGAATCATAAGTACATGGAATTCCATACCAATACATAACATTTATATGGGACTCCATTCCCAAGAATCATAAGTACATGGGATTCCATTCCTGTATATCACATGAATATGGGATTCCATTCATGAGTATCACATGTATATGGGTCTCCATGCTCAATTATCACAAGTAGATGGGATTCCTTTCCCAAGTATCACAAATATATGTGCATCCATGCCTGTAAATTACATTTATATAATAAAGGTCGGTCATGATTTAATACAACCCAAAGGATAAATTACAATCATTTACATTTTATTTAACCAAGGTATTAATCTACTAATTTCATAAGAGTCACATGGAGTCTTCATACCACTCATTTCCATTTAATTCAAGTAGTCATTTCAATTATTCATCATGCCAACACCACTTAAAAGGTGGTTTTTCCATATAAACATTCAGTAAGTTATGGTCAATTCATGAGTACCCCTCAAGGGGTGGAACTAGTTGAGATGGATCATCCCCCATCAATAATTAAGGTTATATGGTGGATATTATAGCGTGCGTCACAATTAAATACCCCACATGGTCAAATGTTAGAGATAAAAAGGGGAAGATTGGTTTTTAGTTTTTAAGATTAAAAGGTAAAAAATGTCATTTTACCCCATTTTTAAAGGGGTTCATGGTTTTTCTGTATGGTTTGAAAAACCATACACATAACTGTACACCTATATGAGTTAAGTGGCACTAAGGGTGTGGGTATGGGTGCATAGTTTGTAAAAATTATAAAACCCCATTCATTCCACTTTAACACCCCACACTACTATGTGGCCTAAGGTGCATGGTTAAAACTAATCACGCACCCCTATGTAATTTATTATAGGACCCATATGATTGATTTGAATGGTTATCACTGACTGTGCTCTAACCATGTGGCTCAGTCTGCCTTTCCAAAATCTAGAGATTTGGGCTCCGAACTAGCCTTGATCATCGTCATCATTTATTTATTTATAAATAAAAGAGGGGGAAGGATAGAAAAAAAACAAACACTTCCAAGGACAAAGAAAAAACAGGCACAAGCCTAAGGAGTTTTGAAGTAATGTAACCCAAGTTCATCCCCCCTTATGAGATCCACACCCTCCAATTTCAAGAGTTTCACATTTGAGCTGCAATAGATGTTGGAGTTGGGCTCGACCAAGGAGTCAAGGTGGTATGCCACTTTGTTCCCTTCATGCCACGTGTGAATATCTTTGATATTGTTGTTGGTAAGCATGCCCAAGCACTTTATAATGGTGTAGGTTATTAACCATGGGATGGAACCAACACCCTTAAGGGAATTATACAGAATCAGGGAGTCTGTCTCCACCTCAGAGAGAAGGATATTGGCCTATTGGAAAAGAGTGGGTCCAGTAAGAGCAGCCTTGGATTCTTCCTGGAGAGAAGACCCACTACCCAGATATGCATAGAATGCCATAATGATCGCACCTTTGGAATCCCAAACAATCCCACCACCACGAATGGTTCCCAAGCAACATGAACCATCGGTATTAAGTTTCATACCACAAGTAGGAGGAATCCATCGTACCTAGAGGGGTCTTGGTACATTAATAGGCATATGGGAGACTGGGGAATTGAGAAGCAGGTGTTGCAAGATAATATTTTCCCACCATTCATCAAAAAGATTGACCATATCCAACAGCAGGTTCCTGATATGCACAAAATGTTTTAAAAAAATTGAAGTGGATTATGCCTTATTTGGAAATTAAGGATCTTAAATATCACCTTGCAGTTGACCCTCACCACCAGTGACCAACCTTGGAAGTCCAATAGGTATGATTTCTACTCCATCATCCCCACACCATTGACTGTAACTATCCCCATTGGAAGGGGGAATGTATGGAACATAAAATTATTCAGCATCCTGATACTCACAAGAGAAATAACTTACTACAATTGAAGTGGTTGATTCATGATAATGTTCAACATCGACAACCAGAAGTTGGTGTTAGGAGAACTGATGGAGTTTTGGTACCCGTACCCTCCCTTGTGAGTGGTAACCCAACCATACAGAAAATGAAATGGGTTACATGCATAGAGGGGAGCCTTCCTCTTTCTGATATTCTGCAACACCTTATATAGCTTCTCCAACATCATCACGTCTAGGTTTATACACTACCCAACCACCAGAATCACCTTCATAATGAGTGTTCTTGGCCATATCCCCTTTTTTGTATTTTGAACTAGGAGCATCAATACACAAATAATCTTCATAATGAATCCCTACAATTTGAACATGGGGGTGATGGGCTTCGCACTATACCCTGACAAGTGTCACTGGCTCACCTCCAGGATCACCCAATATGAGTTCTCCTTCCAATGTCGTGATGCCTTTGAGAACTAGTGGGGTATCCTATTTAGCTTATTCATAATCTCATTAATGAAGTAACTAAACCACTACTTGAAAGATATATCCATAATCCCAGGTTTGTGACAATTATACACTTGTACTAGGAACGGTATATCCCTTTCTATTGATAGAATTTTCTCATGGTCCTCCCATATATTCTCAGTAGTGAGGAACTCATCATACATCCCCCTTTGTATAGTGATCCTAGAAAATTAGTAGAGGTCCCACAGGATGATGTCAACCTCCCCATGATGCAGATGAAAGGTATTGGTCCTTGGTAACCACCTTATTAAAAATTAGGGTATGACTTTTGGGGGGCATTAAACATGGAACTATGAATTTCACATTGCTTCATATATCCCCAATCTCTTCAGCTCCACCTCAAATTCATCACACGACCGGCATACCCAGTATGCCCAAGAAAACTTATCTATGAAGTTTCCACCCTGACATAGGGACCAATCCTTGGTCAAACCTTAGAGATGGTCCTTTAGGCCTACCTTAAAGATACTCTCATCCTACAGTGGGGATGTTGTGTGGTAAAATCCTCCCCATTTATTATCTTCATAGGGTTCCATAAGGAATTAGTAGTGATTAATGTTTATTTCTTTATATAGTGACTCGATGGATCTTTTTTATATCAGTACATCCCATGTGAGATTCTGAACTAATAAGTGGGCACATCTCAATCATCACTAAGGATTAGCACATCATCCCTCAAACTAAATCCATACAACAGAAGCTTTTGGAAGAGAGGGTAGTCCCTCTGATCCATTATCAATAACTAAGAAATCATGTCATGATCTGATACACTCACATATATTTCTATGATCATGATTTTCCCATCCATATCCCTCTATTAAAAAGTATCGACTTCAACACCTTCAAATACTATCCTAGATACTTCGTAAAATTTCTGAAGACTTGTTCCTGGAAGTCTATTTGTAAATTTTGGGTGTTCATGAAGATTGGATTTTTGTGAAGGGTGTATGGTTAAAAAATGCCTCATAGATGAATAATTCATAGAGATGATAAATTTTTATGACCTTTAAGTATTTGGGTCATATAATTCTCATAAAGGTTGTGAGTTTCATGAAAATAGAGTAGTGGAAAATCTTATGTGAAAAGCTTGTGGTCCTCCTTGGGACCCCTTACCCAATTTATAGGCCTAGGGTTGAGTTGGGTTTCATGAGAGGGATGTAAAATTTTCTATTTTTCAGTGATTTCACCTCATAATATGATCCTCCTCTCCTATATTTTCTCCCATTATGAGGGGACATTTATTTATGCATAAAAACACATGTTATAGGAGACGTCGAGGAATGAACATATTTTTTTGGGTGAATTTGAGCTAAAATAGGATCAAACTCCACTTTAAGATCTAGATTCATGAAGTTAGGATCCTTATAAAAGGGAAAGGGAATTGAAAAGTTCACTAGAGTGCCATAAAATCTTATCTTTCTCATAGACAGTAACTTTCACAAAACGTATGTCTCCTGGCGAAGGTCATGCGAATGCTGTGAAATATTATCTTACATGAAGATAGTAACTTTCATGAAATATATGTCGCTACCTCCTTGGAACATATAAATACCAACCTCCACCCCTCATTTAATGGTGTGTGAACTTTGGACATCCAACATAAGTCTAAATTCATGAAACGTTATCCTTTATGACCCAAAAGTGAAATGGTTTTCTACAAGTATCCATATTTTGATAATATCTTCCCATGAGCTACTTAGCATCTATGATTATGGTGGATATGATCTTTAAAAAGGATAATTACCACCCCACCTGAGAAAAACCCCTATGTATCTTGGTATTTCATGAGGCATCCAAATTTCAGGAAACCTTCCCCATGTGAACCAAGATGTTATCCCTTGGTAGGGAATGTATCTTTTGTGAACATACCACCTTTGAAAGACCTATGGACTTCATGAGACCCCTGGACCTCACCAACCCCCAAACCTTTGTGAAATCATTTTCAAGGGACCCTATATTATTCCTCCTTTCAACATGAACACCTTCATGAAAGTTGAGTGTCCAAGTGCCCTATACCCATTCAAATATGGTTTATTTGTGCCCTAAAATTCCACACAACTGATGTCATCAGCCCTTATTCTTATACACTTTTCTCAAAGCATGGGTTGGGTAGTATATATGCATCTTGATCCTAATAATATACACCCTAATTTTGGAACCCCCGCATGTCACCCAAACATGGAATTACTTACACCTTGCATCATCCAAAAGAACTTATGGAGGAAACATATAAGCCTTGATGGGGGAATCATTGTAGGATATTTATTACCTTTACTTGTGTGGAGGTATAGTGTTGTATCCTCCTATACTACTTGGAAATGGCATCCCTGTATGTATTCCCCACTGAAGTTTGAGTTATAAGACTTTAAAATTCACATCCCAGTATTCTATTTGTACGATGTTAAATTGTACAACAACTTCCTCAGGACATGATGTTAAACTACACCCTTAACTTGTGTGATGAACATGGGATTCCCCATGTATGACTCGCATGGGATGATACCTCACCTCCTGGGTATCCCCCAATACATAATCCTCACACCATCTATTTTTTTCACTACATCCAAGACACAAGAATCATTATTGAATGATTTCAAACTACATATACTGGTCATATCACCTGACCATAAAATGTTCGCTTGAATGATGTGGTTTTTGATCCTTGTCTCCTAACAAGGTTCATAGGAATCCTCCCTAAGGTCTGATACTAACATACTTTGGATACCTTCCTGAGGTCCAATCTCAATACCCCAACACCACCATTTAATATACTTATCTTCCCCCTGGAAGGAGGAAACTCTAATGTGTGATCATTTTCCCTAAGGACACACTCAACCTCACCACCTAAACTTAAGGTCCCCACTAGACCCTGGTTTCATCATGTGATGCTAATCCATAACCATCCTGTTATATGAAAAGTGTGTGTGGGAAACATCCCCATGAGGAAATAAAATTGTGAACATGTCCCCACAAGACTCTAAACCAAAGAAAATATCCCCAAAATACCCTCAACCTATAGCCCCACTATATGTATCATAATACCTACCTCATGTGATGAACATGGGTTGCCTAAGGAAAATATCCTTGGATGCCTTATGCCCTTAGAGTAAATTACCATGTGGCCGACATAGGATGCCTTAGGTCCTGTACCTAATATTCCTCATACATGAGATTCCATCAACTTCAAAATAGGAAGAATATATAGGTTACAAATACACCCAATGTCCAAAAATGTCTAGATATGTATAAATTCACCGTGAGATATGAGCACAATTAGCTACCATATCACGTCAAATGTAGTGTAATTAATTGGTGTCCACCTTGAGATAGTTCCAAGAACGAGCTTCATGAAGATGACTCAAATATTTTATGGACAACCTAACTAGGAAATGAGCTCCAGGGATGAATCCATAGAAGTAGGAACCAACATCCCATTATCCCATTTTGATCAAGGATCATACATCATAAAACATAGTAGTAGAGGTCATCCACCTTTGTAAAGGAAGAATGTGGGGAAACTAAACACCATGGAGGATGTGAAACCAGTCCAAGGAAGCAGTCCAATCTAGGATAGGTAAGTAAAAATGTATATCCTCATATATAATTATTTCCATAGAAGAAATTGTTAGAAAACATTATAGAAAAAGGGAGGTTAATCCTTTATTAATTTTTCAACATAGGTTTTGGACTCTATATGATAAAATAATCAAAACCATAGACCTTATCATAGTTTTTTTTCATGGTTTATACCAAAGAGAAGTGATTTTTAATATTTTATAATGCCAAGAACTGAACATATTAAAATAATACCATTGAGGGTGTGAAAGTGAGTCATGTTCATAAAGAATTTATATTAAAACCTTAAAATATAATATAGATTTTTGAGGATTCATTAAAGATTTATAAAATTAATTAAATAACGTAAAAAACACATTTTTAATGGGGAAATATATATCTGTTTTTTTATTCCTTTTATAGAATTTATTACATCACTTTAGGGCTATTATGATGTCATAATATAGACCGTATATTTATACCATATTTAATTTTAACCCAACAAATTGACTGTATCAAAAAATTATGAAAAATTCACCATTTCATAATTTCAAAGTGAAAATTTCAAAAATAATATTTATTTTATCAAAATATTTCTCTAATTATTAGAATTTACACATTTAAATAAAAATTCTTATTTACTAGAAGATGCTTCTTTTACAATAACTACAATTTTCTAACCCTTATAAATATTACATTAGAATCCATTAAATAATATTATTATTTGTCTTTAAATTAATATTATTTAATAATAATATTATATGAAAGTAATATTTATTTCAAAATTCTTGAATTTACCAAAAAGAGTCTTAAAATCATTTATTTTCCAAAAATACAATTTTGGTTCCTTTGTATCAAAATCTAATTTTCATCAACTCGTATATAATTGTATATATAAAGTAATAATGAAAAGGTATAAATAAAATCATTTTTTTTGTAAACAAGACATATAAATTTATACAACTTGGGTCTAGATACATAACCATTTATTACACCAGCATATGCCATAAGGTGAAGGTGTGTGTTTGTGGCACTTTCTTGGAGTGGTTCCACAAATATGGTTTGGACCATGATCATGATAAGCTTGAACTTATCCTATAAATTGTTTCAATCAGGTTTAAATTTTTGAATTTTAGCTTGGTCTTGGTCAATGTCATAACCAAGTGATTCCATCTCCCTTGGAAGCTTAGATAATTGAGGTTCATAGGATATGATCCTAATAGTCAAGGTCATTAATTCTTCCATCTATATCAATTAGAAATTTTCATAACCATTATTATATACTAATATTAATGGTAACTATAAAATGGATATATTATTAATGGTTAGTATTCTTAATAGAATTTTTAATATGACCGATTATATTTTATAATATGACAAAATAACCAAATTAGTGCATGTGTTTTTAATAACTACATTAATTAATAATGAATTTATTCATTAAAAAGAGAATTTTATTATAAATGTTCAGGTCATTACATTCATCCCCCCATTATAAATTTCACCCTCAAAATTTCATTTTGTATACTAAAATAGATGCAGGTACTTCTTTTTCATCGCCTCTTCTGGTTCCCATGTTAACATCTCAAACTTGTGGTTCTAACACAACACTTTGACCATGTGAGTTTTCTTGTTTTTAAAAAAAATTCTCCATGATCTATGATCATAATCGGCTACTCCTCATATAAAATATCATTCTATAAATGTAAACCCCATCTATTTAGTACATGTGAGGGGTTAGATATGTACTTCCTCAAAAGCGATACATGGAACACATCATATAATTGGGATAGGTTAGATGGAAGTGATAGTAGATAGGACAAATCTCTGATACAATCAAGGATCTCAAATTGGTTGATATATCTTGGACTAAGACTTCCCTTCTTCCCAAAACTCATGAATTTCTTCCACAGTGATATATGAAGCAACACCTTATCTCTGAACTCAAACTTGAGGTCTCATCGATGATTGTCTGCATAGATTTTTTGTTGACTTTGTATAGATTTAATATAAAGATGAATGGTTTGAACTTTTTCCGTAATATATTAGATAATATCAGGTCTCATAATCTTTCTCTCTCCAACTTTATCCTAACATATTATATTCAGAAACCTCTTCCCATACAGAGCCTCATAAGGTTTCATTTGAATGATAGAATGGAAACTATTATTATATGAGAACTTTATTAGGGGAAGGTGTTGATCCAAACATCTTTTGAAATACATAGAACATGATCTCAGAATATCCTTTAGATTTTTAATAGTTCTTTCATACTAACCATCCATCTTAGGGTGATAAGTAGTACTAAAACTCATCTCTGTATCCAATTCTTGTTGAATACTTATTTAAAATCTCTAGGTAAAACTTGGTTCTCAATCATATAAAATTGAGAGTGGTACCCCATGAAGTCTTACCATTTATCTTATGTATATATTGGTGAGTTCGTAAAGAGAGAAATATTATTTGATATAAATGAAATGCACTAAATTTGTAAGGCGATCAACTACCACCCAGATGGCATTATTGCATTTAGATGTTCTGAGGGTGCTATAATGAAATCCATGGTTATGTTTTCTCATTTACATGATATTCTGTGAAATATTTGAATCATACCCTTATAATTATTTCATTTAACCTTGAAATTTTGTCATGCCAAGCACAAAAATAAAAAATTCTACAATCTCCCACTTTATGTTATCCCACTAGAAGTTTTTCTTCAAATCTATATACATCCTAGTGTTTCCTGGATGAATAGAGAAGAATGAGCTATAAAAATCATTCAGAAGTTCCCTTTTCAATTTTGGTTTTTATGTGACACATATCCAAGTTCAAAATCTTATAAATAAATATTTATAAATTTTGGACTCTAAAATATTTTCTACATTTCTCTATAGCTTCCCGTCGTATTTTTAGTCTGCATTGATCCTCTCAAGAATAGATGGTTGAGAAATTATTTGAGCAAGGTAGTATTAATATCCTTTTATTATTACCATTTCCATCCTTTTCATTTCCAATAATATTGTATCCCTTTCAATCCTCATCATGGATAGGGTTTTAGAATCCTTTCTACCCAAATCATCATCCACTTTATTCGCCTTTCCAGGATGGTAATGGATTGATTAGTCCTGATCCTTGATTATCTATAATCACATTCATTATCACATATAGAGATCCTTTTATTAATTTATACTTGAGGATTTTATGATCTTTTTATATGTCACACTTCTCCCTATATATAAAATTTCCCTAAATATTCAATACAAATATCACTAAAGCCAATTTTAGATCATGGGTTGGGAAGTTCTGGTCATGGATCTTTAATTGACAAGAGGCATAGTCCATCACCTTGTTATCTTGCATGAGTACACATCACAATACCTTTTTGGGAACATCACTTTATATCACAAATCCTTCCCTAATAGTTGGTAATGTGATCACGAGTGTAGTGATTAACCTATTTTTTAACACTTTAAAGATCTCCTCGTGTTCATTGGTCCATAGAATCTTCACTCCCTTACAAATTATCTTGGTTAGGGGACTTTAAAATAGTGAGAAGTTTATCACAAATCTATTATAGTGCCCTGATAATATAATAAAACTATGGATCACTTTCATAGGTGCTGGTCTAGACCATCCTTCAATTTCCTCTATTTTAAAAGGATCCACAGATATCCCTTTGTTGGTAATAACATGACCTATGAATGTTACTTTACTCCATCCAAAACATGTATTTACTTTACTTCACATATAACTTTTCTTTTCAAAAGTTCTTTAGTACAATATTTAAATGCTCCTCATGTTCCTCCTTTCTTTTAGTGTAGATAAGAATATCATCTATAAAGACTACCAAAAACTTTTTTAGGTAATCCCTAAAGACGCTTTTCATTAAGTCCATGAAGATAAATGGGGAATTAGTGAGTTAAAATGGAATCACTATAAACTCATAGTTCCTTGAATTCATATGAAAATCAGTCTTGGGGATATACTCACTCTTTACATTTACTTAATAATATCATGACCGAAGATCCACCGTAGAGAAGTAATGGGATCCACATAGTTGATCGAACAAGTAATAAATATACATTAGAGGATAATTATTCTTTATAATGATCTTTTTGAGATCACAATAATCAATATAGAGGCACATTGACCCATCTTTATTCTTGAATAATAGGACTGGTTCACCCCACGGTGAAGCACTTGGACATATAAACCCTTTTATCCAGATTCTCCTATAGTTTCTTCTTAATATCTTCAAGTTCAAAAGTGTCCATTCTATATGGAGTCTTGTATATAGGAATAGATCTGGGTATAAGTTTAATTTAGAACTCAACCTTTTAGTTATGAGGAAGACTATGAAATTATTCAGGAAACACATTCGCATATTCTCTTACAATGGGCATGACATCAAGGATTATATTTTCCTTGGTCTCCAACATTCTAGCTAAATACACTATCTCATAAGGCAATAATATCCATGCTTCATATGATGATTCCAAAGGAAATTCATCCTCCTCCTTTCAATTGTATAGAATCTGAGGGAAATTTGTGATATGGAAGGTGACTTCCTTCTCTTGGAAATTTATATTGGCTCTATACAAGTAAATCCAATACATACCCATAATTACATTGAATTCAACTAAAGAGAGCACTATAAGGTTTTATAGGAAGTTCAACCCACAAATATAGACATGGCACAAGTTATATACCTATAATGAAATAATTTCATCGTTTTCTATTTTCATTTATAGCTCCACTTCTATGCTTTGAGGTGGTGTTTGAATATTTCTAATAAACTTGTATTATTTGAAATAATGGGTAGAACCATGGACAATAAGCCTTACTTTCACTATGTAATTCTAGTTATAATCATTTAGTAAATCCAAAATAGAATTTGGAATTATAATTTCTAAACAATTATTCATGTAAAAGGGAAACTATGAACATTGAAGGGATAACCCATAAATGACATATATTCCTTAACCTATGAATTTCTAGGTTTCAATCTATGTTATACACACTTTATTTCCTAACATTAAATTTCATAGGCATTTTTCTTACCTTAATAATAGTTCTTAAAGAGATTTTTAATTTACCAAAGTATATCCCTTGTGAATGTAAAAATAGGTTTGTAGAAAGGCATCTTTATCACACACTAGGTAATGATTAAGTTAATACCCAATGCACTATTTTTGGGGTTATTACCCCTAGGTACAACTATTTCAAAGCCACATCTACTTGTAGTATCCATAATGTTATTTTGTTATAATGAACCAAGATTAACATACATATACATTACATTTTTTTTTGTGATATTTCATACATTACACAAACACATTCCCAAAGACCATATTAGTTTAGTGCCTTCAGAAACTTGGAACAAAAACTTCTAGTTTAGTGAAAGATCTTCAAAGTTTCCCACAAATTTCTTCCTCTTTAGTATTCCTACCTAAAACCTTTATTTATAACCTAGGGAAAATAAACATATAAAAAGGTTGAGTTCATATGATCAGTAAGGATAAACAAGGTATATATCAATCATAGCATAATCATAAGCCATAAGTACATAAACAAAACACTTAAAAATCATATCCTTTATCTAAAAGATCATGATATCATGTCATGGAATAAATCATATAAGTTCATGAAGAATAAAATAACATATTTCATGAGAGCATAACATAATACATGGAATTTTGGAATACACATAATCATATAAAATCATTTCTATATTAGTTAAGGCTTACTCCCAAGACCATAATAGCAGACAAAGACCCTAATGAATCGAGTTCGCTCCTCGTTCCAGCACTATATTATAGAACTGGGTTCACTTCCCATTCCAATCCTATCTATCTCATGAGATATAAATCTTTACCAAATGAATTAGAGGGAGATATAGGTACCATCAATAATATAATGAAAACCATGCATACGTGTTCCACAAGAACATAAATCATTCATCATATCAAAACTCGTGGAATGAAATGGGTTTCATAAACATCATCCAATCATAACATATCCCATGGAAATGAAATGGGTTTCATAAATATCATTCCATCATAACAATAAATCAAACATAGGAATAATAACTATAGTATCCTTGAAAAATATTCCCAGTAAAGGAATAATTAACATCAAATATTGTTATTGTAGATAGAAAACAATTTTGAGAGATCACTTGAATATAATTCTTGAGGAAAATATCCTTTCTGCTTTAAAAAAGTTTTCTTTTCTTAAAATACAAAGAAATTTTAAAAGAAATAACTTTATTTGAAAATAACCTTGTACGATTATAAGGGAAGATTCAATTAATTAAGGTGTCATATAATCAGAAAAAATCCATTCATGTTGTATGAGTTAAAAAACATTCCATTCGTACTTTTTCTAGAAAAGTCATAAAGTATCGCATTTGGAAAACGAAAAAAAAAAGATTCTTTTCAAAACATTTAGTAAAAATCCATACATGGGTAAAATGAATTTAAAAAAATGTAGAATAATAGTAAAAATATTTTGGAATATATTTATAAGAAACATGGACATGGAAGATATATATTCCCCAGTAGATACTTACATATAAACAATCCTGAATAATAATGAGATTGTGAAATTAACCATTACCACTTTATAATTAGTCAAATTGTATACCTCATGAAAGAAATAAAATTATATAGATATGTAAATACTATAATATTAAGAATAATACTCATAAAAAATTTATGGTAAGTATATACACCACACAAAAGAAACAAGTAGTGAGTAAGGCATGTGTCTCATAGAAATAAAAGTGAGACTAAAATCACTTACCTTAGGTATGATTTCCTTCATACGTATCTGAAAATACTATATAATGGTTTAAAGAATGTTATAACTTTATACCAAAACCATATTCATATTTATGATATTATATATGATCCTCTTATATCATCTTACCACCTTTTTGTTATTAATGTTTCATTATTATCCTTCTCTCGGGTGTTAAATGCTACATTTTCCTATGCATGTTTTGTCATATAACTCACAATTCTTGTGAATAGAATGTAGTTATATCATATACAGAATGATATTAAGGTAGTATATATTATATTTATTCATTATATATATTTATATAATCATTTTAGTGAACATGGAAAACAAATCGCCTCACATCATGGAGATGGTAGGATGTACGCAAGCACGAGTGATGGTATCATTCCCTTAATGGTGAAATGGTAAGGAAGAGGATGGTATATTAATTTTATTTCTATAATCACTATAATTTTATAATTATAATATATATATATATATATTATTTCCATCATTATACCCATCTAAATAAAGTGGTAATAAAAAACATATTACACCACAGTGTGGATACGGTAAGTTGTGCGTACGCACGCATGGTGATTTTATTTTTCGTAGGATGGATAATAGGTAAAATATGGTTATTACATAATCATTAAAAAATCTCATAATATATTTGATACTATATTTATTACTTTATAATGGAAAAAATACATGAATATGAAGTATAATAAGAAATAATCTTGAAAGAGTCGGCAAAGACAATTACCTCTTCTTTGGAGAACTTCCTTTATATCTCCTCTTAAGGACACTAGGATTGATCTTGTAAGAAGACTAGAACCTCTAGAATATGTATAAGGGATTTGATAAGGATAATTTTTAGGGGATGGTTGATCTTTAAGGCTCAATGTTATGTGAATAAGTGAGGGAGGAGATTCCTTTTTATAATTTAAGTGAGGGGTACTTTTGGAATTTTCTCAAAATATTAATTTATAAGAAATTAAATATCAATAAAAATACCTCTAAAATTCCATGTATTAGAATATAATATTTTATAATATTTTAATATCATCAACCAATATATTTTAAACAAGTTTTTGTATTATTTTAAACAATATCATTTTGATTAACCCTTAGTTAACCTATTTTAATTTTAACTTAGGTAACAATGTTTTCAATATTAAAAGGTTGTAATTTTTACTTATGTTATTTCAATTAGACCATAAATGAAAAGTTTATAATATTTTATACTATATTATAATTATTTTTTATTTTTATAGATGTTTTATTATTTTTAAATAATTTAATGAAATGTTATTTTAATAAAATATCATTAGTGTCAATTTTGACACTATTCATTACTTGGACTTTTAAAAATATCAATATAACAAGTTAACTTATAAATAAATATTTTATTATATCCCTAAGAGTTCAAGGTCATCTATAAAATTCATTTATCGCATTAATTATCTAAAATTATATTTATTTTAATATTTTTAGTAACATTTATTTGATATATCCATTAATAAAATAATTACAACATCAGTGTTTTGTAATTATTTAATATAATTATTTATTCACTAAAATTTAAAAATAAAATATGATGATAGAGGTAGATCTTATATATTTCAAAATAATATTTATATTTGAATATATATTTTGGATAAACCTATATTAAAAATGATATAGTATTTAAAACATCAATGTGACATCTTTAAATTTTTATTAAATAAAATATTATAAATATTATAATCCCAACAAAGTGGCTAAAAAAACAAAAAAAAATATATCATAAAAATATATTTATTAAGTTAAAATTTTAAATTTATTTTCATTCATAAGATACCTTTATCCCATATGGACACATAAGGGATATTTCAGAAAACGAAAGTGACTTTTTGTGACTTTTATATTTAAATATTATATAATTAATTTTCATATAAAAGTGTCTGTTAAACAATATAATTTCAATCCATATGTGTTAAGAGTCTAATTATATTCATCTAATAAAATTTTTCCATGTGTTTGGGTCATTTTATAGTCCTTATTATTTTATTTTTAACCTAAATTACCTAATTTATCATTTACCACAATAACAAAATTTATCTAAGTTACTATTCATATTACCCAAAAATAAAAGGGATATATTCACTGAATTTTATCTTATAGATCCAAAGTTTTCATCTATTTTTCAAAAATCAAAACATATAAGTTGTGGAACTTAATTTAAAATAAAACCATAAAAATTCCATGAAAATTTTTTTTTCAGAAAAAATCCCCTTTAAAACATAAATTTTTTTTATAATAAATTAAAGTATAAAATACTTTTCAAAACCCATAATTGGATAATTTTAAATTAAAATTAATTAATTAAAATTTAAAACTAATCCAGAAAAAAATTTTACCTTATAAATTCTTTAAAAGAAAATACAATTTTCAATAAAAATCTATATATTCACTATTCATAAAAAGATGAAACTTTTTAGAAAGATACAAAAAATTCACCCTAAGATAATTTTGACATACCTATTTCTAAAATTAAGTTTTTTTCAATTAGAATTTAAGTTCCAAAATTTAGTTTTGTAACAGGTGCTCCATTAAAAGGCGATAAAACTTTAAAAAAATATATCTTTTATGTATCAAATTGGATTTATTCTAATCGTATGTCTATAAAACATGTTCTATGAATGTCAAAGAATTTGATTTAATATAAAGAAATACATATATATATATATATATTTCTTGGTTTGGTTAATACTATTCATTCTTTCCAATTTAATGGTTATGTTATAATTGTCTTGTTTAAATAATTAGAATAATAAAACGTTATTTTGTAGAAACTTAGTGTTGCATTCAATGAGAGATAATCTTGTGTTGAATGTAATTAAATATTAAAATTTAGTAAAATATAACACAATACATCAATTAAATTAAATTTATTCATAAAAAATCATAAAAAATCGGGGTGTTACATTCTACCCCCCCCCCCAAATTGAATTTCACCCTTGAAATTAATCATTCTAATACAAAAAAAATGAGTATAGTTCTACCTCATCATATCCTCGAGTACAAATATAGATTTTCCAAAATTTTGGTCTCTCCACAAAAGTTTAACCATGTGAGTGGTCTTGTTTTGTAGAACTTTATCTCTATGATCCAGAATTTCTATCTGTTTCTGTTCATAAGAAAGATCTTTATCTAATGTTATGACCTCTAAGTTTAGTACGTGTGAAGGATCAGGTATTTACTTCCTTATAATGGATACATGGAACACATCATGAATGTGAGAGATATTTTGTGGAATCACCAATCAATAAACTACCATTCCAATATGATCAATAGTTTAAAAAAATCAGGCCCTTGAAATTTGAAATTGCACTTAGAAATTCAAAGGTGGATGTTTGATAATTTATTTATAGGAAACCCACATCAAAAAAATAATACTAAAACTTCCTTTAAAAAGGGAAAGTTGGAAACTTAACAGTTTCCCAGAGTAACTCATAACCAAGTTTCTACATAGGATAACATAGGTGGAAAATGAAAACATGGACATGGAATAGAAAACTAAATATCAAGTTCTAATGGAGATTGATAGAGAACATGGTCATTATAAAATTAACCATCACAAAGCTATAGATCTATGATGATCTAAGAGGCCATTCGATTCATCAAAAATGAAAGTACTAGGATAACATTTTTTTCAAGATACTTTCAAAAAGATGATGAATTTTCACAAGAATATATACTTACTTGATTTCATTCCATTTTGTGAGCAAAATATCTTCCATCGGTTGTGCCTTCATCAATTTTTGCTTCATATCTCACTACAAGAAATTAATTTAGAGCTGTAATTCCTACAGAACTAGTGTATCATAAGATCCATAATGGAATGAAAATTCATTTTTTCGCCTCTATTTATCATAAAAAAAAGGTTTTCACAGGTTATCCAATACATGTAAATATTCATATGGTTAAGTAAAACATTAATCTCTGAAACCTCTTCCAAATTTCAATAAAAACAATTTCATAAATGGTTACCCTTATGAACCTTAAAAAATATTAAAATATATTATTTTTCAAAGAAGGCCTCTAAATTTCCAAAATAGACTTATCATTTATCCCCAAAACATCTTGTCATAGATCTTAATTATCACACAACAAACATGTGAAGATTATTATCATGTATTCTATTGAAACATGGTAATAATATAAATTACCATAAAACCTTAGTGAAAAAATGTATGCATTCACAAATTAACTCTTTCCTCATACCATAAATCCAAAAAATCTATAAACTCAATCCATGATATCGTAAAACAACTTGTCATTAGTTCTAAGGTCATTAATACTATCACAATCAAACATATATTTATGCACATATTCAAAATTATCTTTCCCTTAATCATGTTTTCTCTAAAAATATAACCTTATCACCTCAATCACTTTTCATGTTTACTGGTACCATTCAATATATACTTTCAAATACTTAAGGAAAAACTATAATGGAACAATCCTTATATGTTTCATTATTCCATGATATAATAAAATTATTTCTACAACATTATTCATGATTTCCAATGCATAAACATGCAATCATTCCACTGTATTATTAAACCATTAACCAATATTTATCATTTTATTCCTTAATACTTATTTTATATCATATGTCATTCGTAGTTTCTTCATCATCAGTAATATAACCATTAATCATACAACCTTGCTGATATTTTTCCCTAGGGAATTGATTTTCATAATGCCCATACATTCCACTTTTAAAACATTTAACTATTGTTGATGCCTTAGGAATACCATTATCCTTTTATTTTGTTTTAACTTAACCTTTTCCTTTGTAATTACTTACTTTGTGTCCTTATTATCCACACCCAAAGAATCTTCCAATTCCTATTCTCACATGATTTACAGGAGGTAAATTTAACTTTCTTTCCTCTGTGGTCACCGTGAAAATCCATATTTATATTATTATATGGGTCATAAAACCCACCAAATTCAATATTATTAATCATATTATGAGATTTATGATTAGTAATAATAACAAGGTTTCTCCATATAACTCCCATTTCATTTGGTTTCTCGTGAGGAATATCATTACATTGTCCATCATATTTACCATTAACATAAATCTCCCTGGTTCCACCCATTGTCTGAAACATAAAAAGAATAGTGTGAGTAATATTAATCATATATTAAAACCACATAATCAAGAGAAATTTAATTATAAAATTTCAATCTATGACACCTTAGGTTTAATCCTTGGTTATTTTTTGTTGTTACTAAAATTCTAGGATTGTAACATATACTTAGACTTGTCCTTAGGTATCTTACTAAGTTTTTTCATCCTAGTTTAAAATGGTTAACTAAACCTTTTCTCTAATACCAACTATAACAACCCAAGATTAATGTAAATATAAATTACATCATTTTTTCAGAATATTTCATACATTACACAAATACACGAGCAATGAACATATTATTTTAGTACCTTTGGAAACTTGGAACACAAAATTCTAGTCTAGTGAAAGATCTTAAATGTTTCCCAAAAAATATCTTCCCCTTCAGTATTCCTACCTAAAACCTTTTTTTATAACTTGGGGAAAATAAACAAATGAAAAGGGTTATCCAAAATACTTATTTTGGATAAACAAGGGATATATCAATCATAACATAATAATATGGAATAAGTACATATAAAAAACATTTAAAAATTATATCTTGTATATCAAAGATCATGATATCTTGTCATGTAATAAATAGTATAATTTCATAAAGAATAAAAAAAAATATTACATGAGAGCATAACTTAAGACATGGAATTATGGAATAAACATAATCATATAAAATATTTTTTATATTATTCAAGACTCACTTCCAAGACCATCATAGTAGACAAATCCTCTTACTGAACTGAGTTCATTCCTCATTCTAGCCCTGTATTACTTAAATAGGTTCACTTCCCATTTCAGTCCTGTTTATCTCATGAAATATAAATCTTTAACCAAAAAAATTGAGGTATATATAGTTAACACCAATCACATAATTAAAATCATACATATGTGTTCCATAAGAACATATATCATTCTTCATATTAGTGTTGGGACCAAGGATAGTCATTGTTGAAAATAGGAATTTGGTTTGTGTTTGTTGTCAATCCGAACTGGGTTGATCAAGTTTTGTGTTTGTTATTATTAATCCTTCTATGGAAGATCATGAAGTCTACATGTAAATGTATGTTACAATTCAAACAAACAATAGTATTGAAGTTGGTGTCATTTCCTAGTGTTTGCCAAATTTTTGGGCCTCAAAATCATAAAATGGAGAAAGGTGTTTTTGGTAAAGGAATGTGTGCGAAAGATCTGTAATGTGAGAGAAATATTTTTTTTTGCATGCAAGATTGAAGATTATTTTGATACTTTCATGTAAGGTATGTTTTTGGCTCAGTACATCGAAAAATGGTAAAGGCATGAAGTGCACGAAAGATGAGGTTACGTGAAATAATCTTACGCACCCAATGCTACGTCAAAAGGGGTTTTGCGCACTCAAGAAGAATCTTGCGTGCACAAAAAAATATGTGTCATAAACTTTCACATAGAGTCATTGAGGCCTATAAATAGGCATCTACCCCCATGTAAGACTTAATAATTTTCCAACAAAAATCTGGTTTCTCTATCGTGCGAAATATTTGTGCACGAAAGAATTGAAGAGAGTTAATATTGCATTCAAGGTGTCCCATTAGTCTGAAAAGATCAAGTGAACCCTTCGTTGTAGTTACGTGAAAGATAAGGGTTTATTTGAAAGTAGGGGTTGTGCAAAATTCATCTTGTACAACAAATCCCAAATCCTGCATGAAAGTTTAGGTGTTGTGCGCAAGTGTAGTGTTAAGATTCTAATAGGCTTTTGAATATATGGTTTGTGTAACCACTGATTTCAAGTGAATAAATTCAGGACTTCGATGCAAGTAGTATATCATGATGGAAAGAGAAAAAGACTTCAATTCCAATATGTTGAAGAGTCCTTCAAGTCGATAAACTGAGTGGGACTTCACCCAAGGCAGTGAGCAAAGGGGAGTCAACAGAAGTGTTCTGAGGGACGCAATGTTCTATCCCTGAACTCATTGTAAAGGTAGTGTGTCTGGCACAGAGTGACTATGTCCAAACTCTTATACTCCACAACTAGTTAATATTAGTGTATTTTGGTGAGATCAACACACTATCGGTGTATACCCCTTGGACATAGATATTTGTGGTGAACCAAGTAAAAGTGTTGTGCATTATCCTTGCATGTGATTGTTTAATTTATTCATTTCCATCATATAGTTTTAACAAATTTCTACTAATGTGGGAACAATATCCCTAACTTTAAAATAAAAAGTTGACACCCCAATTCACCCCTCCCCTCTCAGGGTTCCCAGGGTACTACAAGTGGTATCATAGGAAGGTTTGTGGAATTTAAATTTTCACTTTAAACTTCAGGGAGAATTCAATGAATGTCATGGGAGTAACCCTCTTTAATGGAAAAAACTTCTAGATGTGGGAGAACATGATGATATCTCATTTAAGATCACTCGGAATGGAAGTTATATTTCCACTCTTCAAGGGATTCAACTCACTATTACAATAGGACTTGTTATGACTAGTGCTAACAGGAAGTTACTTGACACTGATGCCAAAGCACCAAATGCTCTTATTGTAGCACTCTCTGAATAGATCTATCTGAAGGTGATGAGTTGCACCTCAGAAAAGTCTATGTGTAAAAATATATATAATATTTATAAAGGAGACCATAAAGTGAATGAGGCAAAACCCCAAGTTCTTCACAACAGGTTCGACGATCTAAAGATTCATCTTGATGAGAATATAGATTCCTTCTTCAATAAAATTACTGAATTAGTGGGAGAAATTCAAGGTCTTTGAGAGGAAATAAAAGACATTGATATTGTAAATAAAATCTTGATAAGACATCCACCTCTGTACAATGAAAATGTGTCATCCCTTGAAGAAAGAGATCTATCTAATAATGGGAATAAGATGAGTCGAAATAAAGGCAAGCTGGAAATTGGACATGTTGCAAAGACACCTGAAGTCCAAATAAATAAATTCCCAAGACAAAATGTATGGAGAATTGAAAAATATTTACAAGATTTTAGAAATAATCAGTAGTGAAAATCTTATCCTAAGGAAGGGGACATGAAAAAATGATTGAAGTGAAAAGATGTTTCTGCTTATGAAATTTCAGTTATGTGGATATATGGCCCATACCATGTCATACTGTGAAGAGGCAATTAGTTATTTGAATGGGGGATATCTATGTGGTCAAAAAAAGAGAACAAATTCATATCCAACTTCTTTTAGAATAAATGGTTTCAATGGATATTGTTTTAATTGCTCTAACTTTGGACACAAAGCTGTGTATTGCAGGAAAAGTAACAATAGGAACAATTCTTACAGAGCTTAGATACAAGTCAACACTCACCAACCAAACGATGTTTATCCTTAAAATAGGTTTTATTCTATGAAAGAAGAGTTTGAGTATGATGAACCAATGTATAGTAAAATTAGATTTGAAATTCTATCTTCATCCTTCACTAAAGCTAATATTTCATGGAAGGAAAAGAAGAAGATTGAGAAATATAATCTTGATGAATTCGCTCTCAAGGATACTAAGAACAGTAGCACCTATATTATTGATAGTGGATTCTCATCCCATATGAAGGGGAATGTAGACCTGGTAATGAATATTAAGAAAAATGTCTATGGAACAGTGAGGTTCAGTAATGATGGTGCTTTGAAGATCAAAGGCAATGGATATACTGAACTGGATAATGGGGATCTAAAAAATACTGAAGTTCTGTATGTGGATGGTCTACATCATAATATCCTTATTTTGAGTCAAATCTGTGACTCGGGACTTATAGTGATGTTCAATCAAAATGGGTGCACTATAAAGGGAAGAACAAGGAATTCTCTCATGAAAGGTTGTAGAACTGATGGAAACCTATATCAAGTTAAAAGTGAAGAGAACATTTTCTATCTGACAGTTGAAGAAGAAAACAACTTGTGGCACTAGTGTTTGGGGCACATCAATCAACAATACATGGAAAAGATATCAAAACTAAAGATTGTCATGGATATCCTCAAGATTAAGTGTGAACATGAAAGGACGTGTGATGCTTGAATTCATGGGAATGTGGTCTTTAGTTCATATCATTCAAAGAAGAAAAGGGTATAAAATCTTCTTTCTCTCGTTCATAATGATGTGTGAATCCCGATAAATGTTGCTGGAACTCATAGAGAAAGGTAATTCATCCTTTTCATATATGATTATAGTAGAATGGCATGTGTGATAGTTATGAACAGGAAACAAAATGTTCTTGATTTCATGAAAACTTATCACTGAATTGCCAAAAATGACACTGGGAAGACAGTTGAAGTTCTAAAATCTGATAATGGAGGGGAATACACATCCATTGAGTTTGATAATTACTAGGAGAATAATAGAATACAACATGATGTGGTAGTTGTGAGAACCCCACAACAGAATAGAGTTATGGAGCATAGGAATCGCCAAGTGAACAATATGGCTAGAAAAATGCAGATTGAGAGCCATATCCCTTGTCATTATTGAAAATAGGTTGTTCAAGAAGTGGTATATATTCAAAATCGAATAGGGCTCTATATGGGTGAAACCAAGACATTGTATGAGTTGTGGCATAGAAGGAAGCCCTCCTTGAAGTATTTCTGTGTTTTTGAAAGAAAATGTTTTATCCAAAAAAAATAAAGAAATAAAGGGAATTATGGTGATTTAGTAGATGAAGGAATATTCCTTGGATACTTTCTGAATAAATCATGCATAAACAATCACATGTATTTTTATTAAATGGATAACCTAACTATTTAAAAAAGTTAACCCCTTTCCAAGCCTACGCACTACCTCAGCTAAGCCCATCCATTCCTTGTCCAAGATCATAATAAAAATCTAGCTCCTATATCATGCAATATGACAATAATAATTGATTATAAAAATTTATAATTAATTATTTAATTTAAACCAATGAGTTATATTCATCATAAAACTCATCAGGCATCATCAATGCACCGAAACTACACCCAATGTCGTGTGTTCAATATTCAAAGACCTACTCTATCCACCACATAATAAATTCCCATCATTCTCACCCAATTACACCATTATCTAGTGGAATAGACACTAAAACCCTAGTCGAAATCACCTAAATTAATGTTTAGAAAATAGAATCCAAAACAGAGACATTGAATGAAGATACATATCTAAAATCATCATGAAAATCCACTAAATAACCCCTCTTCAATATAGATTCATGTGGGAGAATAGAGGAGGGGATGATCTAGTTAAATGGACCTTCCTCATGTCTCCTTGACCTAAAATTTGAGGGGGTAGACCCCAAAATATAGTCATTCCCCTCTTTTTAAAAAAACTACCCAATCCTTGGTCACTGCGTGATGTTCCCCTTCACCCAAAAAAATCATGGTGTAACGAGGGATCATCTCATGATGTGCACAGGGTTGAGGGGGTCATGATAGTTTGTTTATTGTACTCTCAATAAACAAAATACTAGTTAAATCTCATAATCATTCCATGATTTATTTATTTTATTTTATTTTATTCTGTTATTTATATAATGGATGTAAGATGACAATCAAAAAAATAAATGGATTAATATGTAAAGATAAAATTAAAATAAAAAATATTATGAATAAATATTTTATTGGTATATGGTTAATTACTTAAGTAAAATCCACTTAATATTAACAATACATGTAATATATAAAATATGAAAATTTACAAATAATAAACAAAATCTATCATGATAATATTAATTCATTATGCCTTCTATTATTTGAATTAAGATGAACCCATAGTTAAAATGTTGGTTTGGACTCCGTTGAGGGAACTTTTAATTATTGAGAGGTCTTAGCATAAATAGTGGTTCGACTTAACTAAATTTGTATTTGTTTTAATGGCCTTAGTCTATCTAATACATATTTGGAGGGAAGTGTTGAGGAAATATAAGTCATAATTTCTAGATTGGGGAGTCAACTCAATAGATCAAGGATATTCTATTTTTTAGTTGGCAAGACCACCTACCTAAATACCTTATTATAATTTTCATGGCCTTTGTATGGATTATAAGATATTAAATAGTGATTTTTTCACTAAAATGTCCATGCGATGGGATATTCTGAGTTCAATGGTGATGGTCATTGAGACTTATTAAAATAGTGTGAGATTTAATAAGATAATCAAAATTATTTCATGTCACTTATTTTGTAATCAAGTAAAGTAAAAATGTATCTATTTTAATTGTTATAAAAATAGAAAGTGAAACCATGAAAAAATTGTGATCATTCCTTAACATAGGGCGTGTCCTTGCATGCACAAATTTCCCAGAGTGGTGTAGATGTTTTACACTACTTTACTATCAGATAATTTCTATTATGTGTTGGAGTTCCATAAAGTTTATCATTTTCCCACCAAGAAGAGGTGAAAATGATGCCTATAGAAGATATATGGAGGTTTATTCCTCCATGATATCTTATCTTCTATCACTTAAAAAACAAGGCTTAAATATAAATGAGATTCTCCCTACACTATTTTAGTGTAAGATAAAAAAAGGGTTCTTAGCTTATAATAATGTCATTAAGTATTGAAATATGTTGTTTAAAGTTATGCTTCCATATGGATAATATATAATCTTTGAATATCATGTTATCACCCTTACCACTAAGGTTATCCTTATTCATCCAAGACTTGATGAATGGTTTTTAGAAACCTCTCATAAATCCTTTTTTCTATACTTCACCCAGAAATATAAGGTTTGTTGAAAACTTATTTCCTCACTCATATAGTGAAAAAATGAAAGGCAAGGTTTGAAATCCCATGGATTTTTAAATCCAATGGTTTCCTTACAACATCCTTCAAAGAGACAAATGATTCAAAGGGATGGAATTGAATACAAGTCTATTTACTTCTCATGTGGAAGGAAATAGTAATCAGAAGAATTGTAATAAATTAAAATAGAAGTAGTTGTAAGCTGTTATAACATTCATCATTGAATATAATATTTCTATTTGGATTATTGGGCATTAAAATACAATGTTTTTTACATCTATTCTCATTCAAGAATAAAGAATGTTTAGAAATATTATAAGAAATAGGGTGAATTCTCCCAGAGGCTTAGAAAGTGTGATTCCTATGTCAGTAGCGACAAGACACAACTTATAATATTCCATAATGGATTGATTCGAGTTTTTAATGAGTATTACCAAAACAATTATCTCTCTATCCATCTAGATATAATGAAACATTATTTCATTTTTGGAATAAATTTTTTTATGTTACTTCATATAAAACTAATGGTTTAGTAACTCTTGAATCATAGATATACATTGTATTTAATGTTGAATATAAAATATAAGAATATTACCCAATTGAGGAAAGATAATTCTTTGTCAAATAAAAATGAAATTAGTTGACTTTTTTATACCTAGAAAAGTGTTTTATTCTCTATTAAGCTAATATAATTGGTATAATAACAAAATAATTTTCATTTTTAGATAAATAAACCTTTATAAATAAAGGTATGCCATAAATATTTTAGATTTAGTTCAACAAGGACATGTTAACTATTCTACAGCTAGAGGTAAATTCATATACTTCATGAGATTCCTTTAAAATTTTAGAAATGCTCAGTGAAGTAAAAAGGTGTACTTGGTAGAGATAGAAGAACCACCGATTTGTATTATCATAAAACATATTATCCAAGTAATCATTGATCATATATATGAAGTAAAGTTATTCCCAAACTTACATTTCATTATTTACATTGATATCATGATGGTAGTAAAATTAAGATCAATTATGAGCTTAACTGTATTTAAAACATTCCATAATTTCTTCCAAGACATGTTTTTTCTAATATCAATGCAACAACTAACTATATGAAAACTATATTAACTAAGGATATCAAATCAAGTCCAATATGGTAAGAATATATTAGTACACCGACTCAAGTATTTGTTGAATTTTTTTTTTCTAAAGATTGGTTTAAACTATAAACAAACATCAAAAAACATAGTTCATATTAGTTAATAATCATATAGCCACTAAGGATGTCAATATATATTCAAGACCAAATATTTTTCCATAAATTAATTCTATCTCTTTAAGAATAGTGGGAGTTAACTTAACTTCTATCAGTTAAGGCTCTGGATGCACATGAGTTAGTATAGGAATGCTAGACTCCACTGAGCACAGTGGGAGGAGTAGTTCTAGAGACAAATATTGTATAGGAATTCATAACCAAAGAGTTGGTTTATGTTCACCTTAATGGGTGATATATATTTTATTATTTTGTAATAAATATTCCTAAAAATAATTAGTAAATGGAAACATGCTAAGGTTGGTAAGTTTGTATGAATTCAATTAATGGATTACATGTATCAAGATTCAGGGACTCCATGTTTTAATTGTTTATAAGGATTAATATTTCTAGTGAGTATCTAAGAGAAACTAGACATGGAAAGTATAACCCAAAACTAAAAAATAATGATTGATTATTGAAAGGTTTAGTCTATGAAAAAACCTATACATAAATCATCATAGCTAAAATATACTTTTATTATCATCATATTGGGATATTGGTTTTCAAGGCCACCTCATTTGGAGGAAACCTTATAGAAGATGTCTATATGATGCAACCAAAAGAATACCTTATGTTATATGTCTATAAGGAATAACTATAAAGGTTCAATTACATCAATAAATACCAATAAGATATACAGATTACATGAATTCATTTATGGATAAACCATGCATAAGGATCATAGAATACTCATTTGGAAATTAATGAGTGACATGTGTCTCTAATAGTTTAGTGGGAGAAATATAAGTTTTAATCATATATATATTGATAACATATGGAAGAAAAATGTTATGTCGTACCAGTTTATTAATAATAAGAAATGAATTTCTCTATGAATGACTTAAAGTATAAACCATGTTCTGAGTAACAAGATCTAAAAAATATACCCATGGGTTTTATTAATCTATTCATATTATATATATTATCAAATTACTGAAAAATATAAGTTGAAATAATTCAAGATCAAATTTTTGTATACATATAATATTTTCAGTAGAACATGTGTGTGAATTGAAAGTGATTATTTAAATTAAAATTATTTCACAAGATTAAGTGTTATGAATTTATCACTTATTCCATGACATGTACTGACATTTGATATTATTGATGCATGATGCATAGTATGTGAATATTAAACAAATCTAATACAATTACACTGACTTGAAATTAGTACTATCTGATAGTACTTCACAAATTAGAACTGGATAAGTTCCTGGTGTCTAGAGGAGTGGGATTACTAGTGGTCTAGAGAATTGAACATTTGTATTCATTTAGTTCAATTTGATCTAGTAATGATGTAAGTCTAAGGTAATGTGTAAAGAAAATATATTACAATCAATGGATTCCATATCTACAGTATCTAAGTATGGTACAACTTATAATGCAGCTTAATAAGTGGTTTAGTTATGTATTGTTCTGATTTTGGGTTATACCAAAATTAAAAAATATATATCATTATTATAATAATCTTTGATTATGGACTTAATCAAGATGTTGGTATTCTAACAAGGTAACAAGAGGTGGAAACTCAATAGTATCACTAATTGAGGGATTTTATCAAGGTATTGATATCACGGTAAGAATATTCACCACACAGGCTTGTGTCTTTATAAACCCTATTCAGGGAAACAAAGTAGGACCAGTAGTTTTATCCATACTCAACATAAGCATGTTTTAATATGTGAGAACTTACTAGCCATTAACAGTTGGATCTCATGAAAGTGGGAGTATGTTCGAGTCAGTGCCCAAGAACCAACTAATTTATACTTTATATTGCATATATATTAATGGGTTTTAATATTAATACCTTATATCATATTGATTGTTCTTCTCTATAACATTAATTTGATAATGCTCTAAAATATCTGTCATATTGAAAATCTCATACTAGTTCCCCACTATGATGAGAACCTTGAAGTGCTATGATGATATTCTTAAATATTATTTTACAACCGAATAACATTCTATGATGGGAAAATTGTATGAATCTATCATGTGAGAGTACTTGTAAGTGGATGAGGCTTTATCTTATGAAGTTTTCACTTGGTAATCTCCTATATGGGAAACTATGAGAATAGAAACTCATTGTGTAAAATAATCCATTTATCATGATATCTCATCAATCAGGTTGCACAATCATGTCATCAACCTATATGCTTGATATGTATTTTTATAACTATCTAAAATAAACTCATCATTACATCATGGCCATGTGAGTGTGTTTAATGATCTTTAGACTTTAATATTATTATTAATACTTGTCATGACTCATTAATTTAGATTTATTGTCGTTAACTATGATGATATGATTCATGGAAAAGTTGGGTGTGTTGGGTATGTCATGAATTATGTGTTATTAATGAATAAGTTGATGAAGGATTTGTCCCTTCCATATTTATGAAATTTGATATCTTGGATCTTTGATTGAAATGGAACCATTATATTAAATTCCATGTCCATGGTGTAATGATGAGTTTATTTCAAATAGTTATAAAAATAAATATCAAGCATATAGGTTGACGACACGATTACCTAGTTGATGAGATATCACGATAAAGGGATTACTTTACATAATAAGTGTTTGTATATGGTTTTTGTCGTTATGATATATCCTTTTCCTTTATGGGTATCTTAACCCGTTACTAGATAGTAATCTTGACTTTAGGAAAGCCTACCTAATTCCAATAAGGAAGAGTCCTAGAGGGTCACAAAAATATTCCTTTGATCTCAGTTAAATATTTTATTTAATAGTTGCAATAAATATTATTCTATAGAATGAAAACTAATATTTATTCAGGATTTATTAAATGATCAGAAATATTAAATAAATTTTTATTCACAAGGTAATTGTTTAATTATGTGAATATAAAATATTTATTTATCTCTTGTTATTCACATGGTAATAAATAATTATTTATTCATTAAAAAATAATTTATTATGTGAATATAAAAATAAATATTTTATTCTCCAAATTGTAAATATAATATTTATTTATTAAATGTATAATATTTTTATCTTTTTATTCACAAATTAATAAATATTTATCTATTAATAAATAATTTATTTAATTAATAAAACATTAAAATAAATATTGTATTCGTCAACCCATTGATATAATATTTACTGATGATATTTATTCAGAAATTCAATAAATATCAAGGATGACAAGCAGGCCCAATTATTGGTCCAATGATAAATATTTATTTACCATACTGTAAATAATATTTATCATTGAGTGGGTTAGCACATGCCATGGAATAAAATATTATTATTATTATTTTACATGGCATAGGGTTCCTTTTGGGTTTAATATATTATTAAGGTCCTTTGTGAAATTAATTAGTATGAAACCCTAACCCTGGATCTATAAATAGAAAATTATAAGAATTATGAGGGATTGGTCCTCATGCACAACATTATTCTCCCTATAGAATTCTCTATCAGTAAATAATGTCTCGAGGTTTTTCTCTCAAGTTTGAGAGATTCTCTCTTCCTCCATTTCTCTCAAGATGGAGAGATCAAGAGATAATCCTTTTCATACCAAAGGTATCATGGTTGAAATCAAATGAGTGATGCGAGATTATTAGTACCACCATGCTAGCACCTAGAGTACCATCAGTGATCTTTAGAGATAAAAGGAGTATGCTTCCACTAGAGGGGATCTACTTGGGTCATCATCAATGTAATGAAAATACAATAAAACGAACTTTGAATGATCAACACATGCATCGAATAAAGAACTCAACACTGAGGTATTTCTCCATGCTATTAAATTAATTATAAATTATTTTAAAAATGATCCTCTCTTGGTTCTGGAAAAATATTTTTCAATATTCTTTTAGAAAAAACATTGTTGGTTATGGTGTCCATGTCATGTACATTGTAGATGATCCATTTAATCCAATAAAATATGAGTTTTGTATAGGCCCAATAGGTACTTCCGCAATATCCAAAACCATCAATTATCACATTAATGTCATATAGAAAAAAATGTGATAATTTATTTATTAATATTCAAGTCCATGAATATAAAAATAATCTAACATACAAAGCAGTTGGTTATCAGGAACCAACTACTCTCACTTGAACTAAAACCAACCAATAGTGTTCAGGTTAGTTCTCACATGTTATATATTATTATTTTTAGTATGGTTATAGTTATAGGGCCTACCATGTTGTATTGTGACTAAGGTTAGTATTGTAACATGTCTTTGTAGCATATCTATTTACTAGGACTTCACTACGTTGAGAAAATCCCTCAAGCGGTAATATCTCAAGCATCCACCTTATTGTTCCCTTGTTAGAAACCTAAAATCATGGTTAATACCATAATCAAAGATTATCATAATAATGATAATAATATTACTATTGGTATAACACAGAATTTAGAACATGTTATTGCTAAACTATTTTTTAAGCTCCATCAGAAGCCACAACATACTCAATTAATGTAGATATAGAAACCATAGGTATAATAAGTTTTCCATGCATATTACCTTAGCCTCACTATGGTATTATAAAATAAATGATCTAAAGGAAAACCAGTGTTATATCCCCCTTAAATACTAGTATTCCCATTTCTCATTTTACTAGGATTACTTTCTCAAGTGTTGTCAAATTTTTATAATTATAATTTTGTATAGTTAAACTCGTTTTTGTTTGACATGTTCACTCTATAAAGAATTCATAAGTAATATCAAATATTATTTCATATAGCATATGTTGGAGTTGGTGGCCTAGAACCAACAACTTTGTACTTTATTCATTAATAAAAGCCTTATCACATCTTGATTATTCTTCTGCGTGACAATGCATGTGATAATGTCCTAAGGATAGTTGTTGCATTAAAGGGTCATAGCGGATCCCTGCTATGATGAGAACCCGAAAGTGCCATAACACTGTTCTTGAATATATGTTCTATGGCTAGATGATGTTATTTGAGGGACACAAATAATACAGTCCATTAGGGGTGAGGAATCATAAAACTTTGAGGCAACTTCTCATGGTGTGCGCCCTTGGTAATATCCAGGAGGATCTTATGAGAACAAGACCCACCAGTAGTAAATCCACATTTCATAGTGTCATTGGATGTTCCTATCTTCGGACATGTGTATTGGTCCTTAGACTTTAAGATTATTATTAATGGGTATTACAACTCACGCACTTAGATGTATTGACGAAAACTGTGACGACACACTGTTCGCAGTGAGGTAGGATACGTTGGGTGCATCATGAGTAATACTGCATTAATAGATAATGCAAGAAAGGATTTTTCCCTTCTGTTCCATAACAGAAGTAGATATCTTGGGCCCTTTGATGGAATTTATATAGCCTAAATAAATCCATGTCCATGGTAAGGTATGGGTGAGTTCAATTCTGAAAATTCAAAGAAAGAATAATTGAGGACATGGGTTGATGGCACTAGCATGCAAACCGCTTGATTCAAGATATCATGAAAAATGGATTATATTACATGGTAAGCGTTCGTATGAGGTGATATGTCAATGTGGCATCAACTTCTTTCTCTTGGGTGCCTTGACCCATTTCTAGACAGTAATCTTGGACTTTAGGAAAGACCGCCTAATGCCAACGAGAAAGAGTCCTAGAGGGTCACACACTAAGTGTTTCCATGTATATCAGTTAAATATTAATTTAACAAGTTAAATAAAGATTATTTCTGACTGTGGTTTAATAATTATTTAAGGATGTCTGATCGCATTTATTTCGACACTAGTTATTCGAGAAAATATATTGTGGATGAAATAATATATATTTATTATTGAGTAATGTAGTTACATTTATTTAAGAAATAAATATCCATTAATCAAGGTCTAATAAATGTGGTGGAGGAAATAAAGAAAAATGGAAAATAAAAGTACACATCATGTATATTGAATATACATGCAATGTTGTTTTATGGAAAATGAGTACATGTCGTGTGTTAATGATTACATGGCGTGTAGATTTTCCAGTAGGGATTTTGAGGAAATAATATCATTTTATTAAATGATATTTATTATAATTAGTGTGAGCGCATGTCAAGGAATTAATCATTCGACACGGGGGGGGGGGTTTCAATAAGAGTTAATGAAATAAATAAAACACGTAACGCGTTTATTTATTTCCATAACTCTATAACCTCAAACCCAGTTATAAATATCCTGACAACCCCAACACTTTTCCCCAGTCATTGTGCACAACAATTCTGGAGAGTTATCTCAAGGCTGAAAGAACTCCTTCCTCCAAGAACGCTCTCAAGACCGAGAGAGATCCACCACCACCGGATCAAGGTGATCGAAGGCAGACATCGCAAGTGAAGGTTCTTCCACACTAGCACCCGGATATCCCTTCAGCGACGTCCAGAGATACTTGGAGCACATGTGGATCACCGATAGAGGAATCCTACACTTGGATTCTACGATGCAACAACAAATAACATCGGATCGTGACTGGAGACATCAACAAAGAAAGAATTACATCAAGGTAATTCTTGTCAATTAATTAAATTAATTATAACCAACATATGATTATCTTATCTCTATGGTTTTGGGACTCCCTCTTTTGTTTTTTGTTCTTCATTATATTTTAAAGATCCGGCGTTTTACATCATGACGGATCTCAGATTTATCGTTGTTAACACTAAAATTAAAGTTGGGCCGACCCACCAATGCGCTTCTGCTATGCCCAGAACCTAAAAGTGGTATCAGAGCCGGGTTATATCGTTGATTATAATTATTTAGTTTTTCATTGGTGATTTACGCATTTAATAATTTAGTTGTTTCAATTCAAGTTAATTGTTCCTTAAAATATTAATCTCGAGATCTATTCCTCCCCTCTCGTTTCTCGTTCACCTTACAGAAACAAATTTTTCTTTTAATTTTGATTAAAATAAAATAAAGGATCACATCCGGAGGTGAAAAACACTCCTGGTCGTACAACACCAGAATACACGGCGTGTATTCGGAAGTAAATATTTTGTAGTCTAAGTTCAATGCATTGACTGAGCCGCCAAATTAGGTCGTGTATTGGATCCTATCTAAATCATTTATGACACCGTGCGTTGACCAGGAACAGGTGGCACATAGTTTCTAGATTATACGATGTGTGGTCCACTGAACACGGCGTGTAGTCCCTTCGGGTTAGGGTTGGACTGTGTACCCCGTACATGGCTTGCCCGGCTAGAAACCGTGTAACGCAGATACTACATGGCGTGTGTCCAAATGAACACGTCGTGTACTCCAAAAAATTTTGAAGTACATCAACATGCCATATCCCCAGGCGTGTACTTCGGACAGACAGTGAACAAAAATTACACACTGTGTAGTTGGAACTACACGCCGTGTACTCATCCAAATTACGCAGATTTATTAAAATTTATTATTATATTATACAAACCATTGAGATGTGTACCATAGTGTAGGCTTAAAGATGAGTCACAACACGTGATAGGTGTTTTATATATATGTGTTTAATTTAAAATCTGTGTAATGAATGGAAATTCATCGGGTTGCCTCCAAGGTACAAGTTACGTACAAGGATAATTTTAAATGAATTTATTTGTTTAAAATTATGATGGATGATATTCTCAAGGAAATTAAAGAAAAGGGTTTAAGATAAAAGGATCGATTAATTAAATATAGTTAATTGATTCAAGTTTGATTTATCTTAAACAAGAACGATTAAAAAATTGAATGCGAGTTTTATTTATGCATAAATATCATTGCATGAATGGATGATCATGAACTAGACCAAGACCTTTGTATGTGAATGGTTTCTTTTAATTTTTTTATTTAAATTAAATTTGTTAGTTTGTGAGCCTTCTCCTCATTAATATGTAGGGCCTACGCGCCCAAGGATTCTTTTATGTAAAAAATCCTTTTTACACCTCACCTACGTGTGAGATAAATGCATATGTAATGGATGGAACTCCCAAGATGGTGGAGGCGGCTCAAGTCAGGAGCCAAGGCGAAACCAATCCAAGGAGATACAAAGGTGGACAGGTGGAAAGCTGTAAACACAAACTCGAAAGGTTCAAGGTGTTTCTCCCCTAGGTCTTGGGTTAGTTTATCAACTTCTAGATAAACTAACCAATAGAAAAAGCTCATGATCATTCCATTTATTTTATTTCTATCAGTTGCATGGTTTATCTATTGTGGTTGTGTTGTAATGATCACACAATTAATGAATTAAATGAGCATGAAAGATGGAACTAAAATAAAACCGGCTTATATATAAATATTATCTTAGACGTGGTTAATCACTTAAGTATACCCCACTTAATATTAACAAGAATGAAATAAAAGATAATAAATTGGAAATTTATGTATAAGGATAAAATCCCTCAAAGAAATATTAAGTCGGTATAGCCTTCCATAATCTTGGTTAGAATCGAACCATAGTTCAAAGTACTTGACCAACCCTAGTTGGGGAGATTTCAATTATCAGGGAATTATAATTCAAGGTTTTGGGTTTACTTGACTTGGTTCGCATCAAGGGTTGACTTCTATAGTAGGACTTGGTGTGACCAAGAGGAAAAGGTTGAGAAAATCCAATATAAAAGGATTTTAGGATTGGGGAGTCCACTAAGCGGATCAAGGAGGTGCGAGTTAATGCAGTTGGCATTTGGAATGCCTACCTAAAACCCTTCAAGTTGCTTGACCAACCCTAGTTGAGGTAATGCGAAGGGAAATATGGATCCTTGCCACTAGAATATTCAGGCAACAGAATATTCCAAAGTCAATGGTGAGGGATATTGGAATTCGATAAAATAGTGGTAGACTAATAAGTATTAATTTATTTATTTGTCTCAGTTTTTATAATAAAGTACTAAAACTTTTCTCGTCTTAATTTTTAGAAACGGAAAGAAAAATGACTTCAAACATATCATTGTGAACCATACTCGAAAAGTAAAACCTTCTCACCGGCACAAATTTCCAAGAGTGTCAAAGGCATTTACGCCTCATCCTTCACCACGAAAGGAAATTGTATGTGCTGGAAGAGCCTATTCCAATTGCACCTGGAAAGGAGTCCGGTGATGAGGAACTATCTCTCTACATGAAACACATGGATGATGCCACAGATGTCCAGTGTTTCATGCTATCGTCCATGTCTAATGAGCTCTTAAAGAAACATGAAAACATGGACGCATATAGCATGATGTCTCACCTTAAGGATCTCTACCAAGAGAAGGCGAGACAGGAGAGATATGAGATCTCCAGCGCTTTGTTTACAACTAAACTTGGAGATTATGTGCCAGCTAGGCCTCATGTATTCAAGATTATTGGCTACATTGAATGCCTGGACATCTTAGGGATTAAGTTCCCTGATGAGTTGCGTACAGATCTCATCCTATCATCACTGTCCAAGACCTTCTCTAGCTTCATTGTCAATTATAACATGAGAAACAATGAGAAGAGTCTATCAGAACTTCTGACCTTAATTCTCTAGGTATATAAGGACATGGGGCATAACAAACCTGCTTTCCTTATAGTGAATAAGAAAAGAAAAGACAAGGAAAAGGGGATAAAGACTTATAAACAGTCTGAAGCCCCCGAGCGACATCCTTCCAAGAAGGGGAAGATCTAGAGGGAGGGAAAGGAACAGGAGGTGGTGTGTTTTTCATGTGGCATGCAAGGCCACTGGAATAGGAACTACACCCAGAAGTGTGGGGACGCTAAATTTGTGTTCGTTATCAAGTGTAATCTTTCTATTTCTACTCATTGGGTATTAGATACAGCTTGTGGGGCTCACATATGTATTCAAATGCAGGAACCACATAGATTTAGAAAGATTACTAGAGGAGAGGTGGATCTTTGAGCTGCCAATGGCGCAAGCCTGGTTGCATTGGCTATTGGCAATTACCACCTCTCATTTTCGATTGGGATGATTTTGGTTTTAAATAACTGTTATTATGTGCCTAGTGTTACCAAGAACATAATTTCTGTATCTTGTTTGGATATAGATGGATTTATTTTCAAGTTTGGAAATAATGGTTGTCTCTTTTATAAGAACAATGTATGTTATGGTATGGTGCATTTAAATAATGGTTTGTATGTATTAAATTATGAAAACCAAGTGTTGGAAATCGATAACGAAACAAACTCACATGACTCATACATCACCCAGTTGTGGCATCACCATCCCAGTCATGTAAACGAGAAGTGCTTGACAAAGCTCTTCCAAGATGGTTATTTGGATTCTAGTAAGCTAAAACCATTTGATATATGTCATGCTTTTTTACAAGGAAAAATGACCAAGCCGCCCTTCGGTGGACAAGGTGAAAGGTCCACAGAGCTTCTAGGATTGGTGCACACGGATGTGTGTGGACCATTTCTATTAGAATATAGAGGTGGATATTCTTACTTCATTACTTTTATTGATGATTTGAGTAGATATGTATATGTCTACTTAATGAGGTATAAGTCAAAATCCTTAGAGAAATTTAAGGAATTCATTAATTAAGTAGAGAATTAGATTGGTAAAAAGATAAAGAAACTTTGATCAGATCGAGGTGGAGAATATCTAAACCAAGATTTCATCGATCTTATATAGGAGTCTGGGATTCTATCTCATCTCACTCCTCCTTATACACCACAGTGGAATGGTGTTAGTGAAAGGAGGAACCGCACCTTTTTGGAAATGGTGAGGTTGATGATGAGTCATACAGATCTTCCATTATCCTTTTGGGAATATGCATTATAAACTGCAGTATACACATTAAACTGAGTACCAACTAAGGTGGCAAATGGAATTCCATCCGAGTTATGGAATGGAAGGAAACCCACTTTGTCGCACACACATGTATGGGGATGCAAGGCATTTGTTAAGGCCTTATTAGGCAACAAACTAACACCCCTAGGCACGAGGTGTATCTTTATAGGATATCCCAAGGAAACGAAAGGATATTACCTATATAACCCTTCAGACAAGAAAGTGATTGTTGGCATACAGGCCATATTTCTTGAGAGGGATCACATCCTCAAGAAGGATAGTGGGAGAAATATTGACTTCGACGAAGTTGATGCTCAAGATACACAGGAGTTGGTACAGGAACAAGTTCCACGGGTCCCCATGGAAGTGGTTCCAGAAACACAAGTACTGTGTAGGAGCTCAATAGAGGTAAGGGAACCAGAGATATTTGGTTTCCTAGTCACCGAGGACGGTGAATCATTATTGTTGGAAAATGATGAACCTCTCTCCTAAAAGGAAGAAGTATAAATATTAGAAGATACAAGATGGATAGAAGTTATGAATTATGAGATGGATTCCATGTATCAGAACCAAGTCTAGGTTATGGTCGATGAGCCAGTTTATGTAAAGATTATTTGATGCAAATGGGTATTCAAGAGAAAAATGGACATGGAAGGTCAAGTTAGCACCTATAAAGCAAGGCTAGTGGCTAAAGGATTCAGAAAGAGTCAAGGAATTTACTATGATGAAACCTTCTCTCCATTTTCCATGTTTAAATCCATAAGAATCATAATTTCCATAGTAGCTTACCATGACTATGATATTTGGTAGATGGATGTCAAAATGGCATTCCTTAACGGGAACCTTCAGGAACATGTCTATATGACACAACCAGAAGGGTTTGTGACACCCGGTGAAGCCAAATGGGTTTGAAAGTTGCAGAAATCCATTTATGGACTAAAGAAAGCATCCAGGTCATCGAAAATTCGATTTGATGAAGCCATAAAAGAATTTGGTTTCATTAAGAATGAATGTGAGCCATCTATTTAAAAGCGGTTTAATGGGAATGTAATCATTATCCTAGTAGTATATGTTGATGACATATTTCTTTTTGGAAATGATGTACCAGTCTTACAGTCAGTTAAGGACTGGCTGAACAAGGGTTTATCCATGAAGGACTTGGGTGAAGCAGCCTACATTCTAGGGATCAAGATCATTCGTGATAGATCCAAGAGGCTTCTTGGACTAAGTCAGGGTACTTATATTGACCAGATACTAAAGAGATTTAGTATGGAACAATCCAAGAGGGGATTGGTTCCAATGTCGCATGGCTTACATATTCTAAGAAAATGTGTCCCCAGACACAACAGGAGAAATATAGAATGAGTAAGATCTCATACGCTTCAGTTATAGGATCCATCATGTATTCCATGTTATGTACCAGGCTTGATGTTTCCTATGCACTGATCATGGTAGGAAGATATCAAGTAGATCCAGGAGAACAGAATTGGACTATTGTTAAGACTATCCTTAAGTATCTGAGAAAAACTAAGGATATGTTCCTGGTGTATGGAGTAGACGATGAGCTTGTCATCAGGGGGTATGTTGATTCTAGTTTTCAGACAGATTAGAATGATATGAAGTCGCAATCTGGATATGTTTTCTATATCAATGGAGGAGCTGTGAGCTGGAAGAGTTCAAAATAGCTAGTTGTCACTGATTCTACAGCGGAGTCCGAATATATAGTGGCTTCTGATGCAGCCAAGGAAATCATCTGGATTCGTAAATTTGTCCAGGAGCTTGATGTGGTGCCTAGTAGTAAAGATCATATCACATTGTATTGTGATAATACTACAGTGGTGGATCTTGCGAAATAACTAAGGTCACATCAATGGAAAAAGCACATACTCCGAAAGTATCACCTCTTGAGAGATTTCTATCAAAGGGGTGAAGTTGCAGTGAGTAGAGTGTCCACGGAAGAGAACGTGGAAGACCCCATGACTAAAGGCCTATCTCAGTAGAAGAATGAATATCATGTGAGAGCTAGCAGGTTAAAGATTGTTAGTAGTTGGCTCTAGTCCAAGTGGAAGTCTTTTGGAGTTGGTGGCATAGAACCAACTAATTTTTACTTTATTCATTAATAAAAGCCATATCACATCTTGATTGTTCTTCTGCGTGAAAATGCATGTGATAATGTTCTAAGGATAGTTGTTGCATTAAAGGGTCATAGCGGATCCCTACTATGATGAGAACCCAGAAGTGTCATAACACTGTTCTTGAATATATGTTCTATGGTTGGATGATCTTATTTGAGGGACACAAATAATACAGGCCATTAGGGGTGAGGACTCATAAAACTTTGAGGCACCTTCTCATAGTGTGCGCCATTTGTAATATTCAGGAGGATATTATGAGAACGAGAGCCACCAGTAGGAAATCCACATTTTATAGTGCCATTGGATGTTACTATCTGTGGACATGTGTATTGGTCCTTAGACTTTAATATTATTATTAATGGGTATTAAAACTCATGCACTTAGATTTATTGATGAAAACTATGATGACACATTGTTTGCAGTGAGGTAGGATACATTGGGTGCGTCACGAGTAATACTGCATTAATAGATAATGTGAGAAAGGATTTGTCCCTTCTGTTCCATAACAGAAGTAGATATCTTAGGCCCTCTGATGTAATTGATATAGCCTAAATAAATCCATGGTCATGGTAAGGTATGGGCGAGTTCAATTCTGGAAATTCAAAGAAAGAATAATCGAGCACATGGGTTGATGGCACTAGCATGCAACCCGCTTGATTTGAGATATCATGACAAAGGGATTATATTACACGGTAAGCATTCATATGAGGTGACACGTCAATGCGGGGTCAACTTATTTCTCTTGGGTTCCTTGACCCATTGCTAGATAGTAATCTTCTACTTTAGGCAAGCCCTCCTAATGCCAACGAGAAAGAGGCCTAGAGGGTCACACACTAAGTGTGTCCATGTATCTCAGTTAAATATTAATTTAACAAGTTAAATAAATATTATTCCCGACTATGGTTTAATAATTATTTAAGGATGTCTGATCGCATTTATTTCGACACTAGTTATTCAAGAGAATATATTGTGGACGAAATAATATATATTTATTACAGAGTAATGCAGTTACATTTATTTAAGAAATAAATATCCATTACTCAAGGTCTAATAAATGTGGTGGAGGAAATAAAGAAAAATGGAAAATAAAAGTACACGCCGTGTATATTGAATATACACATCGTGTAGTTTTATGGAAAATGAGTACACGCTGTGTATTAATGATTGCATGGTGTGTAGTTTTTCTAGTCGGGATTTTGAGGAAATAATATCGTTTTATTAAATGATATTTATTATAATCAGCATGGGTGCATGTCAAGGAATTAATCATTCGACATGGGGGGTTTTCAATAAGAGTTAATGAAATAAATAAAACACGTAACGCATTTATTTATTGTCATAACTCTATAACCTCAAACCCGGTTATAAATATCCTTACAACCTCAACACTTTTCCCCAATCGTTGTGCACAACAATTATGGAGAGTTCTCTTAAGGTCGAAAGAACTCCTTCCTCCAAGAATGCTCTCAGGACCGAGAGAGATCCACCACCACCGAATCAAGGACATCGAAGGCGGACATCACAAGTGAAGGTTCTTCCGTGCTAGCACCCGGATATCCCTTCAGCGACATCCAGAGATACGTGGAGCACAAGTGGATCACCGCTATAGGAATCCTACACTTTTATTCTATGACACAACGATGGATCACATCGAATCGTGACCAGAGACATAAATGAAGAAAGAATTCCATCAAGGTGATTCTTATCAATTAATTAAATTAATTATAACCAACATATGATGATCATATATCTATGGTTCTGGGACTCCCTCTTTTGTTTTTCGTTCTTTGTTCTATTTTGAAGATTCGGCGTTTTACATCATGACGGATCTTGGATTTATCATTGTTAACACTAAAATTAAAGTTGGGCCGACCCACCAACATGCTTCTTCTACGCCCGGAACCTACAGCATATAGATTCCTATCACTTTATCTTGTGAAATACTATCTACCATCACCTATTGTGCCCATGCATGTAGTCGTGGAGAGATTTTATGCCATGTGACTTAGGCAAAAACTCAATTTTGAATTGTTCAGTCATGTATTTTAAATATATTATAAACATATTTACTATGGATATCATAAAAACACCATAGATTCATATGGTTATTGTTATCTAGAACTTTGGTTGATATTTTAATTCAGTCATGGTGAAATTAATTTAATATTATCAAACTAGTAGGACTGATTATTTTTTTTCAATATATTATTAACATGTCTATCTTAAAAAAATATCACTCTCACTAACCTCTTGTAGACACATGGAACTTATCCATTCCAAATGAATATTTTATTATCACTATTCTTAGTTCTATCCAAAAATGGATATTTTAAATTTTTATATCATACTAGCATTTATTGGTTTCACTGATCCTTTTAGTCTTGTCACATTGACATGTTCCATAAGGTCTCTATTAAGGAAATTTATCTTAATATCCAACCACCTAATAACATGATCATATAATTTTCTATGACAGGTAGTGTTCAAATGGATTTTAGTATGATGATTGAAGTAAAGGTTTTTTCATGGACTATTTTGTAGACATACTTTTAACAATTAATCATGCTTTATTGGTACCAAATTGTACCATTCATATCTAATTTTTCCTGAATACTCACCAGTGGTATGAAATGTAGAAATATCCAAAATATAATTCCCTTGAATTTGGGTACATGGATTCCATTTCTAAATTAATACATACTTGTAAATATTAGTATGTTTTCATTTAATTATTTTTTGTGGTATTTTTTTATTCATATTGAATGATGCTTCAATGATCTTGGTGAATATAAAACCACCTTTTGGTTTTAACTCCCTATATAGTGTGTGTCTCTTGGAACAAATATTCTCACTATGTTTAGTGAAGTGTATGTTCCCATGAAAACTTATTTGCATCCAGATATTATGATTCATTGAAGTTTATCCTACTCCCACTATCTCAAAAGGATTTGATTCCCTCTTATAAAAATATAGTCGTTCTGGACTAATAAGGTGTGTTAATATCCTCAGTTCATATAGGATAATTAACAAATGTTCACTTAGTGTTTTATTGATATACATTTGTAGCTAAAGAGATCTTTTAATCAATGATTCCCTTTAAACACTATAAGTGGTAATTTATGGTTTCTTTATCATATTATAGTTAATATGATATCCATCATTTAATATATTTTGCATGCATCTAGTGATTATGGTGTTATTTGAAAAACATGTCTCAGAAGAAATTATTGAAGACTTGAAATATATATAATACATTCCATTGATCCCCTTTTTCTACTATCAAATATTTTATGTATAAGGCAATGTGAGTTTAGGACAAAATTTTCTCCATATATTAGTTATTGATGAATACTTGGTTATGAAACACACTAAAAATATAGTTCTAAGGATCTTGTATCCTTCACCAAGTGTATTCTTTTATTAATTGAGAATTTCCTAAAATATATTAGATGAATCTCATGAAATAAATGAACTTACCTCTTAGCTACACCTTTAGAATAATTCACACTATTTTTCTAAAATAACTCTAGTGGCTCTGTGGTGTACCTTTATTTATAAAGGTTTCTTTATCTAAAATTTATATTGAATTAGTTAGTATACCAAATTTACTAGCTCAAAAATCTACTACAACACTCTTATGGATATAAAAATTTTAACTACTATTATTTTTATTTAACAAATAATTTATCTTGTCACAATGAGTTATTCTAAGTCTTATATTTATATTCATCATTGATTACTGATATTAGATATCTACGACTCAAAAATTATCAAATTATTACTTTAGCATGGAAAGTCATAACAATATTCGTTCTAAAATGAAATAATGTCTCATTTTGTCCAAAAATTGACACTGAGATAAATGTTCTAGTAATAATACAAAACAATAATTCAACTTGAATCCATCAGGAAATCATGAATCCATGAAATACTCTACATTGAACTATGAATCACCCTTTTATTGTTCCTTGGAGAACACATCTTTCTTTTTGTAATCATTATATACTTACTTGGTTTGTAGATTTTAAATAAATATATGTAAAAACATATAACAAAAAATTATAACATAATATTTAATTTAATGAATATATTTGAAGTAGTATATTCTAATTTAATTCATTACAATTTTTATTCCAATTAACTTTCTTTCCACATGAGAAGAAAATAGCATCATATTACTTTACATGGCCCTTAACCCTCCTTCTCATGGTCAAGAATTGTGTAGATGACTTAGACTTATAGTTAGTCTTAGGATCTTTCACTTTTCCCTTTCTCTTATTAACCATAATTACAAAAGGCTTTTTGTGTTTCATGTCCTTATCTACAGGTGAAGTAGAGTAATGAGATCTGGGAGAGACTTATCAATGTTACTCGTATTAAAATTCATAATAAAGTAAGAGAATATTTGAATAAGTGATGCAAGTATGATATCTGTGTGCAATTCTTTAGGTATATTATGCCTAAGAATCTCGAGTCACTCAATGTAGCCAATTATTTTGACTACATAAGGACCACCCTGTGCACCCTCTTCAAGTTTTCTCATAAATAGATCCTTGTAAATATCATATTTCTCCTATAATTCCCTCTCCTAATAAATATTACTAAGATAGGTGATCATACTGTATGTTCTCATAGCTTTATATGACTTTTGAATTTAACTAGACATGGACAATAACATCAAACATTAGACATCTAGCACATCACCCAATTGTTTCTCTTAGATAGAGTGCTCTTCATCACTCACCTACTTAGTTGGTGGATCAAAAATAGGGGTTCCAATATATATAGAAAATTTTATATAGTAAATTAGTGTATAAAAATATATACCTACTATGGGAATTTTTGTACCTATAAGTAAATACCTTGAGTCAAGGAATAATCGTAATTTATTTGTGCTCAACAAACTTTCCATATTCTTTTTAACAATAGTTTAAGTAGATTATTTAGTACTTTATCTTAATTGTCAATATATGTGAGATGATATAGTTTTTAATTATCTTATTAAGTTTCTCACTATTTTATTAAGCCTCAAGGCCCTCACCATTGGAATTAGAATGTCATGATGTGGGGGAATTGTAGTGGAAAGGGTCCATATTTCCCTTATCATAACCCAAAAAAAGGTCATGTGAATTATTTGAAGGTATTTAGGTAGGTAGTCATGCCAACTACTAGTTTGTAGTTTCCTTGAACCGTTGAGTGGACTCCCCAATCTATAAATCCTAATTAGGATTTTATCAACACTTGCCTCCAAATTTATATTAAACAGAGAAAGGATATTATACCTAATACAAATTTGGTTAAGTTGACCCACTATCTTTGTGAATTCTTCTCAATGATCAAAAGTTACCCTAGAAAAGGCCTAAACTGGCACTTTAACTATAGTAGAATCTTAATTTAAATTGTGGAAGTCTTAGTCTGACTTAATATTTCTTTGATGGATTTTATCTATTATGCATAAATTTCCTTATTTTATCTTTTTACATGTCTTGTTAATATTAAGTGGATTTTAATTAAGTGATTGTAAATAATATATTTATGCATAATATTTTTATTTTTTATTCCATATGAGCATGATAGTTATTTAATTGATTTATTTATATGATCACAATGTAGAATTCATAAGATAAAATAAATTACCATGTAATATATAGAATAAAATATGTAGCATGATCATGATATTTATCTACTAATTTTTTTTATTTAGAGGATAATAAATATACCATTGATCATAGGGGAAAAAATATTTGAGATGGTATTGTCTTGAGTTGCATCATTATACCTCTATCCTATGTATCTATTGGGTTGATTTCACCTCAACTCCATCTTAAACCAAATACAATCGCTTATGAGCTCTATCCTTACATATACTTTACCCACACAAAGGTCAGGGAAACCAATGGAATTGTTTAGGTGGATTTACATAAAAGAAACCATTGACACATAGGTCCTTACATAATTAGATGAGTGGATGACACACATGACATCATTTTAATTTAATAATAATAATTACAAAAACACCCTTTTTAATAATTAAATTAAAATAAATCCAAATCATATACAGGTCAACCAAGATCATGATCATACACACATGTAATGAATATTCATTTAATAACCTATAATTTATTTCAATAATTCATAATTAAGATAAAAGGATCTTTAATTAATTAATGGTATTTATTGATTAATTAATTCATTTATCTTAATATCCATCCAAACAATCCTTAAGTTTCTCATCAACTATAATTTTAAAAAAAATCAATTTAATTAGTTTTATTTAAAACTAATTTTGTACATGGTGTGTACATGGAGGCAACATGGAATGTTACTATCTAAACTACTTGGTATGGCCATTATAATGTGGCGTGCCCTCACATCGCATGTAGTGTCCATATAATGTCACGTAATTATATGATGTGTACTGTCAATAAGTTACACACTGACACAAATAAATTAAGTGGTGTGAAACACTTTTAATACATGTGATGTACATAGTGTGTAATGACCATACATGGAATGTAGCTCTAAATCTAATAGAGAAATTAATTTGAAATTTAATATTATTAATAACCTATCAGAAGGAGTTAAGTTGAAGTTAATTACAAATGAGAAAATATTGATTAGGTTTAATGGTACAATAATTTTTTTCGATACCAAATTACTTACATTGGGTACAGTCAGGCTTGATGTGTACTCCTTGTAGATAGGAATGGGTTACAGGACATGTATAGAGGATACCCATCATGAAATGACTTTTTCAAATGCTTGTGAGACATGTATATAGATAGGGTGTGTGTTTCAACCATAAACATTTATAAGGTACATGATTTGTACAAGCCGAGCACACATTGTGTATCCTACATGTTACACTTCTTCTGGTCATATGTTTCATGTAATAAATACATGATGCATCTTGGACTATATTCTTTGTACCATGAAAAAACATGGACTACACAATGTGTGTGTGGGGGTTACACGGCATGTATTCTGGAAAATTGTGTGCCAGCTTATTTTAGTCAACATGCAGTGTGTTAATGATTGTTTTTATTCATCCACATGATAAACCATCTTTTACATGACTTATTCCCAATGCGTTGAATATGGGTATAAAACATGTACCTTTGGACTACATGCCATGTAGTCCCATGTTATCAGTTTAGAAAGCTTGATACCTCCAGATGGATTCTTCATATATTTTTTTGTGTGAATTTAATTTGTTCTTGGTTATATGAAGGTGAACAAAGATGGAGAAGAGGAGATCTCAATGTTCATATTTAATGAACGAATTTTTTGAAATGAAAATATAATGATAAATTCATATAACCATCAATGATTATTAAATAATTATAAATTTTAACATGGCCGCTCTGATACCACTTATAGGTTCCAGACATTACATAAGTGCCTTTTGGCTTGTGTCAAACTTGGATTTTGTCATTTTTAATAAATAATCAATAATACACATGAAAATAAATATTATGACCAATGAATTAAATATGATGAATATTGAAAAAGAATGTTGAAACCAAGAAGAGGGTTTCTTTTCATGTTAAAATTATAATTAATTTAAATTAAGAATTACCTCGGACTTTGGGGATTATTTATTCATTGAAGTGGTTGATCATCTGATGGAATCATAATTAAACTATAAGGATCCAAGGGTAGAATATCTCTTGTAGTGATCCACATGTTCTTCTTTGGTCTCAAAGCATTGTTGATGGTACTCCAAGTGCTAGTGTGGTGGTACTGATCGTCTTGTGTCGCTCCCTTTTGATCATCACACAATATTTCAAATTTATATTAAAAAAACAAAGGTTATTAAATCCAATACTATTTGAGGATTGAATTTTTTTTCTTGATCTCTTTTACTTGAGAGGGAGGATGAGGTGGAATAATTTCACTTCTCTCATTCTTGAGAGAAAACCCTGGAGATGTTCTTACTATAGTGAAATATCTAAGGAGAGGAGGTGTACACAACAAAAACCAACCCATTCCCAAATGAAATAATGGGGTATATATAGAGATAAATATAGGGTTTAATATTATTATTTTTTTGAAAACCCTTAATCATATATTAATCCCATAATATATCCCATGCTCTGTAAAATAATATCATTATTATTATTTATCTCATGGTGTGCGCTAACTCACGCAATGATAAATATTATTTTACAATTTGGTAACTAAATATTTATCACTATAACCAAAACTTAGTCCTCTCATCCTCCTCTACATTTATTTAATTTTCAAATAAATATTATTCATTCGATAAATATTGTAATGACTCGATATTTCACTATACATTTTTGTTAAATAAATAATGTGCTCGATAGCTTGCTCCATGTGCAACACAAAACAAAAACGAGACCATGATAGGTTTAGATTATTAAAACCTGACCATTGAATTAGTAGGTATGAATAGGAGTAATGAATTTATTAAATATATCAATATATATTTATATATATAAATTTTATTTTATACAAATTTGATTGATTCATTATTGTATTTAAGAATCAATATTTTTATATGTTGTGCTTTTTACTAAAAAAATTAAGTATATTATTGTTAAATTATTATTTTAAAAAAATATAATATTAATTTATTAATTCTAACTTTATTTGTGTTTTATATAAATTAAGAATAAGAAAAACTGGTATTTTAAAAAGTTTTTTTCTATAAAAACAGTTTCTCATTATATTTTAGGATTTTATTTAAAATAGAAAATAAAAAATTATAGAAATTGAATTTTAAAAAATAAAATTCATTTTTATATTTATAATTTAAATATTATTTTAAGATGAAATTTTGATATTTTTCTAAAAATATTGATTTTTAGGTGAATAGTGTAAAATACTGTTTTTATAAATAACATGACTTTTATGACAATATTAGTATATAAGTATGAATTGTAAATTCATTGAAAATTTTTATATGGCCAAATATATATTTTATAAGTGAATTTATATTTTTTTTTTTAAATAATTTACAAACACATATTTGAAATTTTATAACTTAAGTTATATTTTCAAAAAAAAACTAATATATTATACATTTACTAATTTAAAATTATTTTTTATAAATTTTTTAAAATTAATATAAAAAAATTGATTTCAAATTTGGATTAATTAGGTCCAAATTATTTAATAATTTTCATTTTATTTTGGTACATAAAGGATAAGTTAGCTTAGGTGAAAACTAGTTATCGCGGTAAAAGTTAAAATGGTAAAAGTAAAAAAAAATCTAATAGTGATGAGATGAAAACGTGTTTAAAATAAGTGTGGTAATTGGTGGTTAAGTAATATATCTACCTTATATTTTCCCATATACATTATTTCTCAATTTTAGATCCACTTTCCTTAATAGTGACTTCCCATTATGGGAATTTTTTGGGTATTTAGAAAAATACCATCCCTTTTTGCTTATAAAAGGAGCACTTCTCTCCTCACTTCCCCTCACACCAAAACCCACTTAGTTTGGTCCAAAATTTACCCAAAAATCTCCTCAACATTCCTATCCACCTTAAATAGGTTTTTTTCATCCCAAAATACCATCCCTAAAAATCTTAACCCCTTTTATAAAGGAGATAATCCAAGAAGTGAGGTATAAATTTCTAACCACTCCTTTCTCATTCCTATTTCTTTGTGTATACTTATTCTCCCTCAAATTCCATTACACCATCTTAAAATAATAACATAATTATAATTAGTATATTGGTATATTATGATTATTATGGTTCAATCATTAACCACCTTTCTCTTTTCCTTTAAGAAATATAAAAATGTGAATCGTGTGTATATACAGACTACCACCTCCATGACGCAACATGTTTCTTTTTACTTCACCACCTTACAAGGATGGTCCTAATAGGGAATTTCATATATAAGTATAATATTTAGGAAATATTTTAGATTCTAAAATGATAAACTATATTACTCCTTTTTTCCTCTTTCTATGGAAAATGAAATAAACATCCATGCGTATGTGTGGACTACCGCTTCCATAGAATGATCGATTTTCATTTTTCTTTTTAGAATCACCTTTCATGGATGGTCATGAGAATTGGTTTAAGGGATAAATATTATATTTATGGAATTATTAATGTTTTGTTAGGTACAATAGGACAACCTTTTAACAATATGAGTAATAAAAAACCATTATAAATTCAACCGCCCAAAAGAGCATACTAAGAGAAAAAAATGATTTCTTCATACTATGAAATAACTTCATATAGGTTATCGTATTCTTATAATTCTTTAAAATTATGATATATCACACTAATAAACACTAAATAAAATAATTATTCTTATTTTATAATGATATTACAACTAAATCACTTTATAATCATCTATTAATTATGGTATGCTCTTATTTGGGTTAGTTTAACCACCTAATTGAGTGATATCTAAATGATGAACTTTGGGAGATGAATGAAAACCAAAATCACTATTATGAATCTAGTTCAAAACGATCAAGATAACTCACACAAGATATTGAAAATTTATAATAACTAACTAATACATATAGAAAATAATTATAAATGAATTTTATAAAAGTTTATAGATATGAAAAAGGTTCTTAAATGGGTGATTAAGATAGTTAATTTTTTAAAGAGGTGGTTAGAGTGCATTTAAAATAAGTAGGAATTGAGATAAGGGGTTCTTTATCTCAACTTTAATTTCTTGAGACATATTTATTAATGTGAAACATGATACATTTAATGTGGTTTTATTACTACCGAATGAATGTATTTTACCATATTCATAGTGTTTTGAAGATCTATATCATGTTCTATTTTAAATGGAATTTGATTCAAATGATACCAAAGTTAAAAGGGATTTTGATTAAAACACTACTCAAACCATAAGGGTTTTGTTTCAAATCTTATTTTCAAATCAATATTGTTTATGAAAGATAATATATATGAGGAATTTTTATTCTTTATAAATCCCCTAATCAATTTCATTGGATATTCATGGGGTTTTACATGTCCCCTCAAAATTTCATTTCCCCTTGACTCGTATTTTACCTGAAGGGTTTCTTATAAGTGAAAATTGTAACACCCCGACCCCAGTTACCTAGAGTCGGTGCATTATTACATAACACTGGCATGATCACAAGAAAGATCAAATCTCGAAATACCGATTGGTTTAGTAGCCTTGGAAACACTAGATATATTCATAAAGTTTTTCATTACATCATAAAGTCAAAAACTACTACAACAACATATTGTCTCCACAGTCCACACTATTATCCTCTTATAATATCACTGAAGTTCATTCATAATTTACTTCTTCACATCCTGGGAAAAATAAAACATAGAAAAGGGGTGAGCTCAAATACCCAGTAAGGATAACAATATAGCGGAAACTTTCATAAATAAGAATAAACATTTAAGTCAGTGTATAACTAAAACAAAAGCATTTTAAACTTGAACTTAAACATAGTATGGAAAAAATAAAATGAAATAATTCAATTTTCTTATTCACATGGATATTCTGCTAATCGAATAATCACATGAAATATCAATAACCACTTTCATAATGATGGAATGCATAATGCCAGAATATCATAACCACATATCCAAGGCCTCGTGCCAAGACTACAAATAAGATTTTTCCAAGGCCTTGTGCCAAGACACTAGTTTGTCTCATGAGACCTACCGATGCATCGAGGAGCTATAGAGGGCTCCACCCATAACCTATTAAGTACAATTCATTCCCATATGAAAAGGTTTAAACATAACATAAACATTCGTATTAAAACTATCATACGAAATGTCAATACTTTCACCATAAACTAGGAATGGTATAAAAATAGCACATCCACAGTCAAACATATCACAAAACCTTCAATACAATATAGAAGTTTTGTTTCATAATAAATCGACTTCAAATAAGCGTAAAATCCATCAAAGGATGTTGACATAGATGAAATCAAAACTCTTTTTAGAGAAATATCTCTTTTTATTTTGAAATCATTTAATATTCAAATATTTATAAAATAAAACATTTTCTTTGAAAATATTCTTATAAGATTGTAAGGGAAACTTAGACGATTTTATAACGGCAGAAAATAACCGCACCCGCCGTATGAGTTAAAAAAACATTCTTACCTTAATTCTGTCGAAAGGGTTAAAAAGCACCTTGTTTGGAAAACGACGGAAAGATTCCTTTATAAAACTCTTGTAAAAATTCAAAAAAGGGTATAAATGAATTCAACCCATATTATTTTAAATATCAAAAATGTTTTGAAATACATTTTTAAGAAACATGGATGTGGATGATAAAGAGATCCCAGTAGATTATTACGTATAAACAACCTCGGATAATGAAGAGATTGTGAAATAACTCTTACCAATTTGGTAACTTACGAAACATACAACCCATGAAATAGGTATCATAAATGAATATGTAAATACACATAAATAAAAGTGTATTACACAAAAAATACAATTATGGGCAGTACATACACCACACAAAAGGTAATAGTGGCAATATGGCATGAATCTCACGGGAATAAGGAGTGAGATGAAAACCCCTTACCTTGTACTTTTCCTCGGTTTGGGTAGGTTAACCACCTTTATAATGGTGAAATAATTTTTATTAAATTATACAAGAATCATATACATTAATATGATATCATATATGATCTTTTAACATTGATTTGTTAATAATATCTTAGTATTATCGTTGTTTCGGGTGTTAACTTACTCGTTTTCTTTTATATGTTTTGTTACATAAGCCATGTTTGTAATGGATAGGTTGTATCTTAATCATATACAGAATTATATCAAGTCCTTAGATACTATTATTAATCATCAAATTAGAATTATACTTGAATGGATACGATGGAGAATGAATCTCATCGCGTTCGTGGAGACGGTAGTCCGTACGTACGCACAAGAGACAATATCATTCTTTTGATATTAAAATAATATATAATTGGATGTTATATCATATATACAGAATTATTATCATGTTAAATTTATTATTTACATGAATTACACATCATTATTATACCCATCCAAATAATAATTTATTGAATAACAATTACACCACGACGTGGAGACGGTAAGTCGTACATACGCACGTATGGTGACATGTTATTCAAAGGATGGATAGACTACTGAATATGGTTGTACCATATTTATAATAACATCACAGTATATATATGATAATGGAGTTATTATTTTAGAATTGTAACAACAAAGGAAGAGGAAGTGGAAGAATAAAGGAACTTGAAAAAGGGTGGTGAAATCATTACCTCTTCTTTGGGTTCTTCCTTTTGATTTGATCAAAAGGGCTCCTTAAGTTGGATTTATGAATAAAGGAAGGCCTCTAGGATGAATTGAGGGAAGTTGAGAGAGTATTTGGGAAGATTTTGGCCGAACCAAAAGGCTTTGAAGGTGTCAAGTAATGAGAAGGGGGAGTGCCCTTTTATAAGAGGGGTGAGGGGCACCTTTGGAAAAGTTGGAAATATTAATTTATAATAAATTCATATTCGGTTTCTAATGGCTCCAAAGTTTATTATTTAAAGTTTAAGGTGTGTATGGGTCGAAAACCACTCAACCAATAGAATTTATACAGGTTTGGGTTACTATATTAACCTTATCTTTAAGTATTAACTCTAAGTTAATTAGTTTCACTTTTATAATGTCTCTTTGTATTTTTATATTATATGGTTAATAAACTTACTATATACATCCAAGAGACCACCAAGTGGTCGATTAATGATATACCTATCATGATATAAGTCTCTTGGACGAACCTTAGATTTTTAGGAATTTAATATCAATTAATAATATAATATTTCTTTTAAAAACTCTTTTATGTCAATTTTGACCGTATTCAATAATCGATTTTTGTGAAACTCATAACAGAATGATTACTTCGAAAAAAGTCAATTAAATCAATCCTAATATGTCATATTAACCTAGAAAATTAGTTTAATTCAATAAAAGTCTCAAATTATATTTATTTGGGTATTTATAATATCAATTATTCTAATTTTTCATTAATTAGGTAATTACTGCATCATCATTGTGTCATAAATAAATTAAATTATTTAATTTCTAAAATTATAAATAAAATATAATTATGTATGAAATATTTTTATCTTTCTAATGAATATTTATAGTCGAAAATCTAACATATATAACCCTATGTAAAAATTGTTTTTCTAAAAGATATATGCTTGTGTCATTTTTGTATTCATTTTAACTTAATTAAAATAAAGTGTCTCTGTCACTTACAAGTGGCACCATGGGGTCCCAAAATTGACCCAAAGATGCCTATGGTCGAACATGTATCAACCAATAAGGTTAGGACACGTTTTAGGGTAATTTGTTATTATTATAATATTATTTTTTAACCCTTATTTACCGGATTTACCCTTTAACCATGGTAAATAAAATATTTACCGAAATAATTATTCAAAATGTCTAAAAATAAAAGTTACCTATTTACACAATTTGAAAATCCTGATTCCAAATATGGAATCCATTTTTCCAAATTCAAAACACAAAATTGGCATAAATTAATTTAAAATTAATTCCCGCTGTCAAAACAAAAAGCGTGTTTTTAAGATATAATAACTATCAAAAGATTGGTACTTGTTTATGTTCGGTTTAATTGTGAAATTATGTCCAATGACCAAAATTGTATTAAATGGTAAAACTATATTCTAAATATACTTTAAAACCACTCAAATTCATAATTTATCACTATTAATTATTTTGATTAAAAAATTTGTTTTTAATTAAAATTTAGTAATTTTCACTATTCATCAAAATATTAAAGTTATCCAAAAAGTACCAAAATTTCACCTTAGGCTAAATTCGATACTCCGAATCCAAAAATGAAGTCCATTTTGAGAGATAAAATTTATAAAATTTCAAAAAGTAAGTATTACTATTCATAACGGCTAGTTTGATTGGTTGTGGTGTGTTAGAACTCGATATTGCATACAACACACGCTATCTCATTATTCAAAGAGAAATGTACCATAGAAGCTTGGGGTGTTACATTCCCCCATCCTTCAAATAATTTCATCCTCGAAATTTCTAGAATACTACTGCATGAAAAGACTCGGGTGGTTCTTCATCATAAGTTCCTCGGGTTCCCACATTGCCTCTTCCATCTTATGGTTTCTCCATAAGACTTTTACCAGACGAGTCGTCTGGTTTCTCAGTACTTGTTCTCTCGTATCAAGAATCCTAATGGGCTTTTCGCAATAAGACAGATCGGGTTCCAGTTCTAATTCCTCATAGGTTAGTACATGCGTTGGGTCAGGCATGTATTTCCTCAACAGAGATATGTGGAACACATCGTGAACTTTGGAGAGACTTGGCGGCATTTCCAATCGGTAAGCTACAGCCCCAATTCATTCTAGAATTTCGAAAGGTCTGATGTACCTGGGACTCAATTTACCTTTCTTACCAAAATGTATGACTCCCTTCCATGGAGATACCTTCAGGAAAACATGATCACCGACTTGAAATTCCAAATCCTTCCTTCGATTATCGGCATAGCTCTTCTGCCTACTTTGAGCTACTTTGATGTGATTTTGGATTACCTTCACCTTTTCCATAGTTTCCTCCACTAGTTATGGACCTACAAGTTTTCTTTCACCCACGTCATCCCAACAGGTTGGTGTGCGACATCTCTTCCCGTATAACGCTTCATATGGTGCCATCTGAATACTCGAATGGAAGCTATTGTTATAGGAAAATTATACCAGAGGTAAATATTGATCCCACATACCCTGAAAGTCAAGTGAGCAGGATCTCAACATGTCTTCTAAGGTTTGAATAGTTCGTTCTGATTGTCTATCTGTTTGAGGGTGGTAGGCAGTGCTCAAATGAAGTTCAGTATCCAAGGCTTTCTGAAGACTTTTCCAGAATCTTGAAGTAAAATGGGGATCACGATCAGAAACAATCAATAGGGGTACTCCATGAAGTCTCACAACTTCATTAATATATATTCTTGCTAGATGTTCCAGTGGTAGATCTTCTCTTATAGCAAGAAAATGCGCTGACTTGGTAAGACGATCAACAATGACCCATATTTCATCGTTCCTTCTAGGAGTCTTTGGTATCCCCATGACAAAGTCCATCGTAATATTGTCCCATTTCCACTCTGGTATGGGAAGAGGTTGCATGACTCCTCCAGGCTGTTGCCTTCCAGCTTTCACTTATTGACAAACCATACATCTTGACACAAAATCAGCAATCTCCCTCTTCATGTTGTCCCACCAAAAATGTTCCTTCAAATCTCTATACATTTTGGTGCTCCCAGGGTGTATAGAGAAATTGGAACTATGAGCATCATCCAGCAATTCCCTTTTTAGATCAGGTATATCGGGAACACAAAGTCTCTTCCCGAATTTCAAAATTCCATCTTCATACACAAAGTCTCTCAATCTCCCATCATTCACAGCTTTAATCTTCTTTTTAAATTCTTCATCATCAGTCTGAGAACTCTTAATTCTTTCTAGTAAAGATGGTTTGGAAACCATTTGAAAAGGAATTGATGTTTCTGCTTCCTTGGTTATTCTCATGTCCATCTTCACTAGATCCCTGAAAATTGGATCCCTTTCAATTCTCATATTGTTCAAAACTCCATGATCTTTTCTGCTCAAAGCATCTTCCACCTTGTTTGCTTTCCCCGGGTGGTAGTGTATCGTACAATCGTAATCATTGAGTAATTCAAGCCATCTCCTTTGCCTCATGTTGAGTTCCTTTTGTGAGAAAATATACTTCAAACTCTTGTGATCAGTATAAATCTCACATTTTTCACCATAGAGGTAGTTCCTCCATATCTTCAAAGAAAAGATCATAGATGCAAACTCAAGATAATGATTAGGATAGTTTTTCTCATGAATTTTCAACTATCATGATGCATAGGCAATAACCCTATCATTCTGCATAAGGACACAACCAAGTCCTTTCTTCGATGCATCACTATAAATAACGAACCCATCATTCCCCGATGGTAGATTCAATATATGATCATTGACTAATCTTCTCTTTAGTTCTTAGAAACATTCTTCACACTCTTTTGTCCAAACAAATTTAACCCCTTTACGTGTGAGCTTCATTAATGGGTTTGGCAATCGGGCAAAATTCTGGACAAAACATCGATAATAACCTGCCAAACCAATAAAATTGTGTACCTCAGTTATACTCGTAGGTTCTGGCCATTCTTGGATTGCCTTGGTCTTAGAAGGATCAATAGAGATTCCATATTTAGAGAAAATATGGCCAAGAAAAGAAATCTCATGAAGCCATAATTCACACTTGCTAAACTTTCCATATAATTCATGTCTTCTCATAGTCTTCAGGATAACGCGCAAGTGATTTTAATGATCTTTGTAGCTTTTGGAGTATACCAAGATATCACCAATAAATACCACCACAAATTCATCGAGATATTCCTTTAGAACTCTATTCATCATATCTGTGAATACAGAGGGTGCATTAGTCAATCCAAAAGGCATTACAGTAAACTCGTAATGCCCATACATAGTTCAAAATGCTGTCTTCGAAATGTCTTCCTTCTTTACACACAAATGATGGTATCCAGATCGAAGTTCAATCTTTGAAAAGTATTGAGCTCCATGAAGTTGGTCAAATAAATCATCAATGCGAGGTAGGGGAAACTTGTTCTTTATTGTTATGGAATTGATCTCCCTATAGTTGATACATAACCTCATAGATCCATATTTCTTTTTAACAAAAAGAACAGGGGATCCCCATGGAGAAACACTAGGGAGAATAAATCCCTTATTACTCAATTCATCTAGTTGTTTCTTTAGTTCAACTAATTCTACAGTGGCCATTCTATAAGGGGTCTTCGATATAGGCCTTGATCCAGGAATTAAATCAATGGAAAACTCAACTTCTCGTTATGGAGGATGTCCAGGTAAATCTTCCGGAAATACATCTACATATTCTTTCACAACAGGTACATCCTCTATTTGAACATTCCTTTCCTCACCCACAGTCATTTCATTCTCTTCCTCCCCAATAATTGAATTTAGTTGAGCTACTGGGGGTGGATCTAGATAAGAATTAGGTGGTGATGATTCTTCTCTAAAGATAAGTTGTTCCTTATCATCATCATCAAAAATCGTAACCTCCTTCTTCTTACAATAAATCTTCACATCATAGTCTGAAATCCAATCCATACCGAGGATTATATCAAACTCAATCATAGGTATGACGATGAGATCAGTAGATAAAGAACATTTATGTGCTCTAATGGGGACTGATTCACAAAACTTTGTTGCAATGATACTTCCCTTAAGAGTTTTAACTGACAACTCCTTTGTTAAATCAAATTGGAAATATCTAATTTTCTTAGCAAACTGGGAAGATATGAAACAATGTGATGATCCAGAATCAAATAATTCATTTTCTAAACTTGAGGAAACCATTAAATTACCAGCCACCACGTCTTTTGGAGCTTCTACCTCAGCAGTAGTGATAGCATAAGCTTGGCCTTGATCCCTTGACATTTTCTGAGGTAAGTTCCCCTGACACTTAGGACATTCATTTGCATAATTACCCATCTCCCTGCAATTGTAGCACTGAACATTGGTAGCTTCCTTCTTCCCTTTGCAATCACGAGCTTGGTGTCCTTTTTCACCACATTTGTAACAGACGCCCATTCCCTTCAAGAAAGTACCGGGGTGTTTATTCCCACATTTACCACCGGATGGATATTCAACCTTTCCCTTCTTCCCCTTATTTCCATTCCCAGATTGATCAGCAGATCTCTTCTTCTCTTGTTTTTCTTTAAATTCATAAGACTTAGAGAATTCCTTTTCTGTTTTGATAGCACATGTGACAATCTCTTCGTACGATGATAAGGATTGTGAGACTAATTATCGATGGAGAAATGGTTTTAACCCATCAAAGAAATGATCAATCTTACTTCTTGGGTTACGTATATAATCTCCAGCATACCTTTCTAACCTTGTAAAGTTAGTCTCATACTTTGCAACATTCTCATCCTCCTTTTGTCTAAAACTCAAAAATTGCCTTTCCATATCTACTCCATGGTCACGAGGAAAGTATTTTTCTAAAAACAGATCTTTGAACTCCCTCCATTCCATATTTGATACTTCATCATCTTCCTTCGTGTTTTTAATCAATGACCACCATTGATCAGCATCTCTAGTGAGGCGGTAAACTGCCATGATAACTTTTTCCCTTTCACTACTCCCCAAAGCCTGAAATATTTTCTCTAGGGAATTTATCCATTGCTCAGATACTATGGGATTTGTACTCCCATTGAATGTTGGTGGTTGTTGCCTCATGAATCGATCTAACATTGATCCTCCACGCTACAGATTAGGGTGCTCCATATGGGTAAGGTTATTATTCATAACCTGAGTGAGTTGTCCCAGTATGGTGATTAGTTGATCGGCACCATTTTCATCACCAGCTCCACTATAATTATCTTGAGCAGGAGGGAAATCCCTACATAGAGTGCGTGCATTGATACGATTTCCATTTCTTCCACTAGGCACCATTTCTAAACAATGGCATAAACTAAATCATTTTATGAATCAAAATACATAATTCCATACTTATAAAACACTTAACATAAATTGAACTATTTATGGATATAATCCATAATCATAAAAATGTTTTCTTTGAGGAAGTATATACTCATAAACCTTTCATAATGATTTGTAAAGAAAATGAGAGTTATCCTAAGCATATCCCCCGGGAGTGTCGTAACCAAGAGTGTAGCAAGGCCCGTTGTCATGCACCAGTTCTCATTCGAGTCTAGCTCAAAGCAGTGTTTTCGGGTTTTAGCCCTAGGTACATTTGTGCCAGAGCCGCCTCTACCTGCTCGTATTCAGACAGGGATGTATTGCTCGGAAAACTCACAAAATCTCTACAATACCAAAATTCTAGGAAGTTCTTCTATACTAATCCTCAAAGTTCATCTTAGGTCTATGTGCTCTAATCAGAGTTTATCTAAATCTAGCTTCCAAGGTTTATACTAAACTTCCTCTGATACCAACTGTAACGCCCCGACCCCAGTTACCTAGAGTGGGTGCATTATTACATAACATTGGAATGATCACAAGAAAGATCAAATCTCTAAAGACAGATTGGTTTAGTAGCCTTGGAAACACTAGACATATTCATAAAGTTTTTCATTACATCATAAAGTAAAAAACTACTACAACAACATATTGTCTCCAGAGTCCATACTATTATCCTCTTATAATATCCCTGCAGTTCATTCATAATTTACTTCTTCACATCCTGGGAAAAATAAAACATAGAAAAGGGGTGAGCTCAAATGCCCAGTAAGGATAACAATATAGCGGAAACTTTCATAAATAAGAATAAACATTTAAGGCAGTGTATAACTAAAACAAAAGCCTTTTAAACTTGAACTTCAACATAGTATGGAAAAAATAAAATGAAATAATGTCATTTACTTATTCACATGGATATTCTACTAATCGAATAATCACATGCAATATCAATAAACACTTTCATAATGATGGAATGCATAATGCCAGACTATCATAACCACATAGTCAACGCCTCGTGCCAAGACTACAAATAAGATTTTTCCAAGGCCGTGTGCCAAGACACTAGTTTGTCTCATGAGACCTACCGATGCATCGAGGAGCTATAGCGGGCTCCACCCGTCATATATTAAGTCCAGTTCATTCCCATATGAAAAGGTTTAAACATAACATAAACATTCCTATTAAAACTAGCATACGAAATGTCAATACTTTCACAGTAACTATGAATGGTATAAAAATAGCACATCCACAGTCAAACATATCACAAAACCTTAAATATAATATAGAAGTTTTGTTTCATAATAAATCAACTTTCAATAAGCATAAAATCCATCAAAGGATGTTGACATAGATGAAATCAAAACTCTTTTTAGAGAAATATCTCTTTTTATTTTGAAATCATTTAAGAGTCATATATTTCTAAAATAAAACATTTTCTTTGAAAATATTCTTATAATATTTTAAGGTAAACTTCGACGATTTTATAACGGTGGAAAATAACCGCACCCGCCGTATAAGTTAAAAAAAACATTCTTACCTTAATTCTGTCGAAAGGGTTAAAAAGCACCTTGTTTGGAAAACGACGGAAAGATTCCTTTATAAAACTCTTGTAAAAAGTCAAACAAGGGTATAAATTACTTTAACCCATATTCTTTTAAATAGTAAAAAAAATTAAATACATTTTTAATAAACATGGATGTGGATGATAAAGAGATCTCAGTAGATTATTACGTATAAACAACCTCGGATAATGAAGAGATTGTGAAATAACCCTTACCAATTTGGTAACTTAAGAAACATACAACCAATGAAAGAGGTATAATACAATGAATATGTAAATACACATAAATAGAAGTGTATTACACAAATAATTCAATTATGGTCAGTACATACACCACACAAAAGGTAATAGTGGCAATATGGCATGAATATCACGGGAATAAGGAGTGAGATGAAAACCTCTTACCTTGTAATTTTCCTTGGTTGGGGTAGGTTAACCGCCTGTATAATGGTGAAATAATTGTTACTAAATTATACAATAATCATATACATTAATATGATATCATATATGATCTTTTAACATTGATTTGTTAATAATATCTTAGTATTATCGTTGTTTCGGGTGTTAACTTACTCATTTTCTTTTATATGTTTTGTTACGTAAGCCATGTTTGTAATGGACAGGTTGTATCATAATCATATCCAGAATGATATCAAGTCCTTAGATACTATTATTAATCATCAAATGAGAATTATACTTGAATGGATACGATGGAGAATGAATCTCATCGCATCCGTGGAGACGGTAGTCTGTACGTACGCACGAGCGACAATATCATTATTTTGATATTAAAATAATATATAATTGGATGGTATATCATATATACAGAATCATTATCATGTTACATTTATTATTTACATGAATTACACATCATTATTATACCCATCCAAATAATAATTTATTGAATAACAATTACACCACGACGTGGAGACGGTAAGCCGTACGTACGCACGTATGGTGACATGTTATTCAAAGGATGTATAGAATACTGAATATGGTTGTACCATATTTATAATAACATCACAGTATATATATGATACTGGAGTTATTATTTTAGAATGGTAACAACAAAGGAAGATGAAGTGGAAGAAGAAAGGAACTTGAAAAAGGGTGGTGAAATCATTACCTCTTCTTTGGGTTCTTCCTTTTGATTTGATCAAAAGGGATCCTTAAGTTGGATTTATGACTAAAGGAATGAATCTAGGATGAATTGAGGGAAGTTGAGAGAGTATTTGGGCAGAGTTTGTCCGAACAAAAAGGCTTTGAAGGTGTGAAGTAATGAGAAGGAGGAGTTCCCTTTTATAAGAGGGGTGAGGGGCACCTTTGGAAAAGCTAGAAATATTAATTTATAATAAATTCATATTCGGTTTATAGTGGATCCAAAGTTGATTATTTAAATTTTAAGGTGGGGATGGGTCGAAAACCACTCAACCAATATAATTTACACACGTTTGGGTTACTATATTAACCTTATCTTTAAGTATTAACTCTAAGTTAATTAGTTTCACTTTTACAATGTCTCTTTGTATTTTTATATTATATGGTTAATAAACTTACTATATACATCCAAGAGACCCCCAAGTGGTCCATTAATGATACACCTATCATGATATAAGTCTCTTGGACGAACCTTAGAATTTTAGGAATTTAATATCAATTAATAATATAATATTTGTTTTAAAAACTCTTTTATGTCAATTTTGACACTATTCAATAATTGATTTTTTGTGAAACTCATAACAGAATGATTACTTCGAACAAAGTCAATTAAATCAATACTAATATGTCATATTAACCTAGAAAATTATTTTAATTCAATAAAAGTCTCAAATTATATTTATTTGGGTATTTATAATATCAATTATTCTAATTTTTCATTAATTAGGTAATTACTGCATCATAATTGTGTCACAAATAAATTAAATTATTTAATGTCTAAAATTATAAATAAAATATCATTATGTAGGAAATATTTTTATATTTCTAATGAATATTTATAGTCGAAAATCCAACATATATAAACCTATGTAAAAAAAATTATAAAAGATATATGCTTGTGTCATTTTTGTATTCATTTTAACTTAATTAAAATAAAGTGTCCCTATCACTTACAAGTGGCACCATGGGGTCCCAAAATTGACCCAAAGATGCCCATGGTCGAACATGTATCAAACAATAAGGTTAGGACACGTTTTAGGGTAATTTTTTATTATTATAATATTATTTTTTTAACCCTTATTTACCGGATTTACCCTTTAACCATGGTAAATAAAATATTTACCGAAGTAATTGTTCAAAATGTCTAAAAATAAAAGTTACCTATTTACACAATTTGAACATACTGATTCCAAATATGGAATCCATTTTTCCAAATTCAAAACACAGAAGTGGCAGAAATTAATTTAAAATTAATTCCCGCTGTCAAAACAAAAAGCATGTTTTTAAGATATAATAACTATCAAAAGATTGATACTTATTTATGTTCGGTTTAATTGTGAAATTATGTCCAATGACCAACATTTTATTAAATGGTAAAAATATATTCTTAATATACTTTAAAACCACTCAAATTCATAATTTATCACTATTAATTATTTTGATTAAAAAAGTTGTTTTTAATTAAAATTTAATAATTTTCACTATTCATCAAAATATTAAAGTTATCCGAAAAGTACCAAAATTTTACCTTAGGCTAAATTCGATACTCCGAATCCAAAAATGAAGTCCATTTTGAGAGATAAAATTTATAAAATTTCAAAAAGTAGGTATTACTATTCATAACGACTAGTTTGATTGGTTGTGGTGTGTTAGAACTCGATGTTGCGTACAACACACGCTATCGCATTATTCAAAGAGAAATGTATCGTAGAAGCTTGGGGTGTTACAAAAATGACCTTGTCTCTTCTTCAAGGTCAGGAAACTCCCTTTTTCCATGTTCATATTCATTGGATTATTTTGAAAATAACCTTATATATTCGTCGATAATTTATTAAGTTAATTTTATACTACTTGAGTTTATTTAAAAAATTAAATAAATTTTTAACATTTTTTATATGGGTCATTTTCATCAAAGTGTGAAAAGATTATATTTTTAACATTTTCCATGTGAACACATCTTTCTTCCTCTTTTTTTTATATGAAAATTTATCTATATTCTTTCATGGTTTCTAAAATAAATTATTATTATTCTAGTTTTTTAAAATATTTCTTTAAAAATGGTTTCAAAAGATCGAGGATATTTATTACTTCGAAGGTGATTTTTCTAAAACTCCTAAAAATTATTTTTCATCTAAGTCATCATCATTTGGAATATCCTATGCTTGATCGAGGATATTCTTTAAATTTAACCATCCAAACTTTTTTCTTTGTATGACTTATGTAATGTACCTATCTTTTGGGGGAATAATCTATCATTGTCTTTGTCGTGCTTAATCATCTACTATGTATAAATATGAGATATCTTCCAATGTTTTTCCTTTGTGAACCCTCTACATTTCCTTCTTATGATTGAAGAGTGTTCACTTAGGTTCCATACATCGATTTGTTGGGGAAATTGTTTTCTTAAACTTATAACCTTTATCTATATGGTGTAAATACCATATGTTTTATTATCTTGGTTGAATGGTATTTACCTAGAAAGTTACTTGATGTCATTGGATACCCATTTATTTTCCATGGGTTTATCATGTTATGATTATTAATAGAATTATTAATGATTTTATTATGTGAAACCATTTGAAAATGATATGTAACCCATTTTATTTCCATGGGTTCTTTATGCTATAAAATTGATGATTTTCATTTGAAAGTTTTATGAAACCCATTTTATTTCTTGGGGTTCTTTATGATGTGATATTTTAATGATTTCCAAGTAGCGCATGTAAGTATGAATGAATGATGGTTGGGGTCCTATATCGACCTCCAATGCATTATATTAAAGTTTATATCTCATGAGATAATTATTCACGAGTAAATTTTATTTTCTTGTAAGTATGGGAATTGATGGTGTGTCTGATGAAAGTAATGTTATATATACTAATGTTTGTTCCATATTAGAAAGATGTCATAGTTTTATACTCACTACCATTATTATGTTATGCTCTCATGAATCATTTTTATTGACTCGTTCAAGTATTATGTTATGCCAAGCCATGTATTGTGATGTATGATCAATGATTTTTTGGGTATAAGTTTCTTAGGTATATTGATTATACCCATATTCTCATCTTAGGCTCACTAATGATATTCGATTGTTATTGTTTATGTTTACCCTTATTGAGCATCTAAGATCACCATTTTCTTATGTTTTCATTTCCCATGGTTATGAAGATAGGAAAAGTATGAAATGTATAAAAGAGTTTCTTTTGTGTATAATTCATGGGAGATGTTGATGTCTCATTATGTATTTATTAGTTTTGTATATAAGGGGAGAAATTATCAATTAATACAAATGACATGGGTTTTGTTAGTTAATGTTTTTTCCTAATTCTCTAAAACTCTAAACCTAAAAGGTCTTGTGAATGCATTGTAATGAAACATGTAAAGACGCCCAATTGAAAGAAGATAATATTACAATGATGGTATTCATATAATAATGTTCACTATATAATATAATCTCTTTGTATCGATATCTCATCAAGCAGGTTGCATACTCGTATCATCAACCTATATGTTTGATTCGTCTTTCTTTAACTTCCTAAAATGAACTCATTCATACACCATGGACATGGAATTTAGTTTGATAGTTTGATTTCAAATAAAGGGTTGAGATATCAACTTTCATAAAGATAGAAGGATAAAATCTTTCTTTGACTTACTAATTGAAAACATATCACTCATGACACACTCAATGTACACAACTTTGTCATAAAGATATGGTGACATGGTTTCTGACTATATATATATATATATATATATATCTATATAAGTATGTGACTCGTGATGTGCATTAATAATAATCTTAAAGTCTAAGAACCATTACACATGTTCACAGACAGGAATATCCAATTACATGTAAACATGTGGAATTCCTACTGGCAGGTTTGTCCTCATAATCTTCAGTCTTGAAGATTACCAAGTGAAAACTTTATGAGAAGAAGTCTTATTCGCTTATGAGTAATTACACCTGATAGTCTGCATAATTTGTGTCTCATTAAATTATGTTATACAACCATATTACTAAGTTTAAGAATATCGTTAGAGAATTTAAAGATTCTAAATATATTGGAGAACTGATTATGATCTTTTCAATGCAACAGATATTATAGTACATTATCACATTCAATTCATGTAGAAGAATAATCAATATGTGATAAAGTATTTATTAATATTAAATTCCATGAATATAAATGTAATATAAAGTAAAAAGTAGTTTATTTTATTGCACTAACCCCAACACACAGGGGTATCGATCATTTTACATCATTTACCATTGATCGCAACAAGAATTCCTTCATGCTAGAAGAATTCTTTCTTGCCCTCTCGGTCTTGAGACAGGGGAAAAGGATCATCTCTCATTCTTGAGAGAATTCTTCATAAGTTTGTGCACAACAATTCACATTATACCTATAAATGATATAGGTTGGGTTATATACTTAAAGTTAAACAAATAGTAATTGCACAAAAGCTCTTAAATAATTTCTTTATTCTATGTAAATTTCATGTCTAATAATAATATTATTATTATTATTGTTATTATTATATTTCACAACATGTGCTAACTCATAGATATATAAATATCATTTATTAAATAAATCAATCAAAATTTATTTAAGTGATATTAAATAAAATATATCAATTTCATTGGGCCTGTAACTCGGTTTGTCAATACTTTTAAGCATTTATCGAACCATGAAGAATAAATATTTATTTAAATAAATAAATATCATTTTTTATTCTTTCAATAAATAAATAATTATATTCACTAACCGATGAAAAAATATTTATTTAATATTCATGTAATTAAATAAATATATTTATTTATTATCTTAGGAATAATAAACAAGAGATAAATAAATATTATATATTTACTATGTGTAAAATAATATTTATTTAATATCCAACTCACATATATTTTGAACAGAACACTTGGTGATTGAATTTATGTGATCATCCTCATTTTATAAAATAATATTTATTATGATTATTAAATTCAAATAGAGTTTAACTGGGATTTTGGATATATTTAGCATGTGACCTTCTAGACCTTTTAGTAATATTAGGTGAGTTGACCGAAAGTCCAAGATTAGTGTTCATCATCATATCAAGGCACCCATCGAGAAAAAAGTTAATGTCGCAACGACAACCTTATGTGAACCCTTACTATGTAATATAGTCCCTTTGTCTCGATATCTCATCAAACATGTTGCATACTTGAGTTATCAACCTATATGCTTGATATGTTTTTCATTTGACTCCCTGAAATGAACTTGTCGAAGAATCACGATGGTCATGGATTTAATCTAACGATTTTATTCCAATAATTGGGATATCTACTTCCAATAATATAGAAGGGACAAATCCTTTATTGACTTATTCATTAACCATATCACTTATGAGGCACCCCAATGTATCCTACCTTATTGTGGGAATATGGCTTCATAGTTTTCATCAATATATCAACACTAGTACAATCATGACCTTTAGAAGCCGCCAAAAGCCATCGCTAAAGTTCTATAGAGGCCACCTAGCGTCCGCCAATTGGCAGCCCATGTAGCCTAGAGCTATAGTGGTTGCCTATTGGTGGCCGCTATAGGCGGCGATGGAAACAACTATAGCGACCGCCACTTGGCGGCCGCTATAGGTTTTTAAATTTTTTTTTTTAAATATCAGTTACATAATAAAATATACCCACATAAATCTCATCATTCATCTTCAAAGATCCACATCCATCATCAAATGTAACTGCATAACAAAATTTAATAACAAAATTAGTACCGAATAAAACCTAGAAACAAATAACTGAAACAAATTAACATATTTCAATTCAAACTTACTATAACAGATCGAAAGTATTTGATTTTAAAAATATATTCCTAATTTTGAATACTGTTTAAAAAATTTAAAATCATTAATCCTATGGTTCTAATTAGACTGTTGCCATGCGATTTTAGGTCAATCTGATGTCGTCCGCTATGAATTCGACCGTTAAACGCCCGTTTTAGCCGTTTATGACACCAGAACTACGTTCTTGGTCACTGCGGCCACACAGAACCTCCAATTGACATGTTTTCTGCTCGAACACTTCACAATTAACTCACCCATTGTTGTCGTCTGATTTCAGGCCATTCCGACTTCGTTCGGCCTATTTGGACCCCCCACGCGCCTTTATGAAGCACGCCCAACACTTAAAAAATGCATATTGAGCCGTACCGCACAAACCGCACGTCCGATTGAGGTGCTATCTACGCGTACACATCAAGAATAAAAATTATATTATTTCCCTATTATTTCAGGTCAATACGATGTCGTTCGCTGTGAATTTGACCGTTAAACGCCCCTTTTGGCCATTTATGACACCAGAACTGTGTTCTCGGTCACCGGGCGCACACGGCACCTTCGATTGATGTGTTGTCTACTCGACCACTTCAACATTAACTCACTCGTTGTTTTATTCTTATTTCAAGCCATTCTGACTTCGTTCGGCCCATTTGGACCCCCCCCCCCCACGCGCGTTTATGAAGCACGCACAACACTTAAAAGATGCATATTGAGCTGTACCATGCACACCGCATGTCCGATTGATGTGCCTCTGTGCGTACACATCAAGAATAATAATTATATTGTTTTCCTGTGATTTCAGGTCAATCCGATGTTGTCCTCTATGAATTAAACCGTTAAACGCACGTTTTGGCCGTTTATGACACCAGAACTACGTTCTCAGTCACCACGGGCACAAGGCACCTCCGATTGATGTGTCGTCTTCTCAACCACTTCAAAATTCACTCACCCGTTGTTTTCGTCTGATTTCATTTCATTCCGACTTCGTTCGGCCTGTTTGGACCCCCCACGTGCATTTATGAAGCGCGCCCAACACTTAAAAAACACATATTGAGCCGTACCGCGCAAACCGCACATCCGATTGATGTTCCGTCGGCTCGTACACATCACGAATAATAATTTTGTTGTTTACCTATGATTTCAGGTCAATCCGATGTTACCCGCTATGAATTCGACCATTAAACGCCCGTTTTGGCCGTTTATGACACCAGAACAGCGTTCTCGGTCACCGCGCACACACGGCACTTCTGATTGACGTGTCGTCTGCTCGACCACTTCAAAATTCACTCACCTGTTGTTTTATTCTGATTTCATGCCATTATGACTTTGTTCGGCCTGTTTGGACCCCCCCACGCGTGTTTATGAAGCGCGCCCAACACTTAAAAAACGCATATTGAGCTGTACCGCCCACACCGCAGGTCCGATTGATGTTCCATCTGTGCGTACATGTCATGTATAATAATTATATTGTTTCCCTGTGATTTCAGGTCAATACGATGTCTTCCTATATGAATTTGACCGTTAAATGCCATTTTGTCCGTTTATGACACCAGAACTGCGTTCTCAGTCACCGCGGGCACATGGAACCTCCGATTGATGTGACGTCTACTCAACCACTTCAAAATTCACTCACCCGTTGTTTTCATCTGATTTCAGGCCATTCCGACTTCGTTCGGCCTATTTGGACCCCCCCCCCCCCCCACGCGCGTTTATGAAGCGCACCCAACACTTAAAAAATGCATATTGAGCCGTATCGCGCAAACCGCACGTCTGATTTATGTAACGTCTGTGCGTACACGTCATGAATAATAATTTTATTGTTTCAGTGTAATTTCAGGTCAATAAGATTTTTTCCGCTTTGAATTCGACCGTTAAACGCCCGTTTTGGCCGTTTAGGACACCAGAACTGCGTTCTCGGTCACCGCAGGCACACGGAACATCTGATTGACGTGTCGTATGCTCGACAACTTCAAAATTCACTCACCCGTTGTTGTCGTATGATTTCGGGCCATTATGACTTTGTTCGGCCCGTTTGGACCCCCACCCCCCCCCCCCCCACGCGCGTTTATGAAGCGCGCCCAACACTTAAAAAACACATATTGATTCGTACCACGCAAACCGCACGTTAGATTTATGTTCCGTCTATGAATACACGTCAAGAATAATAATTAGATTTTTTCCCTGTGATTTCAGGTCAATCTGATGTCATCCGCTATGAATTCGACCGTTAAATGCTCGTTTTGGCCGTTTATGCCACCAGAAATGCGTTCTCAGTCACCGCGGGCACACGGCACCTCCGATTGACATTCTGTCTGCTCGAACACTTCACAATTCACTCACCCATTGTTTTCATCTGATTTCAAGCTATTCCAACTTCGTTCGGCCCATTTGGACCCCCACGTGCGTTTATGAAGCGCGCCCAACACTTAAAAAATGTATATTGATCCGTACCATGCAAACCACATGTCCGGTTGATGTGTCATCTACACATACACATCACGAATAATAATTAGATTTTTGTCCTGTGATTTAAGGTCAATACGATGTCATACTCTATGAATTCGACCGTTAAACGCCTGTTTTGGCCGTTTATGACACCAGAACTGTGTTCTCAGTCATCGCGCACACACGGCACCTCTGATTGACGTGTCGTTTGCTTGACCGCTTTACAATTCACTCACCCATTGTTTTCGTCTGATTTCAGGCCATTCGGACTTTGTTTTTCCCATTTGGAGCCCCCCCCCCCCCCATGCGCGTTTATGAAGCGCGCCCAGTACTTAAAAACGCATATTGAGCCGTACCGTGAAAACCGCACGTCTGATTGACGTTCCGTCTATGCGTATGCATCAAGAATAATAATTATATTTTTTCCCTGTGATTTCAGGTTAATCTGATGTCTCTCGTTATGAATTCGACCGTTAAACGCCTGTTTTTGACGTTTATGACACCAGAACTACGTTCTCAGTCACCGCGGGCACACGACACCTCCGATTGACGTGTATTCTACTCAACCACTTCACAATTAACTCACCCATTGTTGTTGTCAGATTTCAGGTCATTCCGAATTCTTTCGTCCCATTTGGACACCCCCGCGCGCGTTTATGATGCGCACCCAACACTTAAAAAACGCATATTAAGCCGTACCGCCCAAAACATACGTTTGATTGACATTCTGTCTGTGCTTACACATCACGAATAATAATTAGATTGTTTCCCTGTTATTTCAGGTCAATCCGATGTTGTTTTCTATGAATTTGACCGTTAAACATCCGTTTTGGCCGTTTATGACACCAGAACTGCGTTCTCGGTAACCGCGGGCACACAGCACCTCCAATTGACGTTTCGTCTGCTCGACCACTTCAAAATTCACTCACTCATTGTTGTCATCAGATTTAAGGCCATTCCGGCTTCTTTCGGCCCATTTAGACCCCCCACGCGCGTTTATGAAGCCCGTTCAACACTTAAAAATGCATATTGAGTCGTACCGTGCAAACCACACGTCTCATTGATGTACTGTATATGCGTACACGTCAAGAATAATAATTAGATTGTTTAACTGTGATTTTAGGTCAATAAAATGTCATCCTCTATAAATTAGATCGGTAAACGCCCGTTTTGGTCGTTTCTGACACCAGAACTGCGTTCTCGGTCACTGCGGTCACATGGCACCTCGGATTAACGTGTCGTCTGCTTGACCACTTCACAATTCACTCATCTATTTTTTTCGTCTAATTTGAGGCCATTCCTTATTCATTCAGCCCGTTTGGACCCTAGTTTCCTCTGTAATTGGGGATGACCTCGTTGATTGAAGGTTCAAACATTCCAATCGGTTTCTAACGGGTTTGTTCATAGAACCAGAAACATCCAATGATTCCATATTCATTTAGACCTACTTTCCAAAGGTAGGTTCTCGTTAGTTTTGGATTGATAAGGCTTAGGAATTTTCATTGGTCGAGAGGATGGGAGGTTGGACTCATCACACCTTTTTAGGGGAATTATTGTCTACTTCGGGACTCTCTTTATAGATTTAAGTTATGTTCGTGAATCCTTATTACATTACCAGGTATAAAATGTGATTTCCTTTAAATCTAAAAATCAATGATTGATATGAAGAAAATTTAGTGAATCTTTTATATGTATTCGAGGTTCTTCATCGATAGAGAATCATCTGTATTTGTTAGAGATTCTTAGTTGATGGTATCCTTAAATACATAAAAGTCTCTTGGTCATTATGATGACCATACTGGTTTTTAAAGCCACTCAGTGGGGAACTTGAAGTTTATTTTCATTCAAGATGACATGGATTATTTCATAGTTGGGATCATACCCGCTGATGGGATACCTACATATACTTTGTTTTGGAAAAGGAATAAGAACCCACATAGTTCGAGTAAGGGAGTATGATGTTTATGAATGATTTATGGATCAAAGAAAGATTTCATGATTACTTTTACACTCTAAGCTCACGAGAGTCATGCTCGGTGTGAGAAACAAGAGGTATTAGTGAAACCAGACAATTGTGCCATGCAATGATGTGGGGATTATGTATGTATGGCTGCCCAAATAGATGAGGATTAAGATTTACTTCAGGGAAGAAATCTATGAACAGGGTCCATAAAGTTATATGTGCTTCATGGAGATTTGGATACTCTAATCTTGGGGCTTACTCCTAAGGAAGATTCCCAAGTTAGGAGGGGACTTATTATTCGGTTTTACTCTTGAGAAGGAAGCCCAGATCATAAGGAATTATGACTGGTTAAGAGAAAATAAGACTGGGGCTTATTCCTAAGGAGGAGGCCCAGGTTAAAGGGATTTGAAAATTAAGGGACTTGGGGCTTACTCCTAAAGAGGATGCCCATATTTGTGACTGAGGATTATTCCTAAAAAGTAAATCCAGGTTAAAGGATTTAAGGTTTGGGGCTTACTCTTGAGGAGGATGCCCATATTTGAGACTGGGGCTTATTCCTGAAAAGGAAACCCAAGTTAAAGGATTTAAGGTTTGGGGCTTACTCCTGAGGAGAATGCCCATATTTGGGGAATTATGACTGGAGATTATTCCTGAAAAGGAGGCCTGGGTTAGAGGACTTGGGGATTACTCCTAAGGAAGATGCCCAAATTAATGAGGACTTGGGGCTTACTCCTAAGGAAGATGCCCAAATTAATGAGGATTTGGATTGGGGCTTACTCTTGAAAAGGAGGCCCAGGTTAAGTATTATCTCATCTTAAAGGATGAGGTTGAATGAATAAACTCTCTAACTTTATTGACATAAAGATGTGAAAATCACTAAGTTTTGAGAGATGTTCCACGGAGATCTTTTCAGATAAGGAAGTCAATCAAGAAAACATGACATAAATGGATTTGAAGAGTGTCTTGAAGACTGAATCCTGAATAGGAGAGGTGGAATGGCATAAGAGAGGTGAAATGGGTAGGAAGGGCACCCAAAAGTAGAAGGGCGCGCAAGTCCTGGTAGGTGCGCAGGTAATGCGTGGGCGCGCAAGTATTGGTCGCACAGGTATACCTGCGCGGCTCATGGTTACTTGCACGATCCTTGCCCAGTAGAGTAATACTTGAGTGATTCTTGACCAAAGCCTTTAGAATCATCCTGAGGTACTTCCAGAAGAGTGGTGCGCAAGTTTCAATGAATAGGTAAGGAGGCGCGCAAGTGTGTCCATTTCCCTTAAGGGTAAAAACACTTAGTCGTGCAAGTGTTAGTGAATTTTAACACTTAGACCTTATTCCTCTTGTTTAGACCTTCCATTCTAGGTAAAGAATTACCTTAGAAGTGTTCAGAAGACTTGAAGAAGAGACTTGGGCATTCAGAGCTCTCTATCTGAATTCTGGAAAAATTCCTCCCGAAATGGGGGGCCCACAGGGTCTATTTATAGGCTTCTGAAGACCCTGGGTAGTTTTCAAAGAGGGCGCGCAAGTCACTTGCACGACCATTAGGCGGTGCGCAAGTGTACTTGCGTGACAGTGAGGGAACTTGCGCGACCCAAAGGGAAAAGAACCCTTGTTCATGACTTTTTCAATTTTTGATGTTTTCTTCAAAGGATGAATCAATTTGGGTTCAAGGTATTTCCCTTTTCAATTCGTTAGACACTGTGATGGAAAGGAGATTCAACAAATGTCCCCCCTCGGAGTTGGATCCGAAAAGAAAAGAGGATTTGACTCTGAGGAATAAAGAGAAACCAGGGGTCTTTGTGGTTATTGGCAGTTTAAATTCATGCATGTCGGACATAAAAAAGGCTAATTTTTAAGGTCGAAATAGCTTTGACCGACTGAATCATAATTGACTCAATTCCTTGACAAATTATCTAAAAATATATTACCATACTCAAGTATGAGGGAAAACATGTAAACTATGACTTAAGAAAATTTGAATCTGAGGAATGATATGAAAAAGAGCTAAAAAAGGCATTAGAAGAAGTAGTTCCCAAGAATGATGTTACCATTATTTAAAAAACCCGTTAGGGGGTTAAATTATGCAGGGCCACCTAAGGGCATTGGCTGCATAGTCAAATAACAGCATCTTTTGGATGACAGGTCTGTTATGTAGACTGTTTATGAAAGGCCGCCTAAGGGAACGTGCTACATAGTCAGGCAAAAGAACTCTCAGAAATTTACTTTTATACTACTAAAAAGCCATTGGAAGTTTATGAGGATTCAAATTTTCCAAAGCATAGAGTTTGCTGTATGGAGAGAGGTACTTGAATATGGAGAAGATATTTCCAAATAGGTTTGTCTAAGAATTGGATGAATGTTACTCCTACGAAGGTCTGACCCAAACGTAGGGAAGGAAAATATAAACCATAGACTTGAATACTTTTAGATCATGAAAGAGAACATGAAATAAATATTTTAAGGATAGATACTTTTTTTGGATCCTTACATATTTTTGATAAGACCAATAAGGACAAAAGAGGCTTTCATCCCAAGAATGAAGTTACCAGTATCTGACAAACCCATTAGGGGGTTGAATTATGTAGGGTTGCCTAAGGGAATTGGCTGTATAGTCAAATAATAGAATCTTTTGGCTGACACGTCTGTTATGTAAACTGTTTATGCAAGGCCGCCTAAGGGCACGTGCTGCATGGTCAAGCAAAAGAATTCTCAGAAATTGTACATTTTGTGACCAGAAGTCAAGAAAAGGGTTATGAATATCTGGAAGTATTCTAGATTAGGATTATGACACATAAATATGGGTATTTTCTAATGTATGCAGAGATACATGGATCAATGATAACCATAATCATGTTGTGGCTGGATCCTGAATTGAAATGTTGGACTTCACTATGTATCCCATAAGGATGGGAATCAAGCCATACGTATTTATTAAACTACAGTTTAACATCGTGCGGGATGAAAATATAGGAGATCTTAGTTTAGGGTCATAGAACTTGGACCATTTATAAGAAATACACAGTGTGTGTTTTCATGGGGACTTTTCAGCCAAGGGACTGAAAGTGAAATTTGGGGTTAGGCCCAAAAGACTTTGGGCTAGATTCGAGGGACACTCGAACGTTCCTACATATCCCATAAGGATGGGAATCAAGCCCACGTAGTTCTAGAAATACCCTCTGTACAAATTTGGTTCATACATGTGAAGGGTGAAATGGGACTTTAGTGCAATGATGGCTTAACCCAAGATAAAAGGTTCAGGCATTTCCATGTATGAATGTAGTCTTTGGAATGAAACATGATTGAAAAATTAATGTAAATAATTATTCCCTCTCAGGTGAGGGTATCAAATAATATTATAGTTTATTGTCGTACAGGACAAAAAATGTTGTATAGTTTAACGTCATATAGCAAGGATGAAAGTGAACCAATGTAAAGATATTGATTCTGGGGATGGTTTCACGAATGAACATCGTATGAGATGGAGGTGAACCGATGTGAAGAGATTGGTTTTGGGCTTGAACCTTGGGAGTTTGCCTACGTACCCAGCCTGGAAGGCAAGGATCAAAGTCTGCGTAGTTTAATTAAAGAATTAATTAATGATCAAGTTGTTCTTGGGGACAACGACCTAAAAAATGATGTTGGGACTTACGCGTGGTTAGAGGCCCAGAGAGGGTGTTATGGTTGAAATTTTCTCTAAGCTCACGTGATTCATACTCGGTGTGAGAAACAAGAGGTAACAACAACCTTAACGATGCACAGTTTAATGTCATATAGGACATATAAAGGGAATACGCATTTTAAAGTCTTACAGTTAGGACTATTGACGCTGCACAGTTTAGTGTCATGTAGCAGGGACAAAGTACAGTTTAATGTCATATAGGACGTATCAAAGGACTTTCTGTATAGTTTAGCGTCATGTAGTTAGGACGATGGGGACAACACAGTTTAATGTCATGTTGGACAAAAAGAGGAGTGTGCGGTTTAATGTCATGCAGTAAGGACAAAAGAGAACACATTTTAATGTCATGTTGGATGTATTAAGTACTTTTTCATAGTTTAATGTCATGTTGGAAAAAAGTTCAAATAGTTTTAGGTCATATTTATGGACCATTGTAGTATAGTTTAACATCATATAGCAAAGATGATTAAGGGGACATAGTTTAACATCATGTTGGATGAATTAGGGAACTTTTTCACAGTTTAACATCATGTGGGATGAAAGTAATACAAATAGTTTAAGGTCATATGTATGGACCTTTGATGATGTATTTTGTGTTTATACAAAATACTTCTTCAGAAATCTGGCATTGGTTGGAGTAGTGATGAGTTTTCCATCCATTGAGATTAAAGAATAAGTTCCATTGGAATAGACCTTATGTATTGAATAAGGTCCTTCTCATTTTGGCTCAAGATTGGGAGGTTTCTTTCCTAGTATCATTGGAGTTCTGAGAACTAATACCAATTATCCCTGAACTAATGAACGAAGACGAACTTTTTTGTTGAAAGCTCATGCTATTCGATTCTGATAGACTTCCAAGTGGTGCAGAGTGCACAATATTTTCTCATCTAACCATTCCAATTCATCCAATCTCTTTTGAGATTGTTCATCTGTAGATGATTGATCACAAATGTCTACTCTGATCGAAGGTAATTGAACTTCAATGGGAAAGACTTCTTTCGTTCCATATAACAATGAATATGGAGTTGACTGCGTTGCAGTGCGGTTGGTGGTCCGATAAGCCCATAAAGCATGGAAGAGTTTATCAGGCCATGACTTATTATCTTTATCCACCATCTTTTACAATATATTTGACAGAGTCTTGTTGAAAGATTCTATCTAGCCATTGGCCGCTACATGATACCGAGATGAATGATTGGATTTGATGTTGTATTCTTGATAAAACTTCTTCACCTCAGATGAATAGAAGTTGGTGCCATTGTCCGTCAATATGGTATGAGGGACACCAAATCAGGTAATGATGTTAGACTTGATGAAGCTAACAATGATTTTAGAACTGACTTCCTTGAGAGGTACTTCCTCTGCCCATTTGGAAAAGAAATCAGTAGCAGTAAGAATATACTTAAGCTTCTTGGCCATAGCTGAAGGGTAAGGTCCCACCACATCCATTCCCCATGTGGCAAATGGCCACGAGTATTTAGTTGTATGAAGAAACTCTGGAGGTTGATGAATGAAGTTGGCATGTACTTGGAATGAATGACACTTCTTTGTGAAATCAACACAATCTTGTATCATTGAAGGCCAAAAGTATCCAAGCCTTCGAATCTAATCAGACAGTCTACGTCCATACTGGTGGGCACCACAGACTCCTACATGCACTTCTTTCATGACAGCCATTGTCTCTTCACCATCAATGCATCTGAAGAGAACTCCATCAAAACCACACTTGTAGAGAATTTTCTCTAGGTGATCTAGGACATTATAAAGAGTAAAGTTGACCACATGTCATCGGATTTGTTCTTTCCCGACTCTATCAGGTGGAAGTATTCCATTTTGAAGGTATTCCCTGATTGGTGTCATTCATCCCGTAGTGTGACCATATGGTTTAGAGATGGGACTAATTTCATTGATTTCCTCTGTTCTGGCTCGAACATAAGGTGAAATTGTATGATGGTGGGAAATACTGATAGTTGTCTCGTCCTGATTTGGATCTTCCAGAGTTGTGGCTATATTATCTAGTGAATCAGCTTGGGCATTTTTTGATCTTAGGATATAAGAAAATGTCAGTTCTGAAGGAAACTCCACCATTAACTCTCAGACGTAATCATACAAAGGGATTAGTTCTTCTTTTCTGATTGCATAATCCCCATTGACTTGTTTGATTACCAGGTCTGAATCATCTTTCACCTTTAAGTGATTCACTTGTGCTTGAAGTGCCAACTCCAATCCTGCAATGAGAGCTTGGTATTCCGCTTCATTATTTGTACCAACTTCCCAAAATAAGAAGGAATAAGGTAACAGTGCCTTTTCTGGATAAATGAGTACAATACCTAATCCAACTTTGTTGAATTTAGGATTTTCCATTTTCCTCCCTGTTGGACTTCTGGAACCACCATCAAAGTACATTTCCCATGGTTGAAGGCTTTTTGGAATAGAGAAAACTTCCTCATCAAGGAGTTCAATATCTAAAGATGTGTCTTCCACTAAAGGGTGTTCAGCAAGGAAATCAGCCAGAGCCTGGCCCTTTATCGCCTTTTGAGACACATATTGAATATCAAATTGCTGCAAGATAACTTCCCACCTTTCCAGACGTCCTGTAAGTATCGGACGACTAAGGATGAATTTGAGAAAGTTATTGCGAGATACCAATTGGACCTCATGATGTTGCAGGTAGTGTCTCAACTTCTGAACTGCAAAGATTAATGTCAGGAAGCACTTCTCAATACTTGAATATTGGGTTTCTTCTTCAAGCATAGTCTGACTGAGATAGTAGAGGTTGTTTTCATTCCCAGCATCATTCTTCTGAGCAAGAAAGGCACCCAATGATCGCTCTAGAGCTGTCACATAGAGGATAAATGGTCTTCCTTCAATAGTTGGAATAAGTACCGGTGGACTCAAGAGATATTTCTTGAGAATATCTAATGCTTCTTGAAATTCTTCAGTCCACTAGTAAGTGACTCCCTTCTTCATCATTTTGGTGAAGGGTAAGCTTTTACCTGCCAAATTGGCAATGAAACGCCGAATATAGGCTAAGTGTCCTTGAAGTCCTCACAATTCTCTTAAATTTTTAGGAGGTGACATGCCAAGGATTGAATTTTTCTTCTCAGGATCAACCTCAATACCACGATGGCGTATGACGAAGACAAGAAATTTCCTCGAGGTTACCCCAAAAGCACATTTTAAGGGGTTCATCTTCAAATTATGTTGTCGAAGCTTGCAGAATATGAATTCTAAATCAGACAAGCGATTAGAACATTGTTTGTATTTGACCACCAAATCGTCCACATAACATTCAACAAACTTTCCCAGAAAGGGTTTGAAGATATGATGCATGGCACGCTGATATGTTGTTCATGCATTCTTTAGGCCGAAGGGAATTACCCGATAGCAAAACACACCATCAGGGGATCTGAAGGCTGTAGATTCTTCATCTTCTGGAGCCATCCGAATTTGATTATATCTAGAATATCCATCATTGAATGAAAGTGCTTCATAGCCAACTGTCACAACAATCAAGAGTTCTGTAATCGGAACTGGAAAATCATCCTTAGGACAATGCCGATTAAGATCTCTGAAATCAATGTAAACTCTAATTTTCCCATTCTTCTTTTTCACTGGGACAATATTAGCCAACCACTTGGGATATTAAACTTCTCTGACGAAGTTATCTTTGATGAGCTTATCCACTTCAGCCTCAATTTTGGAAGCATAGGTTGGGTGTGTTTTTCTAGCAGCTTGTTTGAATCCTCTATGTTCTTCTGGAAAACACAAATGATGAGTGGCAACATCAGGATAAAGCCCTGGAATCTCGGTATAATTCCAAGAAAATATATCTCAATTTTTCTTTAAAAAGGAAATATACATCTCTTGCTCTTCAAGAGTTATGGCCGCACTGATTAAAGTGGGGGGTGGATCTTCTTTTGTACCCAAATTGATTTCTCTGAGTTCATCCACAGTGGTAGAGATACCCTCTTCAAATGAAAAAGGAAAATCCCTGAGATCTTCCTCTTCTTCTTTAACATGTTTTATTTCCTCTGTTTCCACTTGCATAGTAGATGGTGAAGAAAAATTTTCATGATCAGAAGAGATGTAAAAATTTGCACATCTTGAAGAAGAAGCTTCCATTTCTGACCCGATTGATGATGAAGGGTCTTATTTGGGTAATAAAGAGGAGATGATGGATTGAGAATCGACATAATCATTTACCTCTTACATTTCTATAACTTTCCCTGGCATGATTGGCAAATTATAGACTTGCTAGATTTCAGCAGATGAAATGAAGACATCTCCATTTGAGCTTTCATCATTGCTTGGTGGATCACCAATTTCTCCCATGTTGTTTGGCTCTATTGCCGTAATTGACATTATGGATCTTTCCATAAGAGTATTTTGATTTGGGTCTATCCTGTCAATTTGACTGATAGGAAACACATAATCTATACTCACATGTGCTAATGGGTTTACTAGAATCTTTTCCAAACCATACGGAGCATTAACTTTGGTAATCTCTTTTGTTGTGGATTCCTCCTTTCCCTTCATGTGGTAGAATTCCGCCTCAATGTATTAAGATTCACATGTCTTGAATGGGGCCTTATCACCATATAATGTCCCAACTTGACCATCGAAACAAAACTTGAGACATTGATGGTATGACGAAGGGATAGCTGCATGCCGATGTAGCCAGGGTCTTCCAAGCAACATGTTGAAGGCTGAGTCTTCATCAACAACCATGAAATCTGAATTGGACACAAGATCTCCAAACTGAGTTCTGAGTGTAATCTCGCCCAGTGGTTCTTGTTCATTTTTATCATATCCTTGTAACATCAAAGTAGAATGAGATAAATCAGATTCTGTGAGCCCCAATCAACGAAGTGTACGAATGGGCATGAGGTTGACTCCTAAACCATTATCAATGAAAAATCTTCGGATGTTTATATAATTGACCTTTCCAGATAAGTACAAAGTTCTAATATGTCCATGAACGACATCATCTTCATCTTCATCAGTAAAAGATATTACTGCATGGCATTCTGTAGGATTATTCTCTACATGGTAGACTTCAGCTGCAGAAATTTCAGTTTCAAACTCCTGAGGACTTGAAAAAGCCTCAATGAGTGCCTCATGAAGATCCTTTGATAAATTCAAGGCATATAGAATTGATAACTTGGTCGGTACTTGGGCCAGGTGTTTCAATATATCATACTTTTGATCCAAAGGTCTGTGTTTCCCAACAGGAACATGTGGTTTAGCAGGTTCCTTGAAAGTTGATGCCTTGGAATTTGATGCATCTTGTACCGGGATAGGAGTTCATAAAACTCCTGGCTTTAGAATATTAGACCGATTAGGTCTATTTACTTGCTAAGAGGAAGAAGATGGAACCTTCAACCGATCTTTCAGAATAATTGTGCTAGGGCTAAGTCTGCCTTGTGTGGAAGAACTTGCTTGTTCTTGTTGAGCTCGTTGAAGGTCTCTACCACGAGTTTCTGCCGCATACACAGTTCTAGTAGGGGTAGAATTGGAATAGTGGCCTCTGAAAGATCCACGTCTTCCCTGGTATCCTGAGCCTCTGGAACTTCCTCTGATTCCTCTATTTGATATAGGGAATTCGGGCTCATCAAAATCAAAACTGCGACTAGCATATGGATCTGTTAATTGAATCATATTAACAGAACCAAAAATCAACTCTTCATCCGATGAAGACTCTACCTAATTAGCCTTTTTAGGTTGTTCCGTTTGGTGGGGCGGTGCCCGTGAATTTGAAGTAGATGGCATGAAGTCTGCCAGAGTCAAAGACAACTTAGGCTTTGACACATACTCATCTTCTTCTAGTTCTTTTTCTTTCTTTGAATCATGTTGTTTCTTTGAGGATTTTCCCTCTGATGAAGAGGGTTTTGCTGCGGAATTCATGGAAGAAGGAAAAATTGGTTTCTTCAATTTCGTTCACAAAATATCATGAGTTTGGTTGATCATCTTTCTAACCATCCAATCATCATATTTTTTTTCATTTTTGTTCTTAACTTCTTGCCACTCACCTTCCTCCTCTAGAACTATAGCAGTAACACATGCTACCTATAACATCCCAGGTAAATAAAGAATAATACATTTTCATATTTATTAATATTTGTGAATTAAATATTAATTTTACTTTAAAGGGGTTTCTATGTTTGATAGTGTACTCGATACGCAACAATGAGTTTCTTTGAAAACTTACGTTGCACACTAGTAATATAATAATATTATTTTAAATGGTAGTTAACACGTAGTCGTTGTATTGGCGGGAATGAATAGAAATAACTAGAATATGATTATATATGTTTTTTAAATGTTTTTACATTTTTTCAATAAAATATAAAGGCTTAAAATAAGAAAAGAGTTCAATTTTAGGCATAGATACTCTAATATTCACTAAAAAGTCAAACCATCGCCTTTTAATGGCGAACCCTCTTTAAATATAGTTTTGGTCACTCTTATATATTCTATTGTACCAAATAAAACTCTTATTTAGAATCGGGACATCAAAATTTACTTTGTGTAAATTTTTGGTATTTTTCCGATAAAGTTCAATTTTTAATGAATAGTGAAAAATGTTGTATTTTAATTCAAAACCTCTTTTTAATCTAATTTATTTATATGATTATATTATCTTTTTAATTGGTTTTAAATTGAAATTAGAATATATTTTTACCATTTAATCCAATAGTGGTTGTTGGAATTAATTTCACTTTGAAATTGGACTTAAACTAGTGTTAATCTTTTGATATATATTGTTTCATAAAAACACGATATTTGTTCTGACAGTAAGAATTAATTATTAAATTAATTAATGTAACTTATATGTTTTGAATTTTTTAAAATAGACATCATTTTTGAATTCGTAATATCAAATATATCTTAGGGTGAATTTTTGGTATTTTTCTGAAAAACTTCAATTTTTGATGAATAGTGAAACCACTAAGTGGTACTTAAAAAAACTGTTTTTTCGTTTAAATGAAATTTTACCACCTCTGTGTTTTGAATTTCAAAAATCCGACATACATTGTTTTCATTAGGAATTAAAATTTCGTTCAATGGGATTAAAATAATTTTTTGGTGAATAGTAACTTTTAAGTTTATTAATCGCAATTAGAGGTAATTAGTGTAGTTTAAGGTAAGAATAATGTTTTAATAATATGAAATGAACTTGAAACATGTCCTACCCTTATTTTATGTTTCATGGCCGAACAATACAATCCATGGGTCAACTTGGGGACCCCATGGAGCCACTTTGGAAGGAAAATGACATTAATATCTTTTTATTTAATGTTAAAGTAAAAATGTCACAAACATGTATTGTTTTACTAAAACAATTTTTATATGGAGTTATACAAGTCATATTTTTTACTATAAATAGTAATTGGAAATCTAAAAATATTTCCTACATCATAGTATTTTTTTTATAATTTTTATACATTAAATAAATTAAATTATTTATGACATCATGATGATGTAGCGATTACCTCATTATTTAACGATTTAAATAAAATGAAAAGATAATGTAAAATATAAGACCTACACTTGTCAAAAACCTATTGGATGGGTGGATTTATAACCCTTATCACCTTATCCTTGAAATTTATAATTGTGGGACCTTTTTTATCCAAAAATCATTTTATAACAAAGTATCTTTTCTTAACTTTCCAAGAGTGCCCCTCCTCTCCTCTTATAAAACCCCCCACCTCTACCACCTTACCCACACTTACAAGGCCTTTGGCTCGGCCAACCCCTACCCATTTAGTCTATCCACATCCCTCTCTTACTCCTAGAAGTCTCACTTTGGGCAGAAGTTTTCCCAAGGAAGCCTTTGAGCTCAAATCAAAAAGAGTTACCCATTTTTAAGGTAATGTTTTCACTTGTGTTCTTTTGTTTTATTTTGCTTCTCCAACCCCCTAAACTCTTTTTATTCATTTATTTTGTAAAAACACCATTATCGTCAATATACTAGGATGTTTTTATAAGAAGGATTAGAGCTACACTTACACACACCTACATCTAATGGTTAAATAACATACTGTTTCTGTGGATGGCGAATTTCTGCATCACGAAACGATGATTGTTCAATATTCTTTTAACACATTAAAAGGTGGCCATTAAGATGACACTATATTTATATATGATATATAATATGTTTATGTTTTACTTAATCTTATGTATGTTTAATTTATGGCATACCTTTATGCTTTCCATTATGGGTAAACGCGATATCTTCATTTTAGGAAGTGCAGACTACCGCCCCCTCAAAGTGATTTGATTCGTCAATGCCATATGTGGGACGTATAAAGGATGTAATTAATGATATTATATATGATATTATACTGGAATTATAATATACCTTTATATCATTATGATTCCATTCCATAAAATACGAAATAGAAATGAAAGTATCGTTCATGCGTACGTACGGCTTACCGTCTCCATGAACGGTGCATTTCATTTCTTACCTCTAAATGTTATGTAATATTATAAATGCATGTATATACTGGATATATATGACATATATTATATCTACATCATGAGTATAACTCTGGATATAATGGATACATGAACAACTTGTAATTATAAAGAGCTTATTTTTTACTCAAGTACCAATGATCGTTAAAACGACTATTATTAACTTAAATAATTACATAGTGTTCATGACATGGTAATAAGTGATATAAAAGGAATAATGAACTTGAAAAAGGTTCTTAAGCATGTATAAATTAACTCAATTTTATTATTCAGGACATTAAAGAACGACCGAGTCAAGTCGGACCTGAGGTATGGGACATCGTCTCAATCTCCTTTCATTGAGGCATATTTTGTTTTATACACAACTTTCTTTTATACGTTGTATAAACCCCTTTTAATTTTACATTTATCCAAAAGGAATATTTTTTATACAAATCGTTTTACTAAACAACAAAAGGGAATGTTTTTGTCATACGTATGCGGCGACAACGACTTCTCCGCCACCATGACCATTATTTGAGTTTCGGCTTCCTCTACAAGCCATACCTTTTTTTTAAATGAAAAATAAATACCATGTTTTACTTTTCTTTCATTTTGGTATTGAAAATGTTTTTATTATATCAATGTGTTGTATTGATATCTTGTGATTGAAATGTGGAAATGTTATGTTTTATTTATGCTTTTTTTATGTGATGCGATTATGTTATGGTTCTTGGGCATTGTTATGAAGATGGGTGGTTCTGTGATAAACTAAGGGCGGGTGAGCCAAATATAGCTCTCCAATGAATTGGGTAACGTGAAGGAGTTAAACGTTAAGGTTTCTCCGAAAAGATTTAGGGAATATACTATGATGGGTATTCCAAATGTAACCAAGAGGGTTACTCCCTACGTAAGAATGTTATGAATGCCTCAAGTTACCTTTATGTCTTATAATTTATATGATTTATTCATGATTTGATGAGGTATGTTAAAGTGCTTATGTTTTATGAGTAAATTATGATTTCATTGATTCTTATGTATACATGTACTCATGTTTCCTTTCCATATTTTTATATCCCTTACTGAGCTTTTTATGCTCATCCCAAGTTTTTGAAATGTTTTTCACAGTTCAAGGGAAAGGTACATGATATGATGATAGTGTCAAGGAAGTGTCAAGAAATAATCCATGTTTTATTTTAAATATGTTTCCATTGATGGGAAAAAATGAATACTATCTTTTATTGTAACCACTTTGTTTAAATGTGGGATGTAATGCATTTTTATGATATAATTCTCTAAAACTCTAAACCTGAAAAGATCCTCAATGTGTAATCTTGTAATAACTCAAGATTAAATAAGGTTTAAGGCTGGGGCCTTATAGTTGGTATCATAGGTCGGTTTAGATAACTTTAGGAGTTAGAATTCTAATATATGATTATCCAAAAATATTTTTTTATGGTCAAATTGAAGTGATATAGCATTTGAAGATTACCATGTTGCTTCATCTAAGACATATTTGTTCAGAATGGTTTTCCATAGAGGAAACAAGGAATCTATGTTGGGACGACATCAGGAGGAAGACAACCTTCCAAATCAGCAACCTCAGATGGTCGGAATTGGAACTGAACAGTTTGTTGCAGTAATGGCGCAGTTGATTCAAGCGATAAATGGTGGCGGTATACATGCATGAGATCAGCCAGATCAACCGCAGAGGAACATGTCAGTGGTGGAACATTTCATAAGGCAACATCCCCCATCATTCAGAGGATCATCTGACCCCATGCTAGCTGAAGGGTGGATTAAAGCACTGGAGAAGATTTTCGATGTCATGGGGTGTTCAGACAATCAAAGGGTTAGCTTTGCTATTTACCGTTTTGAAGGTGAAGTTGATTAGTGGTGGTCGATGGTGAAAAATATCAGGGATAATGATGAGATTGAATATATTTTGGTGTTTTCTAAAAGTAAAGAGGAGCATGAAAGACATTTAAGGGTTATTTTTCAAACCTTAAAATAAAAGAAATTGTATGGGAAATTCAGAAAGTATGAGTTTTGGTTGCAACAAATTTCTTTCCTTGGTCACATTGTTTCTAAAGATGGGATAACCATTGATCCTGTAAAAACAAAGGTTGTTGAATAATGGCCAAGACCCACAAATGTAACTGAGATTTGTAGTTTCCTTGGTTTGACAGGCTATTACTGAAGGTTTGTTAGAAATTTTTCACGGTTATCTAGTCCAATGACTAAGCTAACTCGGAAAGGTGTTAAGTTTATCTGGAAAACAGAATGTGATGATTGTTTTCAGAAATTGAAAAGAAGATTGGTGAATGCTCCAGTTTTGGCACTACCTTCTAGGAATGGTGAGTTTTTTATCTACAGTGATTCTTCATTGAAAGGACTTGGTTGTGTCCTAATGCAGAATGATCAGGTAATTGCATATGCTTCATGTCAGTTGAAAACTCATGAGGTAAATTACCTTACACATGATTTGGAATTAGCTGCTGTTGTTTTTGCTTTAAAATTTTGGAGGAATCATTTGTATGGAGTAAAGTGTGAAATATATACCGATCCAAAAAGTTTAAATTATATATTCACTCAGAAATAATTGAACATGAGACAGAGGAGATGGCTAGAATTAATCAAGGATTATGATTTTACAATTCATTACCATATGGGAAAAGTAAATAAAGTGGTTGATGCTTTGAGTCGAAAAAGTAATGCTTCATTAACAATGTTGCGTTTGGAACATGGTCCTTTGGTTAAGGATTTGATGAACTTTGGCATGGAAGTTGTTTATGTAGTAAGTCCTTATGTTTTGTTTCAGGTATCGGTGAAATCTTCTCTATCAGACAGAATTAAGCAAGCACAGAAGCAAGACAGCGAGTTACAGAAAAATGTATAGCTGGTTCCGGAGGGTAAGTTGCCTGAATTCAACATTGATAATGATTTTGTTTTGAGATTTGGGAAGATATTGTGTGTGCCTTGTGATTCACAGTTGAAGAGAGAGTTGTTATGTGAAGCTCATAATTCTCCGTTTTCAGTTCATCTAGGCAGTACTAAGATTTATAGAGATCTTCGGGACTATTACTGGTGGGACGGAATGAAAAGGGATATTGCTGATTTTACTGTGAAGTGTTTGACATGTCAACAGGTTAAAGCAGAGCGGAAGTTACCGAAAGGGATACTTCAGCCTTTACCAGTGCCAGAGTGGAAATGGGAAAATATATCCATGGACTTTGTTGTGGTATTTCCGAAGACACCTCAAGGTAATAATGCAATCTGGGTTATTGTTGATCGCTTGACTAAATTTGCTCATTTCCTTGCTATACGAGATAGTTTTTCCCTAGATCAAATTTCCCGTTTGTATCTTAAAGAGATAGTCAGGTTACATGGAGTTCCTCTCTCCATTGTATCTGATCATGATCCCATGTTTACTTATAACTTTTGGAAGGGCCTTCAGAAGTCGTTGGGTACTAAATTAAATTTTAGTACAGCTTTTCATCCTCAATCAGATGGGCAATTAGAATGAACAATTCAGACTTTGGAAGATATGCTACGTGCTTGTTCGATGGATTATCAGGGAAGTTGGTACCAACATCTTTCTTTGGTTGAGTTTTCTTATAATAACAGTTTTCATTCCAGTATACAGATGGCTCCATTTGAGGCATTATATGGTAAACAGTGTCGAACTCCATCTTTTTGGGATGAAGTGGGTGAAAGGAAGCTGATGGGACCAGAATTGGTAGAAGAGGTGGAAGAAAAAGTTCAGTTGATTCAGAAACACATGAGAACAGCTCAGAGCAGGCAGAAGAGTTATGAGGACAATGGGAGGAAGGATCTCTCTTTTGAGGTAGGTGATCATGTTTTTCTCAAAGTATCACCATGGAAAAGTGTGATGCAGTTTGGTAAGAAAAGTAAAGCTGAGTCCAAGGTTCATTGGACCATATGAAATTCTGGAGAGAGTTGGATCAGTTGCTTACCGAGTGAATTTACCTCCGAGTTTATCTCAGGTACACAATTTTTTTCATATTTCAATGTTAAGGAAGTACATGCCAGATCCATCTCATGTTTTGAGTCCAGAGGTAGTTCAGTTGGAAGAGAATATATCTTATGAGGAACAACCGGTTCAGATTCTTGATCATAGGGAGAAAGTGTTTTGGAATAAGGTGATTCATCAGGTAAAGGTTTTGTGGAAAAACCACACGATTGAAGAGGCAACAATGGAATCTGAAAATTCAATGAGGGATAAATACCCCCACTTATTTTTATAAGTGAATAAAATTGCGAGGACGCAATTCCCAAAAGGGGGGAAGGATGTAACATCCCAGGTAAATAAAGAATAATACATTTTCATATTTATTAATATTTGCGAATTAAATATTAATTTTACTTTAAAGGGGTTGTTATGTTCGATAGTGTACTCGATACGCAACAATGAGTTTCTTTGAAAACTTACGTTGCACACTAGTAATATAATAATATTATTTAAAATGGTAGTTAACACGTAGCCGTTGTATTGGCGGGAATGAATATAAATAAATAGAATATTATTATATATGTTTTTTAAATGTTTTTACATTTTTCCAATAAAAGATAAAGGCTTAAAATAAGAAAAGAGTTCAATTTTAGGCATAGATACTCTAATATTCACTAAAAAGTCGAACCATCGCCTTTTGATGGCGAACCCTCTTTAAATATAGTTTTGGTCACTCTTATACATTCTATTGGATCAAATAAAACTCTTCTTTAGAATCGGGACATCAAAATTTACTTTGTGTAAATTTTTGGTATTTTTCCGATAAAGTTCAATTTTTAATGAATAGTGAAAAATGTTGTATTTTAATTCAAAACCTCTTTTTAATCTAATTTATTTATATGATTAGATTATCTTTTGAATTGGTTTTAAAGTGAAATTAGAATATATTTTTACCATTTAATCCAATAGTGGTCGTTGGAATTAATTTCACTTTGAAATTGGACTTAAACTAGTGTCAATTTTTTGATATATATTATTTCATAAAAACATGCTATTTGTTCTAACAGCGGAAATTAATTATTAAATTAATTAATGTAACTTATATGTTTTGAATTTTGTAAAATAGACATCATTTTTGAATTCGGAATATCAAATATAGCTTAGGGTGAATTTTTGGTATTTTTCTGAAAAACTTCAATTTTTGATGAATAGTGAAACCACTAAGTGGTACTTAAAAAAACTAATTTTTCGTGTAAATGAAATTTTACCACCTATGTGTTTTGAATTTAAAAAAATCTGACATACATGGTTTTCATTATGAAGTAAAATGTGGTTCAATGGGATTAAAATAATTTTTTGGTGAATAGTAACTTTTAAGTTTATTAATCGCGATTAGAGGTAATTAGTGTAGTTTAAGGTAAGAATAATGTTTTAATAATATGAAATGAACTTGACACATGTCCTACCCTTATTGGATGTTTCATGGCCGACAAATACAATCCATGGGTCAACTTGGGGACCCCATGGAGCCACTTTGGAAGGAAAATGACATTAATATCTTTTTATTTAATGTTAAAGTAAAAATGTCACAAACATGTATTGTTTTACTAAAACAATTTTTACATGGGGTTATACAAGTCATATTTTTAGCTATAAATAGTCATTGGAAATATAAAAATATTTCCTACATCATATTATTTTTTTATAATTTTTATACATTAAATAAATTAAATTATTTATGACATCGTGATGATGCAGCGATTACCTCATTATTTAACGATTTAAATAAAATGAAAAGATAATGTAAAATCTAAGACCTACACTTTTCAAAAACCTATTGGATGGGTTGATTTCTAACCCTTATCACCTTATCCTTGAAATTTATAATTTTGGGACCTTTTTTATCCGAAAATCATTTTATAACAAAGTATCTTTTCTTAACTTTCCAAGAGTGCCCCTCCTCTCCTCTTATAAAGGGACCTCACCTCTACCACCTTACCCACACTTCCAAGGCCTTTGTATCGGCCAACCCCTGCCCATTTAGTCTCTCCACATCCCTCTATTACTCCTAGAAGTCTCAATTTGGGCAAAAGTCTTCCCAAGGAAGCCTTTGATCTCAAATCAAAAAGAGTTACCCGTTTTTAAGGTAATGTCTTCACTTATGTTCTTTTGTTTTATTTTTCTTCTCCAACCCCCTAAACTCTTTTTATTCATTTATTTTGTAACAACACCAGTATCTTCTATATACTAGGATTTTGTTATAATAAGGATTCGAGCTACACTTACACACACCTACATCTAATGGTTAAAGAACATACTGTTTCCTTGGATGGTGAATTTTTGCCTCACGAAACGATGATTGTTCAATATTATTTTAACACCTTCAAAGTTGGCCATTAAGATGACACTATATTTATATATGATATATAATATGTTTATGTTTTACTTAAGCTTCTGTATTTTTCATTTATGGCATACCTTTATGGTTTCCATTATGGGTAAACGCGATATCTTCATTTTAGGAAGTGCGGACTACCACCCCCTCAAAGTGATTTGATTCATTAATGCCATATGTGGGACGTATAAAGGATGTAATTAATGATATTATATATGATATTATACTGGAATTATAATATACCTTTATATCATTATGATTCCATTCCATAAAATACAAAATAGAAATGAAAGTAGCGTTCATGCGTACGTACAGCTTACCATCTCTATGAACGGTGCATTTCATTTCTTACCTCTAAGTGTTATGTAATATTATAAATGCATTTATATACTGGATATATATGATATATATGATATCTACATCATGAGTATAACTCTGGATATAATGGATACATGAACAACTTGTAATTATAAAGAGCTTATTTTTTACTCAAGTACCAATGATCGTTAAAACGACCGTTATTAACTTAAATAATTACATAGTGTTCATGACATGGTAATAAGTGATATAAAAGGAATAATGAACTTGAAAAAGGTTCTTAATCATGTAGAAATTAACTCAAGTTTATTATTCAGGACATTAAAGAATGATTGAGTCAAGTCGGACCTGAGGTATGGGACATCGTCTCAATCTCCTTTCATTGAGGCATATTTTGTTTTATACACAAATTTCTTTTATATGGTGTATAAACCCCTTTGAATTTTAAGTTTATCCAAAAGGAATATTTTTTATATAAATCATTTTACTAAACGACAAAAGGGAATGTTTTTTTCATACGTATGCGGCGACAACGACTTCTCTGCCACCATGACTATTATTTGAGTTTCAGCTTCCTCTACAAGCCATACCTTTTTTTAAATGAAAAATAAATACCATGTTTTACTTTTCTTTTATTTTGGTATTGAAAATGGTTTTATTATATTAATGTGTTGTATTGATATCTTGTGATTGAAATGTGGAAATGTTATGTTTCATTTATTCATGTTTTATGTGATACGATTATGTTATGGTTCTTGGGCATTGTTATGAATACGGGTTGTTCCATGATAAACTAAGGGCGGGTGATCCCGATATAGCTCTCCAATGCATTGGGTAACACGAAGGAGTTAAATGTTAAGGTTTCTCTGAAGAGATTTAGGGAATATACTGTGATGGGTATTCCAAACGTAACCAAGAGGGTTACTCCCTATGTAAGAATGTTATGAATGCCTCAAGTTACCTTTATGTATTATGATTTCTATAATTTATTCATGATTTGATGAGGTATGTTAAAGTGCTTATGTTTTATGAGTAAAGTATGATTTCATTGATTCTTATGTATACATGTACTTGTGTTTCCTTTCCATATTTTTATATCCCTTACTGAGCTTTTTATGCTCATCCCGAGTTTTTGAAATGTTTTTCACAGGTCAAGGGAAAGGTATATGATATGATGATAGTGTCAAGGAAGTGTCAAGAAAGAATCCATGTTTTATTTTAAATATGTTTCCGTTGATGGGAAAAAATGAATACTATCTTTTATTGTAGCCACTTTGTTTAAATGTGGGATGTAATGCATGTTTTATGATCTAATTCTCTAAAACTCTAAACCTAAAAATATCCTCAATGTGTAATCTTATTATAACTCAATATTAAATAATGTTTAAGGTTGGGTCCTTATACTACCTGATCTGAAGAACCTTTTAATTTGACTTGTCCCGAGTCGACCATCTTTTGTAGGAGGTCTTTGAAGACAAAACACTCCTGTATGGGATGCCCCAACATTTGATGAAAGGGGAAATAATTGGGACGGTCTTCATCTCCTTCCTTGTTTGGCCTTTTGGGCCTTGGAAATTAAACCATATTATTTTCCAGAGCCTAAATGAAGTAACCAGGAACATGTTCATTTCAGAAAGAGTATGTTTTTCTCTTCAGAACCTCAAATTGTTTTCGTCTTTGATCTCTTTGATCGTCTTGACGAAACGGCCTTTGTTGTTGGTGCTCGGGAGGTGGAGACCTTCGAGAAGATGAAGGTTTTGAAGTAGAAGCATATACAGGTGCTTGTTTAAGCATAACTATAGCAGTCTTTGCTTTACCCATTCGCCTTCCTGGAGCTGATGGAATTATACGAGCCTTATCCTTAGTCTTTATAAGAGAATCTTCAATCTGTTGAGAGATTGAAGTAAGGTCTCGAAACCCTCTTGTATATTTCACAGGGATCAACGTCGTGCGTAATTCGTCACGCAGATTTGCCACACAAATTGGCAACAGTTCTTCCTGAGTGAGTGCTAAGCTTAGGGAATATGTTAATCCCTTCCAGCGAGCAATGAAATATGAGACCCTTTAATTCTCCATTTTCTTACAGTTTGTAAGATCAAAAACTGTTGTCTTTGGCAACGTTGAGCTGAACTGAAGAAGGAATTTTTGGCAAAGATCTTCCCACCCGGTAATTGACCGAGATTGCAAGCTTGTGTACCAAACAAAAGATGGTCCTTGCAAGGTTCGCACAAAGCATCTGAGTTTCACTGCTTCTTGCTATTCTGGATTTCCCGTCATAGGATTGCAACAAGACACGTAATGCGTCAAATGATGTTCAGGATCGCCTGATCCATTGAAAATAGGGAATACAGGGTTCCCAAAACTTGATGGGGGAAGGATTGAATCTACCCATTCAGGGTAAGCTCTCTTTTCTAGTTGAACCTGCGCACGCTTACCTTCCATAGTCTCTAACCGAGCTGTTAATGAATTTATGGTAGTTATTAACTTTTGAGAAACATCTGGTTGAACTTGGACTTGGGAAGGTGAAATAACTGGAGCTGGTACAGATGTGTTGGCTAGTACTGCAACTGATGGTGGCACCGCCAATTGTTGTTGCACTTGACCTGTAGGATTAGACCTGTGAGGGTGTACTGATAGAGGAGGATATTCTTGATCCATCTCAGTAACTGCAACAAACTCCCTTGGATAAATGACTCCAGCACGCTTAGGAGGAAGACTACCTTGAAGTAATTCTGCATTCATCCTCCTCAATTCCTTCATTTATTCCTCTTGTTGTGAAAATTTTTGCTCTAGTGAGAGCAATTGGCCTTCTCCAAAGGAAGGGTATGTAACTTGATTCTATGCTTTCCCCTTGTTAGCTCCCTTTCAGAGAGGGGGAAGTGGGTTACTTGAAGGATTACCTAGATTCTGGGTAATCCTTTGATTTTGTGTACACACACCTTCTTCATTTGTGTCTGTGCGTACAACTTCTGGAGCAGGAACCTCTTCATCTGAGTCCCCTGAGTGAGCCTCATGTTCTAGAGGATCAGCAACAATGACATTAATGACATTAATTGATGCATAACGCATCATATACCTTCCATAAGCATTTCTGTGATATTTTCTTCTACCATGCCCCTGATGAGACATTACCTTTTGTTGATTTGATCCCTCGGGAACTTCATGGAGAACCATAATTTAGAGAGAATCTCATGATAATTTGGCTCTTCGTTCCTCTTGTGGCTTCTTCCCCAATCGAGAGAAGACCGACTTTCACTGAGGAGTGGATTGGTGATTTGAAAAAAGTCCCCAGTCCGGTGGACTGGGGTTGTTCCTGCTGCCTTTGCTCAACTCCTTGAATCCTATTTGTTGATTCCGAGGGTTGGGTTAAAAGAGTCCCCAGTCTGTAAAGCTGGGGTGGCTCTTGACATGCTATGTTTGAGACTTTCTTAAAAGCTCTCCTAATCTTGCAGACCTTAGTCCGGAAATTAGCTGGATGCATCAATCGATATCCACTTTTATCACCCGGTTCAAAATACCATTGGATGATTTCTAACACTTCTGTCACTTGATGATGTGTTTGCTCCATACAAGAGGCCTGTTCAATATTATCATTTGCTTGATACAGTATTAATTCAACAACTTATTCTCTGTATTCTTGATTTTGAGAGGAACTAGTTGAAGCTTGTTCTTTAGAAAGTTTTTGATTACAAACAAAACCCATTGACTGTGGCCGGTCATGGGAAATAACATTGCATGAGACCATTTTCGGCGGGCTTTGCTGACTGGAGAGTACATTGAAATGTAGTGCTCCATGAACACCCCATCCTCTAACATGAATACCAGATGGGGAATTGGCAATTAACTGGCGAAATCTTCTTAGTGCGCCAAGGCATGAACGTTGAAGGGCTCTCTGCTGCTTTTTAGCCTTCGAATATCGAGAGACTGATAGAGATGCCAAATCAATCTGACGTTTTAAACCTTCTATTATCTTAAGATGATTTTCATATTCATCATAAGATAATACTTTCTTTTTCAACTGACAAAGAGTTTTCCATATGTTAAGACGAATATCATGAATTACATCTTCCATCAACATCTCTGGAATGTCATACTGAGAGTCAGCCAGAGGCCAAAACATGACTGGCACTTCACCCTTCTCCAGTTGTTTTCTCATGTTCAGCATTTCCTCTTTATCATTCAATTAAGATTCTTCTACCTTATTTGACCAGAGCTGGTGTTTCCTTATTGCTTCGTCAGATTCAACAAGATTGGTAGAGAAATCACTGATCAAACTAGAAGATGCATGACTTAGGGGTGGTTCGGAGAACGACCTACACCATGGGCTATCTTTTTGTTGAGAAATTATTTCACCTGCTAGCGATGAAGCATCATACATGACTGGTTTCTCATTTGCAAGTGCCTCAAGATAAGAGGGCTTTCTCGGCACTACATTGTCCACTGGAGCATTTTCTGGGCAATGTGCATCACTACTACGGAGAGGAATTTCGCAGCGAAATTCATCATCATGGGGAGGACCACCATGGTGGGTTACAGCAAAAGATGAGATCTCTTGCTCCTTGGTCTTCTGGCCACACAGAGGGTTTTTGTAGCTCTCATCTGAAGATGAAACTTCAAGATCGACTGAACTGTCATGAAGCAAGCCTTCATGAGGAAGTGTCTGTTGAAGACCTTCTGAATTAATGTTTCCACTATTGGGAAATGAGGGAGTAGAATCTTGCATTCCAACAGATAATTGTCTGAGGTCTTCAAGAACTCCAGCATCGAGCAAGGCCTTATTACAGATTGGCTCTTGATCTCTTGACTGTGCTGGACAGGTCTTCTTCTTAGACGCCTTCTTACTCGCCTTGGAAACCACTTGTTGACGAAAGTGGCTACTCTGAGAAAGTGTATGTGCCTGATCAGGAGAGATGTCCAGGTTAGGCTGAAAATCTCTACTCAAATCAGGTGTATGTGCCTGACTTGGTTGTCCGTATGATATGGGGGAATACGCCCCACAACCCTCTTGGATTGGAACAGATGTGTGTTCCTGTTTCGGAGTGAACTGTTGATTTGTCACTCCACTGGTAGGGATAGATTTATGTGTCTTTCCCTGAGATGTTGCTGAAGCTGTTATAATATCCTAGCAAGCATCCAGAATATGAGCAGAGATTTTCTTCTGCTCTTTCACCATTGATAGAATATGTTTGGTGACTTCAGCTGCTGGAACGGGGATATATTTCTATTTCGTGCTTTGAGTAGGTGTGTGTACCTGCTCTTGTACTCCTTTTCCTATCATTGAATCCTGACAGTACTCAAGTGTGGGGGCAGAGAGTTGAGTCTGCCTCCTATTTGTCACCGGAGCTTTCCGACTGACTTCTCCGACTGCTACCAAGCGAGACTGTTGGTAGGCTTGATCAATACTAGCAGGTGTATGTGCCTGCTGATTGTACTTCACCGAATGTGGTTGACGAGATTCATCATATGTAGTCAGACGAGCCTGCTGACTAGCTGATGACGTATAAACAGATGTATGTTCCTGCCTATAGTACTCTACCGGAATTGTCTGGCGGGATTGGCGTGATGCTGCCAGACGAGTCTACTGGACAGCGGAATTAAAATGGACGAGTGTATGTGCCCGCTCGTTGTTTGCCACCAAGTTAGGTTGGTGGACTTCTCTGGAGATAGCAGAGATGAGAACCTGCTCACTGTTGACCGGATTTCACCTCTGGCGATTCGTCTTGCCTGCTCGGGTTCGAGGAACCTGAGCCAAACGTCTGGAGTCGATACCCTCATCATGTTGAGGGCGCACTGCGGCATGAGTCTGACAGCGATTGTTGATGGGAGCCCTCGGGAAGGACTCCTTCTTCCTTGAATTAAGGCCCTGAGGGACCTTCTCATTCACCTCCCCAGAATATGGGAGTGAATGATGATTGTGTTCCGGGGATAACGACCCAAAACGGTTGGAGACGGTAGTTAGCACCGCCTGCTTCTTGATCACTGGTCATCGCTGTCCGGACGACCAGGTTGAATTGTTCACTTGGAGGGCTTGTCGAGCAACCTCCAAAGTTGCAATGGTACCGTGTTGACGGTACTCCTTGACCAGTGCATTTGATACCCAGCATTGAAGATGCTGAGTAGGTGATGTCGTCCTCAGAGCGGATGATGATCCAACAGGAGTAGCAATAGTGGCATTTGCAGTAGAGGTTTTCACAATAGAGGTATTCACAGATGTGGACTTAAGAAAAGCCATTCTTGTAATGCAGAAGATTTTGAAAAATAGTGCATGTTTGATATAACAAACATAATCAAGATAAGTTCGGCTGCTACATCTTTTGGATGAGCACATATGTTATTGATTGCCTTGTTGGCCCTCTCATTGAGTTTAAATAGGGGCCTAACAAATAGGTAAAAAATCACTTTAACTTGGTTAAGGATTCACACCGGGTTCACCATTTTTTGTTTCCTCTGGAATTGGGGATGACCTCGTTTATTGAAGGTTCAAACATTCCAATCGGTTTCTAACGGGTTTTTTCATAGAACCGGAAACATCTAATGATTCCATATCCATTTAGACCTACTTTCCAAAGGTAGGTGCTCATTAGTTGTGGACTGATGAGGCTTAGGAATTTTCATTGGTCGAGAGGATGGGAGGTCGGACTCATCACACCTTTTTGAGGGGAATTATTGTCTACTTTGGGACTCTCTTTATAGATTTAGGTTATGTTCATGAATCCTTATTGCATTACCAGGTAAAAAAGGTGCTTTCCTTTAAATCTGACAATCAATGATTGATATGAAGAAAATTTAGAGAATCTTTTATATGTATTCGAGGTTCTTCATCGATAGAGAATCATCTGTATTTGTTAGAGATTCTTAGTTGATGGTATCCTTAAATACATAAAAGTCTCTTGGTCATTATGATGACCATACTGGTTTTTAAAGACACTCAGTGGGGCACTTGAAGTTTATTGTCATTCAGGAGGACATGGATTATTTCAGAGTTGAGATCGTACCCGCTGATGGGCTGGCTACGTATCCTTTGTTTTGGAAAAGGAATCAGAACCCACGTAGTTCGAGTAAGGGAGTATGATGTTTATTCATGATTGATGGCTCAAAGAAAGATTTCATGATTACTTTTACACTCTAATATCACGTGAGTCATGCTCAGTGTGAGAAACAAGAGGTATTGGTGAAACTAGACAATTGTGACATGCAATGATGTGGGGCTTATGTATGTATGACTGCCCAAATAGATGAGGATTAAGATTTACTTCAGGGAAGAAATCTATGAACAGGGTCCATAAAGGTATATGTGCTTCATGGAGATTTGGATACTCTAATCTTGGGGCTTACTCCTAAGGAAGATGCCCAAGATAGGAGGGGACTTATGATTGGGTTTTACTCCTGAGAAGGAAGCCCAGATCAAAAGGAATTATGAATGGTTAAGAGAAAATAAGACTGGGTAATATTCCTAAGGAGGAGGCCCAGGTTAAAGGGATTTGAAAATTAAGGGACTTAGGGCTTACTCCTAAAGAGGATGCTCATATTTGTGACTGGGTCTTATTCCTGAAAAGGAAACCTAGGTTAAAGGATTTAAGGTTTGGCACTTACTCCTGAGGAGGATGCCCATATTTGAGACTGGGGCTTATTCCTGAAAAGGAAACCCAGGTTGAAGGATTTAAGGTTTGGGGCTTACTCCTGAGGAGGATGCCCATATTTTGGGAATTATGACTAGGGATTATTCTTAAAAAGGAGGCCCATGTTAGAGGACTTGGGGCTTACTCCTAAGGAAGATGTCCAAATTAATGAGGATTTGGACTGGGGATTACTCCTGAAAAGGAGGCCCAGGTTAAGGATTCTATCATCTTAAAGGATGAGGTTGAATTAACAAACTCTCTAACTTTAGTGACATAAAGATGTGAAAATCACTAAGTTTTAAGAGATGTTCCACGGAGCTCTTTTCAGATAAGGAAGTCAATCAAGAAAACATTCCATAAATGGCTTTGAAGAGTGTCTTGAAGACTGAATTCTGAATAGGAGAGGTGAAATGGCATAAGAGAGGTGAAATGGGCAGGAAGGGCACCCAAAAGTAGAAGGGAGCTCAAGTCCTGGTAGGTGCGCAGGTAATGTGTGGGCGCGCAAGTATTGGTCATGCAGGTATACCTGCGCAGCTCATGGGTACACTACTGGAAAAATGGACATATCCCCAAGGTTTTCCCCAAAACCATGGGGATAGACCCCCCCCCCCCCCCCGATACCCACGGTTTTGGAAAACCATGGGTATAGGTGAATTTTCAAGACCTATACCCACAGTTTTCCAAAACCGTGGGTATAGGGGGGTCTATCCCCACGGTTTTCCAAAATTGTGGGTATAGGTCCTGAAAAGTGACCTATCCCCACGGTTTCCCAAAACCGTGGGTATAGGGGTACCTATCCCTACGGTTTTGGGGAAAACTGTGGGGATAGGTCTGGGCTAAAATACCTATACCCGTGGTTATGAAAAACCATGGGTATTAGTCACTTTTGTGTGCGTGGGAAAAAAACATTTTCCGCGGGAAGGAAATTTTTTTTGGCGGGAACCCTATACCCATGGTTCTTCCATATATACCCATGGTTTTTATAACTATATTTAACTAAATATATAAATATATATACATATAGGTGATGTTACGGTAGTGGTTAGACGTGGTGTTTGCAGCGAAGAGGTTGCGGGATCGAAACTCGGCACCTGCATTATTTTAGTACTTATACCCACGGTTTTGAAACCGTGGGTAAAAGTCGTTGACACCCGTTGCAATTGGATATTTTTCGGTGACACGGTGGCAGGACACCTATACCCACGGTTTTGGAAAACCGTGGGTATAGGTTGGGGACCTATACCGACGTCGTTCCAGCCCACGGTTCCCAAAACCGTGGGTATAGTCCATTTTTTCAGTAGTGGTACTTGCGTGATCCTTGCCCAGTAGATTAATACTTGGGCGATTCTTGACCAAAGCCTTTAGAATCAACCTGAGGTACTTCCAAAAGAGTGGCGCGCAAGTTTCAATGAATAGGTAAGGAGGCGTGAAAGTGTGTCCATTTCCCTTAAGGGTAAAAACACTTAGGCGCACAAGTGTTAGTGAATTTTAACAATTAGACCTTATTCCTATTTTTTAGACCTTCCATTCTAGGTAAAGAATTACCTTAGAAGTGTTCGGAAGACTTGAAGAGGAGACTTGGGTGTTCAGAGCTCTCTATCTGAATTCTGGAAAAATTCCTCCCAAAATGGGGGCCCACTGGTTCTATTTATAGGCTTCTGAAGACCCTGGGCTGTTTTCAAAGAGGGCGCGCAAGCCACTTTCGTGACCATTAGGCGGCGCGCAAGTGTACTTGCGCGACAGTGAGGGAACTTGCGGGACCCAAAGGGAAAAGAAACCTTGTTCCTGACTTTTTCAATTTTTGATGTTTTCTTCAAAGGATGAATCCATTTGGGTTCAAGGTATTTCCCTTTTCAATTCGTTAGACTCTATGACAAAAAGGAGTGTCAACAACCCCCCCCCCCCCCCACGCGCATTTATGAAGCGCGTCCAACACTTAAAAAACGCATATTGAGTCGTACCGCGCAAACCACATGTCCGATTGACGTGTCATCTCTGCATACTCATCAAGAATAATAATTAGATTGTTTCCTTGTGATTTTAGGTCAATCTAATGTCGTCCGCTATGAATTCGACCGTTAAACGCCCGTTTTTGCCGTTTATGACACCAGAACTGCATTCTCGGTCACCGCGGGCACACGGCACCTCCGATTAACATGTCGTCTGCTCGAACACTTTACAATTCACTCACCCATTGTTTTCGTCTGATTTCAGGCCATTCAGACATCATTTGGCCCATTTGGACCCCCCCCCCCCACGTGCATTTATGAAGCGCGCCCAACACTTAAAAAACACATATTGAGCCGTACCGCGCAAACCGCATGTCCGATTGACGTGTCGTCTCCACGACCACTTCACAATTCGCTCACCCTAGAAATCTACAGATATCGAAAGAGTTCTTGGGATTCTCCCAAGAAACAACTGCCTGAAGTTTCTCTCCATCCACTAACACACCTTCCTCTGAGATTATTTGACCCAATAACTATACATAATCAATACAAAAATCACATATATATAGCTTGGCATATAGTCGATTCTTTATAAGTGCAATCTATATGATGTCAAGATATTGGGTATGATCATCATCAGTCTTGGAGTGCACGAAGATGTCATCCACAAATACTAAAACAAACTCATCTAGGTAAAAAAGGAAGATTATATTCATCAAGGATATAAAAACTTCTAGAGAATTCATCAACACAAATGAAATTACCTCATGCATGGGGTTCATTCTCATCTGGATCACCAATATCACTGTGATGTCCACCATCTGTATTCAGAGCCTACAATATATATCAATATTATGTATCTTAAACATATCAATAAAAGTAAATCTGAGTATGGTTTGTTTTATTGTTTACCTATGGCGCCACTTGTTGCGTTGTCATTTCATCGATACGTGATGACATCTGTGACAACCTCTCCTCATACTCTGCACATAACTGCTGAAATTTTGCATCAAAATTGTGCTGCATATCCTGCATGGAAGCATCTATCTCAGTCTGTGTGCGCATCCCTGACTCTCTGCATGCACCCATAACATATGCTCTAACAACTGCATGTCGTGGGACACCACCTCCATAAGTCAAAGAATAACCATGACTGTCACGCCCCACGACACAGTGAAATATTTCACCTCTACGCACAGTACTACAATGTTGATCCTCTGGAAAATCTGTTAACTGAGCGTCAAACTGAGCCTGTAGCATATAATGAATCAATGAACAAATATTAATAATTTATATAAAATAAAAATACATTTATTAGTAAATAATTTGCTTACTATAACACCGGAAACATCAGGATCACCCGCCCTACGAGTCCTTACCCATATGGACAACCGATCGATTGGTTCACCGCATTGGTGTAACTATAATAAAGGGTTTCACCATGTTATACTACAATATTTTTAAAATATGAATGAAATAGTGAATTCTAAACTTACATCATGTCTGATATGTGACACATGTCGAGTTCCAAGTCTGGAAGGCGTACCCTGCATCGCCCGATTATGTGAATGACAAGAAAACTCAGTCTACATTCAATGTATTTACTTAATAGACATTTGATAAATTAGTCATTTATAGATTAAAAGTAATAAATCTTACCATCGCTGCCTCACTCGACCAAAACGCAACCAAATCCTGCCACTGCGCAGGAAGAATGCCCAGAGGGACTCGTTGTAGAATGTCTGGCACACCTGAAAATGGTGTACAGTGATCCCTCTTCACCCTTGACTTGTAATCCTTCCATAATTTTTGGCATTTGGACATACATACAGCCCAAAACTCATCTGGACAGGATGTCAAATTATCCTGTTAAAAAAAAATTCCAGTAGATGGGACAATAATAATAACAATATCATGAAAAATTAAACATTGAATTTACCTGAACCACCCTCCATAATATGTCCATCATATCCTGGGGGAAAGAACTCCATTCATGAGTCGTCAGAGGGAATCTGTGTGAGTCTCATATCATATGCCCAAACTAACGACTCAATACAGTAGCACCATCTCCAACTGGATGAAATATGTCGTCAAATAACACATCCAATCGGTCTCCAGAGTTCCAGGATCGAACCCCTTTACCAAGACCCTTGTGTCTACTGGAAGATGCACTAGATCCTAATAAACATAAATTCATAATTCAATTACAATATAAATTAATGATTAGAAACAGTTAGGAAAATATAAACAGAAAATTACAATCAATTAATTTAGAAAAATGAAAACATACATACCGACAACATCAGGTGAACCACTGTGACCACCCTATGAAATACCTACATTAAAAGAAATTATAGTTAAATCAAGCAATTTTTATACATATATAACTCATAAATATTTTTACAAATAATAACTGGGGATATAATTACAATTTTCACTAATCATGCAAGTCTATCGTATCTCCTTCAACTATCTCTCTCGCCCATTGTATATCTTCATCTCGTACAGCTACTGTTGTTTGGTCAAGTGTTTGATCAGGAAATGCGACAACTTCAGGTTCCTCTTGGTCAATCAGAAAAACCCCTCTTCTAGACATTTTCACCACAACTTTCCAATCAAAATCAATGCCGACAAAGTAAACTTGTTCTGCCTGCGATGTCAATATGAAGGGCTCATTTCTTACTCGGTCATATTTATATAGCATGTTGTTAAAGTTTACTAATGTAAATTGGAAGTTATCAACTTTCGTTCCACAAACCGGATCGACCCAATCACACCTTAACAATATGTGTTTTAAGCCACAACCATAAATAACCTCAATAATATCTCTCAGCAATCCATAATAATAACCCGCACTAACAAAAGAACAACCAACACCACTATTTTGTGTGGCTAGGTTCATGTCAACATCACTAATACGAAATCGGAATCCTTTAGCATCCAAAGACTTGTAGCGACAAGCTGTAATAAATGGACCATCAGCTAGTTGGTTGAGTTCTTCGCTCACATGTTGGGTTAAATCACGTAACTTTTGAATATGTAAATTTCACATATATAGTTTAATGGATAAAGGATTGTCAAAATAAAACTAATTTTCACTATAAAAATATTAAATCAATTATATGTACATGAGTTTTGAACCACTCATGAAATGTGTTGAAATGATGTTTTTGGATTTGATAGTCAGTTGCACGGGGCCTTTCACGTTTCAACTCAGCGATATGAATCCTAAATCACAACACAATATATGGTATGAAATAAAATAAATATAGAAACGAAATACACATCAACTATGAAACTTACTGTATCAATGGCATAACTGATGGAGTGTTGAACAACACATATCGATGAGCTTGAACCCACTCGTCGTTCCGAATATCAAATTTTATTCCTTCTCCAATTGGACCCTCTTCATTCTAGGATGGTTTATTTATCTTTGTTTCAACCTCATCAATATATGAAGTATAGAAATTAGTACACTCATCCATTAAATATCCCTTGGCAATTGACTCTTTTGAACAATCTTTGTTGCGCACATACCGTTTCAATGTATTTAAGTATCGTTCTATTGGATACATCCATCTGAATTGCACGGGACCACCAGCAATGACTTCACCAGTTAAATGCACGGTCAAGTGAACCATGACATCAAAAAAAGATGGTGGAAAGAGTTTTTCTAGGTGACATAGTGCAAGTACAATCTTATCTTATAGATTTTTCAAATCACTCATGCGATGATTCCTAGAACAGAGCTGTCTGAAAAAATTGAAACTCCAATCAACAGCTCAACAACCTGGGAAGGTAAGTAATCATGAATTGTTGTAAGAATTAACTGTTGAATCATAATATGATTATCATGACTTTTCAAACCCTGTAATGTCATGCTCGTCGTATTCACATGATTTGAAATATTAGAGCAATAACCATCTGGAACTTTAATGGTCTTCAAAATTGATAGAAATGTTTGTTTTTATTTTTTACTCATTGTGTACTGTGTAGCAGGAATGTATTCCCAATTACCTTCACCCATCTGTAAATGTAAAGGTTTTCTCAATCCCATTTCTTGCAAATCACGTCGAGAATTAGCATTGTCCTTTGATTTCCCCTTGACGCCTAAAATAGTGCACATAATATTATCACATACATTTTTTTCAATGTGCATCACATCCAAATTATATCTTAAAATATTATATTTCCAATAAGGTAATTCAAAAAAAACTTTGTTTCTTCCAATTATGACTTCGCTGTCTATTTGCAGCAGGAATAGAAGGCAATGCAGGAACCAATAAATCTTGAAAATCATACATTATACGGATGTTTTCCTGATCAATTTGTGCACAAATTTCAACCCCAGACAGTATTTGTGGTGATGGGTCATACTCTCTATTCCCATCAAATGATACACAGTCTTTTCTGAACATGTGCAATGGAGGAAGATAGCGTGTGTGACCAAGATATGCCCACTTTCTACAGTGCTTAATCCATATAGATTTCTTACTCTTATTATAACAAGGTCAAGCAAATTCTTATTTTGTACTCCAACCTGATAAGTTATCATATGTTGGGAAATCGTTAATTGTTATAACAAAGCGGTCCGAAGTCTAAACATTTCATTAGCTGCCGAGTCAAAAGTCATTACACCATTGGCCCAAAATTCTTGCAGATCATCAATCAAAGGTTTCATATAAAAATTGATTTTATCACCAGGTCCTCTCGGTCCATCAATTAGAATTGAAAGTAGAAAAAAAGGTTTCTTCATACATACCCATGGGGGAATGTTGTATGGAACCAACACCACCGGTCATGTACTATGTGTCACACAAACCATGGACCTAAATGGGTTAAAACCATCTGCTGCCAAACCTAGTCAAATATTACGATCATCTCAGGAAAATTTTGGGTGTCTTTGATCAAACTCTTTCCATGCCAAAGAATCTGCCAGGTGAGTTATTTTATCAACCTCTTTCTTTCTCTCTGAATGCCAAGTCATAAATTTAGTAATTTTAGTGGACAAGAAGAATCACTTCAGTATCAGTTTCAGTGGGAAATAATGCATCTGTTTAGCGGCAACTTGTTTCCCTTGATTCAAGACTATCCCAGGAAGAATCTGACTACCTTGATTAATCTCATTGGTCTTCCACCTGGATGTATAGAAAACCGTACAAATATTTAATTGTGCATTCTCTTTTCTGAACAACATACAATTATTGCGACACACATCAATTGTATCATATGTAAAACCAAGATCATCGGTCAACTTGCGAGCTTGATAGAATGACTCTGGAATCTTCGCTCCAGTAGGGAGTACCTTCTTCAACAATACCAACAACATGTCGAATGAGGTGTCTGACCACTGGTTCAAGGCCTTCAGGTGTAACAATTCAACAATGAATGTCAGTTTACTAAATTTAGTGCATTCGGGATATAATTCAGTATGTGCATCATCAAGAATTTCAAATAATTTCAATGCTTCTCCATCTGCAGAAGAACGGGGATTACTCAATCCAATGTCATCATTTACGACATTACTTTCTTCAGGTTGAAAATGACGCATCATATCATTGAGCATTATGTTCATCGGATCAATTGTTCTCGAATCGACATTCATATGAATACTTTCTGAGCGATGACATGAAATAGAATCTTCTCCATGATGTGTCCATGTTTTATATTTTTTCAAAAACCCATTCAAAAAAAAATGTTCTCTAACACTATCTCGTTTGAATAGATATCTATTTGCACATTTTCTGCATAGACAACTAATCATATCACTTGGAAATTTGTTGGTGAAATCCATAAATCGCTTAATCCCCTTATAATATTCAGCTGAAAATATATCTTGTATATCAATCCAGCTCCTATCCATAGCTGTATTTAATAGAAATAAAAAGTGAAATATCTTATTTAAATTCTAAAAAAACACATATCATTAAAATTTAAAAACCAAATTTGAAGGATAAAAAACATTACCTGTAGAGGACTCGACCGCGGGTAACGGGGTGTGACTCGATTGCGGATCCATGATGGCGCAGCGACTTGACGACAGGGGTTCGACGGCCGAACTTAAAAGGGGCGGAACCGTTGGACGAAGCGTGGGAGGCTTCTACACGGCGGGGCACAGCGGACCGAGAGGGTCCAACGGAGGCAGGAGGACTTGTCGGAGGGATGCAGTGGGGTCGGTAGGGGACAACGGCGGTAGGACTATCCAAAGGTGTAGCATAGAGGCAAGGGGTGGGGGTTTCCGGGTCGCGGGAGTTTCGGGGTCACGGGGGCGCAGCGCGGAGGCAAGGTGGTGGGGGTCATTGGGGTTGCGGGTGGCGCAGGATGGATGCAAGGGGGTGGGGGTCACCGGGGGTCGGGGTCATTGGGGGTCGGGGTCGTCGGGGGTTGTCGCGGTCACCGGGAATCGCCTGGTCGGGTCGTTGGTCACCGGGGGTCGGGGTCGCCGGGGGTCGGGGTCGCCGGGTCGCTGGGTCGGGGTCGCCGAGGGTCGAGGTCGCGGGGTCAGGGAGGGGTGGGTCGCGGGGTCGGGGAAATGGGGTCGCGGGGGTCAGGGAGGGGAAAATTAGGTTTTTTTCTGTATTAAAGTGCAGTGGCTGCCATTTGGCGGCCGCTGTTGATAGTATTAGCAGTCGCCAAATGGCGGCCGCTATAAGTCCCCCGCCTCGAAAGCCAAAAGTTCTAGTAGTGCAAAGTATGTGATTCATGATATTCATTAATAATAATATCAAACCTAAGAACCAAGACACAAGTTTTTGGATAGGAATATCAAATGATATATATAACATGTGTAATTACTATTAGTGGGTTTATTCTCATAACCATTTCTTTTAGAGATTACCAGTGTGAATTTCATGAGAATAAGTCTTAATGTTGTATGAGGTTCCGTCAGTTGATACTCAAAAATCATCTATGCCCTATCGGGTAGATGTCATCTGACCATAGAATATTTATTTAAAAATATTGATACAGTGCTTCAAGGTTTTCATTGTAGCGGAAAATAGTTATAACCTTTCAATGCATCAAATATTTTAAGGATGTTATTCCTTGAATGTCACACAAAATAACACTCATCATATAATAAGATATTTTTTAATGATTATGAGATGATCCTACAAAACTCATCATGTATCATCAATGATTCACATTCATTTTTCTCTCTGTCATAGTTTAGAATTGTCTCTTATGAAAATGATGATAAAAATTTGGGAAATATTTATTTACCATGCCGTAAATAATATTTATCATTGAGTGGAATAGAGCACGCCATGGAATAAAATAATATTATTATTATTTTACATGGCGTAGGGTTCCTTTTGGGTTTAATATAAAATTAAGGTCCTTTGTGAAATTAATTAGTATGAAACCCTAACCCTGGATCTATAAATAGAAAATTATAAGAATTATGAGGGATTAGTCCTCATGCATAGTATTATCCTCCTTATAGAATTCTCTTTTAACAAAGAATGTCTCTAGGGTTTTCTCTTAAGTTTGAGATATTCTCTCTTCCTCCATTTCTCTCAAGATGGAGAGATCAAGAGATAATTCTTTTCATACCAAAGGTATCATGGTTGAAATCAATTGAGTGATGCAAGATTATTAGTACCACCGTGTTAGCACCTAGAGTACCATCAGTGATCTTTAGAGATCAAAGAAGTATGATTGGATCACCACTAGAGGGGATCTACTTTGGGTCATCATCAATGTAATGAAAATACAATCAAACAGACTTTGGATGATCAACACATGCATTGAATAAAGAATTAAACACTGAGGTATTTCTCCATGCTATTAAAATAATTATAAATTATTTTAAAAATGATCCTCTCTTGGTTCTGGAAAAATATTTGTCAATATTCTTTAGAAAAAATTTGTTAGTTATGGTGTTCATGTCATGTACATTGTGGATAATCTATTTAATCCAATAAAATCTGAGTTTTCCATAGGCCCAATAGGTACTTCCTCAATATCCAAAACCATCAATTATTACATTAATTTCATATAGAAAAAAATTTGATAAGGTATTTATTAATATTCAAGTCCATGAATATAAAAAAAATTCAACATACAAAGTAGTTGGTTCTAGGGAACTAACTACTCTCACTTTAACTAAAACCAACCAATAGTGGTTATGTTAGTTCTCACGTGTTATATATGATTTTGTTGAGTATGGTTATAGCAATAGGGCCTACCATGTTTTATTGTGACTAAGGTTAGTATTGTAACATGTCTTTGTAGCATATTTGTTTACTACAACTTCACTACTATTGGGCAAAAATCCCTCAAGGTAACATTGCAGTATTTTTGGGTTTATTGTGTTTGTTGACAAAGCAGGTTTCCATGGAGAATTGTCGAGTTCCCGAGAAGTTGTTTAAAATCCATGTTAACAAAGAATGATGACAAAGGAATGGATGATCTGGAGGCGGTACAAAAGAGAAGTACAAGGTGACGTCGTTTCCTAGTGTTTGCCAAATTTTTGGGGTCCAAAATTTGGAGTTTGGTGAGCATCGTGAAAATAGGATATCCATGAAGATCATAATTAAATATGGCAAAGGCATGAATTTCGCGAAGAGAGGATTCATGGTTTGTAATTCGTGAAGACCAGAAGAATGATGGCGGTGATACTTCGCGATTACTTCAAAGCTTCACGAACGGCAGAGTTGAAGCGCATCGTGGCAGTGAAGGGCTTTGCGAGGGAGCTTCGCGGCGAAGGCGTGAAGGAATGTTGATGGTGATGCTCCAAAATTACGATGAGCTTCGCGATCAGAAAATTGCCGAGGTGCTTCGCAATTTTGACAGAATTCCGGCGGAAACTTCGGAGCTTCACGATTGGCGCTGACTTCGCACGGAAAGTTCGAGGGTCGATGGAATTGCCTATAAATACAGTTCGACCCCCTCGAGAGAAGTAGAGAGAATTTTCGGAGAAAATCATTTTCTCTTGGTTCGCGAAGGTAGTTCGCGTAGCCTGTGTGTTTCGCGAAAGAAGAGCTTCGCGGCGGCTATTGTAGCTCCGTGAAAGTTACGAGCTCCGCGTTGGCTCAGTGAGCTTCGCGAGGGAAGTTGCTCTACAACGACTTGAGCTTTGTGGTAGTGCTTCGCGGTAGTGCTTCGCGAGAGTGCTTCGCGAAAAGGCAGGATCTTCGCGAAGGCTTATTTGAGCTTCGTGAAATTGGGAGCCTAGCGAAGTATGGTTCTTTGCGAAGGTGTTTCCAAAGGAATTTCCCAGTGGTTAAGAGGCAAAGGGGTATTCATCAGTGGATGAAATTTGGACTTTAATAGAACATCTATCAACAGTTGAGGATGCGTGCATTCATGCAAGTGAAGAGACCTACAGGTTTATAAACTGTGAGTGGATCCCTTCCAAGTGCAGTGAGCATAGGAAGAGGAAAAAGGTGATCCTCTACACCAGCAGTGAGCCAGAGAGAGAGAAATATGGAGTGATCCTTGGGAAAGTAGTGAGCTAACCCTAAACCTCATAAAGGCAGTGAGCCTGGGCATAGAAGTGATCTAGCCCGAACATTGTAATCCACATCTAGTGAAGAATAGTGGAATTTGGTACGACCGGCAACTTGTCGGCGTATGCTCCTTGGACGTAGCCCAGTGAGGGTGAACCAAGTAAAAATCTTTGTGTCTGTCTGTTTGCTTCCCTGCATTACATTCAAAGTATCATCATCAGATAAAGAAGAAAAGAAGTGGTCATAATAATCACACGAGTGCAAACAAAGTGACCCTTGTAATAAAGAGGTCAAGATCCAGTGGGGCAGGAAGAACTTTGCGAAAGAATATCCATACCCTGATTCACCCCCCCCCCCCTCTCAGGGTATATAGGCCCCTATTGGTCCTAACAATTGGTATCAGAGGGAAGGTTGTTGTTATCATATTTGTTTTCTACGACTTATTGTAGTCAATCTGTGTGGTTAAAGAATTAGTCCGCTCTTATCTCGGTGTGCCATGGCAAAGGGGAAAACCTCAAAGAAGAAGCAAAAAGCTGGTGGAATTACCCACTGTGGAAGTATTAATGGTAAGAGTGTGATTCAGTTAAAGGAATCATGTAGTGAACAGAAAAATGATTTGGATGAATCATACTATGAAAATACTTACTCATTCAATGATGTTGATGGAATGAGTGAAGAACCTGATTTTCTGAGTGATGTTGGAACCACTGATGGTGAAGAAACACCAAGAAGTCAAAAAGTGTAAGTTGACCACAAGGCAAAGGAAAAAACATCAAATAAGAATCAGAAGTCAGGTGGTATTCCTCAATGTGGAAGTGTGTATGGAAAAAGTGTGATTCAACTAAAAGAATCAAACAGCTTACTGAAAGAAGGCCTAGATGAATCTGATAGGGAAAAGATTTATTCACTCAATCATGATGTAAGAATGAGTGAAGTACTTGAACATCAAAGTGATGCTGAAACAACTGATAATCAAGAATTTTCAAGAAGGAGGCCACCAGTAGATGTTGTCAACATGAAAAAGGAAATGGACCGGAAATTGGATGAAGAAGTCAAATCTAAAGATATCCGGATCAAATTATTGGAGATTTAAGTCAACAAGCTAAGAGGTTTGAATCAAAGGCTTATTGACGTAGCTACTGATCTGAAGGAGAAAAATGATTCTCAAGATGAAGAATTGCAAAAGAGATCTAAAAAGGTAGAAAAATCAAAAGATGGTGTCAAGGGGACGAATCTGAACTCAGATGAGATTCAAAATTTGAAAGCCAGAAATAATGATCTTGCTACACAGCTATCTGAGCTAGTTCAGAAGAATAAAAGTCTACAAAAAGAAAATGCATCCGTCTTTGAATCTGTTGCTCAAGAAAAATTGAAAGTAAAGGAGAAGAGTGACATGGTGGATAAAATGACACGTGAATTGGAAGATGAGATGAGTAGAGGAAAGCTTTTAAAGAGAGAACTTGATGTTCAACTTGAATCAAGGGATATGAGGATTAAAAAGTTGTAAGAAGAGCTTGAATCAGCAAATAAGGATGTAGAGAAATCCAATATCAAGGGAAAGTCAAAAATGAAGGATGCATTGCACTTACTATTTGATTATCCTTCGACAAGTGATGATAAAATGAAGAACAGATATGCTATTTCTGAAGAGAAACAACAGAATATTTTCTCAGATCAGAGACCATATAGTTTGGGAAAACCCGGCATTGGATTTGATGAATCCCCTGCCATACAAGATAGAAAGAGAGCTGTGAACATTTCCAGATGTGAAAGAAATCCTATAGGTGCTGGAGATAGGCCTAAGAGGACAGTTACAAAAAGTAGTGATGACATGTGCTATTTCTGCGGGATTCACGACCACACATCAAGCTTCTATTTAGAGGCTCATGAATACATATCAGGCTATGAAAATAGAAACTTTGCTGAATCTGAGAATAAGAATAAGCGTCCTGAGAAATCAGAGAGTAGAGTCTCTCAAAGGAAAGCATTCATAAAATGCTATTACTGTGGAAGAATGGGACACACAATGAATATGTGTCGGGAAGCTTAAGAGCTCAATTTCAGAAGAAGAACTCTAGCTACATCAACATCTTGACATAGAAATGATGAAATGATGTATGTATTTGATGGAAGATGTTTCATATGTTCTGATCATGGGCATTTGGCCAGACAGTGCAGCAAAAAGAAAGCAGGGAAGGAAAAGGAACCCAGAAAGAGAATTTCGACTCCAGTGATGCATAATGAAAAATTATACACTGGAAGACAAAGTGGTAAGGTGAATAATAGGCTTAGAGTCTCAGGGGAATCACATGGAGCTGAATGAAAGGTGTATCTGTCACTGCCTCTGTCAGACTCACAACCGTCCTCTAAGAAAGAACATGAACATATCTGGAAGAAATAGGGAGGAAAAACAACAGTTGTGAGTAAGGAGAATGTACGTTCAGTAGAGGACCCACCACCAATGAAAAATAGGGTGGAGACTCATAAATCTGATAAAAGGCAGATAAATAAAGAATGCGTTGAAAAATTCACAAGTCATGTGCCACGGAGAGGACTGGAAGAAAAAGGAAAATCCCTGCAATTGTGGAAGAACCAAGGGAAGATGACAAGAAAGGAGATTTCTCCTCAGATAAATAATCAAGGAAAATGGAATTTTGGAAGAACCTAAAAGAAGGAAATGAGTACTAGTGGGTGTATACCCCAAGTGATGAGAAAGGTCGGGCCTAAAAAATCTACATATCAAGAAAAGGCTCACATGTGGGTAATGAATTCTTAGTCATATGGCCAGAGCAGTTGAATTTGGCCAGGCAGTTGGAGGAAGAAAGAAAGGAGTGTGATGCACTCCAAGAAAGAATCAAAGGGTTGACCCATCATGATCAACCAATACCCTCGTCTTGAGGATTCGAGAATTACCCCTCTCTCTACATATATAAATGTTGTTAACTGATGATTCAAGTGTTTCAGGTTTAGGGAGATACGATCCAAGGGGAAGTGGAATTTAAGATGCAAAGTGTAGCAGTGATATGCTTCAGAGTTTTAATTGACTCAAATCAGGTTCCAAAGTTGAAGAAGAAAGGGAGAAACATAGAACAATAAGAAATTATTGTGTTATTAACTTCATCTCTTGTTTCCTACACCGAGTTCCAACTCAGTAGGCTTAGAGATTTTGTTAATGTCTCAATGCTGAGTGTCGGACTGGTATAAATGATGCAGGTGGAAAATGAGAATAGATGGTGCAATAGAAGAAGAATTTTTATGGGCCTAACTCCAAGAAGTGTTGCATAACATAGGGGGAGCATTCAATAATAGAATCAGATGCAAGAGCCATCAAAGCAATAATTGGATGACTCATCTTAGGAATTCCCTATCGAGGGAAGAAAGAAACACAGGGAGAAGTAGCAATAATCATGCATCTCATGCTTATCTTTTTTTGATCTAACAATGTGGTATCCGCTGACAGATTTCAGGATACCAAGAAGCTGCGAGGGAAAATCAAAGGCGTGTCAACAAAAATCTGAGAGAAGAAGTTCAAAGAAATGACATCATTGAACAATGACACAATGAAAAGTTTTCAGCTGAAATAAATGAAGCTATCGAAAAATTAATCAGTGAGAAATTTCCTGATGAATGTGTTGAGGAAGAAAGCAACAAAATGGGAGCATAAGTGATTGATGCTGACTCAGAAAAGAATTTTACATGGGAGATTGTTTCGAGGTTAGCAGATAAAAATGTCATCGGGACTAAATGTATCTTTCACAATAATATGAATGAAGATGGCACAGTGATTCGAAACCAAGCACGACTGGTGTGCAAATCATACTCCCAAAGAGAGGGTACTAATGTTGATGAGACATTTTCACCGGTTGCAAGGCTGGAGACAATCAGATTATTCCTAGCCATTACAGTGCAAAGAAATTTCAAAGTGTTCCATATGGATGTCAAGTCTGCATTTCTAAATGGGTTTCTGGAAGAAGAGGTGTACATTGAGCAGCCAGATGGTTTTCTCATTCATGAGGATGAGAACAAAGTTTGTAGGCTGAAGAAGGCGTTATATGGGCTGAAACAAGCACCAAGAGCATGGTACTGAAGGTTATATCAGTATTTGAAGAATCCTGGTTTTCAGCGTGGGGGATTTGATTACAATCTTTATTTCAACAACAACAGTAATCAAAGGATGATGAGGCTGGTCTAGGAATAAGACATAATATTTGGAAGATCAGATGAAGCATAGTGGAGACAATCTTCTGAATTCAAGACACATGAGTTCGAAATGTCTATGATTAGTGAGCTGATGTTTTTCCTTGGTTTACAGGTTACACAAGGTAGGAATGACACATTCATTTCTCAATCCAAATATGCCAAGGTGGTTTTGAAATTATTTGGAATGGAAAATTCCGAGGAGATGAAAACTCCGGTTTCTACCCAGATAAAATTATCAAAAGAGGATAATGGAAAGGCAGTTAATATCACATAATACAGGCAAATTATTGGAAGTTTGTTGTACTTGACTGCAACAAGGCCTGATATTATTTTCGCCACATTCCAAGTAGCGAGATATCAGAGTAATCCCAAGGAAAGCCACATGCTTTCAGTGAAAAGAATACTTCAGTATATCCAGGGCAGAGTGTATTTCGGCTTGACATATACTGATAAATCTCAGACAGAGTTATTGGGATATACTGATGTAGACTGGGCCGGTTCGGCGGATGATAGAAAATCAACGTCAGGAGGTGCATTCTATCTTGGTGGATTGTGTATTTATTGGCTAAGAAAGAAGCAGGATTGCATTTCATTAAGCACTGAAGAATCTGAGTATATTGCGGCCACTCAAGCGTGCACACAGTTATTATGGATGAAGCAGCAGCTTGAAGATATGGGAGTTGAGGTGAAGTCTCCGATCAGAATCTAGTGCGATAACTCAAGTGCTATAAATCTCAACAAAAATCATGTCCATTACTCAAGGACAAAGAATATTGAGATAAAGTATCATTTCATCAAGGAGAAGGTGGAGCAAGGCATTGTGAAGTTGGAGTATGTGCCTACAGAGCTACAGGTTGCAGACATTCTGACAAAGGGCTTACCCAAGGAATCTTTTGAGAGACATCGACTGGATCTGGGAGTTCATTCGACTCCCCGCACTTGAAATAGTGTGGATGCGGACACCACCCCCTCTCCCCGAGGTATGATGTGTTTCTCCCTAATGTGATGATATGTGTTCTCTACTATGTTATAGACTACAAAAGAGTAACCTTTGGGTTCGTTGACAAAGGGGGAGAAAATAGTGATTGTTCAAGGGGGAGACAGTGTGACTATTTGAGAAATCATGACAAATACGGGGAGAAGCTGACCATTGGAGCAGCCAGATAGGGGGAGAAATAAGAAAGGGGGAGATTTTTAAATCTAATGATGCTAGAAGTGATCGATCAAAGCATAGAAATCATAACAGCTGAGGATCGTGATAAAAGCAGAACAGTGGTTTTGGAATGGTGAGAGAAGGTTTCTAGCTATCACTAATTGGGATCAGTGTGGTTCAACAATTGGTATCAATTTAAGAATTGGTATCAGGTTGTAATTGACAATTGGTGTTTGACATGAAGTGATTCATTGATGAACTTTTCATACTACTCTTGTTTCTCACATCGAGCATTGCTCATGTGAGCTTAGAGTACGTGTTAAGTGAATCCTTGAACGCTATCAGAATCGCAAGAGGTGAATGGTGGTAGCGGCTGGAAGAAGACTCAATGAGGTATCAACGTGCAGAAAATCTTTCTGAGAAGAGTTATGAAGAATTTTCAACAAACCCAAAGGGGTAGATTGTTGGGAAAAAATCTCTCAAGGTAACATTGTAGTATTTTTGGGTTGATTGTGTTTGTTGACAAAGCAGGTTTCCATGGAGAATTGTCAAGTTCCCGAGAAGTTGTTGACAATCCATGTTGACAAAGAATGATGACAAAGGAATGGATGATCTGGAGGCGGTACAAAAGAACAGTACAAGGTGGCGTCGTTTCCTAGTGTTTGCCAAATTTTTGGGGTCCAAAATTTGGAGTTTGGTGAGCATCGCGAAAATAGGATATCCATGAAGATCATAATTAAATATGGCAAAGGCATGAATTTCGCGAAGAGAGGATTCATGGTTTGTAATTCGCGAAGACCAGAAGAATGATGGCGGTGATACTTCGTGATTACGTCAAAGCTTCGCGAACGGCAGAGTTGAAGCGCATCGCGGCGGTGAAGGGATTTGCGAGGGAGCTTCACGGCGAAGGCGCGAAGGAATGTTGACGGTGATGCTCCAAGATTATGATGAGCTTCGTGATCCGAAAATTGCTGAGGTGCTTCGCGATTTTGACAGAATTCCGAAGGAAAATTCAGAGCTTTGCGATTGGCGATGATGTGGCGCTGACTTCGCACGAAAATTTCGAGGGTCGGTAAAATCTCCTATAAATACAGGTCGACCCCCTTGAGAGAAGTAGAGAGAATTTTCAGAGAAAATCATTTTCTCTCGGTTCGCGAAGGTAGTTCGCGTAGCCTGTGTGCTTCGCGAAAGAAGAGCTTTGTGGCGGCTATTGTAGCTCTGTGAAAGTTGTGAGCTTCGCGTTGTCTCAGTGAGCTTCGTGAGAGAAGTTGCTCTGCAACGACTTGAGCTTTGTGGTAGTGCTTCGTGGTAGTGCTTCGCAATAGTGTTTCGCGAAAAGGTATGAGCTTCACGAAGGATTTTTTGAGCTTCGTGAAATTGGGAGCCTAGCGAAGTATGGTGCTTTGCGAAGGTGTTTCCAAAGGAATTTCCCAGTGGTTAAGAGGAAAAGGGGTATTCATCAGTGGATGAAAGTTGGACTTTAACAGAGCATCTATCAACAGTTGAGGATGCGTGCATTCATGCAAGTGAAGAGACCTACAAGTCTATAAACTGTGAGTGGATCCCTTCCAAGTGCAGTGAGCATAGGAAGAGGAAAAAGGTGATCCTCTCCACCGGCAGTGAGCTAGAGAGAGAGAAACAAGGAGTGACCCTTGGGAAAGCAGTGAGCTAACCCTAAACCTCGTAAAGGCAGTGAGCCTGGGCATAGAAGTGATCTAGCCCGAACATTGTAATCCACATCTAGTGAAGAATAGTGGAATTTGGTACGACCAGCAACTTGTCGGCGTATGCTCCTGGGACGTAGCCCAGTGAGGGTGAACCAAGTAAAAATATTTGTGTCTGTCTGTTTTCTTCCCTACATTACATTCAAAGTATCATCATCAGATAAAGAAGAAAAGAAGTGGTCATAATAATCACACGAGTGCAAACAAAGTGACCCTTGTAATAAAGAGGTCAAGATCCAGTGGGGTAGGAAGAACTTTGTGAAAGAATATCCATACCCTGATTCACCCCCCTCTCAGGTTATATAGGCCCCTATTGGTCCTAACAACTACCTTGAGAAAATCCCTCAAGCAGTAATATCCCAAGTATCCACTTTATTGTTCCCTTGTCAAAAACCTGACATCTTGGTTAATACCATAGTCAAATATTATCATAATAATGATAATAGTATTACTATTGGTATAACACAAAATTTAGAACATGTTATTGCTAAACTGTTTTTTAAGCTGCAGCAGAAGCCACAACATACTCAATTAATGTAGATATGGAAACCATAGGTATAATAAGTTTTCCTTGCATATTACCTTAGCCTCACTGTGGTCTTATAACATAAATGATCTAAAGGAAAACCAGTGTTATATCCCCCTTAAATACTAGTATTCCCATTTCTCATTTTACTAGGAACTCATCTAGTTCTACTTTCTCAAGTGTTGTCAAATAGTTATAATTATAATTTTGTGCAGTTAAACTAGTTTTTGTTTGACACGTTCACTCTATGAAGAATTCATAAGTAATATCAAACATTAGGGAATATATCATATAGATTCCTATCACTTTATCTTGTTAAATACTATATAAAGTCACATATTGTGCCCATGCATGTAGTCATGGAGAGATTTTATGCCATGTGACTTAGGAAAAAACTCAATTTTGAATTTTTCATTCATGTATTTAAATATATAATAAACATATTTATTATGGATGTCATAAGAAACCCCATAGATTCATATGGTTATTGTTCTCTAGAACTTTGGTTGATATTTTAATTCATTCATTGTGAAATTAATTTAATATTATCAAACTAGTAGGACTGATTATTTGTTTTCAATATATTATTAACATATCTATCTTGAAAAAATATATCATTCTCACTAACCTATTGTAGACACATGGAACTTATCCATTCCAAATGAATATTTTATGATCACTATTCTTAGTTCTATCCATAAATGGATATTTGAAATATGTATATCATACTAGCATTTATTGGTTTCACTAATCCTCTTAGTCATGTCACATAGACATGTTCCATAAGGTCTTCATTAAGGAAATTGATCTTAATATCCAACCACCCAATAACATGATCATATAATTTTCTATGACAGGTAGTGTTCAAATGGATTTTAGTATGATGATTGAAGTAAAGGATTTTTCATGGACTATTTTGTATACGTAATTTTAACAATTAATCATGCTTTATTGGTACCAAATTGTACCATCCATATCTAATTTTTTCTAAATACTCACTAGTGATATGAAATGTATAAACATCCAAAATATGATTCCCTTGAATTTGGGTACGTGGATCTCATTAATAAATTCATACATACTTGTTAGTATTAGTATGTTTCCATTTAATTATTTGTTGTGGTATTTTTTTTATTCATATTGAATGATACTTCAATGATCTTGGTGAATATAAAACCACCTTTTGGTTTTAACTCCCTATATAGTGTGTGTCTCTTGGAACAAATCCTCACACTAAGTTTAGTGAAGTGTATGTTCCCATGAAAACTTATTTGCATCTAGAGCCTATGATTCATTGAAGTTTATCTTACTCCCACTATCTCAAAAGGATGTGATTCCCTCTTATAAAAATATAGTCGTTCTAGACTAATAAGGTGTGTTAATATCCTCAGTTCATATAGGATAATTAACAGATGTTCACTTAGTGTTTTATTGATATTCATTTGTAGCTAAAGAGATCTTTTAATCAATGATTCCCTTTAAACACTATAAGTGGTAATTTATGGTTTCTTTATCATATTATAGTTAATATGATATCCATCATTTAATATATTTAGCATACAACTAATGATTATGGTGTTATTTGAAAAACATGTCTTAGAAGAAATTATTGAAGACTTGAAATATATATAATACATTTCATTTATTCCCTTTTACAATTATCAAATATTTTATGTATAAGGCAATGTGAGTTTAGGACAACCTTTTCTCTGCATATTAATGATTGATGAATACTTGGTTATGAAACACACTAAAAATATAGTTCGAAGGATCTTGTATTCCTTCACCAAGTGTATTCATTTCTTAATTGAGAATTTCCTAAAATATATTAGAGGAATCTCATGAAATAAATGAACTTACCTCTTATCTACACCTTTAGAATAATTTACATTGTTTTTCTAAGATAAATCTAGTAGCTTTGTGGTGTACCTTTATTTATAAAGGTTTCTTTTTCTAAAACTTATAGTGAATTAGTTTTTATACCAAATATACTATCTCAAAAATCTACTACAACACTCTTATGGATATAAACTTTTTAACTACTATTATTTTTATTTAAAAAATAATTTATCTTGCCACAATGAGGTATTCTAAGTCTTATATTTATATTCATCATTGATTACTGATATTAGATATCTATGACTCAAGAATTATCAAATTATTACTTTTTCATGGAAATTCATAACAACATTCATTCTAAAATGAAATAATGTATCATTTTGTCCAAAAATTAAGACTGAGATAAATGTTCTGGTAATAATACAAAACAATAATTCAACTTGAATCCATCAGGAAATCATGAATCCATGCAATACTCTGCATTGAACTATGAATCACCCTTTTATTGTTCCTTTGAGAACACATCTTGCTTCTTTTAATCTTTCTATACTTACTTGGTTTGTATATTTTGAATAAATCTATGTGAAAACATATACCAACTAAGTATAACATAATATTTAAGTTAAGTAATATATTTGAAGTAGTATATTCTAATTTAATTCATTACAATTCTTATTCTAATGAACTTTCTTTCCACATGAGAAGAAAATAGCATCATGCTAATTTACTTTACCCTTAACCCCCCTTCTCATGGTAAAGAATTGTGTAGATGACTTAGACTTAGATTTAGTCTTAGGATCTTTCACTTTTCCCTTTCTCTTATTAACCATAATTACATAAGGCTTTTCGTGTTTCATGTCCTTATCTACAGGTGAAGTAGAGTAAGGAGATCTGGGAGAGACTTATCAATGTTACTCATATTAAAATTCACAATAAAGTAAGAGAATCTTTGAGAAAGTGATGCAAGTATGATATCTATGTGAAATTATTTAGGTATATTATGCCTAAGAATCTTGAGTCACTCAATATAGCCAATTATTTTGACTACATAAGGACCACCCTGCGCACCCTCTTCAAGTTTTCTCATAAATAGATCCTTGTAAATTTTATATTTCTCCTATAATTCCATCTCCTAATAAATATTACTAAGATAGGTTATCATAGTGTATGTTTTTGTATCCTTATATGACTTTAGAATTTCACTAGACATGGACAATAACATCAAACATTAGACATCTAGCACATTACCCAAGTGTTTCTCTTAGATAGAGTGCTCTTCATCACTCACCTACTTAGTCGGTGGATCAGAAATAGGGGTTCCAATATATAAATAAAATTTTCTATAGTAAAGTAGTGTATAAAAATATATACCTAATATGGGAATTTGTGTACCTATAAGTAAATACCTTGAGTCAAGGAATGATTTCAATTTATTTGTGGTCAAAAAAATTTCCATATTCTTTTTAACAATAGCTTAAGTAGATTATTTAGTACTTTATCTTGATTTTCAATATATGTGAGATGATATAGTTTTTAATTATCTTATTAAGTTTCTCGCTATTTTATTAAGCCTCAAGGCCCTCACCATTGGAATTGGAATTTCATGATGTGGGGGAATTGTAGTGGAAAGGGTCCATATTTCCCTTATCATAACCCAAAAAAGGTCGTGTGAATTATTTGAAGGTATTTGGTAGGTAGTCATGCCAACTACTAGTTTGTAGTTTCCTTGAACCATTGAGTGGACTCCCTAATCTATAAATCCTAATTAGGATTTTTTCAACACTTGCCTTCAAATTTTTATTAAACAGAGAAAGGATGTTAAACCTAATACAAATTTGGTTAAGTTGACCCATATCTTTGTGAATTCTTTTTGATGATCAAAAGTTACCCTAGAAAAGGCCTAAACTGGCACTTTAACTATAGGAGAATATTAATTCAAATTATGGAAGTCTTTGCCTGACTTAATATTTATTTTATGAATTTTATCTATTATGCATAAATTTCCTTATTTTATCTTTTTACATGTCTTGTTAATATTAAGTGTATTTTACTTAAGTGATTGTAAATAATATATTTATGTATAATATTTTTATTTTTTATTCCATATGAGAATGCTAGTTATTTAATTCATTTATTTATGTGATCACAATATAGAATTCATAAGATAAAATAAATTACCATGTAATAGATAGAATAAAATATATGGCATGATCATGAGATTTATCTACTAAGTTTTTTTATTTATAGGATAATAAATATACCATTGATCCTAGGGGGAAAATATGGTCTTGTCTTGAGTTTCATCATTCTACCTATATCCTATGTATATATTGGGTTGATTTCACCTCAACTCCATCTTAAACCAAATCCAATCGCTTATGATCTCTATCCTTACATATACTTTACCCACACACAGTTCATGGGAACCAATGGAATGGTTTAGGAGGATTTACATAAAAGAAACCATGGACACATAGATCCTTACATAATTAGAGTGGATGACACACATGCCATCATTTTAATTTAATAATAATAATTACAAAAACACCATTTTAATAATTAAATTAAAAGAAATCCAAATCATATGCAGGTCGACCAAGATCATGATCATAAACACATGTAATGAATATTCATTTAATAACTTATAATTTATTTCAAAAACTCATAATTAAGATAAAATTCTCTTGAATTAATTAATTGTCTTTATTAATTAATTAATTCATTTATCTTAATATCCATCCAAACAATCCTTAAGTTTCTCGTCAACTGTAATTTTAAAAAAAATAAATTTAATTAGTTTTATTTAAAACTAATTATGTACATGGAGGCAACATGGAATGTTACTATCTAAACTACTTGGTATGGTCATCATCATGTGGCATGCCCTCACATTGCATGTAGTGTCCATATAATGTCACTTAATTATATGGTGTGTACTGTCAATAAGTGACACACTGACACATATAAATTATGTGGTGTGAAACATTTTTAATACATGTGATGTACACAGTGTGTAGTCACCATACATGGCATGTAGCTCTAAATCCAATACAGATATTAATTTGACATTTAATATTATTAATAACCAATTACAAGGAGTGCAGTTGAAGTTAATTACAAATGAGCACATGTTGATTAGGTTTAATGGTACAATGATTTTTTTCGATACCAAATTACTTACATTGGGTACAGTCAGGCTTGACGTGTACTCCTTGTAGACAGGAATGGGTTACATGACATGTATAAAGGATACCCATCATGAAACGACTTTTTCCAATGTCTGTGAGACATGTATATGGATAGGGTGTGTATGTCAACCATAAACATTTATAAGGTACATGATTTGTACAAGCCGACCACACATTGTGTATCCTCCATGCTACACTTCTTCTGGTCATATGTGTCATGTAATAAATACATGATGCATCTTGGACTATGTGCTTTGTACCGTGACAAAACATGGACTACACAACGTGTGTGTGTGGGTTACACGGCATGTATTTTGGAAAATTGTTGGAACCACTTTGTGTATAAGGTTGTATTTGTTGTCAATAGTTGTCAATGCAGATCAAAATGAAGTTGATCATGAAATACTCCGATGAAGTAGAGGAGTGGTGATTCAGATGATTGTTGTGCTGATCTTAAGTTCAAAGAACATGTGTCAAAGGTGATACATTGTTTACAACAATGAAGAATGTGAGGAGTAATCCATTCGAGGATGATTAAAGAAGAATGAGGTTTTTGGATGAAGACCATGAAATTACTCATGATTGCACGAGAACCATTCTAGAGACTTCTTGACGGATTGAATCACATGCTTTGCATGAAGTTGATCATGACAGTTGATGAAGAAGACAATGTGCCAATGAGTTGACTTATGAGATGGCCATGCGGAGATTGCAATTATGAGATGGCCATGCACATCACATTGTATCAGAAGATATTGGTACTAAAGTTGTTCCTTCAAAGAATACATATCACAATAGTGGAGTTTGTGATAAAAGCCAAAGAGTTGCTGAAGGATACAGATCACCAAGAAGAAGTGCAGTTGAGGTGATCGTGCTTGTTGACAAAGCAAACAAACGACATACAAATTTGTTGACAAAGGAGATTCCATGGTGACATGTCGAGTTCAAGAGTTGTGGTCAACGATCTATGTTTGATTCATGAACTTCGACAGAGGAATGGATGATCTGGAGGCGGTACAAAAAGAGCAGATACAAGGTGGCGCTGTTTTCCAGTGTTTGCCAAATTTTTGGGCCTCAAAATCGGAAAATGAAGACATGGATTGTCTGCAAAAGGAGGTTCGCACAAAAAGGAAGTGGTGCGCGAAATATAAGAGGCTTGCGCGAAATACTTGAGCTGGGCGCGCAAAATTAGCGGGTTGCGCGAAATCTTGAAGTGTGGCGTGCAAAACAGCGGGTTGCGTGAAATTGTATTTCGCGCAAAAGATGTTTCGAGGTCCGAAGCTCGAAAAATGGCAAAGGCATGAGGTGCGCGAAATTATGGAGCAGTGCGCGGAAAATGGTTGTGCGCGGAAGATTTTTATTTCGCGATCAAAGCGGATTACGCGCTCAAGGAGGGTTTTTCGCGCGGGGTCGATTTTGCCTATAAATATGAAGTGACCCTCCTCCATTCAACAGAGTTCAAGACATAGAAAATACCCGAGCTCTGGTGCGCGAAATTGAAGTTAGAAAGGGTGCTGCGCGTAAACTTAAAGTTTGCGCGTAAAGTCAGATTGCGCGAAAAGCAAAGGTTGCGCAGAAAGTTGGTGATTGGCGCGTAAAAGGAAGATTGCACGAAAAGTGGATTTCGCGCAAGAGTAGTGAATTGCGCGCAAGGCAGTTTCCAGGCTGCGCGTAATATTTGGAAGTTGCGCGAAAAAGGAATTTCGCGCAAACCATAGAAATTGCACGCAAGACACCGTAAGGGTTGCGCGTAAAAATTGAGGTTGCCCGGTACATCCGGTGCAAAGTGAGATTCATCTGCGGGTGAAAGTTGGACTTCAACAGAGCATCTATATACAGAGGAAGATGCATTATTTCATGAAAATGAAGAGACCTACAGGTCTATAAACTGTGACTGAATCCCTTCCAAGAGCAGTGAGCTTAGGAAGAGGAAGAAGGTGATCCTCTCCACCGGAAGTGAGCCAGGGGGAGTCAACGGGAGTGACCCGAGGGACGCAGTGAGCTATCCCTAAACAATTGTAAAGGCAGTGAGCCTGGGACAGAGTGTCTGTACCCAAACATTTGTTACCGCAGCTAGTGAAGCATAGTGGATTTAGGTACGACCGGCAACCTGTCGGCGTATACTCCTTGGACGTAGCCCTTAGTGGTGAACCAAGTAAAAATAGCTGTGTCATCTGTCTCCGCATGTGAATGTTTAATTGCTGATCATATCCATCATACAGGTTTAAGTAGTTCCTACCAACGTGGGAACAAGATCCACAACTAAAAGAAGAAAAAGGTGCCACCCTGATTCACCCCTCCCCTCTCAGGGTGTCCCGGGGTCCTACAAGTGGTATCAGAGCGAAAGGTTCACGTATGTTGGATATTCTCCAGTAATTCTATTGAGAAGAGGATTTGAGTTTCTTTCCTAAAGTCAACAATGAAGAGGAGTCTTGATGAAGTTTCTGAGCAGACGTCTACATCTAGCAAGACCATGACAAACAGGAAAAAGAAAGAGAAAAAGCAGCTGAAGAAGTCCCTCATATCCAAAGAAGATGCAATGTCTTGTTCTCCATGCCATTCAAAAAATGAAGAAACATCAGGCATGGAAAGTATCGAGCAGGTGACTCAGAATTCTTCCAGAGGAAAGGATGACACCCCCAATTCATGCTTTCAAGAAAAACTCAAAACATATCTGCATGATATTCCATAAGAAAGGGTTGTTATTATCTGTAGCCTATTTCAATCTATGCAGGTTGAGATCACTATACTTGAAAGGGAAGCGGACAATATGGAAAAGGGGCTGGAAGGAAAAATTATGGAAAGTATGAAGCTCACCAAACGGGTGAAAGCCCTTGAAGAAAAAGGTGAAGTCAGCAATACTCTAGAAGAACGGATCCATGCACTTGAAGCTGAGCTGAAGAAGAACAATGAAGTCAAGAAATTTTGTCTGGAAGAAACGTCCATTAAATTCAGGGAACTTGACTCTTTGTTACAAAACAAAGTTAATATGCATGAAGATGAGGTTGAAAGGTTGAAGAAGAATTGTGAAGAGAAGATGATCACGATTGAAGATCAGAAGATCATCCTCAATATTGTGGGTCAAAAATTGGAAGCTCAATTGACCAAGATTGAGAACACACATATTGAGACTTCACAAAAGAATGAAATGAGTGATGCTTGCACTCAATGTTCGTTGGAGGAGTCTAAAGCTGAAATGCCTCCAACATGTGACAAGAAGATTATGACAACTCTTGATTATCCACATCAAGAATCAGTTGCTGCCAGTACTCAATTCTCAATGGAGGATTCTATTGTCAAAAGACCTCCAACATGTGATAAGAAGATCATGACTTCGCTCATTGATCTATCACAGGCAACTGAGAAAGTGAAGGTACCATCCAGACCATCTTGTACTCATGTTTCTAAATACACTCTGACAATCAGTGCAGGTGGGAAGAAAAGCTCTAAACAAGTATGGATGAGGATAGGTGAGAAGAATAAACCTACCACCATGACTAGGGTGGATAGGAAGAAAAAGGAGGAAGCTTCTTCCTCAAATAGAGCACAAACGATTAAGAAGATGTCCCAACAACTTAATACTGAAGAAACAAAGAAGAAAAGATTTGTGGGCCAATGTTGGTGCTGCAATAGATTTGGGCACTGTGCACTGGATTGTTTTTATAATCCCTTTCATGGAAAAGCACAGGGAAAGCCTATATCAAAGGGGAGGAAGGCAGAGAAGAAGAAGCAACATCCACAGGTCCAGAAGCATCTATTTACAGCAAACAGATTTGGAATGCTTGATAACATCTGTGATGTATGCAATGGCAGTGGTCATAAGAATGGTGCATGCCTAGGTCAACAGATATCCAGAGCTGATAAGAACAGAAGACCACACAATCCATCTAAGTATGAAGAAAGTACCTTGGGAAGAAATCAGAAGAATATGGCGAACACATCACTCCCCAAGAAGATATCAAGTAGGCAAGCTGAGAAGACCCAGGATTTTAGATCCATGAAATTGAAGGGTCATTCATCCAAAAGAAACACTAAGTGGGATGAATCTCGGATGAACCCATGTGGAAGACCTAAACCAGCTGCAAAAGTTCCACATGACATATTGGTCATTTGGCCAGAAGATTTGAAAAGAATAAGGAAATTTGAAGATGAGAAGGCCAAGGCTGGTGACAAAGGAAAATGAAAACTTTCACATGATGAAGACACAGTGGAGGAGAGATTGCAAACAAAGAGAAACACACGTGTCAAAGAAGTTCTGTGTGAGAGATGCAAGAAATCTGGTCACATTGCAAAAGGTTGCCAAACCTTAATACCAGAGCAAGAAGCAGTCCTTAAGAGGAGTAAGAATGTATCATTCATGATGGCTTCTAAGCAAAACAATTCTCCACAAAAAGCAGAAGAGAATGTGAATAGAGCCATGCCACACCAACAGATGTCGGAACATATGTTTAAGTGTGTAGGCATGAAGACTGGAGCGAACAAAGGAACATGGTTGAGAAAAGAACCTCAACCATGCAGGTCTTGCTGATGAAGCAAGGATGATCCACCTTATTCCCGTAATCATTTGTGTATTGTATTTGTGCTAACAATGCATGGAATTGAAGGTGAAGCATACTCTCAGGGGGAGAACCTGAGAAGTAGTGAATGCTGTCAACTCTTGATAGAGAAGCTGAAGAAGTTTCCATCCTTAGTGGATTCTTCAATTGATATTCAAGGATTATGATGATGAAGGATCACTCTTGATGAAGATGATGAGGAGTGTTTCCCTTGAGGGGGAGAAAAATGAAGAAGCTTCCATAATCACTGTTTCAATCAATATCAACTCCAGGTGGACTCAAAAGCAGTTATTCTGTGAATTTCTTGAAGAACACACCAATGGAGAAGGTATGTCATTTCTCAATCTCTATCCCTTGGTTTCTCAGATCAAAGATTATTTTACAAAGGGGGAGTAACTGTATTGATCAGTGACATAAAGAGAATGGAAGTGCCCCAAGGTCATTTTTCCTACCGATTGCACATGAATATTTTTTGATCCACATGTTGTTGTGAGTGCAGGAGTTTCAGGTTGGTTTTTCTCTTTCATAGTGATTTTTCTTAAGCCTGAAATAAAAGTGGTAAACCCTTGAAGACAAGATACATGAGTTCTCATCTCATGTTGGTGTCATGATCTGTGGATAATGGACAGCCTTGTCAACTTAATCAAATCCTCTTGTTTTCTACATCGAGCACTGCTCAAGTAGACTTAGAGTGAAATGATTAATGAAACTTTGCTTAAGTGAGGATTGATACCCTCCCTACCATGCGCTTTGTATTTCTTGTCAATAAGGGGGAGAGAAAGTGAAATGCAGAAGATTGTCATTTTGACATTGACGGATTCATTTCAGAAGATGTTTAAGGTATTGACAACAAAATAAAAAGGGGGAGATTGTTGGAACCACTTTGTGTATAAGGTTGTATTTGTTGTCAATAGTTGTCAATGCAGATCAAAATGAAGGTGATCATGAAATACTCCGATGAAGTAGAGGAGTGGTGATTCAGATGATTGTTGTGCTAATCTTAAGTTCAAAGAACATGTGTCAAAGGTGATACATTGTTTACAACAATGAAGAATGTGAGGAGTAATCCATTCGAGGATGATTAAAGAAGAATGAGGTTTTTGGATGAAGACCATGCAATTACTCATGATTTCACGAGAACCATGCTAGAGACTTCTTGACGGATTGAATCACATGCTTTGCATGAAGTTGATCATGACAGTTGATGAAGAAGACAATGTGCCAATGAGTTGACTTCTGAGATGGCCATGCGGAGATTGAAATTATGATATGGCCATGCACATCACATTGTATCAGAAGATATTGGTACTAAAGTTGTTCCTTCAAAGAATACATATCACAATAGTGGAGTTTGTGATAAAAGCCAAAGAGTTGCTGAAGGATACAGATCACCAAGAAGAAGTGCAGTTGAGGTGATCGTGCTTGTTGACAAAGCAAACAAACGACATACAAATTTGTTGACAAAGGAGATTCCATGGTGACATGTCGAGTTCAAGAGTTGTGGTCAACGATCTATGTTTGATTCATGAACTTCGACAGAGGAATGGATGATCTGGAGGCGGTACAAAAAGAGCAGATACAAGGTGGCGCTGTTTTCCAGTGTTTGCCAAATTTTTGGGCCTCAAAATCGGAAAATGAAGACATGGATTGTCTGCAAAAGGAGGTTCTCACAAAAAGGAAGTGGTGTGCGAAATATAAGAGGCTTGCGCGAAATACTTGAGCTGGGCGCGCAAAATTAGCGGGTTGCACGAAATCTTGAAGTGTGGCGCGCAAAACAGCGGGTTGCGCGAAATTGTATTTCGCGCAAAAGATGTTTCGAGGTCCGAAGCTCGAAAAATGGCAAAGGCATGAGGTGCGTGAAATTATGGAGCAGTGCGCGGAAGATTTGTATTTCGCGATCAAAGCGGATTACGCGCTCAAGGAGGGTTTTTTGCGCGGGGTCGATTTTGCCTATAAATATGAAGTGACCCTCCTCCATTCAACAGAGTTCAAGACATAGAAAATACCTGAGCTCTGGTGCGCGAAATTGAAGTTAGAAAGGGTGTTGCGCGTAAACTTAAAGTTTGCGCGTAAAGTCAGATTGCGCGAAAAGCAAACGCTGCGCAGAAAGTTGGTGATTGGCGCGTAAAAGGAAGATTGCGCGAAAAGTGGATTTCGCGCAAGAGTAGTGAATTGAGCGCAAGGCAGTTTCCAGGCTGCGCGTAATATTTGGAAGTTGCGCGAAAAAGGAATTTCGCGCAAACCATAGAAATTGCACGCAAGACACCGTAAGGGTTGCGCGTAAAAATTGAGGTTGCCCGGTACATCCGGTGCAAAGTGAGATTCATCTGCGGGTGAAAGTTGGACTTCAACAGAGCATCTACATACAGAGGAAGATGCATTCTTTCATGAAAATGAAGAGACCTACAAGTCTATAAACTGTGACTGAATCCCTTCCAAGAGCAGTGAGCTTAGGAAGAGGAAGAAGGTGATCCTCTCCACCGGCAGTGAGCCAGGGGGAGTCAACGGGAGTGACCCGAGGGACGCAGTGAGCTATCCCTAAACAATTGTAAAGGCAGTGAGCCTGGGACAGAGTGTCTGTACCCGAACATTTGTATCCGCAGCTAGTGAAGCATAGTGGATTTAGGTACGACCGGCAACCTGTCGGCGTATACTCCTTGGACGTAGCCCTTAGTGGTGAACCAAGTAAAAATAGTTGTGTCATCTGTCTCTGCATGTGAATGTTTAATTGCTGATCATATCCATCATACAGGTTTAAGTAGTTCCTACCAACGTGGGAACAAGATCCACAACTAAAAGAAGAAAAAGGTGCCACCCTGATTCACCCCTCCCCTCTCAGGGTGTCCCGGGGTCCTACAAAAATTGTGTTCCAGCTTATTCTAGTCAACATGCAGTGTGTTGATGATTTTGCCTATTCATACACATGATAAACCATCTTTTACATGACTTAGTCCCAATGCAGTGAATATGGGTATACAACATGTACCTTTAGGCTACATGCCATTTAGTCCCATGTTATCAGTCTAGAAAGCTTGATACCTCCAGATGGATTCTTCATATATTTTTTTTGTGAATTTAATTTGTTCTTGGTTATATGAAGGTGAACAAAGATGGAGAAGAGGAGATATCAATATTCATATTTAATGAACAAATTTATTGAAATTAAAATATAATGATAAATTCATATAACGATCAATGATTATTAAATAATTATAAATTTTAACATGGCCACTCTGATACCACTTATAGGTTCCAAACATAACATAAGTGCCTTTTAGCTTTTGTCCAACTTGGATTTTGTCAGTTTTAATAAATAATCTATAACGCACATGAAAATAAACATTATGACCAATGAATTAAATATTTTGAATATTTAAAAAGAATTTCGAAACAAAGAAGAGGGTATCTTTTCATGTTAAAATTATAATTAATTTAAATTAAGAATTACCTCGGACTTTGGGAATTATTTATTCATTGAAGTGGTTGATCATCTGATGGAATCATAATTAAACTATAAGGATACAAGGATAGAATATATCTAGTATTGATCCACATGTTCTTCTATGGTCTCAAATCATTGTCGATGGTACTCCGAGTGCTAGCATGGTGGTACTGATCGTCTTGTGTCGCTCCCTTTTGATCATCACACAATCTTTCAAATTTATATTAAACAAACAAAGGTTATTAAATCCAATACTATTTTGAGGATTGAATTTTTTTTATTGATCTTTTATACTTGAGAGGGAGGATGAGGTGGAATAATTTCACTTCTCTCATTCTTGAGAGAAAACCCTAGAGATGTTCTTACTATAGTGAAATCTCTAAGGAGGAGAGGAGTTGTACACAACAAAAACCAACCCATTCACAAATGAAATAACGGGGTATATATAGAGCCAAATATAGGGTTTAATATTAATTATTTTTTTGAAAAACTTTAATCATATATTGATCCCATAATATATCCCATGCTCTGTAAAATAATATCATTATTATTATTTATCTCATGGTGTGCGCTAACTCACGCAATGATAAATGTTATTTTACAATTTGGTAAATAAATATTTATCACTATAACCAAAACTTAGTCCGATCATCCTCATCGACATTTATTTAATTTTAAAATAAATATTATTCATTTAATAAATATTGTAACGACTCGATATTTCACTGTACATTTTTGTTAAATAAATAATGTGCTTGATAGCTTGCTCCATGTGCAACGCCAAACTAAAACAAGACCACAATATGTTTAGATTGTTATAACTTAACCATTGAATTAGTAGGTATGAATAGAAGTAATGAAATTATTAAATATATCAATATATATTTATATATATAAATGTTATTTTATACAAATTTGATTAATTCATTATTGTGTTTAAGAATCAATATTTTTATGTGTTGTGCTTTTTATTAAAAAAACTAAGTATATTATTTTTAAATGATTATTTTAAAAAAATTATTGATTAATTCTAACTTTATTTGTGTTTTATATAAATTAAGAATAAGAAAAACTATTATTTTAAAAAAATCAATAAAAAACAGTTTCTCGTTATATTTTAGGATTTTATTTAAAATAGAAAATAGAAAATTATAGAAATTGAATTTTAAAAAATAAAATTCATTTTTATATTTATAATTTAAATATTATTTTAAGATAAAATTTTGATATTTTTTTAAAAAGATTGATTTTTAGGTGAATAGTGAAAAATACTTTTTTATAAATAACATGACTTTTATGAAAATATTAGTATATAAGTATGAATTATAAATTCATTGAAAAATTTTATAAGGCCAAATATATGTTTTATAAGTTAATTTATATTTTTTTTTAAAAATAATTTACAAACCCATATTTGAAATTTTAGAACTTAAGTTATATTTTCAAAAAAAAAATACATTATACATTTAGTAATTTAAAATTAATTTTTATAAATTTTTGAAAATTCATATAATAAAATTGATTTCAAATTTTTATTCATTAGGTCCAAATTATTTAATAATTTTCATTTTATTTTGGTACATAAAGGATAAGTTAGCTTAGGTGAAAACTAGTTATCGCGGTAAAAGTTAAAATGGTAAAAGTAAAAAAAATCTAATGGTGATGAGCTAAAAACATGTTTAAAATATGTGTGGGAATGGGTGGTTAAGGAATATATCTACCTTATCTTTTCCCCTATACATTATTTCTCAATTTTAGATCCACTTTCCTTAAGAGTGACTTCCCATTATGGAAATTTTTTGGGTATTTCAAAGAATACCATCCCTTTTCACTTATAAAAGGAGCACTCCTCTCCTTACTTCCCCTCACACCAAAACCCACTTAGTTTGGTCCAAACTCTACCCAAACATCTCCTCAAAATTCCTATCCACCTTAAATAGGTTTTTTTCTTCCCAAAATACCATCCCTAAAAAGCTTAACACCTTTTATAAAGAAGATAATCCAAGAAGTGAGGTATAAATTTCTAACCACTCCTTTCTCATTCATATTTCTTTGTGTGAAATTCTTCTTCCTCAAATTCCATTACACCATCTTAAAATAATAACATAATTATAATTAGTATATTGGTATATTATTATGATAATGGTTTAATCATTAACCACCTTTCCTTTTTCCTTTAAGAAATATGAAAATGTGAATTGTGTGTATATGCGGACTACCACCTCCATGATGCAACATGTTTCTTTTGTCCTTCACCACCTTACAAGGATGGTACTAATAGGGAATTTAATATATAAGTATAATATTTATGACATATTTTAGATTCTGAAATGATAAACTATATTACTCCTTTTTTCCTCATTCTATGGAAAATGAAATAAACATCCATGCGTATGTGTGGACTACCGCTTCCATAGAATGATCGATTTTCATTTTTCTTTTTAGCACCACCTTTCATGGATGGTCATGAGAATTGGTTTAAGGGATAAATATTATATTTATGGAATTATTAAGGTTCTGTTATGTACAATTGGACAACCTTTTAACAATATGATCAATAAAAATCCATTATAAATTCAACCACCCAAAAGAGCATACTAAGAGAAAAAAATGATTTCTTCATACTATGAAATAACTTCATATAGGTTATTGTATTCTTACAATTCTTTCAAATTATGATATATCACACTAATAAACACTAAATAAAATCATTATTCTTCTTTTATAATGATATTACAACTAAATCACTTTATAATCATCTATTAATTATGGTATGTTCTTATTTGGGTTAGTTTAACCACCTAATTGGGTGATCTGTGAATGATGAACTTTGGGAGACGAATGAAAAACAACACCACTATTATGAAACTAGTTCAAAACGATCAAGATAACTCACACACTACAACAACTGCAGCCCTTAGCGGTGGTTTTTTTCCCATTTAGCGGCGGTTTAAACCGCCGCTAAACTTGGCGTCGGCAATCTTTTAGCGGCGGTTTTTTCTATTTCGCGGCGGTTTAAAAAATGTGTCGTAGATGCCTCATTTCTCGGAGGTTTCTCTCCATTTAGCGGCGGTTTTATGGGTCTGCCACATTTTTTTATTCGCGGCGGTTTTAACCACCGGAAAATTATTCCGTTTGATGCGCCTATTTTGCGGCGGTAAAAATCGCCGCTAAATATAAATGTAATATATTTAGCGGCGGTTTTAACCGCCGCTAAATGCTGCCCAGCAAGGCATTTAGCGGCGGTTAAAACCGCCGTTAAATGCTGAAATGGAAAAAAAAAATTGGTTCTACTGCACCACTGCCCTGAAAAATAAATCAAACCAGAATATAGAGATCACCTAGGTTTCATGGGGATCTCAACCCCCTTCTTGGTAGTGTAAGATAGCGGTATAATAAATAGAGAAACAACATACAATAATTAAATCAACAATAAATGAAAGACAAAGCATTGGATGAATAATATAAACTAAATATAAAAGGCCAATGACAATTTACAACCATGAATTCATGTCCAGATGAAGATAAAAAACTAAAAAATAGTATACATATAGAAGGTAGCATGATACACATATCACAACCTGAACCACAATTCCTTCCTCTATGAAATCCCGTGTTTACCACATGCACATTCACATAAGCCCATACCTGACTTTCAATGAAATTTCTTAGTCATTCCATCACCTAACCATTTAATAGATTGTTCCCCAGCATGAACAAGGGTGGAACCTAGATCCATCCCACTATAATCATTACCCTTTAAACATCACCTTTGAGTCCGAAGATAAGTTTGGGATAAAATAAGATCATCAAGTTAGAGTCCAAGTAACTATCCCTAGGTAGTCCATACTCCAAGTTTACAAGTGAGATATTGGTAAAAGACCAAAACATCCACATAAGATCATTGACTGAGCCTATAATGACATTCATCTAGTGATCAAGTCAAAGGAAACGGTTGGTGTCCAAAAGTATGTCCAAGGTATTCCTACACAGGAACTCAGGTATCACACAAGAACTAACCATGCCTCAATAAAAACCATGCATCCCGCATAAAACATTGATAAAACCTATTTATCACCTCTAAGACACTTCCATCACTTCTACTACCTAGAAGGACATTTTTACTATATCTGACACGATGTTCCCCAAATTAGGAGTGTTCCAAGTCATGAAAAGAAGAGATAGACCAACTGCTCATAAGAGAACTAGGTTAGATTCACCTTAATCGCACATGTGAAACTTATCTGATTCACACTCACAAACTCCATAACATTTGTCATAAAAGATGAAACCAACCCGACCAGCATGTCAGAACACCCAATCCATTTATGAATCGAGCTTACACAATGGGGCTACCCGAATGCTGCTATATAGTAGAAATGGTATTAATATAGGTTACATATATGGAAATGTTTGGTGGCAACTATGTGCCATAAATGTTACATATACAAACCAACTGTTATCATACTTGTTCAACACATCAACAATACTACTACTCATCATCTGATGTTGCATCGTCACCCTCTCCACCTTCATCTCCACCACCTTCTGCCACCTGTAAGAACATTATATTGAAAATTAAATATTGTTGCATATTTATAATAAAACTTAAAACCAATAAAAGTTTTCAAACTAAATGATTTTGATTTTTTTGTGATTTACCTGCTCACCACTACCCGATGCACTACCACCGGGGGCATATCTGCTCATATACTGACGTATTTCAAGAAACTCTTTCTGCAAACCAGATATCTGATCCCCCTGCTGGTGAACTATGTTTCGTAGAGAAGACATCTCCCTATGAGCATCTTGAGGTATGAAATGACTATAAGCAGGAGTAGATGTAGCCGAAATCCCTGATGGCATGTGAAAGACCTCATATGGTACAGGTCCCAAACCCATCCCGCGCACTCTACCAGGATGCTCCTTCCCAAGGACTTTACCAACCGGGTCATCCTGGGAGACTGAGTAGGATTGCCCAGGATTGGCATCCCATATTTCTTTAATTTTTACCTATAAATCAAATATCAATATATATTAACACAGTAAAAACTGATAATAAGTTATTATAATAAATAATTGACTTCATACCCCAACTTCTCTGGCAGGTTCATTAACAAAACTTCCATCTGTTTTTTTATGAACATCCAGCCACAGTTTTGTTCGGGATGCGTCATGCCCTAAACTCTGTGACTGCATTAAACAAAGATAAATCAACAATTAAATATGTTAAATAGATAATATTATCTTATAAATATTTAAACTAATTAAAAGATTACCAATGACATTCGGCTTCTTGAAAATCTTTTTGAACCCGCAGTGTGCGGGATGACCTGCTTTGCCCGGTTTGAAGCATTTTGTCTTGAGAGATCCTGAAATAAATAAAATTCAATTTAACAGTATTGTATTCAATGTCTATCTCCTCTTCATGTACATGTATAAATGTAAAATGAGGATAATATAATAATATATATTTCAATACCATCCGCTTCTCATCACGATGTCTATCGACAAAAACCTTCCACTATTCTTTCGGTACCCCACTGGGTAACTTCTCATACATCTGTTGCAAGGTCAACGAAGTATCGTTGACATCACACCACAATCTCCATTTGAAATCTTTCCATTTTTTCCCAAGATTTTTCAATGTCCACTTCCGTGCTATCACATCAGCAACGGTAAAGTGGAAGAACATCTGTATACAGAAATTCATTTTGAATATATTAGTAAAATGACATTAAATTAAACCATAAAGTAATAAAATTACCTTTATCTGAGAATCATAAACTTCATTTTTCCAGTTTGGAGGCATATGCCTCCAATCATCATATGAAATAGGCAGGGAAATGGGCTTCGCTGCCAGCTGACCTATAATCTGACCAAGTAAACCTGTGGCGTCATCCGTTGGGACCCCATAAGAATCAAATGGCACCACTATCTTCTCGCCATGCATGCTCCAAACATCAGAACTTTTTATGTGTTTTTCCACGGTTGCATTGTTTTCATCTGCAATGATCAAACAATTACTATAAACAAAATGCAATAAATTTATTTAATTAAAATTTGTACCTATGACTATGACCCTCTAGAATGTCTGTGATGAACTGGAAGGGGCGTGTCGCTGCCCCACTGCTGAGGCTCCTGTAGGGGGAGGCGATGACTCATCCTCTAATGAGGCATCCACTGATGGTGTCAGAGATGGTGCAGGGGGAGATGATGCAGGGATGTAGGCAGCTACTGCCTCAGATGTCGTGGGGACAGACGGATCGTCATCTGTCGCAGAAGTAGAAGGAATGGTGTACCACTTCTTCCTTGGCATTCCTGTCATTTAATCAAATAAAATTAAGTTCAGAATATATATTTCAAAAAAATTATGCACAAAAAAAATTAAAAATGATAATAGATGCCCAGTACTAACAAACAAAATATATATAACAATGATAATGAATGACTATAGAAATGAAACAAGTGGTTGCTGAATGAATAAATAATTGTACATACAATCATTTTCCCCTTCAATCATGTCGGTTTCCTGCTCCATTGCTTCATCCACTTCATTCATCCTTGCTAGACTAATATTTTCAATATCATGATGGATAAATAATTCTGCTTCCTGCTGTTGATGAAATTCAATTGCAGAGGTCAAATCTTCCACTTCATCGCCCATATCATACAAATATCTTTGTATTACGTGAGTAACTACACTCCACCCTTCATCTACAACATCATTCACATAATATACCATTTTTTCCTGCGATGCTAAGATATATGGATCATGCAGTTCACGATCACCAACATCCATCAAGCGAGAGAAGTTTATAGAAGTAAATTGCAAGGAATCTCTTTTAACACCTCTGATAATATCGACCCATTTGCATTTGAATAAAACAACAGAAAAATGCCTGTGGTAGTTTAATTCAATAATATCATGCAGCTTTCCATAATATTCCACTTCAGCAAATGTAAATATACCACTATTCTGTGTTTTCAAACCCACTTCTCGATCGACTGTATGAAATCTAAAACCATTCACATTATAAGTGCCGAACTTTCTAACTTGTTTTATAGGACCTCTAGCAAGAAACTTCAAATCTTCTGACAAGTCTGCTCGAGTATCAGTATTCATGATCTGAAAAAAAAATTAATAGATTTTCAAATTTTATGTGTCAAACTAATATTCGTATTTATTGCAATATTTATAAACTTACACGTCGTGCAAACCATTCTACCAACTCTTTATTCACAGCTTTCGTTATATCTTTTTCATTTCGTGTTCGGCCTCTCATTCGTCTCTTTGTTTGTATCCTCAACTCTTCAATAAATGGATTTGCAATTTCACTATTTAGAAGCACATATCTATGTGCCTGTAATAATTCCAATTCTGTTAGTGTCGCATATGAGGTCCTCCCAACTGATCGGCCAATAGCAGGAAATATTTTTGATTTATGATGCATTTGAGAATGAGTTGATGTGTCGTCAACACGTCCAACTCGATTAAATCTTATCTCAATATCATCCAAATATCTGGAACAAAAGTTGAGACACTCCTCGGCCAAATAGCCTTCAGCAATAGAGCCTTCTGGTTGAGCTTTATTTCTCACGTATGCTTTCAAATGCCCAAGATATCTGTGAAAAAAATAATAATATTATGCATTTATTTAAATGCCAAAAATTGTTTACTTAACTGGAAACATATAAATAAAATACCTCTCAATTGGATACATCCATCGATAATGAACGGGGCCTCCTAATTTAGCTTTGTCAACCAAATGCACAGTTAAATGCATCATGACAGTAAAAAAAGATGGAGGAAAGATCATCTCTATTGCACAAAGGGTCAATACAAACCTCTCCTGTAGGTTGTCAAGATGAAATGGATGTAGAGATTTCTCACATAATTGCCTGAAAAATGTGCAGAATTGGAGTACAATAGCAGTAACATTTTCAGGTAATAATGTACGCAATGCCAATGGTAGTAACTGTTGTAACAAAATATGTGAATCGTGACTTTTCAATCCATATAAATTACGATTCTTCAAGTCAACACACCTCGAGATGTTACTCGAATACCCATCAGATACCTTCACATTCTTTAAAATTTGAAGGAACGTATCTTTATCCCTATTTTTCATTGAAAAAATGGCCGGAGCATACTTTTCATTCTCATCTGGCCAGAGATCACATTTTATGTTCATTACTTGTAAGTCTTTGCGAGCATTGAGATGATCCTTCGACTTTCCATTCTCATTAAGTAATGTGAAAATCAAAGTATCACATACATTCTTCTCAATATGCATCACATCAAGATTGTGGCGCAAAGAATTAAATTCCCAATACGGAAGTTTGAAGAACATACTTTTTTTCTTCCATTGTTGCGTTCTGATTTCACTTGACGATGCACTTCGCACTCGTTTTCCGCTATCATTCAAATGATGAACCTTCCCAAATTCTGTTTTAACATTTTCAAGCTGTGTCAATATTTCAGAACCGGTTAACAACTTTGGAGGTGGTCTACGATCAATGGAACCATTAAATTTTGATTTGTTCAGCCGAAATCTATGAGATGCATCAAGAAATCTTCGATGGCACAAGAAGCACCATTTTCTACTGTGAGGTAGCCGTTTGGGCTCGAAATCAAAGTTACAAACGGGACAAGCCAAACCCGTATAAGTGTTCTAACCAGATAAATTCCCAAGCCCAGGGAAGTCACTAATGGTCCACATTAAAGCAGCATGCATTTTGAACATTTTTTTAGAATAAACATCAAATGTCTCAACACCGTTGCTCCATAACTCCTGTAATTCTTCAATCAAAGGCTGCAGGTATACATCAATATCATTTCCAGGCATTTGTTTTCCAGGAATAATCATCGAAATGATAAAATATGTCTGTTGCATACACATCCACGGAGGCAGATTATAAGGGATCAAAACAACTGGCCAAATGCTATAACTCGTACTCAAAGTCCCAAATGGGTTGAATCCATCGGCAGCCAATCCCAATCGAACATTCCTAGAATCAACTGAGAAATCTGGATGTAGTGAATCAAATGTCTTCCACGATTGGGAATCTCATGGATGTCTCATTAACCCATCATTGTTATTATCTACAGCATGCCACTTCATGTGTTCGGCGGTTTTTGATGACATGAATAATCTTTGCAATCGAGGCTTCAAAGGAAAGTAACGCAGAACTTTTGCAGGTGTGTTCCTTTTCTTCTTCTCCATGAAATTATGTTCAGTCATACTTCCAACATTACCCTTTGACTGCCATCTAGAAGAAGAACATTTCTTACAATTCTGTCTACTTGAATCCTCTCCCCAGTAAATCATACAATCATTGGAACACGCATGTATTTTTGTATAATTCAAACCAAGCTTGTTTACAACTTTTTTCATCTCATAAAACGATTCTGGGATTTTTGCTTCAGGAAATGCATCACGAATCAATTCCAATAACATAGACATTTCCTTATTTGTAATTCCACAAAGACATTTGATATGGTACAACTTCAGCAGAAATGAAAGCTTTGAATATTTCAAACACCCACTATACAACTCTTGATTTCCATCGTCAACTAAATCATGAAACGCATTTTCCTCACTGAAGTTTTCCCTTACATTTGGCTCCACAGAATCAAGAGGAGGATCCAATGATATGTTACAATCTTGATCTGCTTGTGTTACAGTCTCAAAAACATCACTTGTCACGTTGCAATTTGTAGCATCATCTTCTGGTTGTTCTGATATGTTTTGATGCTCATAGTGGTGTCTTGCAGTGCCGAATTCATCATTTATGAGGTTTTGCATTTCATTTTCCATTGGCGACAAACTTGGGACCTCATTCTGTGGATTAACATTAGTCCTCAATCTTTCTGTATTGTTTGATTCTTCATGCCAAATCCAACACAAATATTGATCAGGGAATTGCTTCAGTATTAAATGTTCATAAACTTCATCCCTCTTCAACCATGTTCTAAATTTACATTTAGGACATGGACATCTTATTCTCCCTTCAACGGATCGATTAGAAATTGCAAAATCTAAAAACTCATTCAAACCCTTAACATATTGAGGTGTGTTCCTCGGTAATGTGATCCAGCTTTTATCCATGTATATCACAATGTGCCTACACAAAAATATACGATAGTGTAAGATTACAGAAACATAATATAATAAAGATGAACCATTGATCATAAAGTATGCATAATATAATAAAGATGATTCATTGATCACATTTACCACTTCAGACCAACAGAACAAGTCTGGTCCATAGGAGACAGCGTTAACACCTCATTGAGGAGCAATAAGAATATCGGGCTACACACTTATCATAACACTATCGATCACACATTTATGTTGCCTCAAACAACACCCCATTGATGTGTGATCGAAACTGATCATAATGCATTTTAAACCTGATACATTATGTGATTTTTTAGGCTTGACCTTAGATGTCCTCCAAGAGGAATAATGTTTCTCAATGGTTTCATACACAACCAACTATAAAGAGGGACACTATGTTCAATTTATTCATCGAAGTGTCACCTCTCTAGGTTTGAGTATTACAAGTCAGACATTTATAATCATGTCTTCAACCATCGACATATAAAGAACCAGTTTTTTATTCAAGGGTTGTCTTAGACATTGAAACATTATTAAAACCAATAATGTGGAACCTGCAACCAGTCTGAAGCTTGACATTCATTCCTCAAATACAAATAAGAACTCTCATTCCAGTAGATTAAAACTTCTAGGAATGTTTCTCGTCATCCTTTTTACAATAATTGAATCACTGAAATTGTCTAAACATTCTACAATATTAGTGGAAATTTCATTGACTCTTGAAAAGTAGTCATCTATGTTTTCTTCTCCGTCCATATTTATTTCCTTAAATTTTCTTCAATAAATTTTCAATTCGACATCGTTGAATTTCACATTAGCTTCATAACTATATTCCAATATTCCCCAATTTACAAGTCTTTATAGTGCCCTATATCCTTTTGTGTAAAATTTTTCTAAAAGAAACATCAAACTTAAATTCTGAGCTTTGTCGTCAAATCCCATATTACATTTTTTAACAAATGTCATCATATCAGCTTCAACAATAGGTGGGGATCCTACTATTTATAAATCATTAACTTCATGGATAAGTGATTAGAGACATGGATATCCTATTCTTACAAATTTGATAGTTCTATTCATTAGACATAAGAACACCAATAGTATTTAAAAAATTCCTATATCCTTATTCAGTACTTCTTGGTGCTTAACTTAGGGATCAAACACTTTGATTCCAATTGAAGAGCCTGAGGAGATGTTTCACCATAGAGAAGGGGGTTTAATCACTAGTAACTTTTTATATCTTATATTTATTTTAAAAATAACCACTGTTGACCTATTATAATCTAATCAACTATTATAACTACTTTTCCTTACCCAAATATAGTAAAAATGAATAGCACATGGACAAAATATATTTACTATGTTTAATACTAATGTCAGCCTAATACTTGTTTTTATTGTTTTGATTCTCGAAACATATATTATACACTATGATTAGAGGTGATCCCACCAAAGAATCATTAATAAAATAAATTCACACTATTCTTTCCAAAGTTACACTGGAACAATGACTTAAAAATTCTCGATACAAAATGGATTAAAATAAAATAATAATGATAACACTTGAATATTGGGTTCCCTTTCAAATTTTGATAAATATATTTCTCCTTGATCCTTAAAGATAAGATAAATATTATAATTTATCTTCTTAGAAAACATTAACATTGATAATCACAATCAAAACTACTAATATTTATCACTTTTAATCTTCTAAATATTATTCATTATGAAAATTATTATTATAGCTTCTCAAATTTGATTCATGGTACTACAATAAAAATAATATATTAAATTTGTTTTATTGATCTATAAAATTCATGCTATTATAATATACTACACTTTTCTAAACACATCAATCACATATTACAATCTTTCGTACATGTACTTTTCATAGAAATTAATTCACATAACCCCTACATGTAGTATACACTTTTCATATAAAAACATATTTAAATTAATTTTCATAGGAACAATGCTTTATGGAGTAATCGAGTTTCTCAATCATGATGCTTTTCATAGTATTTAACATACATATTTAGACTCAATGAGTGAAATGATGGGGTTTTCTTTTAATGATATCAACAATCTCTTATCGATAATTCGTAATAATGCTTAACAGATGAATCATAGTGTATTTATTGCTATATTACTTGTGATTAACACATGTTAGTCCAAAAAATTTGGTTTAACCAATAATATAAGGCATCACTAAAAAATATGTTTCCATTGATTCATGTACTATATGATGGAAAAATCTAACTGTATAAAAATATTTTCTTGGAAATAATATTATAAAAAATATTAATTGAAATGGATTTTTAATATGCTACCTTTAAATAAAATTATGGAAACCAATACTAACATGGAATTTTCATTCAGAAAATGTAACCTCATTCTCATAATAACTTCTCATTGAATATTGACAAAGATTCATGTTAAACTATAATTAATGGTATGTGTTCCTCTTTACTAAACCATTTCTTCATTGAGGGACCTCATCATTACCTCACATAGGTTTTTTACATTAAAATATTATGTCTGTGTAGAAATGATGTCACTTTCCTTCAAATGATGTGAAGTATGTTCATGTTCTATTAATAATATCCATTCCCAAATCTTCCCCACATAACAACTTTGTATCTTAACAAAATCCTATTCATTGTATTTGAAATTATATACATACCAGATTTTAAAGGCTTCAATTTTATTCTGATGATATTTCATGGGGTTTGAATTTGAATACAGTCTACAAAATGAAAACCCTATGTTGAAGGTTGAGGATAATAGGAATTTATATTCAGTGTTGTTGATCAGATAAATCATATAGAGTATTCTATTTTCATAACATTTTAAGTGGAGGAACAATTCCCCACATAAAATTTGACCCAAATCATTTTTTATCATTGGAGGTTTTTTTATAATAAGAATGTTCGTTCCTTATACCCTCCAACCATAACACTGGGGTTGGCTCCTGAACATAGTTACAAACTCTATCACCTATTTGTTCAACCCCGCATATATTCTAATCCTTACACGCCACATGGGTGCACCATATACTAGTTATGTTTCTCTAAATTTGGAAATTATCCATGAAATTTCCATTGAGTTGGCATGCTAACTTTATGATATATTAGGCTATCTTGGGCTGTTGGCATTGCATTGGAAAAAATGTTTTAGAAAAACTCTATAAAAAAACATAGTAAAACTTCATTATTATATTATTCTAAACCCTCAAAAAAGTCAATTAAAATAATCTCAAAATAATCCTTCTTCAATTATCAAAATAATTATTAATCAAAACATCACCCACATTTATATTCAACACTTTTCTATTGACAATGTGCTCTTAATAAAGCTCATGAAATGATCCTTAAGATCAGTTCAAAAGGCATCATAATACATGTCAGAAATTCAATGTAATTAAAAAAATTTAAACAGTTAGTTGAAATTAAGGACAACATCATCAACAAATCCAATGGTTATTTACCTCACAAATCAGGTGCGGGGGGTCGCCGAAGGCCGCGGGGGGCGTGGGGAGTCGCCGGCAGCGCGAGGGGGTGGGGAGTCGTCGGCCGCGAGGGCGCGGGGGGCGTGGGGAGTCACCGGCCACGGGGGGCGTGGGGAGTCGCCGGCAGCGCGAGGGCGTGGGGAGTCGCCAGCAGCGCGAGGGCGCGGGGGGCGTGGGGAGTCGCCGGCCGCGGGCAGCGCGGGGGGTGGGGAGTCGCCGGCAGCGCGAGGGTTAGGGATCGCGAAGGGGAAGGGGGAAAGGGTCGGCGGCTGTGTAAAATAAATCGGGTTTCGCGGCGGTTTATTAAAAACCGCCGCGAAACCTTCACCGAAAAAGGTTTAGCGGCGGTTTTGTGAACCGCCGCCACAAAACTGCCGCTAAACCATGTTTTTTTTGTAGTGACACATGATATTGAAAATTGATAATAACTAACTAATACATGTAGAAAATAATTATAAATGAATTTTATAAAAGGTTATAGATATGAAAAATGTTCTTAAATGGGTGATTAAGATAGTTAGTTTTTTATACAGGTGGTTAGAGTGCATTTCAAATAAGTAGTAATTGAGATAAGGGGTTATTTATCTCAAATTTAATTTCTTGAGACATATTTCTTAATGTGCAACGTGATACATTTAATGTGGTTTGATTACTAACTAATTAATGTATTTTACCATATTCATAGTGTTTTGAAGATCCATATCATGTTCTATTTTAAATTTAATTTGATTCAAATGATTCCAAAGTTAAAAGGGATTTTGATTAAAACACTACTCAAACCATAAGGGTTTCATTTCAAATCTTATTTTCAAATCAATATTATTTATGGAAGATAATATATCTGAGGAATTTTAATTCTTTCTAAATCCCCTAATCATTTTCATTGGATATTCATGGGGTTTTACATGTCCCCTCAAAATTTCATTTCCCCTTGACTCGTATTTTACCTAAAGGGTTTCTTATAAGTGAAACTGACCTCGTCTCTTCTTCTCGATCAGGAAACTCCTTTTTTCCATGTTCATATCCATTGGATTCTTTTGAAAATATCCTTATATATTCGTCGATAATTTATTAAGTTAATTTTCTACTACTTGAGCTTCTTTAAAAAAAATTATCATTTTTTATATGGGTCATTTTCATCAAAGTGTGAAAAGATTATTTTTTAATATTTTCCATGTGGACACATCTTTCTGCCACTTTTGTCATTTTATATGAAACTTTATCTATATTATTTCATGGTTTATAAAATAAATTATTCTTCTTCTAGTTTTTTAAGATATTTCTTTAAAAATGCTTTCAAAAGATCAGGGATATTCATTACTTCCAAAGTGATTTTTCTAAAACTCCTTAAAATTATTTTTCATCTAAGTCGTTGTCATTTGGAATATCCTATGCTTGATTGAGGATATTCTTTAAATTTAACCATCCAAACTTTTTTCTTTGTATGACTTATGTAATGTACCTATCTTTTAGAGGAATGATCTATCACTGTCTTTGTCGTGCTTAATCATCCACTATGTATAAATATGAGATATCTTCCAATGTTTTTCCTTTGTGAACCCTCTAAATTTCCTTCCTATGATCAAAGAGTGTTCACTTAGGTTCCATACATCGATTTATTGGGGAAATTTTTTTCTTAACCTTATAACCTTTATCTATATGGTGTAAATACCATATGTTTTATTATCTTGATTGAATGGTATTTACCTAGAAAGTTACTTGATGTCGTTGGATATCCATTTATTTTCCATGGGTTTATAATATTATGATTATTAATGGAATTATTAATGATTTTATTATGTGAAACCATTTGAAAATGATATGTAACCCATTTTATTTCAATGGGTTCTTTATGCTATAAAATTGATGATTTTCATTTGAAAGTTTTATGAAACCCATTTTATTTCTATGGGTTCTTTATGATGTGATATTTGAATGATTTCCAAGTAGCACATGTAAGTATGGATGAATGATGGGTGGGGTCCTATATCGACCTCCAAAGCATTATATTAAAGTTTATATCTCATGAGATAATTATTCGCGAGTAAATTTTAGTTTCTTGTAAGTATGGGAACTGGTGGTGGGGATGATGTAAGTAATGTTCTCTATACTAATATTTGTTCCACATTTGAAAGATGTCATAGTTTTATACTCATTCCCATTATTATGTTATGCTCTCATGAATCATTTTTATTGACTCATTCAAGTATTATGGTATGCCAAGCCATGTGTTGTGATGTATGATCAATGATTTGTTGGGTATAAGTTTCTTAGGTATATTGATTATACCCATATGCTCATCTTAGGCTCACTAATGATATTCGATTGTTATTGCTTATGTTTACCCTTATTGAGCATCTAAGATCACCCTTTTCTTATGTTTTCATTTCCCATGGTTATGAAGATAGGAAAAGTATGAAATGTATAAAAGAGTTTTTTTTTTGTGTAGAATTCATGGGAGATATTGAAGACTCGTTATGGATTGATTAGTTTTCTATATAAGGGGGGAAATGATCAATTAATACAAATGACATGGGTTTTGTTAGTTAATGTTTTGTCTTAATTCTCTAAAACTATAAACCTAAAAGGTCTTGTGAATGCATTGTAATGAAACATGTAAAGACGCCCAAGAGAAAGAAGATAATATTGCAATGATGGTAGCCATATAAGAATGCTCACTATATAATATAATCTCTTTGTATCAATATCTCATCAAGCAGGTTGCATACTCGTATCATCAACCTATATGTTTGATACGTCTTTCTTTAACTTCCTAAAATGAACTCGTTCATACACCATGATAATGGAATTTAGTTCGATAGTTTGATTTCAAATAAAGGGTCGAGATATCAACATTCATAAAGATAGAAGGAGAAAATCTTTCTTTGACTTACTAATTGAAAACATATCACTCATGACGCACTCAATGTACACAACTTTGTCATGAAGATATGGTGACATGGTTTATGACTATATATATATATAAGTATGTGACTCATGATATGCATTAATAATAAACTTAAAGTCTAAGAACCATTACACACGTTCACAGATAGGAATATCCAATTACATGTAAACATGTGGAATTCCTACTGGCAGGTCTGTCCTCGTAATCTTCAGTCTTGAAGATTACCAAGTGAAAACTTTATAAGAAGAAGTCTTATTCGCTTATGAGTACTTACACCTGATAGTATGCATCATTTGTGTCTCATTAAATGATGTTATACAACCATAGAACTAAGTTTAAGAATATCGGTAGAGCATTTAAATATTCTCAATATATTGGAGAACTGATTATGATCTTTTTAATGCAACAGATATTATAGGACATTATCACATTCAAGTCATGTAGAAGAACAATCAATATGTGATAAAGTATTTATTAATATTTAATTCCATGAATATAAATGTAATATAAAGTACAAAGTAGTTGGTTATATGGCACCAACCCCAACACACAAGGGTATCGATCATTTTGCATCATTTACCATTGATCGCAACAAGAATTCCTTCATGCTAGAAGAATTCTTTCATGCTCTCTCGGTCTTGAGACGGAGGAGGAGGATCATCTCTCATTCTTGAGAGCATTCTTCATAAGTTCGTGCACAACAATTCACATTATACCTATAAATGATATAGGTCGGGTTATATACTTAAAGTTAAACAAATAGTAATTGCCCAAAAGCCCTTAAATAATTTCTTTATTCTAAGTAAACTTCATGTCTAATAATAATAATATTATTACTATTATTATATTTCACAACATGTGCTAACTCATAGATATATAAATATCATTTATTAAATAAATAAATCAATATTTGTTTAAGTGATATTAAATAAAATATATCATTTTCATTGGGCCTGTAACTCGGTCTGTTAATCTTTTTAGGCATTTATCGAACCATGAAGAATAAATATTTATTTAAATAAATAAATATCATTTTTTATTCTTTCAATAAATAAATAATTATATTCACTAACCGATGAAAAAATATTTATTTAATATTCACGTAATTAAATAAATATATTTATTTATTATCTTAGGAATAATAAACAAGAGATAAATAAATATTATATATTTACTATGTGTAAAATAATATTTATTTAATATCCAACTCACGTATATTTTGAACAGAACAGCTGGTGATTGAATTTATGTGATCATCCTTGGTTTATAAAATAATATTTATTATGATTATTAAATTCAAATAGAGTTTAACTGAGATTTTGGATACATTTAGCATGTGACCTTCTAGACCTTTTAGTAATATTAGGTGAGTCGACCTAAAGTCCAAGATTAGTGTTCAGTATCGTATTAAGGCACCCATCGAGAAAAAAGTTAATGTCGCAATGACAACCTTATGTGAACCCTTACTGTGTATTATAGTCTCTTTGTCTCGATATCTCATCAAACATGTTGCATACTTGAGTTATCAACCTATATACTTGATATGTTTTTCATTTGACTCCCTGAAATGAACTTGTCGAAGAATCATGATGGTCATGGATTTAATCTGATGATTTTATTCCAATTTAAGGGTTTGAGATATCTACTTCCATTAATACAGAAGGGACAAATCATTTCTTGACTTATTCATCAACGTATATCACTTATGAGGCACCTCGATGTATCTTACCTTATTGCGGGCATATGTCTTCATAGTTTTCATCAATATATCAAAGTATGTGATTCATGATATTCATTAATAATTATATCAAACCTAAGAATTGATACACAAGTTTTTGGATAAGAATATCGAATGATATATATAACATGTGGAATTACTATTAGTAGGTTTATTCTCATAACCTTTTCTTTTAGAGATTACCAGTGTGAATTTCATGAGAAGAAGTCTTAATGTTGTATGAGCTTCCGTCAGCTGATACTCAAAAATCATCTATGCCCTGTTGGGTAGATGTCATGTGACCATAGAATATTTGTTTAAAAATATTGATACAGCGCTTCAAGGTTTACATTGTAGCGGAAAATAGTTATAACCTTTCAATGCATCAAATATTTTAAGGATGTTATGGCTTGAATGTCACACAAAATAACACTCGTCATATAATAAGATATTTTTTAATGATTATGGGATGATCCTACAAAACTCATCATGTATCATCAACGATTCACATTCATTTTTCTCTCTGTCATAGTTTAGAATTGTCTCTTATGACAATGATGATAAAAAAAAAGGAAAATACAGTCCCTGTGAATCACCATATATGGAAATGGAGTCCATGAAATCAATACCCATGATAATTCTGGAATTTATTATAAATAATATAATTTATTTTTAACTAAGTTCTATACTTTAATAAAGTATATTTTTGAAGTTTCATAAAATCCATCGAGGGAGTCGCATGCATCAAATGTCGCTGACCCAGCGGTGGCCATAATTAATTTTGTTGTAGTATTTTTAACATATTTTATAATAATTTCCTTTTACGCACAGATCTATATTTTAATCTGCTGATTTACCCTCAAAGGTGGCCTAACTTTCTTCCGTCAACTCAATCCATGCCTAACACTCCATGCAGGCGGCACGTGTCGGAGACTGGGAGCCTCTGCATCACAGCACTGCCGGCGTGGTTCCCTCACGTGCGGAAATGGCCTCGGCGAATGCGGCGTTCTGGAAGAGTGGGGAAGGATCAATACGTGTCCGGATCGCGGGCAGACTGACAGCCTGTCCGGTCATCCGGTCATCCGGTCATCGGCCATTCGCGACGGCCGACGAACGCGTGGTCCTTCCGGATAAGGGCGGCGGCCGGTGGGGTCCAGTGACGGATACGTGGGTCCTCCGCATTGGCGGCTGGCTGACGACCAGCGAGGCGGTAAGCGACCGTACTTATCGACGGCCATTATATAGGTGCGCGGCGAGCTCAGAGACAGGGAAACCCGAAAGGGAAAGCTACTGTAGGCCAATTTTCTCAGGACTTCTCTTCCGGCGAGGCGAGGGGGGTGGTGCTGTTATCTCACCGGAAATGGACGTGCCGAGCTCCGACCCGATCTCGCAGCTGTCGCTGCCGCCGGGGTTCCGGTTCTACCCGACGGACGAGGAACTGCTGGTCCAGTACCTGGCTCGGAAAGTCGCCGGCCACCACTTCACGTTAGAGGTTATCGGCGAGATCGATCTGTACAAATACGATCCGTGGGATTTGCCTGGTAAGGTTTCATTGCTCTGTTCCCTTGAAGTGGGATTAGACTCCTGCAGTCCATGATTGATGTTGGCGGGGCGAATTTTTCAGGCAAGGCGACGCTGGCCGGAGAGAAGGAGTGGTATTTCTTCAGCCCCCGGGACCGGAAGTATCCGAACGGGACGAGGCCGAACCGAGTGGCCGGCTCTGGTTATTGGAAGGCCACCGGAACTGACAAGCTGATTTCGGCGGAGGGGCGCAACGTCGGGATCAAGAAAGCCCTGGTTTTTTACGTGGGCAGGGCGCCGAAGGGGAGCAAAAGCAACTGGATCATGCACGAGTATCGCCTTCTCCACCATCCGAGGAAGAACGGAAGCTCCCGGGTTCGTCCGTTTCCTGGTCTGAAATGGGTCTGCCTTGGTTCCACTGGAACGTCAAGTTCTAATGATTTATGGGTTTTGATGTTGCAGTTGGATGATTGGGTTCTGTGCCGGATTTACCAGAAGAAAGCGAGTGCCCAGAAAACGACGTCGAATGCGAGCAGCGATGTTTCCACCCGCGGCGGGTCGTCGCCGTCGCCGTCGTCCTCGTCGCAGCAGGTGGACGGCGTGCTCGAGGCGTTGCCGGAGATGGAAGCTTCGTTCTTCGCTCCTCCCCACACGAACTCCTCCGTTCCCGACGAGGGGGAAGCGGATCGGAAGCCAGTGGATCTGCAGCGGTTGAGTTCCGGGAGTTTCACTTGGGCGAACCTGGCTGCGATGAGCTCGCTGCCGCAGAACTTGAACCAGACTCAGGGGATGCATGATGATAACGGCGGCGGCGGCGGCGGCGGAAACTGCTTCAGCTTTCCGTCGATGGGCCGGCCCGGCGGCGTGGAGGATGAGGTGCAGAGCGGGATGAGGAGGAACTGGGGGGCCGGGGCTCCGTCTTGGACGGCGCCGGAGAGCAGGTGGAGCCCGTCGACGTTATGGGGATTCGCGGACTCGCTGGACCCGTCTGGGTTTCGACAGGCGGGTCAGTTGCTGGGCGGGTTCGGGTTGACCATGGAGTGAAGATGGCGGGATCGATCTCGAGTCCCTTCGATGCGCAGAAGCAGGGGAAAAGAGAGCGTTCTGCAAGTAACTGTGGGGATGCGATGGTTCTCTGTAGATAGGAGGATTCTTGTAATTGTTGATTTTAAAGCGCGCCGGCCGTTTTTGATGCTGGATTCGCTCCCTTAATGTTTGTTAAAGAATTTTGCAATAAATTGTCAAAAACGTCGTTATGGAACTCGGTTCAAGGGCTAGATCTCAACAGTAACTTCGATATAAACTGTCATTTTTTTTCTTCAAATTTTTGTTTAATTTGGACACACGCTGTCCGCCATTACATTCTGAGATGATATTTTTATCAATGCGTCAGCATTTTCTATATTTTCTTCGTTAGGCCCCAGACCCTTCACTGAAAAAGGACCACTCCACCCATCATTACCTTGCTTAAATGTCATAATAACAGATTCTACACTGTACATTTGTATTTTAAAATTCTGAAATTGAGCGATATTAATCCACTATTAGAAAAAATGATTTGTTTTAATTGAGAAAAAAATTGTTCACCGATCGTTATTATAGGTTATTTAAAAATACAGAAACACTTTAGTGATCATTAAATGTGATCCCTAAATTTTTAAAAAATAAAATAAAATATGTTTTTTCTAACGGCCAATTATGATTTGGATTGAACTCAACCAGACATGATTTAACTCATTTGCATAAATACAGTATGGCTTAACAATGCACAATAAAAGAAATGAATTCAGACATACACTCGCAAACAAGATTGTATGCAACGTGTTAGCTAATAGACGCAATAAAATCCCACTAACAAGTTTATGGAATTTCTTTCATGAAAGAATTCATAAGTGATAGTTGGAAATACAATATAAAAATAGTTTTTATTTTCACAATGATGAATAAACCCAAACACATGCACTTTCCTTTTTAGACAAAATTCCCATGAAATTCCCATTTCATAATTAAAACACTTTCAAAACCCGAAATGAGGGCCTTTGATTTAAAATGACCAAAATAAATCTATTTTCATCCATTTCAAAAATTCCATAAAATAAACTACTTTTCAAAAGTATTGTAACACCCTAATATTTTATAATATATTTATGTTTAAATAAATTTGATTTCTTTAACAAATTGTTTTACATGCAACACCAAATTTAAACGAACCATTATATACTATTTAAATATTATTATTTAATATGACGGTTATCACCTAGACATTGGATTGACAATTACGAATAAAAATAAATCACAATATGAAAAACATGTATACTGGTTTTATATAATGCAAATGTGCATATTAATTTATAATAAATATGTCAGTAAAATCATTTTATGTTTCAAAAATATGTTTTCTTCAAAAAATAGTTTTTATTGCATTTTCTACACGAATATTATAATTAATTTCTATCACTTTTAGAAATTGAATTTTATAAAAAATATAATTTTTTTTGAAAAACATATCAAAATCATCTTCTTTTTGAATGAATAGTGAAAAAACTGATTTAAATCTTTTTTTTTTTTTTTGGAATTTCCTCTAGGGATCGACTCTACACACTTTTTTGGGAATTTCCTTAGGGACCGACTCTACCCTCTGGTTTTTTATTTATAAGTCTTCTTATGTGATAATCTTTTTTTTTTCTAATAAGTGTTACTCTTACTCATGTATTTTGAGGGTTACATAAGGGTAAATTGGGTTTCCAAGGCTCGCATAAGGGTTGAGTGGTTTTTCTTGGAGTTGTGTAACGGTAAAGGCGTTTTTCCATAGGCTGCGTGAGGGTAGAGGCGTTTTTCTATGACCCACGTATAGGAAAACCATGTGTTTATGCACTACGTAAGGGTAAGACCCAGTTTGCATAAGCTGCATAAGGGTAACCCGCTAATCCCAATCATTGCATAAGGGTAACTCAATACCCTTACGCGACACCTAGGAGCTGCATAAGAAATCATATGCGCCCTTTTTGGGAAAAACTCTTTTAAAAAACTTCTTTTATGTTCTTTCTTCCCGAGAACGCATCTGTAACTCATTTGTGACTGTTTTAAAAGCCTAAAATCACGAGAATTAATTTTTTGACTTGTTTAAAGGTTGTAATCCCTTAATGAAGGATTTAAAACACTCAACATTCAAGATTCGAGTAAAGATGAGTTAAATGTTTAATTTAATTTTGTGGGGTTTAATGTTGTGATCCTATACGTGGGTTTCTTTCTTAAAAAATACTCGAACCTTTTTGACTTTGTTTTAGTTATTCGCTTGAGTCCAGGCAGCCTAAAACTTCATCATCCTGGATCTGAGAAGTCTTCTTCAAACGAATCGAGCTCTTCTTATGGGTTCTAAGAGCTGTAGAACCCTCACCCTCTCTCCTCTATTATTGGCCCAGTGTTCGAAAGGGATAATTTATAGGTATTCTTTCCTTGTTCAATTTGAAAATAAGTTTTCCCTGGAGGAATTGAATACATATTTCTTAAATGATAATAATATGGAAATTATTGGTGAATGAAAAACAATAATTATCATGCTTAACCCGGATTATTTTAGGGAGAGAGAATATTATTGCATGTGAAATTATAGTTATTATTTGAGAAAGAAACTGTTCAGCACATGTTATGGCTTAAATGAATAATTTGAAAATTATCCAGGAGAGAAAAAAAATATTATCACAAGTGGAATTGTAATTATTCTCTAAAATTTGATTTTTTGACAGGTTGTTTTACACACAACATCAAATTTAAACGAACTGCAATATACTATTTAAACATTATTATTTAATGTGACAGATATCGTCTAGTCGTTGTATTAATGATTATAAATAAAAATAAATCATATTACGAAAAATATGTATAATGGTTTTATATAATGCAAATGTATAGATTAACTCATAGTAAATAAGTACTCAATTTTCAGTAAACTCATTTTATGTTTCAAAAATATGTTTTCTTCAAAAAAATGGTTTTTATTGCATTTTATGTGCGGATGCTATAATTAATTTATATCACTTTTAGAAATTGAATTTTATAAAATGGATATACTTTTGAAATCAATACATCAAAATTATCTTAAGTTGATTTTTTTGGTGAATATGGAAAATACCGATTTAAATCTTTTTTTTTTTGAAATTTCATCACGGCGCTACCTTATAAGTATTCTTATGCAAGAACCCTTTTTTTTCTAATAAATATTAACCTTACGCATGTATTTTGAGGGTTGTGTAAGGGTAAATTGGATTTCTGAGCCTTTGCGTAAGGGTAGATTGGTTTTCCTTGAGTTGCATAAGGGTAAAGCCACATTTCCATAGGTTGCGTAAGGGTAGAGGCATTTTTCTATGACTTGCATATGGGTAAGCCCTGTGTTTATGCACTGTATTAGGGTAAGACCCTGTTTGTATGGGCTACATGAGGGTAAACCGTTGATCCCAAGCACTGGGTAAGGGTAACTCAATACCCTTACGCGGCACCTAGAAACCACACAAGGGTAAAACCATGTTACCCTTACGCAGCGCCTTTTTTGGGAAAATTGTTTTAAAAGCTTTTTTTTCCACTATAAAAAAGTGGTCTTAGCATCGATTTATTAGCGGTTGTTCTAACAACCGCTGCAAAACAAATTGTATTAAATATAATTTATAATATAGCGTGATTTAATTTAACTGTTATGTTTTTTTATTTTTAAATTTAGCTACGGTTTTATTTAAACCACCGCTAAATCTTTAAAATATACCGAATATTCTGACCCCCTCCCCCCCCACCTGACCCCCCCTGATCCCCGATGGTGACCGCCCCTCGACCCCGATCCCCCCTCCTCGACGATGGCCATATCAAGTGTCTATGTGGAGTGTGACCAACTATATGGATTAAACGTTTCCAATTAGCTCTATTTGTTGTTGTTTGATCTATCTAGTCAGCCCCATTTAATTGGGTTTAAGATGTGTTTGTGGTTATAATTTTTTTCATTATTATGTTTTTGTAGTGATGAAATAACATTAAATAGAAATGAAAAAATTATGAATTAAATAATATTATGAAGTTCAGATAATTTTTAAAAAATCATTGTTAATATTATTGTATTAACATGTTAAAATTCAAGAAGTCTGAGATGCGAACCCATCATAATCATCATTTGTATCCCAAAACGATACAGTTACAATCGTTTTAGGGAAAGAGCATCCCGGGTGTGTACAATGGATTGATTATGGGCCTACTCCATCAATTGTTTTCGTAGGGCATCATCGTCATTTATTGCTACACCCAGTGCGGGTTCGAGCGGTGTCGTTGATCTCGAAGCACAAAGAGAAATTGCAAGGTTGAAAGAAAAAGTACAAGAACATGACTCTTATATGTAAACACATGATCAATGGTGGCCACCAATGTAAAGTGTTTTAGTGTCTGTATTTTAGAGGACGATGGGCACGATCCCCGTGGAAATTGTCAGCCTTATAGTTCATCCTGTTGAGATAAATTCTAAACTCTATAAATCATTCACACATGTGCAAACAACACATACAACTACCATAAATAAAACTAAAATGACACTTTTATATTCCAAACATGCGCTTCAAATCATACCGACTACATCGTGTGTCAGATTGACGTGGTGTCGATTCCTACATGTCAAAAATAAATTATGGATCATCGTCCTAAATTTTGATAACAATCCATGTTTGTTTGCTCGGTTTTGGCTACGTGATATGCGTTTTAAAGTAAAATGACACTTATATTGAAAACACGCACTTCGAGTCATACTGCCCACTTCGTGTGTCCGATTGACGTGCGGCCGATTCTTACACATCACAAATGAATCATAGATCATTTTTCTGAAGTTTGAAAACAATCTGAGCTCATTTGCTCGGCTTTGACAATGTGACATGTTTTAAACTAAAAAAACACTTCTATATTAAAAACACGTACTTTGAGTCATACTGACCGCATCATGTGTTGGGTCGGCATGTCGTCAATCCCTACATGTCAAAAATGAATTGTGGATCGTTTTATTAAAGTTTGAAAACAATCCAAGCTCGTTTGTTCGGTTTTGGCTATGTGACATGCGTTTAAAAGTAAAAAATGACACTTTTATATTAAAAACATGCACTTCGAGTCATACTGCCAACTTCATATGTTTGATAACTTTGAAATCAAAGGACAACGACCGTATATTGATTTTTGAAATGCAGGAAACAACGACATATCATTCCGAGTTATGGTTTTTTTGGGATTCCCATAAACGTATTTTTAGTGTTTTAAAACACTAAAACGTGCATGTAATAGTCAAAACCATAGAAAACGATCTCATATTAACGTGAAATCATGAGAAATGCACCGTTGAATTATTTTTTATGTGTATGCATATAAAACACATCCATTCGATGTGCGATGTGCTTCAAATGACTCAATAAGCAGTTTTTAAAGATACCAAAGTATTTAAAAACATACGTTTGTGGGTCAAAACTACGCAAACAACACCAGATGGCTGTGAAATCATAGGAAAATGACCTTCGATTGATTTTTGAGATGAAGGAATTGATGATACATCATTTCAAGTTATGGTTTTCCTGGGATACTCGTAAACGTGTTTTCAGGGTTTTAAAACACTAAAACATGCGTGTAACAGTCAAAACTATAGAAAACGGCCTCAGATTGACGTCAAGTCATGGGACAACCACCGTTGAATTATTTTCGATGTGCACACATAGAAAACACAACCATCTAATGTGCAGTGTGCTTAGAATGACTTAATGAATAGTTTTTAAAGATACCAAATTCTTTAAAAACATGTGTTAGGGGGTTAAAACTACACAAACCATTTCAGATGACTATGAAATCATACGAAAACAGCTATAGATTTATTTTTGAAATTTAGGAACTAACGACATATCATTGTGAGTTACAGTTTTCCCAGGATTCCCGTAAATTCATTTTTAGTGTTCTAAAACACTAAAACGTGCGTGTAATAGTCAAAACCATAAAAAATGACCTTAGATTGACATCAAATCATGGAAAAATCACTATTGTATTATTTGTGACATGTACGTGTAGACAACACATCCATCCGATGTGTGGTGTGCTCGTAATGAATCAACAAGCAATTTTTAAAGATACAAAAGTCTTTACAAACGTGTGTCTGGGAGTCAACAACTATGAAAACAACATCATCTCGATATAAAATCAGAGGAGAATGACTGTAGGTAGATTTTTGAAATTTATGAATTGACAAAACATCATTATGCGTTACGGTTTTCCCAGGATGTCCGTAAACACATTTTTAATGTTTTAAAACGCTAAAATGTGCATGTGACGGTCAAAACCAAAGAAAAACAATCTCATATTGATGTGAAATCATGATAAAATCACCATTTAATTATTTCTGATGTGTACGCGTAGACAACACATCCATCCGACGTGCGGTGTGTTCTGAATGACTCAATAAACAATTTTTAAAGATACTAAAGTCTTTAAAAACGTGTGTCAAAGGGTCAAAACTATGAAAAAAATTCATATGGCCATTAAATCAGAGTACAATTACTTTAGATTTATTTGTGAAATGTAGGAACCGATGAAACGTCATTTTGAGTTATAATTTGCCTGAAATGCCTGTAAACACGTATTTAGTGTTTCAAAACACTAAAACGTGCATGTAACAACAAAAACCATAGAAAACAAACTCATATTGACATAAAATTACGAGAAATCACTGTTTAATTATTTGTGGCATGTACGCATAGACAACACATCCATCCAACATGCGATGTGCTCTGAATGACTCAATAAGCAGTTTTTGAAGATACTAGAGCCTTTAAAAATTTGTGTCTGGAGTAAAACTAATGAAAATGGCGTCGGATGACTTTAAAATCATAGTACAATGATCATACATTTATTTTTGAAATGTAGGAATGACATGTCATTCAGAGTTGCGGTTTTCCCGAAATTCCCGTAAACGTGTTTTTAGTATTTTAAAACACTAAAACGTGTGTGTAACGGTAAAAACCATATAAAATGACCTCATATTGATGTCAAATCATGGGAAACCTCTTTTGAATTATTTGTGACATGTACACATATACAATACATCTTTCCAACATGCAGTGTGCTCAAAATGACTAAATAATCAGTTTTTAAAGATACCAAAGTCTTTAAAATCATGTGTAAGAGGGTCAAAACTATGCAAATGACATTGGATTACCGTAAAATCATAGGACAATGATCATGGATTGATTTTTGAAATGTAGGTACCGACAACATATCATTGCGAGTAATGATTTTCACAGGATACCCGTAAACATGTTTTCAGCGTTTTAAAACACTAAAGTGTGTGTGTAATGGTCAAAATCATAGCAAACGACCTCAGATTGATGTGAAATCATGGGAAAACCACCATTGATTTTTTTGAAATACAAGACATTCTATCATATCAATGTTTTTAAATTTTTTTATTATGTAAATTTCAGGCACACTGCATGTCGATTTAAAAATTGATTAGTTTGTTATATACTTATCCATTTTCAGTTCCAAGTGTTGAATCATATCTTAAATAGGCAAGTTTATATTTTTAAAGTATTCTAAAAGATATATTATTTGTTTTATGTTAAAAATTATTCTATTTGGTTAACAAAATAACAAATGTCACATGCAATATTCTGAATATATTCAGTGTATATTCACTTTCACATTTCTTTTCTTAAATGTTTTGGTTTTTATTGTAGGTGAAAAATGTCGACGGTAGGTAGGTGGTTGACCATTATGATCCATGACATTCTTTAGAAGGCATTCATGAGAGTTCCTAGTTTTTTTGGTATGTTTAAATATTATCAATGATTCTACTATAATTCTGATTTATTATGTTCATTTTTATTTTTTGTATTCTTTTTTGTTCCTATTGACGAGATAATGTGGCCGGTTCTAGTCGATGAGATGATGTGGAGGTAGATGGATGCAGTGGAGGTCATAGGAATGGATATATATTTCCCATAGTTTATTGTTGGTGGATATATTTTGTATGTATATATTGATGACTGAGGTATGTTTTGACTGAGGTATGTGTTGACATAGGTTATGGTGGATGAGTTTGTATATATATGACTATGGATGTATGATGGTGTATGTATAATGAGTTTATTGTGCATTTATGTTTTAATTTATTACACATCAGAGGTTTTATATTTATATTATTTTATTAAATATTTTTTAAAAAATAAATTTTTTAGAAATGTATTTAGTGATGGTTTATGATAACCACCACTAAATAAATTTCTAAAAATTTTATTTAGTTGTGTTTATCATTAACCTTTGCTAAATTTAATTGCCACTATTTATTTTAGCAGCAGTTGAGGGGGGTTTCCATGTGTGGAGGGTTCGAAAAGGCCACACATGGGAATTCCCTTTTAAAAGAAAAAAAATCAATTTTATTTTTGGTTTATTTTTTTAAAAAACAAAATGCTGCTAAATTAATTGTTAACTGCCGAAAAATGCTCTAAATAAAACACATATAAAAACCGTAGCTAAATAGGAAGAAGCGTCTCTAAATGATTGAATACCATGAAATACGCAGTGGTTTTTCTAACCACCACTAAACCATATAGTAGCAGTTTAAACCGCCGTGTATAGAAAAAAACCACCGCTAAGCTCTCCCTTTTTTGTAGTGCTTATTCTTCCCCATAACACACATGTACCTTGTTTTTGACCATTTAAAAGCCTAAAATAATGATAATTAGTTCTTTGACTTGTTTAAAGGTTGTAATCCCTTAATGAAGGATTTTAAACACTCGACATTCAAGATTCAGGTAAAGACAAATTAAATGGTTAATTTAATTTGTGGGGTTTAATGCTGTGAACCTGTACATGGTTTTCCTTCTTAAGAAATACTTAAACCTTCATTCCTTTGTTTTGGTTATTCTCTTGAGTCCAGGCAGCCTAAAACTTCTTCATCCAAGATCAGAGAAGTCTTCTTTGAATGAACTGGGTTCTTCTTTTAGGTTCTAGGTGTGGCAGAACCCTCACCCCCTCTCCTCTATTATTGGTTTGGTGTTTGAAAGGGGTAATTTCCAAGTATTCATTCCTTGTTCAATTTGAAAATAAGTTTTCCCAAGATTTCTGGAGGAATTAAATAAATATTTCTTAAATGATAATAATATGGAAATTATCGGTGAATGATAATGAATAATTATCATGCTTAACTCGGATTATTCTAGTGAGATAGAATATTATCACATGTGAAATTATAATTATTCTTTAAGAAAGAAACCGTTAAGCACATGTTTTGGATTAAATGAATAATTTGGACATTATCCAGGAGAGAGAGAGTATATTATCACATGTGGAATTGTAATTATTTTGTAAAATAATATGGAACTATAAAAAAGGGTAATATGGATTATCATGTTCATTTTGGATTATCCAGGAGATAGAATCTTTTATCACATGTGGTATTTTTTTATAAAATATATGGAATTGATTCTAGGGATCCTTAGTGAGCGGTTAGGGATCCTTAGTGAGTGGTTTGAGCTGACAAACATGTAGGCATGTTTTGAGTGACATCTCCTTGATGAACCTTGGAGTTCTTCACCAATGAGCTTGAGGTAGGAAGCCCTTAACTTTCATGACAGTATTATACATGTTACTGACATGATTGTTGGTGTGTGTGTATAGATCCGAGAAACCTATGTTTGATGCTTGATCACATGAGGTGTGCGTGTGTAGCCTTGACCTGTGCTTGGGTTTTCTGTACATGGATTGCATTGATGATGAAACTGTTGACTTGACATGAAGCTTGATATGTCATTTTTATCTTGTATCATATGTGTTGTCTCTGTCATTCGCAGATGAGCGTGTGGTGGGGCCTATAGGGCCATTCCCCGAGATGGATGTGTTGGCTGTGAGTTCGGAATGCATTAGACTATATCTGGAGTGGGATGTGTCGTCCGTGTTTGGGACTATCCTAAGGGGGGAATGTGTTAGACTGACTATTAAGGTTTCTTCTGGCATGGTACCGAAGCAGGTAGAGCCGGTCCCTAAGGACTAGACGTATGTTTTTTATTTGTGTGAGATATTGTTGTTTATATATATATATACCTTGTTTACTTCATGGAATGCGCTTGTATATCTTATGCACTAATGTTAAGAGTCATTGGTGGTGTCATACCGAGTCTTGTACACAAACCTTACTCAATAATTTTGATGCACTTGTAGATTTCATGACTAGAGATCCAGTGAAGGGAAAGGGACCTATGGTGGATGGTTGAGCGGGTGGAGTAGGAGGATGCAGATGTTTCTGGATGGAGTTCGAGAAGGATATCTGCTATTGCATTTTTTTACTAGATTTACCCGTACCTGGGATCCTTGTTTAGTTTTGGTTTATATATCTATATGTCATTTGACATTATGGTTATTTAGTTTTCCACATGTTTACTTTGATTATTTATTTATTTATTTATATTTTGTTACCTATTTATTTATCCTATGACATGATACTGAGGGTATAGTCTCACCACTAACAAACTTAGACCTTTGCTGCTAGTCTACAACTTCTTGCATATGGGAAGACACACATGAGGTCATGTGGCACCCCAACATGAACATGCTGGTTCGGGTCATGATGTTACAAAATGGAATCAGAGAAAGGTTCACTAACTTGTCTTTTTCTTTTCCTTGATTTGGGATAGGGTAGACAGAAGTTAGGAAGGTTTAGACTCAGGTAGGGGAACTATATCAGTGTTTGATCAGCACTGTATAGTGGACCTATGAATTTCCATAAAATAGGGAATTTATGTTTTTGCTGTTTGATGTTACTGTTGATTAAATTCACCTTGGGTGATGCACATGATATTGATCTACTGATTTATGGAATTTGGTGTGCGTTTATGCAACATGCTATTCACCTTGGGTGTTGTTTGAATTAGATAACACCCAAATAATTAAATGCCTATTGCAATTGTGATATATGCCTAGTCCATTATTCCTTTTATCCTTTATTTGAGCTTGCTAAATTCTAGGCTTGAGTGTATATGTGTGGTTATGACTAACGTGTTGGTGTTAAAGACTTGACTTGGGTTTTGGGTAGTGCTTAGGGGGTTATGAATTATACTTATCTGTATCCTCTTAGGTTGAACCTTGTTGTGAACCCTTGTGTAAGCCTCTGTGGTCTTCACTTTCCTTGTCTAAGCTATTAGATTTCTAGAAGGTTTTTTGAGAAATACTATTAGAGATACTTCATGTGGATGATAATGAATTAAAGGGGGAGAATTGTAACAACCTCAGTTTTTAAATGACTCAAAAACCCTCTTTTATTTTTATTTTATAAGTATTTTTATGTTAAAATATTGTTTTCTAATAAATATTACCCTTACTCATTTATTTTGAGGGTTAATTTCGGGTAAATTAGGTTTACAAGACTCTATGTAAGTGTAGAGTGGTGTTCCTTGAGTTGTGTAAGGGAAAAACCACTTTTCCATAGGCTGTGTAAGGGTAGAGGTCTTTTTTATGACCTGTGTATGGGTAATAATTATGTTTATGCGTTGCATATGGGTAAGGCCTTATTTTTATGGTATATATATGCGTAAGTCGCTGATCCCAAGTGCTACTTAAGGGTAACCCAACACCCTTACATGACACATAGGAGTTGTGTAAGGGTAAAACCATGTAACCCTTACATAACACCCTTTTTGGGAAAAATGATTTTAAAAAACTTCTTTTACATTCCTTCTTCCCTAAAATGCATTAGTAACTCATTTTTTAAATATTTTAAAATCTTAAAAATATGGGAATTAATTCTTTTACTTGTTTAAAGGTTTTAATCCCTCAATAAATTATTTTAAACACTTGACATTCAATATTTGAGTAAAGAAAAATTAAATGGTTAATTTAATTGGTGGGGTTTAATATTGCGAACCGTACACGATTTTCCTTCTTGAAAAATAATTTAACCTTTCTACCTTCATTTTTTTATTATCTTAAGTTAGGAAAGACTAAAACTTCTTTGTTTAGGATCTGATAAATCTTATTCGAACGAACTGAGTTCTTCATATAGGTTTCAAGTGTGGCAGAACCCTCACCCTCTATCTTCTATTCTTGGTGCAGTTTTGAAAGGTTTAATTTCCATGTATTCTTTTCTTGTTCAATTTGAAAATAATATTTCCCAATATTTATGGAGGAATTGAATAAATATTTCTTAAATTATAATAATCTATAAATTATCAGTGAATGAAAAAGAATAATTATCATGCTTAACCCAGCTTATTCTAGAGAGATGGAATATTAGCACATGTGAAATTATAATTATTATTTGATAAAGGAACTGTTAAGAACATTCTATGGATTAAATGAATAATTTGGAAATTTTTCCAGGATAGGGAGAAAATATCATCACATGTGGAATTTTAATTATTCTCTAAAATAATCTAAAACTGTAAAAAAAGATAAAATGGATTATCATGTTTATTCTAGATTATCTAGGAGATAGAATTTATTATTGCATGTGGTGTTTTTTATAAAATATATGGAATTGATTCTAGGGATCCTTGGTGAGTGGTTTGAGATAAAGAGTATATGGACATGTTTTGAGTGATGTTTCCTTGATGTACCTTGGAGTTCTTCATAAAAAAACATGAGGTCAGAAGTCCTTAACTTTTGTGCATGTCTTATATGAGTTATTGGCATGATTATTGGTGTGTGTGTGTATCCATGAGAAACCAATGTCTGATGCTTTATCACATGTGGTGTGTGTGTATCCTTGTCCTTTTCTTGTGTTTCTTGCATATGGATTGTATTGATAATGACACTCTTTACTTGACGCGATGTTTGATATTTCATTTGCATCCTGGACTGTATGTGTAGTCTCTATCTTCTGTAGATGAGCATGCAATGGTTCCTATAAGTCCATTCCTAAAGAATATATCTTATTATGGATATGTTATCTATATTTGGGACTATCCCAAGGGGGGAATGTGTCAGGCAGACCATTGAGGTTTCTTCCGACATGGTGTCGAAGTAGGCAGAGCCAGTCCTCAAGGACCTGGAATATGTTTTGTATTTGTGTTACATATTGATGTTTATATATATACCATGTTTAATTCATGGAATGCACATTTATATCTTATTCGCTAATGTTAAGTTCTATCGGTGTTATCCTATTAAGTCTTGTACTCACACCCTACTCAGATATTTTGGTGCGCTAGTAGATTTCATGACTAGGGATCTGGTGAAGGGAAAATTCCTTTTGGTGGATGGTTGAGAAGGTGTTTTAGGAGGATATAGATGTTTCTAGATGGAGTTCAAGTGGGATTCCTATAGCTGCATTTATTTACTAGCTTTACTCATACCTTGGATGCTTGTTTAGTTTTGGTTTATATATTTGTATACCATCTCGTATTATGGTTATTTAGTTTTCCACAGGTTTAATCTAATTATTTGTTTATTTATATTATATTACATATTTATTTAGAATATTACATGATATTGAGGGTATAGTCTCTCAACCTTTGGACTTAGACTCTCATTTCTAGTCTATAGCCTCTTGCGTACGGGGAGGCGCACATGAGGTCATGTGACACCCCGACTCGAACTTGATGGTTCAGGTCGGGATGTTACATTTTCAAAGCCCCATTTTATTTTGGATTGGTTTTAAAATTTAATTATTTTCTTGTTATTAAAATTAATTCAATATATTTTTTTTGTATCAATATTATACCTAATCTTAGTATAAAAATTCTTTTAGTCTTAAAAAGGATTTTTTTAGAAAGCTGTTTTTTGATGCGTTTTATGGGTTTATTTTAAAAGTAATTTTTAATAATTATAATAAAATAATTTTATAAAATTGACTCCATATTATAAATCATAATTTATAAATTTTTTAATGAGTCCAATTTCATTTTTTATCACAATGAATAGTAAAATTTTGTTACAATGGTTAAGGTTAAAGCGAGTTTACCAGGGGTTAAACCAAGAGATAAGGGTAAGATTGCCAATTAAAATTATCTAAATCATATTGGTTGGACATATTTAGACCATATACTATAATACCTTTGAATACTTGTCCATTTGGAAGCATTTTTCTTGAATAATACATTATTATATTTTAATCTTTTAAGAAATTACAAGTGTGTCCTCTCCACCCTTAAAAAAGGATATCCCTCCTCTCTCTTAATTACACCACCTTGAGCCACATATCTTGAAAAAATATACCCAATTATCATTTGAAATTCCCTATCTATGAATTATAGGTGATGGTAGTCTTAAAATACTTTTCCAAGGGTCCTTAATAAGGGATCTAAAGGAGGTCTATCGAAGAAGAGTTAATCGTCTTTACTATCTCTTTCAAGTTTATTTCTTATTATACTTCCTATAAATATATTAAAACCATCCTAAAATAATTAATATAGTATCAAAAATATACTAATATCTTATTATGATTATGATAAAACTATTTTCCACCACCTTTTCATCCTATAGAAAGTGAAAACATTGCTAGTACGTACGTACGACTTACCATCTCCATGTAGCGGTGTAATTCGTTTTTCACCACCATTTTACATAGGTGGTTATAAATATGAAACTAATTAATATATATTATATTTATTAAATAATAATGTTTCTAGAAATATGAGATATCATTTACCTTCTTACCCTTCCACTCATTAAAAAATGACAGCGTCGCTCGTGAGTACGAGTGAAATAGCCCCTCCCCCCACGAAGTGATGAGATTCATTTTTCATGTATTCCATTCATGGATGATTATAAATATGTATATAATGAATATATATTATATTTATATCATTATTAACATTTTGTAGATAATTAAACCATAAGAAATATGCAAGGACTGAAACTATTGAACCAAACTTACATGAAAAATGAAATAGTTAACACTCGAAAATGACGATTTTAATAAAGAATTATTAATAAATGAGTGTTGAGATATTGTAAGTGGATAATATTTTACATTATAAGTATGTTTATGGTTCCATTATAGAAGTATAATAAATTTAAATTTATTATATAGGTGGATAAAAGAACTTATGAAGAATGTCAGACATGAGGTAAGAGTTTATTTCACAATCTCATCATTATTTGGTATTGTTTATATTTAAGTTTATATTGGGGGAATTATATGATATTTATATCTTTAAACCAATATATTCTATTATCCTATGATTATTTTTTGAAATTACAATTCTTCTTTTCATTTTACTCTTTTTAAGTACTCAATAGACCGAAAGGATGTTTTTAAGGAAAACTGACTTTTTTTTTCTATTCGGTCGGGAATATTTTTCTTCCATGTCCAAATTTTCTTTAAAATGTTTTCAAGATTTTTTTATCATTCTACAATTATTGATTAAATAATTTTTACCCATGTTTTCCTTTTAATAAAAATGTTTAAATGAATCATCTTATCTTTTTCTAAATGAGGTACTTTTTTACCAAAGGTGTGAATGAAATATTTGTTTTAACGTACACCGAACGGACATATTTTCCTACCACCAGGGATACTATTTTATTTGAATATTACATTAAATATATATATTTTTATTTATAAAGAAAACATTTTCCTAATATTTTGGAAAATTTTAGATTTTAATTTAGTGGTTTCAAAATGAAAAGGTTATTTTCCTCAAGATATTGTCCCACACTCTTTTAAAAGTATTTTCATCTATGTCAACATAATTTGATGAATCTTATGATTTAATAAGGATATAATATAATAATAACATCTACCATATTTATCTAGATGAATTATGATCATTTTTACTAGGGAAAGTTTTAATATCCAGCATGCTAGTTCTTCCAATACAAGAAATTATTGACTATTAAGGCACGCTGATTATATTGTATTATTTATTCATATGAAGAATGAATTTGAATTATTAAGTGATGGGTGGAGACTGAAATTATATATCCCCTAAATAGGTCTCATGATGCAAAATAGGTTGAGTATTTGGACAAGGACTTACCCATTTATGTAAGATGTCTTGACATGAGGCTTCAACGATAAGTTTAAGATGTTTGACATTATGTATTCCATCATTATGAAATTAGTTATTTATGTCCATGTGATTATTTTAATAGTTAAATCTATTTAATTGGATCATTGATCTAATTTATTTATCAGATTTTTTGATAATTTCAATAATTCTAATTTTTCATACACTGTAAAATTTTTCTATTTTGAGTCTTTTCTTATTTTGGTTAAATCATCAAGTGACTGTATGAGTGTTGAACTGACCATGAGTGAGAATTTAGAAAATACCTCAAGTGAACACATAAAGGAAATCAAGTGACAGTATGAGTGTTGAATTGACCTTTTCAAGTGACCTTATTAAGCGACCTTGTCAAGTGACCTTGTGAAGTGACGTTGTTAAGTGACCTTGCGAAGTGGCATTGTCAAGTGACCTTGTGAAGTGACCTAGTCAAGTGAACTTATGAAGTGACCTCATAAAGTGACCTCATGAAAAAAATGAATTTACCACAAAAAAAAATTAAGTGACCACATGAACAAAAATGAAGTGACCACATGAACAAAAATGAAGTGATCACATGAACAAAACTAAAGTAACCACATACAAAAAAATTAAGTGACCGCATGAACAAGAATGAAGTGACCGCATGAAAAAAATGAGGTGAACAAAAAATAATTGAACCTACCTTATAAATTTGAAACTTGGAAAAGTTTTGAACCTACCTTATGTCCTATGGCCACTTAATTATTTTTTCATATTTTAGTTCAAAATATTCTATATTTTATTTATACTTGTATATTTCAAATTACTGTATATTTGTTTCACATGTTTATCTTGATTTAATTATTACTTAAATACTTATTAATTATTTCAATACTAAGGAATTTTATTTAAAATAATTTGATATAGGATTAAATGCTCATCATGTGGGTTGAAGTATCATACTGGTTTCTTGGGAAAACAAGCGTTTCAAATTCAAATGGTTGGAATTTGAAAAATTTATCACACATAATTTATAAGAGTGTTTCAAATGACTTAATATTGATTATTATTGTTTGTTAGTACTGTATTAATTATCCTAGTGTGTTATCATTGTACATCATGTTTTTAATATTATAGATTAACGAAGTGAGCCACATGGGTATGATTTTAATGCATATTCAATGAAGAAATCAAATGTTTCTTTGAGAAGGATGAAATGTAATGAGCTTCATGATTTGAATTTTTTGCACATAGAATAACTCTATATAAGGAGTTTGATAGATCCAGATCAAGATATATAAGGTTGAGGATATTCTTGAACTATAAAAGTGCAACATAATTTTATGATCAACTACTTCTCTCAGTTGAACTTCAATTGTTCGATCCTTTGGTGTTGGAGAGTTCCTTGTTACCACAACACTCAAACCTTAAATTGTTCACCTGGTTTTATGGTTTTAATTATTTATATTCTTTTCTGTGTTTGTAATTGTATCATTTTATAGTATCCATTAAAAGGTAGAATAATTGGCTGTGACTCCCAAACAAAATTTAGGCTTTGGGTTATGCCACCAGGCGAGCAAAAGGTAGGACAACTCAAGTTTCACCATAATTGTAAAAAGTTCAGGGATTTAGATATTCCTTGGAACAATTAAAATGAAGGTTTAGTTTCTACTAACACTTCAAAAGGTATCTTATGGGTTGTGCCTCTAGGTTTGTAAAAGGTAGGTTGATTGGGTTAAGCCACCAGATGCGCAAAATGTTGTTGTCTTGGGTTGTGCCTCCAGAGTTTAAAAAGGCAGTCGTAAAAGGGTTGTCGTATCCCTTCAAAAATTAGAGAGTCCATTATAGTGTGTTTCATCTATTTTAGTTCATGAAAGGGATGAAGAGTAGAGTAGGATCATTTAGATATTAACTACTGTAAAAAAACCATGTTCATTTATTTTTCTGTTGTTTTAAATTTACTGTGATAAGAGTTTGAAATTATTTTAAAAGGCCAATTCACCCCCTCTTAACTATGAAACCATTCTAAATAATACCTAATAATTTATATCAAATAGATTCCCTATATTTATAATATTTTTATATTATTTATTCTAATCAAATAATGACTTAAAGAATAAATGGAAAAAGATATATCTTGTGATGATAGGAATGAATGTGAATAATGGTTGGACACCTCAAAGACCTCCACTCTTTGATGGAACTAATTATGGATATTGGAAGTCTCACATAGAGGATTTTCTTAAACCCTAATAATTGATAGTTAGAAAATAATTTTTAAACCATATAAGCCACCTAAAGTTGATCATGAAACATTATTTGGCAATAATGTGGTAAAGTGCATGCTAAATTATAAGGCGATGAATACTTTGTATTGTGTAATTAATAGGAATGTGTATAGTCATATTTTTTTTAATGAAAAATAATACATGAAATTTAGAAAATACTTCAATTTACTCATCTAGGTTCCGAAAATCTTATAATAACTAAACTAGTCATGTTTAGAGTTGAATATCACGAATTTAAAAGGGAGAAGAAGAAACAGTTAACCAAATGTTTCATAGATTCATGAGTATTATAAATAGAATGAGTGATTTGGGATAAATATTAGATAATTCTATTATAGTTGAAAGGGTTTTATAAGACTTACCAAATTAATTTCATGCTAATAAGGTGGAAATTAATGAAAGTAATAATTTTAAAGAATATACTTTAGATGAGTTTATTGGAACTTTACTGAAATATAAGATAGAGTTAAAAAATATTACTCAGGAGTAAAATTCAAAAAATAAGGGTTTTTATTTTAAATAAAAAATGCATGTTATGACCCACTCTTTTGATTGTTGAATTGAAAAGTAGTAAAAGATACCAGGTTTTATATGTTTCTCAAGGAAGAAGTAAGAAATACTATTCAATAAAGAACATAAATAATCATCCACAAGAAAAAGGAAGTAAAAAGGGTAATGATGATGATGAAGTTATCTATTATGAGTGTAAAGAAATAAGGAACATCAAGCCTAACTTCCCAAGATTCAATAATTACTTGAGAAAAAGAGAACAATACAAAAATAAAATAAAAAGAATGATATTTAGTTTGAGTTACACATTTGAATAAGATTTTATTAATGAGTCTGACGGTTAAAATGGGACAAAAAATCTTTGTTTTATGGATTCTATGAAGCAAGTAAGAAAATATGACTGCTCTTCCTCTTCTGAATCTAATTTTTATAATGATGAGTTGAATGAAGATATTTACAGACTTAATCATAAATTTAACAAGATTAATGGATTATTCAAAAAAACATAAGAGAAAATATAAGTATGTTCTTTTTGAAAATGAAAAATTGGAAAACATTCCTTCAATCTCAAGTGATAAATTATATAAATATATGAAAAGTATTCAACTTGAAAATCTCAAAAATAAACATTTTTAGTTTTTATGTGAATAATCTCAAATAATTAAGTTTTATTATGTTTTTAAAGAAAATTATAGGTTTATAAATGAATTTTAAAGGTTAAAAATAGACATGTTAAATATTTTTCAAGGAAGTAAAAGTCATGAAAAGATAGTAAGAATGAATAAATTAAATAAGTCAAATATTAGTCTTGGATATGAAAATAAATTACCCAAAATGTATAAAAACTTATTTGTTAAAGTTTTAAGTGGAAATGTTTCAAGTTTTAAATGTTTTATATGTCACATGAAGGGATACTATGCAAATGAATTTTACTTGATATTTACACAGTTTCTTTATCACACCAAGGATTTTCTCTCAAAATAATTATATTATATATTGTTTGTAAACTATTTCTTGAAATAAATTTGGGTTCCTAATAATTCTTTTTATAACCCAATTGGACCCACATTTTTATGAGCATAAAAAACTTCTTAATTTTTTTGTAGGGAACTTATCCTGGAAGATTCAAAAAGGATACATGGTATATGGATAGTGGATGTTCATGACATATGACCAATGATATTTCTTAATTTATATCCTTTAATAAGTTTGATGTTGGTACTGCTACTTTCAATGACAATTCAAAGGGAAGAGTAAAAGGTTTTAGAGAAGTTGGAATTTTAAATTCAGTTGTTATTTCAAAGGTTTTTGTTGTTGAAGGATTAAAACAAAATTTAATAAGAATCACACAGCCGTGTGATGATAATATAAATGTGAAATTTTAAACTAAAAATTTATTATTTTCAAAGAATAATCTATCTTGTTTTATAAAAAAATAAAAGATAATATATATTCAATTAATTTTGTTGAGTTGACAGAACAAAATGTCAAATGTTTAAATGTTGTACAATCTGACAATGTTTTGTGACATAAAATATTGGGTCATGAAAATTTTAGGTTATTGCACAAGATTTCAAAAATTCAAAAGGTGCCAGATCTGCCCAATTTTAAACCAGACAACACATATGCATGTGATTCATGCTTAAATGTTAAGTATCATAAAGAGTCATTAAATTCTATCCAAGAGGTACAAACTTCTAGACTGATTTAGATTTTATATTTGGATTTACTTAGCCTAATTAAAATTTCTATTTTTGGAGTGAAAACGTATGTGTTTGTTATTGTCTATGACTGTAGTATATTTACAAGGAATTATTTTCTTTCACATAAATTTGAGACCTTGTCTAAATTTATTTCATATTGAAAATTGGTTGAAAATGAAAAAGGTCATCTAATTTTATCAATTATAAGTGATAGATGAGGTGAGTTTTCAAATCTAGAATTTGATAAATTCTATAAAGGAAATGGATATAGTCATAAATTTTCATCCCCGAGGACTCTACAACACAATGGTGTGGTATAAAGAAAAAATAGTACTTAACAAGAAATGTCCAAGACAATGTTAAATGATTACTCTTTATCAAAATATTTTTGGGTAGAAGTTGTTAACTCATCTTGTTATGTTTCTAATCGAATCATGCTTGGGGCATTTTTAAATAATACTCCTTATGAAATCTGGAAAGGAAGGAAACCAAGAATTGGGTATTTCATAGTATTTGGATTCAAATTCCACATTCTTAATACCAAATATTCACTAGAAAAATTTGATTCAAAATCAGATGAAGGTATTTTCCTAGGGTATTCTAATTAAAGTAAGACATATAGATTTTATAATAATATAACACTAGTGGTTAGAGAATTTATCCATGTGAAATTTGATGAATATCATTTAAAGGAAATAAAATAAAGTTTAGAACAGGTTGAGGAAGATTTTAGAGATTTCAATTTAGGTGAACCTAAAAAATCCAAAGTTGGATGAATCTATTGAGGGGGATATTACTTCTCATGAAAAAAATTTAAAAGTCCATAAAGATCATCTAGTTAACAAAATAATTTGTGATATAACTATTGGTGTTAAAACCAGAAATCTCTTAAGAAATGTTTGTGCTTATCAAGATTTTTTTTGATTTTGTGCCTCAAAATATTGATGAATACTTTTCTAATTCAAAATGGTTTATGGAAATGCATGAATAATTAAATCAATTTGATAGGCATAAAGTTTATACCTTAGTTTCAACCCATGATAATCAAAATATTATTGGAACCAAATGGATCTTTAGAAACAAGTTAGATGTGTGTGGTCAAATAATTAGAAACAAATCCAGGTTAATGGATGAAGGCTAAAATCAAGAACTAGGAATTTATTTTGAAGAATCTTTTGCCCCAATTTCTTGATTAGAATCTATAATAATTATTTTTGGAATATATATCTAATTGTGGAATTAAATTTTTTCAACTGGATGTCAAAAGTGTATTTTTGAATGGATATACTTTTTAAAAATTCTTATGTAAAGAAACCTCCTAGTTTTAAAATAAATCTAAATCTAACCATGTTTTGAAACTCTAAAAATCACTTTATAGTCTAAAACAAGCTCCTTGAGCTTGGTATGATAGGTTGTATTTATTTATTTTAAATAACGGTTTTGAAAAGGGAAATTTTGATCCAAACTTATTCATCGAAAAGAGTTTAAAAAGATATTTTGATAGTACAAATATTTATCAGTGATTTTATCTTTGGTTATTCAATTGATTTACTTTGCAATTAATTTTGAAAGTTAATGTCTTCAAAATTTAGCATAAGACTTGTGGGTGGAATTAAGTTCTTTTTGAATTTGAAAATTGTTCAAATAAAAGATGGTATCTTTATTAATCAATAAAAATATGCTAAAGAATTAATTAAGAGGTTTGGTCTTGATAATTTTTAAATCTCAAATATTCCAATGAGTATTTCATGAAAGATAAACTATGATGTACCTGAAAATCTATTGATAATAATATGTTTAGCTCTATCATTTGTAGATTACTTTATTTGATAGCATATAGATCAGATTTGATGTTTTCAATATGTATATTTGCTAGATTCCAATCCAATCCTAAATAATTTCATTTAAAATTAGTTAAAAGAGTAATTAAGTATGTTAAAAGTTCTTTGAATCTTGGACTATTTTATATTGTACATACATATTTTGAACAAAATAGTTTTTTAGATTCTAATTTTGGTGGATGTAAAATTGATAGGAAAAACACATCAAGTATGTGTCACTTTCTTGGTAAATTTTTAGTTTCTTAGAGTTATAAGAAACAAAATTCAATGGATTTATCAACTATTGAAAGTGAGTATATTTTTGCTGCTTCTTTTTGTAAATAGAATTTATGGGTTAAACAAACTCTTTCAGATTTTTGTTTTAATTATGAAAAGATTTCGATTTACTGAGGCAATAATTTTTCAATCTCTATCTCTAAAAATCCTTCACATAACTCTTAGAAGAAACACATACATGTTATATATCAATTCATTAAAGACCATGTTCAAAAGGGGAATATTAGTCTGGAATATTTTTATTCAAAAATATATTTAACTAATATATTTATTAAACCCATGGATCATGCTAAGTTTAATAGATTCAAATTTGAACTTGTAATTATGAAAATGTAATCACACATCATACATTTAGGGGGAGTTTGACTCATTTTTTAATTTAAAACTTTAAATCTATTCTTTTTTGTTAGTGTTTATATTTCATTTGTTTTATTTTTTTTGGATCACTGGCTTGTGCTTAAATAAATGGTTACTATTTAATTCATTGAAAATCATTAAATCATTATTTGAAAATATTGAAATGTTTTCAAGTCTCCTTAAGGTTTCTAATTTTTTTGTACTGTGATAATTATTGAGGGGGTGTTTTTCATGTTTGATCTTCATGTTAGAAGGGTGTGTTTCTTTACCATTAATCATTGGGGGGGGGTCCATGTATAATTTTAATTAGAATGTTTAATTTCTTAAATATTAATGAATATTTATATTAGGGGGTAATCTTTATCCTTAAACTATTGGTACATTTAATGAGACTCTGTCACATATTTTTGATTAATTTCAAGAAGGGGAGGGGGAGTTTAGAATTTAAATTTATTTTGAAATTATCAAAAGGGGGTAGAATGCTAAATTTGATCCTTAATCTAATTTATTTATCAATATTTTCAATAATTATAATAATTATAATTTTTAATATATAGAAATATTTTTCTGTTTTGAGTTTTTTTATATTCTGGTTAAATCATCAAGTGACCATATGAGTGTTGAAGTGGCCTTGTGAAGTGACCTTGTGGAGTGACCTTATGAAGTGACCTTGTCAAGTGATGTTGTGAAGTGAACTTATGAAGTTATCATATGAAGTGACCTTGAAAAGTGACCACATGAAAAAATTGAAGTGACCACATAAAAAATGAAGTGACCGCATGAAATAAATGAAGTGACCGCCTGAAAAAATGAAGTGGTGATATGAACAAAAATGAATTGACCACATAAATAAAAATCAAGTGAACACATGAACTAAAATTAAGTGACCGCATGAACAAAAATTAATTGACCAAAAAATTATTTAACCCACCTTATAAAGTTGAAATTTTGTAAAGTGTTGAACCTACCTTATGAACAACTGTCACTTAATTAATTTTTCATATTTTAATTCAAAACATGCTCTATTTTCTTTATACTTATAAATTTAAAATTATTTCATGCTTGTTTCACATGTTTATCTTGATTTAATTATTAATTAAATAATTATTAATTATTTTAATGTTAAGGAATTTTATTTGGAATATTTTGATGTAGGATTAAATGCCCATAATGTGGTTTGAAGTCTCATAATAGTTTCTTGGTAAAACATGAGTTTCAAATTTAAAGTGGGTTGAATTTGACAAATTTATCTCACATACTTTATGGGAGTATTCCAAGGGACTTTAATGTTTATTATTATTGGTTTCTAGTATTGTATTAATTATTCTAATGTGATATCACTAGATAACATGTTTTTAACATTACAGATTATCAAAGTGACTCACATGGGTATGTTTTTCATGTTCATTCAATGAAGAAATCACATGATGGTTTGGGAAGGATGAAATTCAACATGATTCATGCTTTGAATTTATTGTGAATAGAAAAACACTATATAAGGAGATAGATAGATCCAGATCAAGATATAAGAGGTTTAAGATATTCTTGAATTGTACAAGTGAAATATACTTTGACGCTCAACTACTGATCTCAACTAAATTTCAACCACTTGATCCTTTACTGGTGGAGAGTTCTTTGCTCTCTTGGAACTTAGACCTTGAATTTCTCATTTGGTTCTATGGTTTTAATTATTTATATTATTTTTTGGGTGTATAATTATATCAGGTTATACTACCCATTAAAATGTAGGATAGTGGGTTGTGGATCCCAAACAAAATGTAGGCTTTAGGTTGCACCTCCAGGTGAGAAAAATACACGGTAATTCAGGTTTTTCCATAATTGCAAAAATGTTGGGGATTCAGTGGTGCCTTAGATCAGTTAGAAGGAAGGTTTGGTTTCTACCACCACTTAAAAAGGTATTTTATAGGTTTTTCCTCTAGGTGTGAAAAGGGAAGGGTGATTGGGTTAAGACACTAGGTGTACAAAAGGATTTCATCTTGGGTTGTGCCTCCATGTATTAAAAAGGTAATTGTAAGAGGGTTGTGATCTCACTTCCAAATTCAGAGAGTCCATTATAGTGGGTTCTATATATTTCAGTTCGTCAAAGGGTTGAAGAGTATAATAGGATCATTTAGATATGAACAACTATAGAAACTAATGTGTTCATTTATTTTTTCATTATTCTAAATTTTCTTTGATAAGTGGTTAATATTGTTTTAAAAGGTAAATTCACTCCCTTTTGACTATTTGGTCATTCTCAATAATCCTAATAATGTCATCCATAGATAAGTTTCAAGATCACATGATTATTTATATGGAATTATTTGATAATCAATTATTCTTATCATATTATTCATGCCTTATTTATTCTATGACAGATTCTGGTGTACACATTCCCTTACTGAGCATCTGAGATCACCTTAATATTTTTTTCCTTTCCCTAGGATGCTCAGAAGTGTAATATGATTGATATGCATGGTTATGATAGAGGTAATAATAATATTCTCAAAGAAAATACTATTTTTTATTTCATGTTTTCAAATGTAATTTTAAAAAAAAAGAATGTATCTAGTTTTCCAGGACTACTAAACTATTAAATCCCTTGAGATGATATTGATTGTGTCTAGTGAAAAATTAATAAATTACCACTATCTTTGGGATACTAAGGCCAGATATTTATAGTTTTTTTTTTCAAAACAATTTTAACATAAACCTTGGGAACTATATTTAGAAAAACACATATTAGAGAATGTAATACTATGAAATACTCTAGGGAAAAGTCTAAGTATAGAATAATATCATGAAGTTTTGGTAAAGTATAGAACATGTGGTTTTTTAGAAAATAAATCCTTGTTTGGATACCATTAGGTGGATGTAGCTATGGAATAGATGCACATAGGGGTAATAACTCTTAAAAGGGAAGATTAAGCACTTACTCAATCATCACTAGTGCATGATGAGTGGGACTAAGACTGAACACCTATCTAGACACTTAGAGAGTATATTATTTGGTTGATTCATACACTCTTTACAAACTATTATGAAATATTTGAAAATATTTTTATGATTTGAAGATATTCCCAATGATACGAAGCTTACAATTCTAAGATTATCTATGCATAAATTTTCAATTTATATAAAATTTTTAACTAGTTCTAGAATTATACATTATGATTCATAATTTTATGGTCTAATCTAATGTATGATATTATTTAGAAATGCATACTTGTAGAATTAATGTAAATTATATCAATTAATGTAATATATTTAGGGATTTACCTCTTGGTAAAGATAATGAAACTGGAGCAGGATATGAAAAAATTATAACTATATTGGGGAAACTGAACCAGATTATGACCAATAACCTTGCTCGTATGGAGTAGCCTACTGATCCATAATGTGGAGTAACAATGTTATACCATTTCATGTGACAATAACCTCTATCATTTAATTTAACCAAAAATATATTAGTAGATAAACAATTGATAAGTTCTTTAGAAAAGATATTTCTCAATTTGATAAGTAATGAAAGGGAGAAGGTTTTCATAGCAGTTTATCATCTCACAAGGGATGAATATTAATAGTTGTCATAGATTCAAAATGCTAAGGATGTGGAGGTAATAGTGAGTATGGAGTGGAAGAATTTTAAGGTACTTTTCTTGGAAAAATATTTTCCTTGCGAAAAATGAGAATATATGGAGATAAAATTTCCAAGTCTAAGACAAAATGAAGAGGAAAATGTTGATAAGTATGAAGATAACTTTAAAAGGTTAGCAAGGCCTGCCGCGGATTATGTACACAATCTAAAGAGTATGATTAGTCATTTATTTAATGGGATAAATCCAATCCTTTAAAGGGAAATCATCTTATAAACATTCCCATAAAATGAGGATATAATATCATGTACTATCAAGATAGAAAAATAATTCTCCAAGTCTTATGATTTTGAAGTAAAGTAAGAGAAGAATAGGATGACTGAGCACCTCATAAAGTAAAAAATAGATAAGGGGAAGAAGATAAGGGGTAATTTACAACTTGTGATACTTATGGAAGGAAACACCCTAGTACATTCTTAAAGGTAATATGATTTTTCTTCAAGTGTTGATAGAAATACCATCATTCTCATGAATGTAAGGGTAAGGGAGAATATATCAAAGTATAGTGCTTCAACATTAAGGAGTTGGGGAACTATGTCAACCAATTCCCAAAATTTCAAGGGAAATTACCACAAAATAAGCTAAGGGGAGAAGGCCAAGCAATTACTATAACCGAAGTGGAATTTCATAGTGATGTGGTGAAAAATAAACTTATCATGCACTTTGGAAGTGAATTTTTTTTATTTGATTTAGGTTCTACCCACCCTTTTGTATCTGAATAATTTTTTAATGGTATCACATCAGCACCTCAATGATTAGATGTTGAGTTAGTAGTGAAAATTCCTAATGGTATGATAATATCATTTCAAGTCTATAGATACTCTTTGATATAAGTTTGTGGAAACGTGATTCCTAAAAATCTTGTTATTCATTTTCTAGTTGAATTTGATGTAATTTTGGGCATGGATTAACTCTCTTAGTATGGATCCTATATCAATTATTGAGTAAGAGAAGTTTTATCTAATATTTTGGATCAACCTACATTCATCTATTGGCATGAGGATGAACATTAACTCCCAATGTAAACTACTTATATCATACGAGTTTTACTACCTATTCATGAGGTATATTGATCTCAAATGGTTGAGGAGAAATTCAACATTAAAATTGTCCTTTTATTTCAGAATATTCTAATGTATTTTTAGAGGACTTTCCTAGTCATACCCTAAATCATGAAGATGAGTTTTCAATAGAACTCATACCGAGTGCTACAACTATTTAAAGGACTTTATATAGAATGAACCTGATTGAGTTTCAAGAATTAAAGAAAAAAATCTAGGAGAATATATATAAAGGATTCATTCATCTTATTTCTTTTCCATGGGGTGCACCTATTTGTTTTTGTTAAGAAGAAATGTGTTACAATGAATCTTTGAATTGATTATAAATATCTTAACAAGATTAATATTAAGAATAAGTATCCACTAATCCGCATCGATGATCTGTTTGATCAATTATGAGGATCTTGATATTTTTCCAAGATTGGTATTTGATAAGTAAATCATCAGTAAAGGTTCAAGAAGGATGATATAGTCAAGAAAAACTTCTTCATGAGGTGTAGTCATTATAAATTTATATTAGTGCCATTTGGACTTACCAATACTCCTTATATCTTCATGGATTTAATGAATATAGTATCTATAGATTATCTTGATCAGTTTTTAGTAGTCTTCATAGAAGATATTGTTATATATTTGAAAATAAAGGAAGAGTATAAAAAACATTTTAGGATTATGTTAAAGACCCTAAGGAATGAGAATATATATGCTAAATTTACCAAGTGTGAATTTTGGCTAGAAAAATTCTTAGTCTTGGGTTATATAATTTCAAGGGAGATTATATCGGTGGATCCTTCAATGACAGAAGTTATTGAAGAATGACCCAAACTAACCACAGTGATCGAGATCCATAGTTTTATTCGGTTGGAAGGATACTATCAATGTTTTTTTGAGAAATTTCTCATGGATATAAAACCCACTAACAAAGTTGAGCTAGAATAGATCCAAGTTCTTATGGACAGATGAATGTGAGGATAATTTCAAAGAATTGAAAACAAGATTAGTTAGTGTGCCTATGTTTACACTACCTTACAATGGGGATAGTTTTTTGACATATAGTGATTCATTAAAGAAGGTACTAGGATAAATCCTCATGTATAATGATACGATGATAACTTATTCCCTATCTAATCAAAAATTCATGACTAAAATTATCTGACTCGTGATTTAGAGATGGAAACTGTAATTTTTGAATTGAAGATATGATGGAATTATTTGTATGGTTAAAGGTGTGATATATATACTAATCATAAAAAAATTTTGTATATATTTACACCGAATTATTTGAATATACACTATAGAAGATGGTTGTAGTTGATCAAGGAATATAATTTCTCAATACATTAATACCCTAGGAAGGAAAACAGGGTGGTTTATGCTCTGATTTGGAAATACCATGCTTGTTTATCCATGAAGAGGATTAAAAGATATCCAATATTTATGGATTCTCAGAATATTAACCTTTAAATAACGAGGAAAGGGGATATATATTATCTTTTCAGATGAATGTTCAACCATCCATCCATGAGAGGATTAAGAAGGTTCAAAAGGAAGATGTGGAATTATATAAGAAGGTGATGAATGTTCCTAAGTTCAACCATGACCATAGGGAATGATAAGGTTTAGGAATTGATTATGTGTTCCATAAATACCAAAATCTAAGAAATATCTATTGGATGAATCTCATAATTCATCATTCTCTATTCATCCTAGAAGTATGAAGATGTATAGAGATCTGAAAGAGTATTTCAGGTGGGATAACATAAAAAGGGATATTTTAGAGTATGTATTTCAATTCCTAGTATTAAAGAAAGTTAATTTTGAGATATGTAAGTATAAGGGGATTTCACAAACATTACCCATTCCAAAATGGAAATGGGAAAACGTTACTATGGATTTTATTTCCAGATACCCAAAAATATCTAAAGGGGAAAATTCTATTTGGGTTTTAGTTGACCGCCTTATGAAATCAATACATTTTATTGATATTAGGTAATATTTATATCTTGATCAAAATAATTGATTAGACATCAAGGAAGCCGTGATATTTCATGGAGTACCACTCTCAATAATATCTAATCAGTATCCAAGGTTTACCACAAAGTTCTAGTGAAGTCTTCATAAAACTCTGGATATAGAGTTTAGTTTCAACATTGCATATCATCCTCAAATAGATGGTTATTTTGAAAGTACCCTTAAAACATAGAATACATTTTGAGATATTTATATATTAATTTCAAATGTGGTTGGGATCAATTCCTTCCTTTAGTGTAATTTTCTTACAATAATAGCTTTCACTCGATCATTCAGATGGCTCCTTATGAAGACCCCTATGGAAGGAAGTGAAAAATTATAATGTGAGGGGATTTAGTTAGGGAAAGAAATATATTGGTACCTAACCTAGTTGAGGAAATTATTTATAAGGTTAGATTCATTTAGTAACTCATCAGGGTGACTCAAAGTCGACAAAAAAATTATATTGATAATCGTCTGTGAGATTCAGAGTTCAAAATTGGAAATAAGGAATTCCTATGAATATCACCTTGGAAGAAGGTTATGTGATTTGGAATGAAGGGAAAACTGAGCCCTAGATATATCAGTACCTTCAAAATTATTGATTGTATCATAATGGTATCTTATCACTTGGAACTTATACTAAATCTCTCATGAGTCCATGACTTTCTCCATATATCTCTCTTGAGGAAGTACATACCTGATCCTTCACATGTACTAAACTCCAAGTTCATACCACTGAATAATTTTTTATCTTATGAGGAATAATTAATGGAGACTATGGATCATAGATAGAAAGTGAAACAATACAATACCACCCACCTGGTCATAATTTTGTGGTGAAACAATAAATTTGAGAAAGCTATGTGGGAACCCGAGGATGTCATGAGGAAGAAGTATTCTCGATTGTTTATATTAGAGTGACAAAATTTTGAGGGAGAAACTCTTATAAGGGGGTATAATTTAACACCTCTATATTTACATAATTTTTTTCTTTTATAGATTTCTTTACCCGCAACACCAAATTTAAATGAACCATGATATGCTATTAAAATATTATTATTAAATGTGTCAATTATCACCTAACCATTGGATTGACCAGTATGAATAAGAATAAACCACATTATGAAAAATATGTATAATTTTTTTTCATTATGAAAATTTATATATTAATTCATAATAACTAAGTACTGATTTTTTAGTAAAGTCATTTTATGTTACAAAAATTTGTTTTCTTAAAAAAAGGTTTTTATTGCATTTTGTGAGCATATATAATAATTAATTTATTCTAATTCTAGAAATTGAATTTTATAAAAATAATAAAAAATTTTAAATTATAATATCAAAATTGTCTTAGGGTTAATTTTTGGTAATTTTCTAAAAATATTGATTTTTGGGTGAATAGAGAAAATATCATTTTTTTAAAGAAAATTATCTTTTATATAATAGTATTTTCAAAGACCAATTTTGATTTTGATTGGTTTTAAAATTTAATTAGTTTATTAATGTTAAACATAATTCAATTTATACCTTTTTTATAAATATTATACTGGATCTTGTTATAAAAATACTTTTAGACTTAAAATGACTTTTTTTGAGAAAATAGTTTTTTGATACATTTTTCATGTTTATTTTAAAATTAATTTATATTACTTATAGAAATTAGATTTAAAAAAATAGATTAAATATTTTAAATCATAATTTAATTTTTTTAATGATTACACCTTCATTTTTGGTCATAATGAATAATAAAAATAGTTAAAATTTATTACCACGGTTAAGGTTAAAACAGGATTACTGGGGGGTTAAAGCAAGATATAAGGGTAATATTTCCAATTAAAATTGAATAAATCCTATTGTTTGACCATATTTCACCCCTATACTAACCTAAATTTTAATCCTTATACATTTGGAAACATTTTTCTTGAATAGTGCATTATTATATTTTAATATTTTAAGAAATTCCAAGTATGTCCTCTCCCCCACTTATAAAAAGAGACCTTCCTCTCTCTTTTTTACACCCCATTGGGACACATAGCTCACCAAAACCTGAAAAATTATATTTTTAAATTCCCTATCCATGAATTAGAGGTGAATTTATTCTTAAAAGACCAATCCAAGGGTCTTTAATAAGGGATATAAAGGAGGTCTACTGAAGAAGAGGTAATCATCTTTACCGACTCTTTCATGTTTATTTATTCTTCTACATCATCTAAATCTATTGTAACCATCCTAAAATAATTAATTTGATATAACAAATATACAAATATTTTATTATTATTATTAGACAACCATTTCCACCTCTTTTCCATCCTACAGAAATCGAAAATATTGCTTGTTTGTATGTACGACTTACCGTCTCCACGTAGCAGTGTAATTCATTTTTCATCACAATTTTAATTGGATGGTCATAAATATGGAACTGATGAATATATATTATATTTATAACATAATTATGGTTTTTAAAATATAATATATCATTTATCTTCTTACCCTTCCACCTATTAAAAAATGACAACGTCGCTCGTGCGCACGTGTGGACTATCACCTCCATGAAGTGATGTCATTCATTTTTCATGAAAACCATTCATGAATAACTATAACTATATATATAATAAATATTTATAATATTTATATAATAATTAAAATTTTGGATATAATGGAACCAAGATCAAGATGCAAGGACTGAAACTACCAAACCAAAAATTACATGAAAAATGAAATAGTTAACACTTAGAAATGAAAATTTTAATAAAGAATTATAAATAAACAGGTTTTGAAATATTGTAAGTGGATAATATGTGGTATTATAATTATGTGTATGGTTCTATTATATAATTATAATAAATTTAAATTTATTATATATTTGTTTAAATCACTTGTGAATAAATTTAGACACGAGGTAAGGGTTTATTTCACAATCTCATCATTATTCAGGATTGTTTATGTTTAAGTTTAATTTGGGGGAATTATATGATATTTATATCTTAAAATAAATATATTATCTTATCATATAATTATTTATTGAAATTAAAAGTTTTCCTTTCATTTTTCTCTCTTTACAAACTCAAGAGATCGAAAGAATGTTTTTAAGGAAAACTGATTTGTTTTCTATTTGGTCAGGAATATTTTTATTCCATGTATATATTTTATTTAAAAAATTTTAAATAATGTTTTTAATATTAAATAATGATTGTTTAAAGAATTTTTTCCCCATTTTTTACTTTTTTATAATTTTTTAAAAAGGAATCTTCTTGTCATTTTCGAAATGAGGCACTTTTTACCAAAGGTGTGAAAAAATATTTTGTTTAACATAAAACCCAGGAACAAATTTTCCCACAATCATGAATACTATTTTATTTAAATATTACATTATAAGTTCCAATGGTTATATTCAGATATTTTTCCCCCAAATATTTTTGAATTTTTTAGATTTTAAATAATTGATTTTAAAATAAAAAAGGGTTTTTATCATCAAGAAATATTCTAGTGATAATTTAAAAGTATTTTAATCTATTTCAAAATACTTTGATGAATATTATGTTGTATTGAGGATATAATATAACAATACCAACCATTATATTTATTGTTTGACTTATGATCATTTTTACTGGGGAAATTATTAACATTCTGTATGCTAGTTATTCCAATACATACATTTATTGATTATTAATGTATGTTGATTAAGTTATATTATTTATAAATATGATTAATGTAATAGAATTATTAAGTGATGTTAAGGGACTAAAATTATACATCCCCTTGATGAACCAGTAGGTCTCATGAGAAAAAATAGGTTGGGAATTTAGCTAAGGACTTACCCATTTATGTATGATTTCTTGGCATGAGGCCTCAATGGTAAGTTTAAGATGTATGACATTATACATTCCATTATTATGAAATCATTTATTGATGTACATGTGATTATTATAATAGTTATGTCATCCATGGATAATCTTCAAGCTCATGTGATTATTTATATGAAATTATTTTATAATTATTTATTCCTTCCATATTATTCATGCCTTATTTATTCTATGATAGCTTCCACTGTTCACATTCCCTAACTGAGTATTTGATCTCACCCTTTTATTTTGTTTCCTTTCCCCAGGATTTCAGGAAGTATACAATGGTTGATATTAAAGGAAATTCTATAGGTAATAATAATGTTCTCAAAGAAAATATTGTGTTGTATTTTAATTTCTCAAATGTAATGTGAGAATCAAGCATGTATCTACTTTTCTAAGGCTAATAAACTATTCTATCCCTCAGGATTTCATCACTTATATATAGTTTCAAAGTAATAAAGTAACCACATAATCTTGGACACTATGATCAAGTCCTTAAAATGATCCCATTTAAAATTATTTTTAAAACCAACACAACCATTAAGAACATAACACAAATAAATTAGGTACCACTATGTCGAATGAAGATCAATAAAATAAAAAATAAACAGGTAAGCAGAGCCACCAGTAAAAAATCTCTAGGGGATATATTTAAAAGGAAAATACACTATATACCACCAATTAAGGAAAAGGTTTCATAGGAAACTCCTCGGGTACTGGTGTGTGATGATCCTAATAACACAAAAACTAATATAGGCTTACATCTGACCTATGTTGAATCTCAAACATAACATAATCCATCTAACCAGACCATACCGACATCATCATAATTAAAATCCAAACCTAGCCCTATATCACACTATAGGGGACCATAGTAGTGTATGTACCAACTAGGGTATCATGAATCATGATCTCCCACCTAGACAACCATTCTCCCATAACCAAATGAATATGGATATGAGAAAGAAATCAAGGAAATTACCAAAATAAGGCTTAAGAAATAACTCACACCTCACCTCCAACACCCTCATATAAAAAATTCGTTTTTTCACATCATACATCCATCACATATATAAATAATCACCCAAAATGGGTAAAATAAACACAAGGAGCAATAATTAGGGTCTCACATGAAGAAAAAAAATTATTTTAGAAGGTTCCAAATAGGACTTCATATGAAAACTTCCATGGGATGCCGAGTCTCCTTAGATATCATTGAAACCACACATTTTATAAAACATATTTAGAAATCCCTAGAAGTAACATATTTCTTTAAAATATAAAATATGGAATATGCCCTACATTTTTCTTCAAAATCATTGAGAAAAGTCACATAAGAATTTGATCAAATACTCGACACACAGAAACACTTAATTAAAAAGGATTGAATTAAAACCCGTTGAATCCCTTTTATTGCAAGCATGGAAATCATTCAAAACATATTATAAATCCATCATATATAAATATCCATAATTTAATTTAAAATTAATTCACAAATCTTAATCACTTGAATATTTTCAAAATGAAGTAATTACATAGAAACACCTGCCTCAAAGAAATCAAAATGATGTCACAGCACATCACCTTCCATGAAGAACATCCAAACGCATCAAGAATCACTCTCTATAAGCCCTAAATGAACAAGCCCCTATTATTATATAAACACAAATCCCAAATCACACCTACATAGTGATTAGGGTTCCAAATTATAATGAAAATTCAATGGGTAGTGGAAGAAGGAAGAGGGGAGAAGTAGAAAAGTGAGAAAGATGAGGGATTTCCTTAAAAAATTACTTGAGATTCATGAAGGAGGGACCAATAATTGAATAAGAGGAAAAAATAGTACTACTAGTGATACAAGAGAGGTCAGATGAATGAGTGGGAGGGAAGGATAGGAGAAAGAGGATAAATATCAATAGGGACTTTTAAGTAATTTCACTTTTAAATGAAATCCAAGCAGACCACACAGTTTGGCCCCACGGTTTTACAAACTGTGCAGATGATATGGTCAGGCCTACAATATGATGCATATTTGACTGATATAGTTTCTATTAACCATACACAAATTGTGTTTCACCACCTTTACACATGATCACATGGAAAGTTATGTTTCACAGTTTCTATTAGGACTCACCTCAAACCACGTGTTACTTGTTCACATTAATCACACACATTCAAAAATGAACTAAGAACCCCTCTATATATGGGTACACACAGAGTTTAGACTAAAATGTGAACTCTAACCAATGTAGAGAAGAGTCCCCTGTGGAAGGTTCATCTACATGGTTTAGTAAACTATGAAATGACCATGCACAAACTGTGCACATAGGAAAAACTTCCAAAAATTAAAATTTCAAGTCCAAAAATTTATGAAACTCAAGGACTAAAATATGGAATGATTAAAGAATAAAATAATAAGTAATTATCAAAATTGGGGTGTGGAAATTCTCCCCACCATAATTATTTCTTTCCTTATAAATACATCAGTCAAAAATAGATGGTGACAGAAGACTGTGATATCCACACCCTGATCCAAGAGTGGGTAGGTTCAGGGAAGAAAACTCAGAAGGATTGAACAATAAGGAAACCATCAAACATGATCAATCATCCATAACCATCCAACTAAGATACTCAATCAATAGAATCTAAGTCCTAAAACAATACTAACCAACTCCAATCATCTAACCCAAATCCTAAAAGGAATAAAGACCCATCATAGGTCTCCCCACCATTTATAATTCTTCTAAAATGGAGAAAAGAGAGGAAAAAAAACTAATATAATACTATCACCATAGATAATCCCCATCCACTAAACATGATTGACTATTCCAATAATAATCTAATCGAAACCATTAGGGACACACCCCAAGATCATCCAAACATGTACGAAATGAAATAATCTCATCAATACTATCAAAGAATCCATCAAAACCTTCCCAACCCAAATTGAAAAGGAAAAATAACCACAACCAAGTAGAAATAATAAATAACAAGGGAACTCACCTCGAACCATCACTTCACATGGGTAAACTAAGACCTCAACTATAGGGAACCATCTCACGATGAACCCTTAAAACAAAACCAACACCCCCAGGTACTCACTAAAAGGAAACCCTGGTCCCTATTACTAGAGCATGAACCCAAAGGTATCCCATTTTAAACCTATACAAAATAAACCTAAAACATCTCATAACCAAAACCACAAGTAATATCACCACAACTAGTTAACCTCAAAACCACATTACTCCCTATAAATAGAATTCCAATAATCCACCAGAAGCATGAACACAATAAACCAACATTCCACAACAACTAACACCCATAAGAGCACTCGAAACACCCAATCAAAATATCTAGATCTTAACCAGATACGAATCCAAAAAATGATCCCACACAAAAAAGATGATTAATCCGAACCACTATTACAACCAATACTTATTCTAACAACCCAACTTATATAATTCCTAGGAAAATTATAGAAAGTTTCTATAAGTAAAACCCATCAAATTTATAAGAGAACCTATATTAAAGAATCAGTCTCCAAATAACTACAACCAAATTTCTCAAGAGAAGGGTTACCAACCACTAAGGAAGATTCAAGAAGTCCCAAATAGGGTCTACGGGTAGAAAACATTTTGATCCCACCACTCTATTAAGAGTCTAAGTAGAGTTCGTAACTGAAGGGATTTCTTAAGGCAATGATATGATTCACCAGGGGAGAAATCATCTTTATAAATGAACCTTCTACTTTATTTATTAACCATTCTAGGATTTATATTTAAATAACACAATACATGAACTCATTAAAGTCATTCCTGATAATTTAAAGCATACAATCCCATTACGAGCTAGGGGACAAGTCCCAAAACATAAACCCTTAAAAAAACACATCAATATCATAATTTAAAATTTCATTTCTTTTGAAATCAGCATCATGTAAAAAATATTTTAAAACCTATTTCTACTAAGGCACACCCTTGAAACACAAACCACTTCTTTCAAAAAAATTGACCTTAGTAAAACACAACAATTCATTATAAAACTAAATAAAGTCATTTTACAATTTTATTATAATTTAAAACCATTTTGAAAATTCATTAAAAATTTAAATTTAATTCTTATCATAATAAAATTTCAAAACATTAACAAAAAATCTCACTTTCATTTTAAAACATTTCTCAATTTACATAATGAAATCAACCACTTTATAAAACACCTCATGTAAAATAAAGAGGTTCTTTTCAAATAACACCCACTCAAGCTAGTCTTAAAATAAAATGATTTGTAAAATTACATTCACTCACCCAAATAACCCATAAAAACATTATAAACATACATGAAATAACCAAACATAATACTATTCTTCAAAAAAAATACACCTTAATAATATCTAAACACCACAAAAACTAGCATAAAACCAACTCCAATAAGTGGGAAACACCATTGGATAAATCTATAACCAAGAGGGATCAAAATAAAAAATTAAAGATGGATTTAAAGTTGTCTACAATTTGGATACACATCTTGGTGGACCATGCACCAATCATGAACCGGGCTCTATGATTTCCTCAGAACCATATTCATGGACTCTACACAATTTATTAGACCATGCGGGCCAACCATGAAACACTGATTCTTTATCCAATTACATCCCAAAAATCAATAAATTTATAAAACAACTTAAAAAACACCACGAGGGTCAAAATTCCATCAATTTTAATCAACATATATCAATAAAATGATTAAAACCCACCAAGAATCAAAATCCAATTCTCAACTACCCATAAAGACTCAAGTGTCATCATAAAAGGTGGTGATCAAGCACCTACTCATGGTTTACCTCTTGAGTTCTGAATTTATTATACTATGACTACCAAAAAAACCTAAAATAATAAGAGGGGGTCCTTAGGAACCTTGTTCCTTAACAAGAAACTAGGCTTTGAAACCATTTGTAGGGAACCGACCCTGACTAACCCAACACATCACCCGACCCGATCCGCCAATAGGCCTAAAGGGAATTCCTAGTTCCCATGATCTCTAAACTAGTGCTTGGGAATCAAATAACATGACTTTGGAAATGATTTCACTATCAAAATATAGTTAAAAGATAGTGGATCATTTATCAGAAATCCAGCATTGACTATCTAGACATTGGACAACTATGAAACATCAATAAGAATAACCAAAATAAATAAACCATCCAAACGATTCATAATAAAAAAACTTAATTTAACTCATTTTCATAAATATAAAATATAATCTTAAAAATAAACATACAACATGGTATAATAATTCACAATAAAATAAATGAATATAGATAAAAGAAGGTTATCTTGGGTGATACATTGATTACCAATAAAACAAACAAATTAAAATGTCACTTCCCTACAACCCTTGATTTCTCTCAATATCCCAACTTTTTCATTGAACTAAGAGAACGATAACCAAAATGAAGCAAACCCTAGATCATGTATAAAACATAAGATATGTATATATGCACACAAGCATGTATGCATGGTGTGGGATAACAGAACCAATTTGATCTCACCAAGGAGACTATAAAATTTATTTGATGAAAAAAATCATAAGTGCTAGTTTGAAATACAATAGAAAAATAGGGTTTTATTTTCACAAAGATGGATAAAACAAATCACATTCACTTCTCATTTTATATAAAATTCCAATGAAATTACCATTTAATTATTAAAACACTTTAAAAACCCAAAATTGGGAACTTTGATTTAAAATAACCAAAATAAAGCCATTTCACCCCTTTTCAAACCTTTCATAAAATAAAATAATTTATAAAATAATTCAATTAAAAAATATTTTTAAAAAAAACACAACTATTAAGAACAGAGAACAAATAAATCAGGAACCACTATGTCAAAGGATGATAACTAAAATAAACAATAAAAGGGTAAGCAGTTCCACAAGCAAAAAAGATCAAGGGGATACATATAAAAGGGAAAACCCCTACACACCACCAATCAAGGAAAACGTTTCATGGGAAAATCCCTAGTTACTAGTGTGAGAGGATCCTAATAGAACCAGAACCACTAAATACCAACAATAAACCTATGATGAGTTCTAAACATAACCCAATCCATCTAACTAGCCCACACTGACATTGTCAAAATGGTACTCCCTGTCTAGCCCTATCTCATTCTATAGGGGAACCTAGTAACATGTTTACTAACTAAGGTAGCATAAATATAGATATACCACCTATACACTCAAGCTCAAATTACTAAACAACTATGTATGTGAGCAATAAATCAAGAAAATCACCAAAATAAGGCATAAGAAATAACACACACCTCACCTCCAATTCCCTTGCATAGAAAACCCCTTTTCTCCACATCATACATCCATCTTAGATGTATATAATCACCCAAAATGGGTAAAAAAACTCAAAGGGAAATAATTAGGGCCTCATGATAAGTAAAACATTTATTTTAAAAGGTTCAAAATGATCCTTTACATGAAAACTAACTCAGGATGCTGAGTATATTTCAATATCATTGAAAAAAAATATAAACCAAATTTGGAAATTTAAAGAAATAAAAATTTTCTTTAAAATCTATAATAGGTCCTACACCATAAATATTTCATAAAAAGTATTTAGAAAATCCTTATAGGCATTTGATCAAATACTTGGCACATAGAAAAACTTAGTTAAAAAGGATTGAATTAACACCCATCGAAAACTTTAATTCCAAGCATGAAAATTACTCAACACATTTTATAAATACATCATATACATTATAAATAGACATGCTTTAATTAAAAATGAATTTACAAATCTCAATCACTTTATTATTTTCAAACTGAAGCAATTATATAGAAACACCCACCTCAAAGAAATTAGAACAATGTCACATTGTGCTTCCTTCCATGGTGAATGCCTAAACGAACCAACAGTCACTCTCTAAAAGCCCTAAATAAAAAAACATTGAAATATTATATAGAATAAAACCCCTAATACCACTTATATAATGATTAGAGTTCTGAAGGAGAAGGAAATTCAAAGGGTTAATGGAAGAGTTAAGAGAGGAGAAGTGTAAAACAGATAAATAAGAGGAATTGCCTTGGAAAATTGCTTGAGATTCATTAAGTAGGGGAAAAATTTAAGAGGATGAATAAAGAATCCTCCTAGTTATCAAAGAGAGTCCATTTGAATGATTGGTATTAAAGGATAGGAGAAAGAGAATAAAAATCAAGAGGGCCTTTTAAGGTAATTTCACCTTTAAATGAAATATCGGAAAACCACATGGTTTGGATGCATGATTTTCTAGATCATGTGCCACCATGTGGAATAAACATTCAAGGTTGTAACATGACACACAATTTAATTATACTAATTGTGCACCAGCACCCTTACACACACTCACATGGAAAGGTAAGTTGAATAAGTTTCCCTAGGACTTGCCTAAAACTATTCACTACCCATGTACATTAACCATGCATGTTAAAAAATGAATTGAGGACCCCTTTATGTAAGGGTTGTAACATCTTGAATTATTTGACACATACTGATTCCATGAGCCAGTTTGTTATGTGACCTCAAGTGTGCCTCCCTATATACCAAAGGTCATCGACTAGTAGTGAGGGTCTAATATATTACATGGAGAGAGTATACCCTCATTATCAAAGAAAGACAACAGTGGAAATCAATATAAAAACAAACAAAATAATAATAAACAATAACCAGAGAGGACCATACATCACATGATAATACCGAAAATAGAGGAAATAACCAAAACCAAATAAGTAAATATGTCATTCCATATAAGTGTCAAGTGTTGAATAAAAACCCAAAATAAAGACACATCGAAAACTCCCATGTGGGTCTTGACATCATCTATGGTTCCCTCATCCATGCCCCATACCAAATCCCAAATAATCCATTTAATATAGGTCTCTTACCCTTATCATATCATGCAAACATGAAGTCTACTCAGGTATTAATCGACAACCCAAGTAAGGTGTGAGTACAACTTAGTAGGCCACCACCAAAAGTGTCTAAAGTAATATAAAGTCTATAATAGTGTATGTAGTTGTATATAGAATAAAAAACAAAGGATAAAAGTAAACAAGTTTCACATTTATTATTATTTAGTTAACCACATTGTCCCTCAGGTTCACAATGACACTGAATCCAATCAAACCTACTTCGACTTGTGTTGGATTCTGAACCATACACCATAAATATTTTACAATTTACTCTTTAATGGGATTTCATTATTCAAATTAATTCCATTTTCATTTCAGTACCTTGGATCATTAGTCCAAGTACCATTATCATAGATTCTTGGAGTGTTAGTCTGGAATCATTATCATGGGTACTTAGAGTATTAGTCTAGCGCCAAAATCTCAGGGACTTGGGGAATCAGTCCAACACTGATTCACATGCATGCATCGGGGTCATAGAGAATCATTCTAGTCACCCATGGATGAGGGGAATCAGTCCAACACCCAAATCTCATTGTTCACATATACATATCAAGGTTCAACATTAATAACCCTTTTTATCAACCATTCTCAACATGGTGCATCATTTCATTTATCAATAAAAACCCTCAACATTATTTCATCCCTTAATATTTTAACCCAATTACCATGAATCATATCATAACTCATTAACCCTTCAAGGTTAATCCAAACAATCTTTATAAAAAGTTAAAAGGCCAACATATTCATAATTGGTTTAATTTCAATAACCCATTAATTCCCCTTTTTATTCCATAATAATCATTTTAAGGAAAAAATTGGTACACCCCATGGGCTTCCATCATGCCCAATCTCATAATCTCCAACATATATAATGGGATCTAAGAAGGGTGTCTCAAATTCATGGGGATTCAATTCAATTTTATAATTTAAAAGAAATTGCACAATATAGAAACACAGTGATAAAACAACAAACACAATATTATTATCAAGACTATGAGAATTAGAATATAATCCACCCACCTTAGGGTCATTGATGAATGATTTCCCAACCTTATCCCTTAATTCAAGGTAAAATGACTGAAATCACAACTGTGAAGAAGATATAGGATCAAAACCTAGTATCAAGATCCAGCGAAACAAGATCTATTAAAAACTAGATCTATACCATCAAAAATGGAAGAATTAATCCCTCTCCAAAGGGAGATAAATATGGGGGAGATAGGAACCTAATCAAGGAATAGATATCATACTAGAGATAGGTCTATTTCTTACACCATATCTTCTATTCACAAAGAAAGAAGTTTGAGGAGAAAAGGAATCCTCTATATAGCCTCCAAAATCCAAGGAAACCATATTAGGACAAGTGGGGGTGATTAAGGATATAAACTTGGGGTTCAAAAATTTTTAATTAATTTTTTTGAGTTATAAAAATCCGTACACTTGGTTTCCTAGATGGACCACATGGTTAGACAAACTGTGTGCCCTAACCATGGGCCCCTACTATCCTAGGGTGCATGGTTTTCACTGGGTGGCCACATGGTTTGACAAACTGTATACCAAACATGAAACCCCCTCTATATAAGGGTGCATGATTTGGGGGGATGACCACATGATTTGGAAAAACTGGGCACCCCCTCCCAGTGGATCAATATGGGGCACACAGTTTGCTGGTGAAAATCACACTATTTTCTATAACTATGCACCAACCATGCATAGCCCCATGGCTTCCAAAATTCTCCAAATTCACCTAAAATAACTCCTATAAAGGTATCATTCATAGTATGATTAAAAAAAAGGGTAAAATAATACCCGAAAATGAGTATAAAATGTCTCAAGAAAGGTCAAGATCTTATAATCTCCTCACCTTATAACATCTCATCCTTGAGATGCACTCCCAAGCATCACTAAGATTATGAGGTGAAAGGATCGGTCTACTAGGTCCACATATCTGTTTCCCTTTCCCATGTTTCCACTTGAACACAACCATGCCACCAAAGTAATCAGACCAACCACATGGTCTTTCCCCACAAGACTTTCTCACTGCATTTCATAACATGACTCAGATTCTCCTCAAAGGACACATCGACCTAAAGCTCAACATCATCAGCATCGATCAAATGAGAAGGGTTAGGGTGATACTGCTGAAGTTGTGACATGTGGAAGACATTATACATAGCACTATACCTATGTGGAATATCCAATCGATATTCCACCAATCCAATCCTCTCCACAATCTCAAATAGTTCAAAAAACTTGGGCACTAACTTGTCCTACTTCTGAATCCAATGGTGACCCAATCTTAGTGAAACCTAAAAGAATACATGGTCATCCATTTTAAAATAAATAATTAGATGATGTTGATCAGCACAAGACCTTTGTCTACTCTACACTATATCCATACATTTCTGAATCAGATAAACTTTTTCTCATGTCTTCTACAATAGACTTAGTCCCAATAATTCTAACTCACCTACCTCCATCCAACATAAAGGTGATTTTCATGGCCTACCATAAATCACCTTATATAGTTCCATCTAAATAGTTTCCTAATAACTATTTTTATAGGTGAAATCAACCAATGCTATGTGATTCTCCCAAGATCCACCAAAATCTTTGATGCATACCCATAACATGTCCTACAACACTCTAATAGTATGCTCTAATTTCCTATCTATCTATGGGTGAAAAGATGTACTCAGAAACACCTAAGTACCCAGTGCCTTTTTCAAGACTTTACAGAATCATAGAGTAAAACATGGATCATGATATGAAAGTATACTTTGTGGAACCCTGTGCAAATTCACTATCTCTTGAACATACATATCACCCAACTGATCAACCATGAGAGTCTCCCTAATTGGAAAGAAATGGGATGCTTTTTTTCAACTGGTCCACAATCACCCATATCACATCACTATTCTGATGGGTCCTTATAAGACCTACTAAAAAGTCCATGATAACATCATCCAATTTCTACTTCGGAATGGGAAAAGGTTGTAGAAGCCTGATAGGTCACTGATGTTTGGCTTTCACTTGTTGAAAAGTGTAATATCATGTCACAAAACCTATAATATCCTTTTTTATTCCTAAACACCAATACTATCTCCAAAGATCGTGGTATATCTTAGTCAAAATAGGGTGAACTACCCATTTAGATTCATGAAACTCACTTATAAGATCTTATCACATACAAGTAGGCACAAAAACATGGTCTCGAACATAGATGACCTCATCCCCATATATAGCCCAATTGGAAGGTGTATCCCCACCTTCAAAACTATCCCTCAATGAAAGATACTCTAGATCCTTATAAAACATTTTCTTAATCTAGTATAGGAGTGTAGGCTCAATTTATAAGGGCACAAGGGTCATCTGTTCCTACTCCTCTTGAACATTCATGTGCAACTCAGCCATAAAAGGCATCATTTTCCACTTAGAACTGTAATCTTAGATTGCCTGAGTGTGTGTCTTTCATCTTAAATAATTAAAAACATTGTTCCCTTTCCCTAGTTTGTATAAATAATAAAAATCAAAATATTTCATATACTTGACCCATATTCATTGTAAGATATTTAAATCCTATCGATAAAAGATGTTCTTAAGTATTTTTTGGTCAGTATATACAATAAATCTTTTTTATCAAAAGGAAATTTCACTATCACTTTAAGGAATAGACCACCACTTCCAACTCAAGATTATAAATAGGATAATTCCATTTGTGTTTCCACAACTATCATTATCCATATTCCATGACTTGATCACTTCGCATCATCACTACCCCAATTCTAATTCCAAACACATCACAAAATAAGCTATACTCCTCACCTCACTTGGGTGGGGTCAAAATCAGTGTAGTAGTCAAATTATTATTTAACTCTTGGAAGGAAATCTCACATGTTCCAGACCATTCAAACTTGATACCCATTTTGTTAAATCCTGAAAGTGGTGCTTCCAAGTGAGAAAAGTCTAGGATGAATCTCTGATAATAACTCACTAGACCCAAAAATATTTAGATACCAAAAACATTTTTGGGTTGATCCCAAGAAACAAATTTCTTAACTTTATTTGGGTCCAATGACACACATTATTTAGAGATTATGTTACCTAAGAAATGTACCTTGTCAATCCATAATTGAAACTTAGATAGATTAGTGTATAGCCTAATCTCTCTTAGTGTACTCAGGACGATGTCAAGATGTTTGACATGATCATCATGAGTCTGGGAGTACACCAAAATTTCATCAATGAAAACAACCAAAAAATGATCCAATTACAGGTGGAATATTTGGTTCATTAAGTCCATAAACACAACAAGAGAATTTTTTAATCCAAATGGAATTACAATGAACTCATACAGGCCATACCTACTCTTGAAAGAAGTCTGTGGTATATTAGAAAGTCTCAATCTCAACAGATGATACTCTAGCCTCAATTCAATCTTGGAGAATACACAATTACCCATCAATTAGTAAAAAAAGATCATTTATACATGGAATATGATACCAAATTTCATCCTATTTAACTTCTTATAATTAATGAACAAACATAATGTTCCATCATACTTCTTAGAAAAAAAGACTAGACAACCCCATGATTATGTACTTAGATAGATGAATTTCTTATTCTACAAATCCAACAACTAATTTTTTAGTCATTAAAGATCAACTATTTCTATTCTATAAGGTATAAAAGAAACCGGTTCAACTCCAGACGTTAGCTCAATTATAAACTCAACATATCTCTCAGGTGGAAGCCCTGATAAGTCCTCAGGAAACACGTGCTAAAACCGATCCACTATCGAAGGAAAGGAATTATTCTTCACACTCCCATAATCCAAAAAAATACTCACAACCTTAATGGTTATCTCCCCTTGTTACTGATAAAATATCCCTACACGACCTACCAGGATATCCCATTCTCCATGATGAACATATCGATCACCCTCAGGTGATGTGAAAGTTACTCTCCAATGGTAGCAATCAATGTGGGATCGTTAAGATACCAACCATTCCATACCCAAAATCAATTCAAAACCTAACATCTCAAGTAAATATATATCCCAAATGAAATGATACTCACCAAGCTCTAGGGAACACCCCTTGCATAGATATATGTCCTTCGACTATACACCCAAAAGTGTGTCAATCGTCAAAAACCCACACAAAAATTCCACCGTCAGACTCAAATCATTCATAGGTTGTGTAGATATAAAATAACACGAGGATTATCTATCAAATAAAGTGTTATCAAGTGTATAATCTATAAGAATTGTACCTATGACTATCAACGACCCAACATCATAATCAACAGGTTCAGGATAAATTGCATGTAACTGAATTGTCCATCTACCCCATGCTCCAATATGAGTACCCTATACTACATTTCTCTACTGATATTTGCACTATTTTCTTGAAGTACCATGTAAACTTCCTTTATCAGCACGACCAGTAGAAATCTAACTACCCAATTGGTAGGGGGTAGAAGAATCCCTTATAGTACTTTGGTTTGACCTAGATCCTCCAACACTACCCATCTATCACGGGTTCCTACAGTACCTCTGTAAGTGTCCCATCCTATCGCAAGATTGGAACTCCATGATGGTTGGGTATACTAACTACATATGTGACCCAACCTACTAAATTGATGGAAGAATGCTCGATTACTACCCTGAGTAACTGCTCCTTCCCCCTAGCTACTCTGTTTGCCACTAATCTAGTGAACATTATCATAATGACACTTCTTACCCTCAGAAGATATACCTCCTAGTCATACAGTAAAAACCACATGTCCTCCATTGGAATCCTCCTTTAGGTTTCCCTTAGAAATGATATCTCTACTCACTACCTCAACAAACTTTTTAAATTGGAATATATTGACATGGGACTTAATCTCATAATTAATTTTTTCCTGAAAATGTCTCTCCATAACTGCCTCATCACCTAATATTACTGGGAAAAATTACTGCATGTTGGTGAAGCAACCAACATATTCAATCAATGACATGCTTCCATGGGTCCACCATATAAACTCTATCACCTTATCCTATATTAGTATTTCTGGGTAAAAGTTTTCTAGGAACTTCCCCTGAAAGTCCTTCAATACCATTCTCTCCAACTGCTCATATTGAGCCTGAAAATCCTACTAGTGATTCACTGGTTCTGGTAACATATAGGCTGCTAATTTGAATCTTTTCTCTATAGGAGTCTCTAAATAATCTAGGATTTTCTAGATAAACTCAATCTAGAACTCAACTATCTCAAGACCACCTTCTCAGGTGAATGTAAGAGGGTGATATAACTAGAACTTCCAGGTCAGATCAGAAATATTTCACACCACCCGCCCTGGTTATGTTTCCATGAACTACATAAAGCAAGAAAAGTTCTCACATAACTTCTCTTCTACCCCTTCACCTAGAACTATTAGGGCCTCTTGTCCTGCTATTGGAGGCACATTTATAATAATGTTCTTCTTTTATCCTACCAACAAACATTTCCATGAAGTCATGTCTCTACAATGATAAGCACATGTCTTAATAAACATAACAAATCATTAACACATTTTCACAAGATATATTCACATAAGTCTGCAAAAGGTTATCCTAGATACACTAACCCATGGTCAAACTCGTGATACTATCACCACCCTCAACCATCCTTAACCCGGTCCATGGCTAACATAGGGCAACAAACTTTTCATTTTTATATGTTTTCCATTATACTACCCATTTAACCATTTCAAATTACTACATTTAACATCTTTTAAACATTATAATTTCATTATTAGGAACCATTTCTTTTAAATTACTCAAATAAGCTAGAGTATTTTCTTATCCCACAACTCACACATAACCTTATTTTCTATGTGTTCCTAAAATGATGCATGTCACATATATACTTGAGTGCCTATAATGATTCATACAAACTAAATGATCATTCCATACTAGGCCATGAGTAAAATATTATAAAATAATAACATCACACAAAAATTGCATCACCCAAGGTGAAATAACATTCAACTACAATAGAAAACATCAAGAAAAATAATCCCACCACATAAACTTGGGTTCCCCCTACACATGGGTTAGCTACTCCCTACACGAGCTTATGAACAAGGCCTGAATCATCCTAGTCTCCTTTCTACCTTTCCCAAATAATAAAATTACCAAAAATAAAACCTCCTCTAATACCACTTTGTAAAGTCCCGACTTGGGTGCCACATACTAGTTCCCCAAGCTGGTTCATTATGTGACCTCAAACATGCCTCCCCATATGCTATAGGCTTCCAACTAGTAGTGATCATATAATATGTTACAAGGGGAGACTATAAACTCTTTATCAAATAAATATAAAAATAAGAATCAATATACAAATAACCAAAATAATAATAAACAATAATCAAAGTGGACCATACATCACATGATAATCCCCAAAACTGATGAAATGACCAAAAAAAAGGAGTAAATATTTCATGCCATATAAGTTTAAAGTGTCAAATGAAAACCCAAAATAAATACACACTGAAAAATCTTTAACGGGTCCTGACATCATATTTAGTTCCCTCATCCATGCTCCATCCTAAATCCTAACTCAACCATCTACCATAAGGACCTTTCCCTCATCTTGTCTTGAAAACATGAATTCTACTTAGGTACCGATTGACAGCCCAAGAAGGGTGTGAGTAAAACTCAGTAGGCCACCACCAACATTTTCTAAATCAACATCTAGTCTATAAAAGTGTATGTAGTTGTATAAATAATAAAAGACAAATGATAAAAGTAAACTGGCTTCACATTTATTATTATTTACTTAACCACATTGGCCCTTGGGTTCATGGTGACACCCAATCCAATAATAACTACTTTGATCCATGTCAGAGTCTGAACCATACACTATAGGGATTTACAATTTACTCTTTCATGGGATTTCATTATTAAAATAAATTCCAATTTCATTTTAGTACCTTAGAGTGTCAATCAAGGTACCATAATCATGGATTATTGGAGCGTCAGTCTAACATCATTATCATAGTTACTTAGAGAATCATTTTAACACCAAAATCTTGGTTACTTGGAGAATCAGTCCAGTACCAATTCATATGCATGCATCGGGGGCCTAGAGCATCAGTCTAGCCACCCACGGATGATGTGCATCGGTCCAACACTCACATCTCATTGTTCATATGTATATATCATGGTTCAACATTAATAACCCTTTTTTATCAACCATTCTCAATATTGTACACCATTTCATTTATTAATAAAAACCTTTAACATTATTTTATCCCTTAACCGTTTAACCCAATTACCATGAATCATCTCAAAACTCATTAACCATTCAAGGTTATCCAAAAAATTTGTTTACAAGTTAACATGAAAACACATTCACAATTGGTTTAATTTAAATAACCCACTAATTACCCTTTTTATTTCATAATTATCATTTCAAGGAAAAAATTGGTACACCCCATGGGTTACCATCATGACCGATCTCATAATCTCTAACAGATTCAATTGGATCCAAGAAAGGTCTCTCAAATTCATGGGGATTCAATTCACTTTTCTAATTTAAAAGCAATTACACAACATAACAATGCAATGATAAAACTAAAAACACATGATCATTATAAATACTATGGGAATTATCATATATACCACCTACCTTAGGGTTATTGATGAACACTCTCCCAAACTTAGCCTTTAATTTGAGGTAGAATGGTCAAAATCACAATGACGAAGAAGATCTAGGATCAAATCCTAGGATCAAGATCCAATGAAACAAGGTCTATTAAAACATAGATATATGTTATCAATAATGGAAGAATTAATCCCTCTAAAAAGTGAGAGAAATAAAGGATAGAGATGAACCTAATAAAGGAATAGATCACATACTAGAGAGAGTCAATTTCTTCCACTGGATCTTTGATTCAAAAAGGAAAAAGTTTTATGAGGAAATGAATCCTCTCCGGAGCCTCCAAAAGTAAGGAAACTATATTAGGCCGAGTGGGGATGATTATGGATATAAACTGAGAGTTCAGGAATTTATAATTAAATTTTTGGTTGTTTAAAATTCCCCACTCACAGTTTCTTAGATGAGCCACATTGTTAGACAAACCGTGCACCCTAAACATGCACTCCTACTATCCTAGGGTGCATAGTTTGCACTTGGTGGACACATAGTTTGACAAACCATGTGTCAATCATGAAAAACCCATTTATCCAAGGGTTCATGGTATGGGGGTCTGGCCACATGGTTTGGACAAACCGTGAACCCCCTTCCAGTGACTCAACATGGGGTGTACAGTTTTTTGGGGAAAACCACACGGCTTTCCCTAACTGTGCACCAATCATGAATATCCCCATGGATTCCAAAATTCTCTAAATTCACCTGAAATGACCCCAAGGAAAGGCTTATCCAATGTATGATAAATAAAGGGTAAAAAATACCTATAAATGAGTAAGAGATGTATCAAGAAAGGTCAAGATCTTATTGGGTACCCACACGGTTCAGACTAAACTGTGCATGCTAACCCATGTGGAGAAGAGTACCCTATGGAAGGGCCATATGCATGGTTTAATAAACCATGCAATACCACATGAAAACCATGCACAAAAGAAAAAACTTCCAAAAATTAAAATTTCAAGTATAAATTTTTTCAAAACTCAAGGACTAAAATAAGGACTAATAAAATAATAAAATAATAAGTAATTTTCAAAATCAAGGTGTGGTGGGTCCTTTGACTTTACCTACATTATTGATCATAATGTCTCTATGTGCACCAAGATGATTGGGCTGGGTGTGGGTTCAACTTAGTAATCCACCAAAAATGGTGTCCCTATATAAATATATAATATAAGTACATGCATAGCATGATATGATACTAATAAATAATAAACAATAATAATAATAATAAACATAATAATCACATCATCGGGTGATGCAAAATCCACATGGTGAGTGACTACACATGATTTGACCAGTGTTGGTATAAGTATGAACATATCACACTTGAAATACCAAGGGTCAACAAAACATCTACCCTATCACAATATAAATCATCAAATAGGCAACATACCCTATCTTATAGTTTAGATCATGGGTGAATGGGAATATTATTTCATGACACAACAAGTCAAACAATAGGGAATAAAATCCTAGATCATCACTATATCCATCAAGTAGGCATAAAATCTCATACAATAACAATATTAGTAAGGTGGGTATAACTTCCCATGCTTTATACAAGTCTAAGACAAATAAGCATTGTTTCTAGTGTGTTTTCATTCACTCTTTGTTTTTTTCACAGCCCCACTTTCCAAAAGGGGGTGATCATTAGTGTGAACTAACAATAATTTGAATTGCATGTTGATATTGAGAGGATGCAAGGTCAACTCATCCCATAAAGGGTTTTATTATTTATTTCATGATTATCTTATAGATTTAAGGTCTATTTGTGAAATCATTCCCAATAACAATACTAGTTACCCTTATCATGAAATCAATATCATGAACCTATATGAACATCTGTATTTATTATAGGTTATCCATATATATGTATGATAGATTCTCCATCTTCCCCATCATTGGTTAATTATTCTCTAGTTTAAATCCACATAGTTTGAAACTCTGAAATTTATCACCATCCAATGAGGCGGTAGGTATTATGGTATTGGGATTATTCCTGTGAGAATGGAAACCTATGTATCCCTTAAAAGGTAGTAAAAAACTATATAGTTTGATGATATTTAACAAGGAACATCATAGCTTTTAGGATGTGTGAAAAATACCATGGTGGTGAATTTTAAGTTCATGTAACCATGACCAATCAAATTATTTTTAATGTCATACATCCAGTACTAATAAATTTATTTTTAAGGTTATGCATCTATGGATATTATGTCTTACATTTTAAGGTTACATGACTAGGATCATTTCCAAGAAGATTAAAGTATTTTGGAATGGGATAATAGGAATTGGTTCCTAACAACGGTTGATGTGTGAATTAAGTATGACTAGAGAATTATGGGTTGACATAATATATGGGTTAAGTGAAGGTAGGTTCATGGATTACACTAGGTTGGAGGCCCTTTTGGTCATTCATGGCTCATTAACTGAACTAGGAAGGTGGACCAGATTATGAAGAGCTATGGGGCTTGTTTTAGAGAAGTCAGGATGACTATTTTGTTCCAAGAAGAGTCTCACTAATTCCCTAAGGGTATGGGATCTCATTAAATGATTGAATGTACCTTGAGGAACTTACTATTTAGGGAGGAAAACCATAGGATATATTATATAAAGTGCTTGATTTCCATTATCAACGGAATACATGATCTAAGAGAAGCACACAAACATGCATGATGGATCAATCATGTAGGTCAGGAGGCCTGGATAAAGTAGGCATTTTAGGGATTTGTCCTTGTAAAATAAGGTCCAATGATGTACTTTAGGTCCTTATGGAAGTTTAAATACCTATAAATGGAGTATTTCATGAAGGAATGACCTTTTATTAAATATTATGATGAACTAGACCATTAAAAAGAGGAAATAAGTACTTTAGGAAGTTTCCAATTCTCATAAAATTTAAAGCCTTGTTTGAATGAGTGGGTTCCATGAAGGGAAGGGATGTTTAATACTAGAGACCGCATACAATTTATATAGTGGTGAACCTCCATAAAGAAACTATGCGAGATAAGTAAAAGGATTTTATAAAATATTTATATAGAATAGACCATGAAGGTTTTATACAGGAAAAGAATGACCATGAAGAACTTATATAGGGGGTCCCCTCCTATTTTAGACTTATATTTAAAATCTACCCGATGAATTATTCTCCAAGGACTACCATGTGAATGATTAGGTCACAAATGATAATATTTCTTAAAATTCTCATTTTTAAAAATCTATCCTTCTTTAAAAATATGTATCAGGGTCTATTTATAGAAAAAATTGGTAACAATTTTTCCCTAGGAATTTCAATCACATGAAATTCTTGCAACCACATGAAAATGATCACCATATCTCTACAGATAATGATCTAGCCACAAAGTATTGGTGTAACACATGGAAAAACTACCTCATTTTTGAAAATGACACAAAAACCATATGGATTAAATGTGTATTCAAAGGAAATGCGTCTCATATTTGACTATTGATGATCCATATAGATAAATTTTAACATGGATACAAAGGATTTGTAGTTGGGAATTACATGATTCATATGTAATGGTCATATAATTTCTTTAGGGTGAGACCTTTTCCCTTTTCCCAAATCATTCCCCTTTTCCTATTTATATTCAAATATTATATAAAATGTGTTGATTATATTTTTAAATCATCAAAACTTATCCCCATAGAATTAGATCCTTTTGGAACAAAAATGATTGATTTACTAGTAAGAATGACCCTTCTGTATAAAATTCTTATGTATTGCATAAAACTGGAAGTTGAAACATCACCTCAACCCCTATATATAGGGTGTTCAGGTTCACCTTCATCACATTATAGATGCACAATAATTTTATATAAAGTGATCTATTTCCACATAAAAATAACTTTCAACTTATATATGAAATCCAACCATATAAAATTCCCATGATACATCCCACCAGAGGTAAATTCAAAACAATATAGTGAAAAAACTTCAACCGCAAAGGATTTATGCGGGGATTTTAGATATCAACAACACTTTAATATATTTCATAAATTATTTTCATGGTTTTAATCCCACCACTATATCATTTACTGGGTAATTTTTACACATGTTCGTATTATAGGAGTATTTTAGGCTTTAGTGAGAAAATGGATTCCATATCAAGTTCTAATTACTTATGTGATATTTGGAATTATTAGAATAAACCCAGAACTTAATCATGAATGTTTTAATTATTTTTTAGGTTATTGAAAGGTATTTTAAATAAATCAAATAAGATCTATGAATTTTGAAGTTATTAGAGAAGATTGACCATGACTGGAAATTTTGCAAAGTCCCCAAGTGATCGCATGTTGAACTACCTTGCAGTCACTTGTCTATTTGTAGTCGATCCATTAACCACAAGAAGAGATTAAACTATCACAGGGATAACTAGATAATCGACTATACAATTCAACGTACCACATAATCATGTTGATTAAACAAAATTCCCCCATTAGCTATATAGAGGATTCTATCATGCGGTCTCTTATCAGTCAAATAGTTGACCCATCAACCGTAAGAATAAATTCAAGAAACCACACGAACATCTGACCAAAAACACTATAAATATTTCATATGAAAACTTTTCAGGCATGTGATTTATCCATGCCTTTTTCACATCTCACTCAATTCAATACTTTTCCAAAAATCAAGTTATGAAATGGGATGCATGTCACATACAGGATTTAGGGTAACTCATATAAACACCAATACAAACATTATGGACACCACATCAGTATTAATGAACCCAATAGGAGGCCACCACATTGATTTAAACATACATAATGGTTTTTTCAACACCTAATAAGGAATTCCACAAACTTCTTGTAAGATCATACCATGATATAGATTTAAAGGTATGAGAAAGAAGGGAATTTTATAAATTTGAAAGAGAGAAAATTTCATGGGGATTAACCAAGAAAAAGGATAAGGATCTTGGTTCCTATAAAAAATGTATCCATACACTGTATAAGGGACCTTGGATCTATTGATACTTGGATCATAATTTCAGGTTGGATATTCTGCAGCTTCTTCTTTTCTTCATTTTTAATTTTTGTTTTCTAAGTATATAATGTATTATCTTTCCCCTTTCTTCTCTAATACCCCTTGAATGGATGGTTAATTTATGAGTGATTAGGGATGGTAAGGTTTTTTACCTTGTAATGATTTATTACTCATACTTAATAGAATAAATTACTTTTCTTTCTAATTCATTTTAGTTCTCATTGACCATTTAATTCCTTGAATGTAATCAGGTTTAGGGTTTCAAACTTTTTCACCATTACCTCTTAAGATGATAATTAATAATCTCCATCCTTCTAGTGAAACATGTCTCGAATGAACAGGTTGCATTATGATATGAGTGTCTAGAAAAATCTGGCACAAGTTTGATGGTAGTGAACTACTCTTGGGTTGTCTGGGGACACCAACACCCAATTGAGTTTTTTTCCTTCATAGCTTGGGAATAGTCTTTTGATTTATCATATACAAAAGAAGGGAGATTAGACAAGAAGTAATCATTATTAAGTCAATATCCACATTATCCTTCATCATATGATGTTTAGATGAATCAATAGAGGAATATTTCACTAATAAACTAAGAAAGGAAAGAAATGAAAACCATTTTAGGAATCTGATAACATTATAAGTAGAAATATGACCCTAACCTAATACCCTTATCATCAACTATTTTCAAATACTTGTGTAAGAACCCATTTTTTCATATAAGGTACATATCTTTTTTTTCAATCTAAATGCTTGTTTACAACCTAATGTGAGTACCAAACTTGATCATAGGTGTTTTGGGGGTATCTAGGGCTTGTTCGGAGCCCATAACCTGCCTATTTGGACAAATCAGGCAGGCCGCATGATTAGTAGAAACTATGTGGGATAGGTCACATGATTACTACTAACCATGTGAGTCTGGATAGAGGAGAGCTATAGGCCGCATGTTTAAGGAAGCTATTTGGATAGAGGTGCATGCCTATTTGATTGCCTCTGTAGTTTTTAATAGTGGACTAAGACATGATTTGTGCATGGTTTAGAATACTGTGTGCACTAACCATGTGAGGTGCCCCTCCTTATAATTAAGGGTGCACATTTGGCACATGGTTTGGCCAACTGTGTTCTCAAACCATGTGGCCTCGAAAATTTTGGGAAAATTACCATTTTTCCTTAAAATTGTTTAAAACCTAAATCTATTTCACTTTATTCTCCTAGTAGATAGAACCTACATGGGGAGAGCTCTTTGAATCCATTTCTTAATATCTACTACCATTTCATCATGATTTGAGCACCGATCATATCATTGGATCCATTCTAGTGAGTAATACATTCAATATGAGTCATTATTCATTTAACTTTTGATCGATGAAGTTATTTAGGTGCAAGATAATTTTCCCTATTTTTAGGGTTTCACTACTACAAAAACGGGAAATAACAGCGCTAAAATCGGGCTTTAACAGCGCTAGAAAAGCGCTGTAAAGCTCAGCGCTGATAAAGGAGGGGTCCTTTAACAGCGCTTTTTTTAGCGCTGTTAAATGTCACCTTTAACAGCGCTAAAAAAGCGCTGTTAAATGTCACCTTTAATGGCGCTAAAAAAGCGCTGTTAAAGGATACCTTTAATGGCGCTAAAAAAGCGCTGTTATATGTTTCCTTTAACAGCGCTTTTTTAGCGCTGTTAAAGGCGACATTTAACAGCGCTAAAAAAGCGCTGTTAAATCCCTGCCTGCTGCTAATAAAAAACCTGCACTATTACAGCCAGCCGAGCAGACCTGCACAAAAACCAGTATATCAACCACAGACCTGCACAAAAACCAGTATATCAACCACAAGCATGTCATCAACCGATCACAACCCAACCAAACAGTGTTCTTACCATGAGTTAGATACCATCTACCCAGAAAGCAAAACTACCTCATTACATAGTATCACAAAATATTCCTACACAACTCAGAAGATAAATACTAGAACATTCCACTATGCATTGTTTCTCCTTGGATTGCCACTTGGTTTTGACAAATCGTGCAGAGCCCGTGCTCCTTGAATCATTCTGCAATACATAAAAAGGATATCCTAACTCTCCCAACCATCACCCTTAGTAATTATGTATATTAATACAAAAAAGGTAACATATCATAAATTGGGGTACTGTAATGAGACATCAAGATTAACATTCTATATATAGGATCAATGTCTGGTAGGATTGGTTGCGTTGATACATGACTCTACCTGGACCTCAAAAATAGATATATGATCTCACTCCAGGACTTTCAGAGAGACTCCAACTATGTCTAGGACGTCCTGCTGAAGCGATCGTACTACCGTAAGTCGGAAAAGATACCAAAACCATCCTAGGAAGGATCATGGGAGCCAACCCTAATGAAATATGTCCTTGATATAGTGTTCAAAGAGATCAATCATGGTACATAAAATTATGTGTCATTTAAAGGGTCACATGCCTTGTCGCTTTACCCTGGGTAACTCCAATGTTCAGCTGCCTGTGTGAATATACATGTCATATCAATAGGAAATTACATGGCATGTTAAAAAACATATACGTGTTACCCTTTGATCTTGTGTCCTCTTATGCACCCTTGCCCTATGTTAGTACATGACGTCGATCTCGTGTGATTCTTCCTGTGTATCTGTACAAGGGATAAACTGCGTAGCTGGCTCATTAAAGACGTGTAGTGGGATATATTCCATGTAGGAAAGCCATGTAATCCACCCCAGGTTTGACTCGTACACGTCACATATGACCCATGGATCATTGTACTAAAGTGTTAACACAATCCTAAGGCGTTTGGTCGGTTTCCCGTATGTCAGTTGTTGATTTCACTTAAAAATAAATCCATTTTGAACAAAATAGAGGCACTTTGAGTGGTGTCGGCCACACCGGGCCTCGGATTGAGTCGGGGTTGACTCTTACACGTCAAATTTGACCCATGGATCATTGTCCTTAAGTTTCAACAGAATCCAAATGCGTTTGGTCGGTTTGCCGCATGTCAGTTGTTGATTTCACTTAAAAATAAGTCCATTTTGAACAAAAGAGAGGCACTGTGAGTGGTGTCGGCCACACCGTGCCTCAGATTGATGCGGTGTTGAATCGTACACGTCACACATGAGTCATTGATTGTTGTGAAAAAGTATCAACGCAATCAGAAGCCGTTAGATCGGTTTGGCGTATGTACGTAAAATATTGTCCATTTTAAACTAAATACATACACTTGGAGTGATACCGGTCACACCGCGCCTCTGATTGAGGCGGGGTTGAATCTTACACGTCACATTTGACCCATGGATAGTTGTCCTTAAGTTTCAATAGAATCCCAATGTGTTTGGTCGGTTTGCCGTATGTCAGTTGTTGATTTCACTTAAAATTAAGTCCATTTTTAACAAAACAGTGACACTGTGAGTGGTGTCGGCCACACCGGGCCTCGGATTGATGCGGTGTTGAATCGTACACGTCACACATGAGTCATTGATCATTGTGAAAAAGTATCAATGCAATCAGAAGCCGTTAGATCAGTTTGGCGTATGTACATAAAATATTGTCCATTTTAAACTAAATACATACACTTGGAGTGATACCGGTCACACCGCGTCTCGGATTGAGGCGGGGTTGAGTCGTACACGTCACATATAACCCATGAATCGTTGTCCTAAAGTTTCAACACAATCCGAAGGCGTTTGGTCGGTTTCCCGTATGTCAGTTGTTGATTTCTCACTTAAAAATAAGTCCATTTTGAACAAAACAGAGGCACTTGGAGTTGTGTCAGCCACAACAGGCCTCAGATTGAGGCGGGGTTGACTCGTACACGTCACATTTGAAGGTGAGTATGCATACACGATAGTTGACCTTCTTAGAGAAGGGTTTATGGAAGAGTATAAAAGACATGAAGCAATGAAGATCATTAGAGTGTTGGAGCAAATGTGGTTGCTACAAACAATGTGGAAATCGGCTTGTGCAAAGCGACCTAAGTTACAACTTGCAAGTATTCTACTCTATTTTTTTCTGGAAGGTTTCAGTTTAAATGCATTTTGGAATGATCATTGCTAGCCATGGTCTTTTAGGTTTTTTTGACAGCCGAGGGGAAAGGGTGGGGTCTGAAGACATTGTAGGATATGTCGAAGGGTGATTTTGTGTGTGAATATGTTGGAGAAATGTTAACTCCCGCAGTTCTGAAAAGAGTCACTATTTGAAAGAAAGTCACAAGTTTAGATACATCTCAAGATGGTCAGTTTAAAGACATTTTGAGGGACACTACTAAAGACATGCTCAGATATGCACTCATCCCCCACTTTTAGATCGTTGTCTACTACAATGATCTTCCAAACAAGATATGCATTAGAACGCTCATGATACATAGAGAAATTCACTGGCCACCTTCGAGAATGATCTGAAGCACAAACCATGACAGCATTATGTTTTTAACTTCAGCACCTCAATTGAGAATGTGACACCTTTCAGGACTTGGCGCCATTGTATGTCGTTTCGTCCACTGAATGGGTCTATCCTTTTATTTAATTTTTTTAACTTCAGTCAAATATTCTAGAAAGATGTCGCGGCAGATCCTTCACCATTTTGTTTTGCTGAACATCTCATTACATTGTTAAAAAAAAGCAGGGTGTCTTGCATGGGCAATACGTTCGTGTATTGAAGATGATGCACTCCCATTTTAATGGACTAGGTTTACTCCCTAATCTCATACATAACATCTCATGAGAAAATAGATTTAACCAATGAATTGGAGTCCTATCTGGGTACAACCATCATACGATTTTCATGATTATGTGTTCCACAATAATTAAATCAATCATTAGGCTTAAACAAAATAATTAACCATGTGGGTTCGAATAAATGGGAGTGCATCATCTTCAATACAAGAACGTATTGCCCATGCAAGACACCCTGCTTTTTTTTAACAATGTAATGAGATGTTCAGCAAAACAAAATGGTGAAGGATCTGCCGCGACATCTTTCTAGAATATTTGACTGAAGTTAAAAAAATTAAATAAAAGGATAGACCCATTCAGTGGACGAAACGACATACAATGGCGCCAAGTCCTGAAAGGTGTCACATTCTCAATTGAGGTGCTGAAGTTAAAAACATAATGCTGTCATGGTTTGTGCTTCAGATCATTCTCGAAGGTGGCCAGTGAATTTCTCTATGTATCATGAGTCATTGATTGTTGTGAAAAAGTATCAATGCAATCAGAAGCCGTTAGATCGGTTTGGCGTATGTACGTAAAATATTGTCCATTTTAAACTAAATACATACACTTGGAGTGATACCGGTCACACCGCGCCTCTGATTGAGGCGGGGTTGAATCTTACACGTCACATTTGACCCATGGATAGTTGTCCTTAAGTTTCAATAGAATCCCAATGTGTTTGGTCGGTTTGCCGTATGTCAGTTGTTGATTTCACTTAAAATTAAGTCCATTTTTAACAAAACAGTGACACTGTGAGTGGTGTCGGCCACACCGGGCCTCGGATTGATGCGGTGTTGAATCGTACACGTCACACAGGAGTCATTGATCATTGTGAAAAAGTATCAATGCAATCAGAAGCCGTTAGATCAGTTTGGCGTATGTACGTAAAATATTGTCCATTTTAAACTAAATACATACACTTGGAGTGATACCAGTCACACACAAAATCACCCTTCGACATATCCTACAATGTCTTCAGACCCCACCCTTTCCCCTCGGCTGTCAAAATCACCCTTCGACTATCTGGTTATGATTTTTGACAGCCGAGGGGAAAGGGTGGGGTCTCAATCCGAGGCGCGGTGTGACCGGTATCACTCCAAGTGTATGTATTTAGTTTAAAATGGACAATATTTTACGTACATATGCCAAATCGATCTAACGGCTTCTGATTGCGTTGATACTTTTTCACAATGATCAATGACTCATGTGTGACGTGTACGATTCAACACCGCATCAATCCGAGGCCCGGTGTGGCCGACACCACTCACAGTGTCACTGTTTTGTTAAAAATGGACTTAATTTTAAGTGAAATCAACAACTGACCATCTCGAGATGTATCTAAATTTGTGACTTTCTTTTAAATAGTGACTCTTTTCAGAACTGCGTGATATGAAGGTATTTTGGAGATTTTACTGGTTCATGCATGATATGAAGGTATTTTGGAGATTTTACTGGTTTTTTTGTCCAAAGGCCAAAGAAATGTGGTCCATCATTCTTGCATGTTACTCGTACACGTCACCAAGGACCCGTGGATCCTTCTCCTAAAGGATGAAGGCAATCCGGATGCGTCTGGTCAGATTTACGTAGGTCAGTTGTTGTTTCCAATTAAAGTGGTGTCCATTTTAAACAAGAGAGCGACCCTTTGGGTGGTAGCGGTCACACCGTGCCTCGGATTGAGGCGGGGTTGACTCGTACACGTCACCAAGGACCCGTGGATCCTTCTCCTAAAGGATGAAGGCAATCCAGATGCGTCTGGTCAGATTTCCGTAGGTCAGTTGTTGTTTTCAATTAAAGTGGTGTCCATTTTAAACAAGAGAGCGACCATTTTAGTGGTTCAACATTCTTGCATGTTGCTGGTGCATATCATCTGTTAAAATGGAAAAATGACTCATTGGAGAAAGAATGTTTTATTTAATAACAATTACAATTTTGCTACGAACATTTACATACAACAATATTTTATCTTTTGATCCCCTTAACCCCTCTCAAAAATGACCACCAATTGTACATGTCCCCAAGTCAGATCATCATTGTATTTGTGTACAATCTGTCATCAGGTATGCGGCCCACTCGTTTCTGAACACATCTATATCGTCTTGTGAGTATGAGGCTTTTCGGCAGTCATAGTAGTACTGCAAAATAAAAAAATAAAGAATTAATAAATAACTTAAACGAACTAGTAATTGTTTTTGAAAATACCTCTTTAGGGATGCTAGTTTGCTGATGAAAAACGATCTCTTTCATAAATTTACAAACATAATAACCGCAATCATTATCGTTTGTTTGTTTTGGACACTGCAAAAAAATTGATCATTAGGAGAATAAATAACTTGTGTTGAGGTGTGTTTGGATAGTGAAATTTTATTATATATACCCTGATATTTGTCCAGACGTAGTACTTGCTCGGCTCCTTATGCTTAGCCCCTGTCCTCATACCATGATTTAGACGATATTGGTACACCGCCCTATCATAACAGAATCCTCAGTAAAAGATAATATATATTATATAAATTGATGTTTAGACCTAAAACGTAAGATGTAGTGTCTTACAGATTCACAAACTCCATCATGTATGGTCGGTTTGATGGATATCCTAACTTTGAATCCAGAAAGTAAATCTTCGGAGTATCCAAGTTCACCGCAATTAGCAACCAATGTTGCCTAAAAACACAAAAAGGAATAAGTAATAAAAAAAGTGAAAATATAATTGATATGCTTTAATCGTAGAGTATTACCCCTGCATGGTTGGTATTAGGAAAAGTCTGTCATCTGTAATCTTGCGTTCAAATGTTTTCAGCAAGTCCTTCACTATTGCATCCCTTTTTGATGACTCTATTTTTGTTTGGTGTGTTGATGTGATATGAGGACTAACCAGTCCAAATCTTGGCTCATGGGAAAATCCCTTCAACTGTTTTTCATAAATGCGTCTGTCAACAATATAAAATGCATTTAGTCATAATTTGCACATTAGATCAGCTTTTAGAAAATCAATTCATGGAAACATACCTCATATATACATTTACAACAGTGACGCCTAACCAACCGTTTTCAAGGATTTCATTTACATTTTCAGCAGCAACGAAATCTTGACTTTCCTCTCCGTATATATTATCTTCGAAAATCACTATATGACTATTACCATCTTTTAGCTTCGTATCCACATGAGTCTTCAATGCTAGTAAATGTGGAAAGAGAACAGGTGGTGTTATTGTGCTTTCAGTAGCTCCTTGGGATCGATTGGTCGATCCTTTAGATGGTTTCGAGCCGATGTTAGTCACCCCCTTTCCTTTCTCCGTCTATAACAACAATCATTGATTCAGACACTCTTTTCATTAATTGTTAAGGGTTTAGCTTGAAAATAAAAGGAAATAAATACCTCTTTGTCTGCATGTACTCTTACAAGTTCTGCCGGCCATGCAATGAATGTCCCAATAGCCTTTTCAACCGTATGAATATCATCGTCATCAAGTGGAATAGGTAGCATTGCATTTGGCTCATGAGCTACAGTAATCGTCACTTTCAGATGATCTTTTGAAAGTGGTCTATTATGCAGTGTGGCATCTGGGATATTGAACACTGTAGCCCTCGCTACAAGGTGATAGGTGGGTGTTGACAGATATAAATCACAATCATTATCACCCTGTAGAAGATCAGTACAGATAAATTATCAGTGTTTGTCTGATTCATATTTAATGGGAACCGTTATTAGAATATTGATTACCACGGCTAAGACATTTTTTTTAGGTGAATGGCTCGCCTCAAAGCTGGTGGGGGGTGGGGCAGGATGTTCATGCGGTGGTTCTTCCTGAGTTGTGTCCTCCCTTTGCTTCCCACCCATAAAAGTTGCTAGCAACTCTCCCTGCCATTGCAATTTTTCTTCAAGGGTTGCTATTTTTTCGCTCATTTGTTCCAATTTTTTCTCTGTATCATCTATTTTTTTCTTCTTCTCAAAATATACTCGGGGTGTCACCCCAAACCCTGCACCTCTGACACGACCGTATTTTTCCGGCTGCTTCAAAGCCGTCGATAATAGGTCTGTATCAGCTACAGGAGTAGCTGATTCCTGTGACTGTCAGATATAGGAAAAAAACTAATTATTTTTATGTAATAGCAATTTTAAACAAATCTTTTTATCATCGTGTCATACTTACACATATTTCCCACACTTTTTGTGTGTTCTCATCTATTAACTTCCCTTCTTTGTTCACACGTGCCTCCTTCCATAGCACATGACGTGGGATAGAAGTGCATTTGGTTTTAGATTCATCAATCTACATATAAACATAGAAAGATAATTATGATGTTGTTTATTGGCACCTAACAATATTACTGTAAATTTACAATACGTACCATTTTCTTTTCTAATGAAGCGTACCCCATCCTTGCTTTACGATAGGGGTATGTTGGATTTGATGCACGTTCCTTATTTTCAGTACAGAGTTTCTGTTTCATAAATGAAATATTGACAATCAAAGTGATGAATACAGGTATCCTCAAACAGCGTATTATCACTCACAATGTACCTGAAACTTCTCATCCCCACGACGGCCAATAAATGCATCCCATGCTTCTTGGGATATCAGGTGCGCATAGACAATGGGTGGGTGCGGGTTTATTTTACCTTTAGAATCTTTCAGGTGACATCTTGTTAAAATAGTACGAAAACCTCGATGAATCTTTCCTGCAAGCCTTAGTACATAATCCTTGTGTGAGTCGTCTACTATAAATGTACTCTGCAAGAGATTGAGAAGAGTAAGACACTGTTTCATCATTTTATTTGCTAGTTAATTAAAAAAATAAATTCATAATGTTACCGTAATTTCTTCCCAGATCACAGCCTTCAACCCGGACACAACATGGTGCCATGAATCTACGTCAATCGGCACGCGTTGCCGAGTGACAACTCCAATGTAACTGCTAAACATAGCCTTGTTGGGATTCACATGTTGGCCTCGTGCATTCCATCCGACTTCAAATTTGATGCCTTTGCTTTTCGCCTTAAGAATTTTGGCTAACACTGTCAAACTACGACGCACCTGTGATTTCTGCGACTTCGGTCCTTCATTCCCGACCATTTCATCGATATCAACATCATCTATATGTTCATCTAATATGATATCAACGGCATGTGCTGATGGTTGTTGGACCTCAACACTAAGAGAAGGAGCCGCAACAGCAAGAGCAGCAGCAGGAGCAGCAGTAGGAGCAGCAGGAGCAGCAGCAGGAGCCGCATCAGGAGCACCAGGAGCCACAGCAGGAGGAGGAGTATGAGTCACAGCAGTAGGAGCAGCAGGAGCCGCATCAGGAGCAACAGTATCAGCAGAATGAGCTGCAGGAGCAGCAGGAGCAGCAGCAGCCGCAGCAGCAGCTGCTTGAGAGACTTGTTCAGTCTCAAGGTTAGGAGCACCAGAATGTGCAGAAGTCATTATCTGCAAAAGTGGTTGAACAGTTCATTCAAATTACATAAATTCTGTAATGATAAGATAATAACATGAGATAACAAGATCTATATTACAAACAAAATATAACCTGTTTACTGAACTCTCTTTCTTTTTTTCAAAGGTTGAAGAGATTTGACACCTCTATCGACAATCCAAATCCCTTCATTGTGGTCTCCTCTAACATACAAAACATCATCTGCATTGGGACCGCTCTGAATTGATTGTGACGTACCACTAAAAGGATCGTCCTCAACTGAATTTTCATCGGAACCCTCAATAGTTTTGGACGATAACAGAACAATCGACCACTTTCGGTTTGCGGGATCTGGAACATAAAAAACTTGTACCGCTTGTGATGCCATTATAAACTGTTCGTCTTTGTACCCTTCTTTACTAAAATCAACTTTCACAAATCCCCATTCATCTATTTTAACACCACTATTGTTATCAATCCATTTGCATTGAAAAATCGGCAATTGAAATGTCGTATAATCCAACTCCCATATTAGTTTGATAATGCCAAAGTATGACATATTTGCATAAATTGGATTTATATCCTTACTACCAGAAACATGCATCGCTTCAGCCACTAGTGTAACTCCACTATTTTGCATGGTACTCTCTTCATCATGTTCATCCGTATAGAATGTATAACCATTAATTACATACCCACTGTAAGATAATACATACACACTTGGTCCAGCGGCTAGCCATCGAAGTCGTTCTGAAATTGAATTCGGATTTTCATCCAACTGCTTAAAAATATGGTCCTGAAACCATCCTATAAACTGGTGATTATGTGTATCTGCTAACCATTTTTCAGCCCTCGATGGATTCAACTGCCTAAGAATTTCTTTGTGAGTTTCAATATATGGAGCAACCTCCCAACTGTTATGCAAAACATAAAGATGAGCCTGCTCCCGATCTGTAATACTGATTGTTACAACTTCTCTTCCAGAAATTCCCTCACCCTCAATGCGTCCAGTGTGACGAGATTTCGGGAGACCAATGCTTTCCACATCAGATAGGTATTCAATACAAAATTCAATGGCTTCCTCAACAATATATCGCTCCACTATACAACCCTCTGGCCGACTTCGATTTTTGACATATCCTTTCAAAATCTTCATATACCGTTCAACAGGATACATCCATCTATAGTGCACAGGACCACAAAGTCGAATCTCTCTCACCAAGTGAATCATCAAATGAACCATCATATCAAAGAATGTTGGCGGGAAGAACATTTCTAATTCACATAATATGATGACAATTTCTTTTTCCATAGCTGGCAATTTCCCCGGGTCTAAAACTTTGCTACATATAGCTTTGAAAAAGAAACAAAGTTTGGTTAACGTATGACGAACATTCTTGGGTAAAATGCAACGTAAAGCTATAGGAATTAGATCTTGCATCAAAACATGGCAATCATGTGATTTCAAACCTTTTAACTTCAAATCATTCATTGACACAATGTTCTTGATATTTGATGAGTACCCCTCTGGAACCTTTACATCATTAAAGAAGTTGCAAAACTGATATCTCTCTGCCCTAGAAAGAGTATAAGCAGCAGGAGGAAGAAACATTCGATTTTCACCTTTCACGGGAGCCAACTCTTCTCGTATTCCCATGTCAACCATGTCCAACCTTGCCTTAATTCCATCTTTTGTTTTGCCAGGGGCATTTAGCAACGTTCCAATAACACTATCACATACATTTTTTTCCACATGCATCACATCAAGAAAATGTCTGACGTACAAACAATTCCAGTATGGTAATTCAAAAAAAACTGATCTCTTTTTCCAACCGATTTTCGTAAGGTTTTTCGAAAATGGTTTACCAAAAACAGTGTTCATATCTTTTACTTTCTCAAACAGCTGATCACCTGTTAGTGGAGACGGTGTTGTGCGTTTTTCTGAACTTCCATTGAATGATGTCGTCCAAGATCGGTACTTATGCCGACGAGGTAGAAATCTACGATGTCCTAGAAACACAGATTTCGATGAATGTTTCAACCTAATTGATTCTGTATCTTCTTCGCACACGGGACACCCTTGAGTTCCTTTAATGCTATAGCCTGACAAATTTCCATAAGCAGGGAAATCATTTATTGTCCCATACAACATCGCTCTCAACGTGAAGTATTCACTTTTATAAGCATCATACAACATTACACCTGAGTCCCACAATAACTTCAAATCCTCGATCAAAGGAGTCAGATAAACATCAATATCGTTACCTGGTTGTTTTGGTCCTGATATAAGCATAGATAACATGATGAATTTTCGCTTCATGCATAACCAGGGTGGCAAGTTATAATTTAGCAACATAACAGGCCATGTACTATGAGTGCTGCTTTGAAAACCAAAAGGATTCACTCCATCTGTAGATAACGCAAGACGAAGGTTTCTCGGCTCTTTTCCAAATTCAGGATACTCATGATCAATTTTCTTCCATTGAGGAGAGTCGGCCGGATGACGTAATAACCCATCTTTATTTCTTTTATCTGCATGCCACGACAATTGTCTTGCAGTTTCTTTACTTCCATATAAACGCCTAAACCTTGGAATGATTGGAAAGTACCATACAACTTTCGTAGGATTGGATTTATCTTTCTTGTATCGAGAAGCACCACACTTTGGGCATTCTGTAAGTGATTTGTTCTCCTTTCGAAACAATATACAGTCTTTCGGGCAGGCATGTATTCTTTCAGAAATCATTCCCATCGAGCGTAGCATTCGTCTAGCTTCATACGTCCGGCTTGGGAGCTCATTATCTTCCGGAAGCATGTCATTCAAGAGAGCAAGTAGTTCCGTAAAACTGACATCACTCCATCCATTGCCTGCTTTCAATTTATACAACTTCAGTACAGCTGACAATGTTGTATACTTAGTGCAAGCAGCATACAATGGCGTCTTTGCACAACTCTTTAACTTCTCAAACAATTTTGGGCAATCACGGGGTTCATCTTGAATTGTCTTTGTCATTTCCTCAATACGATCTTCATCATCATTGACATCTGTAATCACATCCTCCATACGGTCTTCTTCATTATCTATATTTGTATTCATATCTGACGATCCATAAAACGCAGTTTTATCCCAGCCAGTAGCTACATTCGCTTTTTCTCCGTGTTTATTCCAACATTTATAACTCCGATCTATTCCGTGACATATCAAATGTTCTTCCAACTCCTCTGGAGTAAGTAGTCTAGAATAACAACAACGTAAACACGGACAAAGGATTTGAGAAGGATCCTTTGTGTGATCCTTTGCAAACTTGATGAACTCTTTCACTCCGTTCTCGTACTCTATTGTTAAACGATTAGAATCCATCCAATCTTTATTCATCTTCATCCTATTTGAATCTCAAATATTAGTATTTATGGTTCAAGTACACAAAAGAAGACTTCCAAATACAGTAGAAGGGAACCACTTCCTTGGAAGGAGATCAAGTAGTCTAACCTATAATCAAGATTCATAAAAAAGAATATTAGATTCACTAAAAAGATGATTATCTATCACTTTATTAGGAGAAAAAGATACGTATGCACCTAATGTGACATCAAACATGGTTTTACACACTTTGGGATAAACATGTGTTCATGTTCAGAAACGATTATAAATAATAGGATACCCCCTTAATTTAGTATCTCAACTTTTATAGAAAATATGAGGCTTTGAATCGCGTAGAATTGCATTCAATAGGAGTTTGTAAAGAGAGTTGCGTGCATGGTAAAAAGTTGCGTGCATGGACTTATTCTTATCGATTCGAGAATCCATGGTGTCATAGTCTACACCTTTCTCCACCTTCATGTCCAGCGCATGTCAAATTATCTTAGACTGATTTTCCATTAAGTTACTCAGGATTTTCAAGGAATCAGTCCCCACAATATGACACTAAAAAGTTCTACCATAGTTCTAATTGCATGATTCTAAAATGCATGATTTCAAGTACTATAGTTGGTTTGATTCTATAGTAATGCCTAAGTCATTATGTTCTAGTCCAGACACCCCAAAAACTAAACATTCCCCCTCCCTTTGTGTGGGTTAGACCCATGCATGTAGTTTTAACTTAAAATATCTATGTACAGCTTGATTCTTTCCATCACAAGAAACATGGTGATACATAAACATCATATTTAGGGTCTATTCATGAGACATAAATTTCCCCATTGTCACTATGTCGGAGCCAAAAAGGTCTCTTCCTTTCAAAAACCATACACTATGCACAAAAAGGTCTTAATCCTCATATCCTTCCATGGCCATCGGAAATGAGCGGTCATCGTCCTAAGGTCACCTTTATTTGACTAATCACAATATGCACTGGTGGATCTGCATATGTTTCCCACTAAAAAGGCATGTCAACCAAAGACAATTTCGTCCTCAATAATGGATTTTACTACCATCAAACACCCTATGACATTTAAGTACCATATCAATCCTTGGATTCATGAACCCCTGGGTTAAAATTTACATCTACCACCCCCCCCCCCCCCTCATGCATGATTATGGTAGAACATTCTTGGTTATACTATAGTGAAAAGGGTGAATCATTTCCCCTCCTTATCAGAACAAAATGGAAACCTGCACAAAGGTCCTGGTTTTAGGACATTAAACTACACCATGCCTCAACTCTCCATTACATAAGACAAATTCTAGTAGGTTTTATACATTCCATAACAACTTGAAGGGATTCCATGAATGTTTGAAACAAATAAATAAAACTAGAATAGAATTCATACCCTTAGTTGGTCGAGGGCGTTGCGGGTTGCGGAAGGCGGCCGCGGAGGGCGACCGAGGGCGGCCGAGTGAGGCGGAGGGCGACGGAGGCGGTGGAGAGCGGCCGAGGGCGGCGGAGGGCGGCCGAGGGCGGCAGAGAACGGCGGCCGAGGGCGTTGCGGGCAGCCGAGGGCGGCAGGCGGTGGAGGTCGGCCGAGGGTGTTGCGGGCGGCGGAGGACGGCGACTGTACCGAGGGCGGCAAGCTCCGGCGAAGCGAACACAGCAGCGGTATTCGGGAGAAGAGTAGCAGGGTTACGGTTCCGCGAGAGCTTTAGCTGCGATAAAACGAGGGCACTGTGCGACCGACTTTATAAAAAAGTCGACTAAGGTTTTATCAGCGCTAAAAAAGCGCTGATAAAGGCTACCTTTATCAGCGCTAAAATTATAGCGCTGATAAAATCTAGCTTTATCAGCGCTTTTCTAGCGCTGATAATATTATGATTTATCAGCGCTAGAAAAGCGCTGATAAAGATTCCCCGTATCAGCGCTACAATTATAGCGCTGATAACGGGTCTCTTTATCAGCGCTTTTTTAGCGCTGATAAAGATAATTTTTATCAGCGCTTTTTGAGCGCTGATAGAGGTGTTCTGTATCAGCGCTTTTTTAGCGCTTATATAGGAAACCTTTATCAGCGCTCAAAAAGCGCTGATAAAGACCAACTGTATCAGCGCTAATATTTTAGCGCTGATACAGATCATATTTATCAGCGCTTTTCTAGCGCTGATAAATATTTATATTATCAGCGCTAAGAAAGCGCTGATAAAAATTAGCTTTTTCAGCGCTGTAATATTAGCGCTGATATAGGGTATCCTTTATCAGCGTTTTTGCTTAGCGCTGTTATAAGGGCGCGCTTCCCTTGCCCGTTTTTGTAGTAGTGTTTTCACATGTTCTTCATTTTTCTCCCAACCTGAGTCGAATCATAAGATGACACCGGATGATCACTCTACTACAGACCTATGGTAGGTGGTCTATACTTTTCCTGAGTGATTTGGTGATTTATAGAGCTAGTTTCCATTATTCCTCCCACTGGAATTTCTTGCACGACCCTGAAAATTAATTGAATAATTGAACTAAATGAATGTAACCTATTAGGGATACCCTTTAGTTACTCTAAGACTTGTTGGAGGTTTTTTCCTCAACCAAGGCCACCCATGGGGTGTTCCATACGAATTTTATTTTCCCATTCCTTTGTTAAACCTCCCGTGGGGTGAGTTAGTGCTTTCCTAGTTAGAGAAAGCTTGTTAATAAATGAATTGAACTGAATAGGTTAAATAGGAGATGGTTTACCTCCTTTGAATGTTCATGCTTTTGATTAAATGGTTTATACAAGAGTTTTAAATGAGTGGGCCCACAGGGCATGGGTGAGTTGGTGAGCAGGGGTGGCGTCCTGACCCCAAGGTTCTAAGTTCAAGTCCTTACAAGGCAATGCACACTATATTCCATTATCTTCTCTCATGGGCCCCTCTACCCCATGTGGAACTGTCCTGAAATCCTGGGTTCCATTACATCTGGGCCTGTGGCTCGGGGAGTACATAAAGGTGCTCGATGGTGGGTGACAGCCCACCTATACCGTATAACCTTTTGGGCCTAAAAACCCAGTGTACTTTTTCCACTTCAGTGGTGGTGCAGTGGTGAAGGAGAGTGGTACATCCACGATGTTCTTTGGGAGGTTCAGGGTTTAAATCCTGGGAGTCCGCTTTCGGGGTGAGCCTCTCCCCCGGGATTCACCTGCCTTTCCAGGTCACCCGGTCCCATCGGGGTGGGAAAAATGAGGTGCGACCCAATCACTGACGGATCGCTTGATAGACCATCGCTGTCAGGCCATCACCCTCCAGGATGTTTTACCATATCAGCTAAAAATGGCTCCTTCCCCGGCTGGGGCACTACCTCAAGGGAGTGACCTCTTCATGGGGAGGGGGGTTTCCATGTGTGGAGGTTTTGAAAATGCCACAAAGGGGAATTCCCTTACCAAAAAGGGAAGTTTTATATGAGTGGGTAAACTCATGGAATGTAATTGAATCTGAATTGTGATATGAGTGGGTAAAATCATTAAATGTTGATTTTTGAAATGATAAATGTTTTGAATGATGAATGATTTCATAGGATGCTATGGTTTTGCTACACCATGGGTCTTGATATCGGTAGAGAATGTCTTGGACTTGTATGCTCCTTAGATTCTGATTCTGTGGGATGCCTTGGGCCTTCCTACCCCTTGGATCCAGTTTGTTTGGGCCCACAACGGAAATGGTCTGTTGACATACTCTTTGGACCCCAATCCAAGCCTAAATAAGTTTCCATTGAGATTCTACTAGAAATAAATGTGGATACATTGGTTCACTACACCTTAAATGTAACACCCCAAGCTTCCACGATACGCTTCTCTTTCAATAATGCAATAGCTTGCATTGTATGCAAGTTCGAGATTCTAACACACTGCGACCAATCAAAATAGCCATTATGAATAGTAATACCCACCTTTTGAAATTATATAAGTTTTATATTTCAAAATGGACTTCATTTTTGGATTCGGAATATCAAATATAGCTTAGTGTTAATTTTTGGTATTTTTCTGAAAAACTTCAATTTTTGATGAATAGTAAAACCACTAAGTGGTAGTTAAAAAACTAATTTTTCATTTAAATGAAACTTTACCACTTCTGTGAATTGAATTTAAAAAATCCGACATACATCATTGTCATTAGGAAGTAAAATGTGGTTCAATGGGATTAAAATAATTTTTGGTGAATAGTAACTTTTAAGTTCTATTAATCGCGATTAAAGGTAATTAGTGTAATTTAAGGTAAATATAATGTTATAATAATATGAAATTACCTTTACACTTGTCCTACCCTTATTGTGTGAGTCATGGCCGACCAAGAAAATCAATGGGTCAACTTGGGGACCCCATGGAGCCACTTGGGTAAGAAAATGACATTAATAACTTTTTATTTAAAGTAAAAATAAAATTGTCACAAACATGTGTTGTTTTAATAAAACAATTATTACACGAGGTTATATAAGTTAACTTTTCGACTATAAATATTCATTAGAAATATAAAAATATTTCCTAAATCATGGTAATTTTTTTTTATAATTTTTAGAAATTAAATAAATAAATTTATTTATGACACCATGATGATGCAACGATTACCTCGTTAATGAACGATTTAAATAAAATGAAAAGATAAGGTAACATATAAGACTTAAACATGTCTAAAGCCTATTGGATGAGTGTATTTATAACCCTTATTACCTTATCCTCGAAATATATCATTGTGATACCTTTAAAATCCGAAAATCATTTCATAATAAGGTAACATTTCTTGACTTTCCAAGAGTGCCCCTCCTCTCCTCTCATAAAAGGCCCCCACCTCTACCACCTTATTCACACCATCAAAGCCATTTGGCTCGGCCAACCTCTACCCAAATACTCTCTCAACTTCCCTCTCTTACTCCTATAAGCCTCAATTTGGGCAGAAGTCTTCCCAAGGAAGCCTTTGGCTCAAATCAAAAAGAGTTACCCGATTTTAAGGTAATGTCTTCTCTTATGTTCTTTTGTTTTATTTTACTTCTCCAACCCCTTAAAATCTTTTAATTCATTTATTTTGTAACAAAACCAGTATATTAAATATACTAGGATTTTGGTATGATAATGATTTGATTTACACTTACACACACCTCCTTCTAATGGTTAAAAAACATACTATTTCTGTGGGTGGCGAATTACTACCTCACGAAACGATGATTGTTAAATATTCTTTTAACACCTTTCATGGTGGACATTAAGATGTAAATATATTTATATATTATATATATCATGTTTATGTTTTCCTTATGCTTCTGTATTTTTCATTTATGTCATACCTTTATGATTTCCATTATGGGTAAACGTGATAATTTCATTTTAGGAAGTGCGGACTACCGCCCCCTCAAAGTGATTTGAATCATTAATGCCAAATGTGGGACGTATAAAGGATGGATTAAATGATATTATATATGATATTATACTTTAATTATAATATACCTTTATATAATTATGATTTCATTCCATTAAATACGAAATATAAATGAAAGTAGCGTTCATGCGTACGTACGGCTTACCGTCTCCATGAACGGTGCATTTCATTTCTTACCTCTAAATATTATGTAATATTATAAATGCATGTATATACTAGATATGTATGATATATATGATATATACATCATGAATATAATTCTGTATATAATTTATATTTCACCACATGAACAACTTGTAATTATAAGAAGTTTATTTTTGACTCAAGTACCAAAGATCGACAAAACGACCGTTATTAACTTAAATAATTACATAATGTTCATAACATGGTAATAAGTGATATAAAAGGAATAATGAAATTGAAAAAGGTTCTCAATCAAGTATAAATTAACTCTAGTTTATTATTCAGGAGTTTAAAGAATGATCGATTCAAGTCGGACACGAGGTAAGGGACTTCGTCTCAATATCCTTTCATTGAGGCATATTTTGTTTTATACACAACTTTCTTTTATAGGGTGTATAAACCCCTTTGACTTTTAATTTTATTAAAAATGAATCTTTTTATAAGAAGTGTTTTTACTAAACGGAAAAAGGAATGTTTTGTCTTACGTATGTGGTGACAATGACTTCTCCGCCGTTGTGACCATTATTTGAGTTTCAGCTTCCTCTACAAGCCATAACTTTTTTTAAATGAAAAATAAATACCATGTTTTACTTTTCTTTTATTTTGGTATTGAAAATGGTTTTGATAATGTTTTTATTATATCAATGTGTTGTATTGATATCTTGTGATTGAAATGTGGAATGTTATGTTTCCTTTATGCATGCTTTATGTGATACGATTATGTTATGGTTTATGATGTGTTTAAACCTTTTCATATAAGGAATGAATTGGACTTAATAAGTGATGGGTAGAGCCCAATATAGCTCCTTGATGCATCAGTAGGTCTCATGAGAAAAACTAGTGTCTTGGCATGAGGCCTTGAAAAAATCTTATTTGTAGTCTTGGCACGAGGCCTTGGCTACGTGGTTATGATAGTATGGCATTATGAATTCCATCATTATGAAAGAGGTTATTGATATTGCATGTGATTATTGAATATCTATGTGAATAAGTAAATGACATTATTTCATTTTACTTTTTCCATATTATGCTGAAGTTCAAGTTTAAAAGGATTTTGTTTTAGTTATACATTGCCTTAAGTGTTTATGTTTATTTATGGAAGTTTCCGCTGTATTGTTATCCTTACTGATCATCTCATCTCACCCCTTTATATGTTTTATTTTCCCAAGATGTGAAGAAATATTTTATGACTGACCTACAGGGATAATCTGAAGGGGATATGAGTGTGGACTATAGAGACTATGTTATTTTAGTTTTTTCACTTTATTATATAATGTAACATTTATGAATGTATCTAGTGTTTCCAAGGCTACTAAACTAATCGGTATTTCGAGACTTGATCTTTTGTGATCATGCCAATGTTACGTAATAATTCACCGACTCTGGGTAATTGGGGTCGGGGCATTATAGTTGGTATCAGAGGCATTTTAGTACTAACCTTGGAAGCTAGATTTAGATAAACTCTAATTAGAGCACATATCCCTAAGATAGACTTTGAGGATTAGTATAGAAGAACATCCTAGAATTTTGGTAAAGTATAGATTTTGTGTATTTTCTGAGCAATACATCCCTGTATGGATACGAGCAGGTAGAGGCAGCTCTGGCACAGATGTACCTAGGGGTAAAACCTGAAAACACCACTTTGAGCTAGACTCAAACGGGAACTGGTGCATGACAACGGGCCTTGCTGCACTCTTGGTTACGACACTCCCGGGGGATATGCTTAGGATAATTCTCATTTTCTTTACAAACCATTATGAAGGGTTTATGAGTATATAATTCCTCAAAGAAAACATTTTTATGATTATGGATTATATCCATAAATGGTTCAATTTAGTTTAAGTGTTTTGCAAGTTTGTTATTATGTAATTCAATTCATAAACTAATATAGTTTATGAAATTGTTTAAAAATGGTGCCTAGTGGAAGGAATGAAAACCGTATAAATGCACGCACTCCGTGTAGGGATTTCCCTCCTGCTCAAGATAATTATAATGGAGTTGGTGATACAATTGGTGCTGATCAGCTTATCACCATACTGGGAAAACTCACTCAGGTTATGAATAATAACCTTACCCGTATGGAGCACCCTAATCCGCAGCATGGAGGATCAATGTTAGATCGCTTCATGAGGCAGAAACCACCAACATTCAATGGGAGTACAAATACCTTAGTAGATGAGCAATGGATAAATTCCCTAGAGAAAATATTTTAGTCTTTGGGGAGTAGTTAAAGGGAAAAGGTTATCATGGCAGTTTACCGCCTCACTGGAGATGCTGATCAATGGTGGTCATTGATTCAAAACACAAAGGAAGATGATGAAGTATCAAATGTGGAATAGAGGGATTTCAAAGAGCTTTTCTTAGAAAAATACTATCCTCGTGACCATAGAGCAGATATGGAAAGGCAATTTCTGATTCTGAGACAAAAGGAGGATGAGAATGTCACAAAGTATGAGGCCAACTTTACAAGGTTAGCGAGACATGCTGCAGATTATATACGTAACCCAATAAGTAAGATCGATCATTTCTTTGATGGGTTAAAACCATTTCTCCGATGAGAATTAGTATCATGATCTTTCTCAACGTACAAAGATATAGTCTCATGTGCTATCAAGATAGAAAAGGAATTCTCTAAATCTTATGATAACAAAGTAAAGCAAGAGAAGAAGAGAACGGTGGAACAAGAGATAGATAAAGGGAAAAAGGGAAAGAAGGATTTTCAATTATGTGATAATTGTGGGAAGAATCACCCCGGTACTTACCTAAAGGGAATGGGAGGTTGTTACAAATGTGGAGAAAAAGGTCACCAGGCTCGTGAATGTAAGGGAAAGAAAGAGTCTATCAATGTTGAATGCTAAAATTGTAGAGAAATGGGGCATTATGCAAATGAATTCCATAAGCGCCAAGGAAAATTACCTCAGAAAAGGCCAAGGGAGCAAGGCCAAGCTTATGTTGTTACTACAGATAAAGTTGAATAATTATTGTATTTGTGTTTTTGGACTCAAGAACTATATTATGGTTATAAGAATAATGTGATATATATAAGAATTGTACTACAGTACTTTTTGTTTTTATTAAGGTTTTAATATGATGAAGGTAATCATATTTTTAGTATGTGACAATAAGAGAAACTTTACTTTGTTTGGGGAATATGATGTTACAATTGATTTTGGAATTTAGAGACCTTTTAGAGAAAGTCTGGACAGAGGTATTTTGGATAACTATAAAGGTTTGAATGGATTAAGTTTAACTTTGGATAGTATTGTTTAAGGTTAAAACATTTCTGAAGATTATTTTTGGAATATTATAATACTATAGTTTTAGGAAAAGGACAACCTGCTGGTCGGGGGATAACCTGTCGCGTCGGACAAAGCTGTAGGAATCGAACCCACAACCATAGTGTGACATGCCTTTATTACCTACCACTAGCCTACAGGAAGTCCCTGGTTATTACAAAATAGTTTTCCTGATCTAAATGGTATGTGTTAATATTTGGAACCTTGTACGATTAGGATAAATATAATATTTTTGAGTGAAAGATGGGTTTGTGGTAAAAATTTATTAAAGAATGAAAGTCTACATGACAAGTATGTATATTTCCTTACATTATTAGTAAATCTCCTAAATAAATTCCTCAACTTTATGAAAGGTAACTTAAAACAAAAATGTTGTTGGTTAACTTTTCCTATTGGGGAATCAATGATCGTTTAACCAATCACAAGTTTGTGATTTTCTTGTAGTTAACTTTCTCTTAATCCTGTTTTCTACAACTCTCCATCAGACCATGATGGTTTGTTTCTCCTCCATATCCATTTTTTCATAAAATCCTAGTATGGCCTATCTCGGGTGACCTTTGTACTTCTCTTTCTTTCTTTTAAATTTATATTTTTATTAACCCTATTTCCGATATGGGTTTTCCACAAAGGTATTTTCTACTTTGAACCTTTTATTTTAGAAGAAAAATTTCAAATTGCGAGGAGGAAATTTATTGAAGGAGGAGAGAATGTAACACCCCAATCTTTCACGATACACTTCTCTTTCAATAATGCAATAGCTTGCATTGTATGCAAGTTCGAGATTCTAACACACCGCGACCAATCAAAATAGCCGTTATGACTAGCAATACCCACCTTTTGAAATTATATAAATTTTATATTTCAAAATGGACTTCATTTTTGGATTCGGAATATCAAATATAGCTTATGTTAATTTTTGGTATTTTTCTGAAAAACTTCAATTTTTGATGAATAGTGAAACCACTAAGTGGTAGTTAAAAAACTAATTTTTCGTTTAAATGAAACTTTACCACTTCTGTGAATTGAATTTCAAAAATTTGACATACATCAATGTCATTAGGAAGTAAAATGTGGTTCAATGGGATTAAAATAATTTTTGGTGAATAGTAACTTTTAAGTTCTATTAATCGCTATTAAAGGTAATTAGTGTAATTTAAGGTAAATATAATGTTATAATAATATTAAATTACCTTTACAATTGTACTACCCTTATTGGATGAGTCATGGCCGACCAAGACAATCCATGGGTCAACTTGGGGACCCCATGGAGCCACTTGGGTAAGAAAATGACATTAATAACTTTTTATTTAAAGTAAAAATAAAATTGTCACAAACATGTGTTGTTTTACTAAAACAATTATTACATGGGGTTATATAAGTTAACTTTTAGACTATAAATATTAATTATAAATCTAAAAAGATTTCCTAAATAATGGTAATTTTTTTATAATTTTTAGACATTAAATAAATAAATTTATTTATGACACCATGATGATGCAGCGATTACCTCATTAATGAACGATTTAAATAAAATGGAAATATAAGGTAAAATATAAGACTTAAACTTGTATAAAGCCTATTGTATGGGTGGATTTAGAACCATTATCACCTTATCCTAGAAATATATCATTTTGGTACCTTTAAAATCTGAAAAGAATTTCATAATAATGTAACATTTCTTGACTTTCCAAGAGTGCCCCTCCTCTCCTCTTATAAAAGGCCCCCACCTCTACCACCTTATTCACACCTTCAAAGCCATTTGGCTCGGCAAAAATTGGACCAAATACTATCTCAACTTTCCTCTCTTACTCCTAGAAGCCTCAATTTGGGCAGAAGTCTTCCCAAGGAAGCCTTTGGCTCAAATCAAAAAGAGTTACCCGATTTTAAGGTAATGTCTTCTCTTATGTTCTTTTGTTTTATTTTTCTTCTCCAACCCCTTAAACTCTTTTAATTCCTTTATTTTTCAACAACAAAAGTATATTAAATATACTAGGATGTTGGTATGAGAATTATTTGATTTACACTTACACACACCTCCTTCTAATGGTTAAATAACATACTGTTTCTGTGGGTGGAGAATTACTGCCTCACGAAACGATGATTGTTCAATCTTCTTTTAAAACCTTTCATGGTGTCCATTAAGATGTCACTATATTTTTATATGATATATATTATGTTTATGTTTTCCTTATTTTTATGTATTTTTCATTTATTTCATACCTTTATGATTTCCATTATGGGTAAACGTGATAATTTCATTTTAGGAAGTGCGGACTACCGCCCCCTCAAAGTGATTTGAATCATTAATGCCAAATGTGGGATGTATAAAGGATGGAGTAAATGATATTATATATGATATTATACTGGAATTATAATATACATTTATATCATTATGATTTCATTCCATTAAATACTAAATATAAATGAAAGTAGCGTTCATGCGTACGTACGGCTTACCGTCTCCATGAACGGTGCATTTCATTTATTACCTCTAAATGTTATGTAATATTATAAATGAATGTATATACTATATATGTATGATATATATGATATCTACATCATGAATATAATTCTGTATATAATGGATATTTCACCACATGAACAACTTGTAATTATAAGAAGTTTATTTTTGACTCAAGTACCAAAGATCGAAAAAACGACCGTTATTAACTTAAATAATTACATAATGTTCATAACATGGTAATAAGTGATATAAAAGGAATAATTAACTTGAAAAAGGTTATTAATCAAGTAGAAATTAACTCTAGTTTATTATTCAGGAGTTTAAAGAGCTATCGAGTCAAGTCGGACACGAGGTAAGGGACTTCGTCTCAATATCCTTTCATTGAGGCATATTTTGTTTTATACACAACTTTATTTTATACGGTGTATAAACCCATTTGAATTTTACTTTTATTAAAAATGAATCTTTTTATATGAAGTTTTTTTACTAAACGACAAAAGGAATGGTTTGTCTTACGTATGCGGCGACAACGACTTCTCCACCGTTGTGGCAATTATTTGAGTTTCAGCTTCCTCTACAAGCCATAACCTTTTTTAAATTTAAAATAAATACCATGTTTTAATTTTATTTTATTTTGGTTTTGAAAACGGTTTTGATAATGTTTTTATTATATCAATGTGTTGTATTGATATCTTGTGATTTAAATGTGGAATGTTATGTTTCCTTTATCCATGTTTTATGTGATACGATTGTGTTATGGTTTATGATATGTTTAAACCTTTTCATATAAGGAATGCATTGGACTTAATAAGTGACAGGTGGAGACCGCTATAGCTCCTCGATGCATCGGTAGGTCTCATGAGACAAACTAGTGTCTTTGCACGATTCCTTGACAAAATCTTATTTGTAGTCTTGGAACGAGGTCTTGGATACGTGGTTATGATAGTCTGGAATTATACATTCCATCATAATGAAAGTGGTTATTGATATTGCATGTGATTATTCGACTAGTAGAATATCCATGTGAATAATTAAATGGAATTATTTTATTTTACTTTTTCCATATTATGTTGAAGTTAAAGTTTAAAAGGCTTTTGTTTTAGCTATACATTGCCTTAAATGTTTATGTTTATTTATGAAAGTTTACGCTGTATTGTTATCCTTACTGAGCATCTGAGCTCACCCCTTTATATGTTTTATTTTCCTAGGATGTGAAGAAATATTTTATGACTGACCTACAGGGATAGTCTGAAGGGGATATGAGTATGGAATATGGACACTATGTTATTGTAGTTTTTTCACTTTATTATGTAATATAACATTTATGAATGTATCTAGTGTTTCCAAGGCTACTAAACTAATTGGTCTTTCAAGACTTGATCTTTTGTGATCATGCCAATGTTACGTAATAATGCACCGACTCTAGGTAACTGGGTTCAGGGCGTTACATTAGATCTAGCCCCGAGGGGTCTAATACTTCTAATATACAGTGAAGCCACAGTAAATGTGACATGATTGGTTGTACAACATGATTGTGGTAAATGTGACACTTATGGTTGTATAGTGTGGCAGTGGTTGTTTTGATATTTATATTATATGGTAAGGTCGTGGATGATATGAGATACAATGTATACAACAAGGTTGTAGTGCATAATTCTGTTTACTTTATTGTTTCCTTATTATTGGAGCATGACCCATGTTTTTCAGGGATCCTGGTATGTCTGTACAATATCACATGTTTTTTAGTATACATGTCATGGGAACTTTCGTTTTTATTACTGCTTACCTGTGATATATATTGCACTATGTTTTAGCCTATATTGCACAATCGGGATTTCTTATAGACCTTTGGGTAATGACCTATTGAGATTGTATCTCACACCCTATCATGACCATCATTTGGTACCTAGACATACTTTATGGGTGCAGGTAGGGACTAGGGAAAGCTCTCTCAGTTCGATACTTAACTCCATACCATGCTTTGGAGCAGGGGCACCAAACTGAACTGAGGCTCCAGATGCTATTAGGAGATATTTATTTTTGGTCTTTTTGGTATTTTGACACATGTAATGTACTGATGCGATGTATACCTATTTTGGATACTTTGTATACAAGTGACATGATCATCATTGTATATGAGATTCCTTCTGGAGTTGTTGTATATGTCCATCTTTTGGATGTTTATCTATTGTCTAGTTGATTTACTACTTATACTATTGATTTGTATGATTTCTACCGCTATGTTACACATTAAAAATAGGTCATAGTCTCCCCAAAAATACACCTTAGGCCCTCAATACTAGTCGGAAGGCTCTAGAGTTTGGGGAGATGCACTTGAGGCCATGTGGCCAATCGGGCTCAGGGAACCATTTAGTGGAATCCAGGTCTGGGACGTTACAAAGTGGTATCAGAACATTTTCTTTTCTACTTTATTATTTTTGAGACAATAGAAAGGGGATTAGGAAGAATTGAAATTTGGTATTGAGATGTTCCTGGTGGTAGCTAACCCATATATAAGAAAATCCAAATTACCTCAAATGGAAATTAATGTTTTTTGGAATTTTCCAATTACAGTTGATTTTATTCCACTGTTGGGTGATGCACTTGAATTGTGATGTTATCATTGATATGATTTGGGTTCTATTTCATTGAAACCAAATGAGATGAGGGTGTCTTATATCATTCATCATGTTAGGAACTTTACTGGAATCACATTCTATGCATTATAACATTCCATATAGGATGCATTGATTGTTTTCATGATTATATGATAGGTTCCATGATAGATATACCTACTGTTGTGATAGACATTTTTGTACAAGGAATTGGAAAACATGGTTTTTAATTAGAGTTTCTAACATAACCTAAGTAGTGTTTTCAAAATTAGGTTACAACAGACACCCTAAGCAGCCAATTATGGCACATTGAGTCATGGATCATGATTCGCATGGATTGGAAGGTGTTATAGTGTGGATTAGGTGGATTCCATAATTCTGTTCATAAGGAGTATGGGCCCTTATGGATCAGAATTTTGTAAACCTTTTGGTTTAACCATTTTAAATGGATATGAAATGAATATAAAAATGAATGAAAATTGAAAACTGAGGAATAGAGGACTCGACCTAGACTTGACTTTTGAGTGGGAAAGAGGCAGTGTATCTAGGGAATTTTATGAATGTTTATTTTTACCAGTCCTAGATTTAGGAGAAGGCTGGGTAGTATGACCTATTTATAGAAGGGTTTTGACCTGTCCTACATTTTTAGTTGTGAAATTCGGTATCGTTATTTTATAATAAGTGTGCTTGGAATTTTAGAGGCATTCCACCATGATGAACTATAGTCATACTACAGGTGGGTGGATACTACCATGCTTTAGAGGTGGTGGGCCATGAGCTATTAGTGAATCCTCCTATAGTGAAAGATGCAACACCATTAGTTATTCCAAACACAGGTGCTGAGGCATAGTTCTATGAGGGATTTTTTTACTTTATGAAGACTTTTTAGGGATCACTATAGCTTGCCTTGTCTACGGATAAGATGATGCGTGTGTTCCAGTAGCAACATCCTCCCATGTTTTCAAGGGATGGAGATCTATTGGATATTGAGATTTTTCTTGAGACTAATTTATTGATATTAGAGAATCTAGAGAGACCTCCTGAGAGGAGAGTAAAGCTCGAAAGTTACATGCTTTGGGGAGCAAAAAAGCACTGGTGGTATGTTCTAAACCAGGATGATAGGCTATGAGATATGGTTTGGGTTTATTTCAAAACCAAGTTCTATGACCAATTTTACCCTAAGAATCTGAGGGAAGAGTGGGCTAGTGAGTTCATGCATCTGGAGTAGGGTTCCATGAAAAATAAGGATTAATCTACATTATTTATAGAGTTATATCATTTTTCACTGAAGTACCTTATTGAAGAGTTATAAAGTGTGAGACACTTTGAGGAAGGTCTCAGACATGCCGTTCAACCTCAGGTTAATGTGTTCAGATTGACCACTTTTACTGAAATTGTAAATCAGAAACTGATTACATAGTGGAACATAAGGAAATATGGGGATGCAGAGAAGATCAGTGTAGCCTCTCGACCCAACAGTTTGACTTCTAGTGGTAGGAAGCATCGTTTTGAGGCTTCTCATGAAAAAAGTACCTGCTAGGTTGTGAGTCTGGTATCTCAGTTTTCTGTCATCAGTGTGGTAGACAAGGAACCATGAGAAATCAGTGCGATTGTGACCTAGTCAAGTGCTAAGCTTGTAGTATGATGATCCATGTGCAACATTTCTACGAGACCTTCCCTCTAGCAGTGAGTGGTAGGGGTCATCTTTGACTCCAAGTTTGGGAGTTATTTTCATAGATCTGCATCAGAATGGGAGCTGGAGTAGTATCGGTCATTTTGGCTAAGGTGGTGGTGGTTTTGGCCAAGGTAGATAGGCACTAGTTTTAATGAGACAATAGATATGGACTACTCTAGGTAGTGAGGTTGAGTCACTGGGATGCGGTATAGGCCAAATTTATTTTGTACAACCTACGCCTGAGGAGTAGGGTGTCAGACCATCTATGGTGAGAGGTATGATCTTAGTAGCCTCTACTCTTGTATCCAATATTTTTGACATAGGTGCATCATATAGTTTCATATATGTACCTATTGTGGAGATCCTTGGGCTCATGATTTAGTTTTCTGATGGAGTTGTGACGTCAAACACTCCATTGGGGATCTGGACGAAGGATGTATGTCGATTCAGGGAGTACCCCCTTAAGATTGGTGGGTGTCACTTCATTTGGAATCTTTTTTTCCTCAAGATGACTGGGTTTAACATCATACTCAGGATGGATTGGATAGTTTCTTATAAATCCTATATTGATTTCTATCATCAGAGGGTGGATTTCATATCACCATAGGGCATAATTTACACTCACAAGGGTTAATGGGATGTCTAGGAAAGATGAGATAGACCTAAGCATCATGGGATGGGAAAGATGACAGTCTAGATTTATAGTTTATATTTGGATGATTAGGGATCACATCTAGTAGATTTCCCTCGAGTGGTTGATTGTTTTAGGATGTTTTCCCAGAAAAATCTTCTAGTTTATCTTCTGAGAGAGAGGTGGAGTTCTCCATAGAGCTAGTGCTAAGAGTTGCACTAGTCTTCATTAATCCTTACATGATAACTACCATGGAGTTTCAGGAGCTCAAGAGGAAGCTAGAGGACTTGGAGTCAAATGGGTTTATTCAACCCAGTACTTATCCATGGGTTTTTCCAGTCCTTTTTTCAAAAAAGTGGATGATACCCTTAGGCTATGCATGGATTACTAAAAATTTAACCAGCTGATGGTTAAGAACTGGTATCCCTTACCACAGTTAGATGATCTTTCTGAAAAACTTCAAGGAGATCGAGTATTACCAAGAATTGAATTGAGGTCAAGTTATCATCAGGTGCATGTTTGATCTGCATACATACCTCATACAAATTTTTATAGAAGGTATGGTCTATATAAGTATCTGGTTATATCGTTCGGTCTCAAAAACACTCCATTGGTTTTCAAGGTGCTGATGAATTTAGTTTTCCATCCTTATTTGGATTTGTTTGTGGTGGTTTTCATATATGATATCTTGGTATATTATCACAATCAACATAACCATGAAAAACATCTTAATATCATTTTGGATACACTGAGAGAGAATTAGTTATATACTAATTTTACAAAGTGACACTTTTAGATAGATGATATTCACTTTTTGGGTCATGTTATCTTAGAGAAAGGATTATCAGTTGACCTAGAGAAGGTGAGAGATATAGTTTCCTAGGAGCATCCCAAGAATATCTTTGACATATAGAGTTTTTTGGGGATAGTTGGATATTACAGGTATTTCATACAAGACTTCTCATGCTAAGAATAATTACTTATGGGCTTGACTAATAAGGGTGTGAAGTTTGTATGGTAATATACCTACGAGATATCCTTTCAGGAGATGAAAGGGTGATTGAATTCAGTACCGGTCCTGATTTTTCCAGAGCTAGGAGGGAGCTACACTATTTTTGTGATGCATAAGTTATCATTCTAGGAGTAGTACTGATTCAGGGAAATATAGTTCTGGTATACGGGTCTCGAAAGATGAGGCCACATGAGAGGAACTACCTGATGCACAATCTCGAGTTAGCTTTAGTTGTTCATGCATTGCATTGTTAGAGACATTATTTACAAGGAGAGAATTTTGTGGTGTACACGAACCACAAAATCCTCAAGTACATATTCACACAACATGATATAAATATGAGACAGCGAAGGTGGGTTTAATACTTGCAGTATTTCGATTTCGAGCTTGTCTACACGTCTTGGAAGGGAAATGCAGTGGTCGATGCACTTAGCAGGGGGACTCATATATAGGTAGTTTAGCAAGCCCTTATTGAGTGGTAGCTTATGGATTTGTTTTCTAATATGCACTTTGAGGTGTAGGATAGTCATAGGAATACTTTTCTTTCATCCTTAGCTTTGACCTCTACCCTATTTGGATAGAGTGAGGATGAGGAAGATATCAAATTACAAGGGCCTAGTTCTATGGAAGAGTGTGACAGGTGAGCACCCACCTCCTGGTTAGACCGTAGGTGAGGATGAGATTCTACATATACATAGTCATGTTTGGGTTCTAGTGGACATACATGAGGAGTTTATGTGAGGGTTTCATGCCTCGGTTTGGGGGGTGCATCCCGACATTACCAAGATGTATCATGATTTATGTCACCAGTATTTATGGTCAGGTATGAAACATGAGGTAGTTGGTTTTGTTACGAGGTGTTACATCTGTTAGCAGGTGAAGGTAAAAAATCATAGTTCAGCTTGAATTTTACAGAATTTACCTATTATCGAGTGGAAATAGGATGATTTCATGAACATATTGCCAGGGTCACCTTAAGGTAGTGATGTTGTGTGGGTTTTTGTTGATAGGATCACGAAGGTTTCTCATTTACTACCGATTAAAGAGACCTTCAATGTGGATGAACTTGGAAGGTTGTATATCTATGAGATAGTACAACTTCATGGGGTCCTACACACTATCATTTTAGATAGGGAAGCCTAGTGTATGTCTCATTTCTAGTAGAGTTTGTAGAGGGAGTTAGGTACACATGTGCTTCTGATCATAACATACCACCCTCAGACTGATGTCTAGTTAGAGCATACTATATAGGTTCTTGAGGACATGCTGAGAGCATGTGTCCTAGATTTTGTGGACTCTTGGGAGAGGCATACATAACTAGATGAGTTCGCCTAAAATAATAGTTATCAGGTGACTATACAGATGGAACCTTATGAGGCTTTGTATGATAGGTCATTTCGATCGCCCCTGTGCTATTTGGTGACAGGTGAGGAAGATTTACTGGGACTATGTCTTGTGTAGGAGACTTATGAGAAAGTACAATTGATCAAGAAGTGGATGGTTACTACATAATCTTGACAGATATCTTAACCGATAACCTCAGATGACCTCTAGAGTTCTAGGTCAGGGATATGGTCTTTTTATGTATCTCATGAGGCTGGTACACATATGGATCATGAGACAAGGTAATATTTTACCATGATATATCAGGAAATTTGAGATTCTAGAGAGAGTCGGGATGGTAGCCTATTGGTTTTAGTTCCCTAAGAGGTACCAGGCCATGAACGAGGTCTTCTATGTATCTCAGATGTTCCATTATCATTCAGACCCAAATCACATTCTACATCCTTGGAGTTGGAGTTATATGTTGATACATCCTTTGAGGATCATCCTATCTGTATTGTTGATAGGAGCATGGAGGTTCTCCAAGGCTTATTAGCTCCTCTAGTACAGATGCTATGGTAGCATGACCATTTATAGGATGAAACTTGGGAGTGGGAGGATGACGTATATGCTCAGTGTCTAGAGTTATTCTTAGATGAATCTTGACAACCCTTGAGAGAGTACTTCGGGGATGAATTACTTTTAAGGGGGAAGATTGTAAGAACCAAAGTTTGTGTATGAGGTATGAATCTTTTTTTTCAGTTTAAATGATTGTTTATAGCCTAATGTGAGTACCCAAATTGATCATGGGTGTTTTGGGGGTTGTCTGGGGATTTTTCAGAGCCTGAAGCCCTCCTATTTGAAAAAATTAGGCAGGCCACACGGTTATTAGAAATCGCACAGGGCAAGTCATACGGTTACTAATAACCATGAGAGTCTAGACAGAGGAGAGCTATATGATTCACATTTTTAGGAAACTGTATGGATGGAGGTACACACCCATGCGATTTCCTATGGATTTTTTGACAGTGGGATGAGACACAATTTTCACAAAGTTTGGAAAATCATACACACTAATCGTGTGAGGTGCCCCTCCTAACAGTGAAGGGTGCATGGTTGGGAACAATTTATCCAACCATGCAGCCAAACTGTGTGTCCTAAGAAATTTTGAGGACATTTTTACCTTAAAAAGTGTTTAAAACGTAAATCTATTTCACTTTATTCTCCTAGTGGATAGAACCTACTTGGGGAGAGCTCTTTGAATCCATTTCTTAGGCTTTGCTACCATTTCATCATCTGAGCTCAGATTTGAGCATCAATCATCTTATTGGATCCACGCTGATGAGTAATCCATTCCTTATATTCTATTTTTTGTTTAACTTCGAATCAAAGGAGTTATTTAGGTGCAAGAAAATTTTCCCTATTTTCAGGGATTTCATACGTTCTTTATTTTTATCTTACTCTAAGTTGGATCAGGATCTAATATTGGATGAGCAATCTACTATAGACCTATGTTAGATAGTCTATACTTTTCTTGAGTGGTTTGGTGATTTATATAGCTAGTTGTTGTTGTTCCGCCTTTTGAACTTTCCAGCACGACACTGAAAATTAATTAAATAATTGAATTAAATGAAATGGAACTTGTTAGGGATGCCCTTTTGTTTTTTTAGACTGGTTGGAGGTTGTTACCCCAACCAAGGCTACCCATGGGGTGTTCTATGTGAATTTACTTTACCTATGCCTTTGTTAAAGCACCCATGGGGTGAGTTTGTGCTTTCCTAGTTAGAGGAATCCTGATAATAAATAAATTGAACTGAATTGGTTAAATAGGAGATGGTTTTCCTCCTTTTCATGTTGATGCTTTTGATTAAATGATTTATATGGAATTTTTATCTGAGTGGGTAAACTCATGGAATGGAATTGAATGTGAATTGTGATATGAGTTGGTAAACTCATTTAATGCAGATTGTTTAAATGATAAATGTTTTGAATGATGAATGATTTCATAGGACACCATGGGCGTGCTACACCATGGGTCATGATAGTGGTAGAGAATGCCTTGGTCCTGTATGTTTCTTAGATTCTAATTTTGTGGGATGCCTTGGGCCTTGATACACCTTGGATCCGGTTTTTTTGGACTCATAGTGGACATGGTCTGTTGACATGCTCCTTGGACCCCAATTCAAGCCTAACTGAGTTTCCATTGAGATGCTCCTAGGACTTAATGAGGATGACTTGTTTCACTAAACCTCAGATCCATCCCCGAGGGGTCTAACACTTCTAATATATGGCACAACTATGGTAAATGTGAGATGATTGTTTGTATGGAACAGTTTTGGTAAATGTGAAACTTATGGTTGTGTGACATGGTTGTGGTTGTTTTGATATTCAGATTATACAGCAAGGTCATGGATGATATGAGATATAGTGTATATGGTGAGGTCATGGTGCTTACTTATGTTTACCTTACTACTACCTTATTATAGGATATTGACCCATGTTTTATAGGGATCCTGGTATGGCTATATAGTATTACATGTTTTGTAGTCAACATGTCATGGGAACTTTCATTTTTATTACTGCTTACCTGTGATATATATTTCAATCTTCTTTAGCCTATATTGCACATCCAAGATTTTTTATAGACCTTTGGGTGATGACCTATTGGGATTGTATCTTACACCCTATTCGGGCTATCATTCAGTACTGGGACAGACTTTATGGATGCAAGTGGGGATTGGGAAAAGCACCCACAATTCGATGTTTGACTTTGTACCATGCTTAGGATCAAGGGGCATGAGATTAAGTTGAGGCTCGGGATGCTATTAGGAGATAATTATTTTTGGTCTTTTTGGTATTTTGATACATGTACTATAATAATTCCATGTATAGCTATTTTGGATGCTTTGTATAAACATGAAATTATCATCATTGTATATGAGATTCCTTCTGGAATTGTTGTATATATCTATCTTTTGGATGTTTATATATTTTCTAATTGATTTAATGATTATGCTATTGATTTATATGATTTATACCATAGTTTTATACTCTGATAAGAGGGAATTGTCTCCCCATAAACACACCCTAGACCTTCACTTCTAGTCAGCAACCTCTGAAATTTGGAGAGATGCGCTTGAGGTCATATGGCCAACCGGGCTCAGGGCACCATTCAGTGGTATCCGGGTACAAGACGTTACACCTTGTTTCATTGCTTTATTTATTTGTAGAATCATAAACCCAAACTCAAAAAAACCCTTTACTCTACTTAAAAAGTGACAAATAAGTTGTGTGAACGCCTCTCTTGGAGAAATACTAGGTCACCACTAACACTGCATTTAATTTTGATAAAAATATATTTTACATACCCCATGATAGGTGTGTGCACTTACCATGCCACATTAAACTTATTAAATCTTATCTACACTTAATTATTATGTGAAATTTCATGATTTTACAAAAAAACTCATGGAAAACTATCATTCACCACCTTTTCATATACTAACCCAACCCGTGGATTTTATTGTTTATTTTATTAAAGGAATAGAACCAAGATAAGTTTCTCAATATCCAACCTCAAGATGGATTGAAATGGATAACAATGTTGATTATGAACAACATTGGATCATTTAACCAAAGCATAAAATGATCCTAGATTAGATGGAGGAAAACTGGAGGAGTTATCCATCATTAGAGAGATTTCCCCTTTTGGGTTTGAGTTCCTAGGTGATTCACCCATTCCTTAGATAGGAAAGAACCACAACCATTTAACACACTACTGGAATATGGGCTATTTTCAACGGGCTATTAGCGACGGGGCCTCATCAAAAATAGCCCGTTACAAAAAACGGTGTTGCAAATAATCCTCCAATTATATTCATTATATATATAAATAAACCTTTCATGACAGACCATTGAAAATACTATTTGCAACGGGGCAGTTCCCCGTCACAACTAATCCTTTGATTATATAATTGAGTATATAATAACCTTTTGCGATGGGCTCGTTGCAAATACTATTTGCGATGGGCCCGTCCTCCCATAACAAATACTATTAATAAAAAATTATATTTAGATTATTTGCGACGGGTGCTCGTCGCAAAAGGTCCCGTCACAAATACTAAAATTAATAAAAAAAATATTTAATAAAATTATGATTAATGAAAAAAGTATATTTAATTATTAAAATAAAAAAAAATATTATTAGAAAAATAAACAGTCATTAAAAAATATAATACTAAAAAAATATATTTAATAAAATTATGATTAATAAAAAATTAATATTAATTTTATTAAAATAAAAAAAAAATTATTACAATTCTCAATATTTAAAAATAATAAATGTTATTATTATTAGTAAAATAAACAAATATTAAAAATATAATACTAATAATAAATAATAAAATATTAAAAATAAAAAAAATTAAATTATGCAATATTTGTACCAATTTAAAATACATAAACTGTAAATAGTTTATATTAAAATAAATCTTAAATTCAAATGTTTTTAACATAAAAAAATCACTGGGGTGTCATCTTCTGGAGGAGATGGAGGAGCTCTAGGAGATAGTGGAGGAAACTCCATCCCTAAACTACGAGTCAGACGACACATGTACTTCATCTGCTCGTGATGCTGCTACTGCCATAGACACATCTCCTCCTCATGCTGCTGCTGCTTCTACTGCTACTGTCGTTGACACATCTCTTCATGCCACTTCTGAAAACTCTCTATAAGCTCAGATTGAGTTTGTAACTGCTCCTGATACTGTGAGGCAGAAGATGATGGCTCTCCACGATCTCCTCTCGAGTTGGACGCCGACATCGCAGTAGTACCATAATAAGTACCAGGAGTCAAATGAGAGCTGATACCAACTACTCAGCCCTTCTCAAAGCCATATTGCGTCACCTGCATCCATATTGCCTCATCGAAATGGTGGGCACTGGTCTGCTCAGTCATCTCGTCCTAACTCTCAGCATGTGTCTGGGAGGCCGCAACCTTATATGACTCCTTCAATTCCAATTTGAAATTAAAATGGTGAAAATATTACATGTAGTTAATTTTCAAACTAAAAATAATAATACTAACCACAATATGACACTAGAAATCACCTATAATCTCTCTAGTGGATGGATCACTGTACATCCTCCGATAAACGTTGAACTCCGTAATATCGGGATGCTCGACTACCTACAGAAATATAAAATAAACTGTTTATATTTAAAGTTATATAAAATATTTAAAAAAATATACTTACCAGATGCTCTCTATGTGTACTGAATGTACGACTACCAGCTCGATGTGTCACCTCCTGTCTCCCCCAATTTTATTGTCCCACTGAAAATCTCCTCTGAAATCCACCACCTAACCAGTATAAACATAATCCACACCAAATGTGAGATGAAATGTACTCTGGTCGGTGGGCTCTACACCACTCATCAAATTCTATCACTCCTGCTTTCTTAATGGTTGTTCTTCTCAAATTGTGCAAAAACTGATGGAAACAATCACGCATAGACACCTGCCATGCCGTGTGGATAGCGTCACACATGCTATCATCAATGAGATACCATAAACCCTACAAATAATTTATAATATCAAGTTATTAATAAAATAAATTTCAAAATAAATATTCTTTATTTACGTACTAGCCAATGATCGAACATGTCATGTCGCACATCAACGGGAATCTGTTCCCATGTGATCCATGGCTGAGAAAAATAATTGTGCAAGATAGCGCTCCCCTGTCCAATAGCTACATGCAGAAAACTGTGAAAAAGAAATAAATAATCAAACAATTAGTATATATATAAATAAATTAATGAAATCTAACTAAAATATATAGGTTATCATACTTCCATGTGCATGGATTGAAGCCAAGATGTGGATGTCGCTCAGGGATTGGGTCAGGAATCATCAATCACGCAAGACCGCACCCCCTTCGCATACCCCCTAAACCATCAGTAGGTTGAGGGTTAGATAGTACACAATCCCTCTCATCCAAAGGTAGATCAGCCTCCTGTAACTCACAAAATAGATCAGGATCCATCTGAAACACAAAATTATTGTTGTTAGAAGATAGTTGAAAATAACTATTATATATAGATATATATTAGTTATGATTATAACCAGCATTTAACTATGTCAATGTCCATCTTCATCCTCATCTCCATAGCTGTCCATGTCAATGTCTTCATCTTCCTCCCCATCATCATCAATATCCATATGAGTTTCAGTTTCATCATCTCTTATCATTTCAAATTCATTTGTAACATCATTAACATCTTCATCATCATCGATCCGTAATTGTGGAGTGTCATCATCGATATTCACGTCTCTTTGTGAAAAAGATGGATTTTGAGAAGTCTCTTGAAAAATTTCAATTCCTTCCACTTCAGCGAAACCACATTCAGTTTGAGTAAACTGATTTTCCCAGGATTTCATTTTTATTATGCTCCACCAATCACTCAAGTCTCTTGAAGAAGCACAGTACTTTGCATAATAAATTTTATGTTCCTGTTGAGACAGTAAAAATGGTTTATTTATTTCAATAAGCCTTTTATATTTAATATCGACGATTCCATGAGTTGGATGAACATGCAAGCCTCTCTCAGTATCCAATCACCGACATTTAAACATCATTATGTAATTCTGTCCTAGATAACATAGCTCAATAATTTCATCCAGAATGCTATAAAAGTAAACTTCAGTTTCTCTATGATGCGATCCTCTCAAGAAAACAACACTTTTCATTGTTTTTTTGATTCCCCATATGCACGTGTATAAAATCGAAAACTATTCACCACATATGCATTATAAGATTTAACCATTTTGGATGGTGGGTTACTCAATATACACAGCCGCTTATCAATTTTATCACCATGTTGAGACACCTGAAAATTTTTAAAACAATTATTAATATGATAAATAATAAATGGAATTGATATTAAACCATCAATAATTTATGTTACTAGTTTTTGAAACCATTGAGAAAAAAAATCAGCATTCTTCAAGAGAAGCTTCTGTAATTTGTGGAAGTTGTTTCTTGATATGATTATCATATAACCTAAAAATAAAATAAGTTTACATACTGTAACATAAATTATAGAATAAGTGATAGAAGCACTCACAGTACAAATAATTTCATTTCTTCACAGTTGAGCAGAACATATGTATGAGCTCTGTGATGTTCATCATTTGAAAGCCATCATTCATGAACTCCACCGAAACCAAGATTTGGCTGATTAAAAACTGATAATTGATTGTCCATTTCGTCACTAACATTCCCCAAATTTCATCTGATGTGATTGTGTTTTGAGGGATATTGAGATTCAAAATAATGAGAGAAGAAAAAAGAAATTTCCTCTTGCAAATAAGCTTCAACAATTGAGCCTTCAACTGATGATTTGTTACGTACTTTTTTCTTCAATTTCTACATGCATCTCTCAAATGGGTACATCCATCTAAACTATATTGGACCTCCACATTTAGATTCATTTGGCAAATGTAATATCAGATGTTCCATTGAGTCAAAGAAAGCTGGCGGAAATATTTTTTCCAGTTTACATATAATTACAGCAACATCTTCTTCCAGTTTTCTTAGTGCATCGTAGTCTATTTTCACTGCACAAATGTCTCGAAAAAATATGATATGTATTTTATAGAATCCCAAATCATATAATTCAACAAACCTCTGAATCCAATCAGTATAATTCTTTCCATTATAACATGACAATCATGTCTTTTTAATCTGGTAATATACCTATTCTTAACACATCTTCCCAAATTGGAAGCATAGCCATCTAGAAGTATCAAATCTAAAATCCACTAAAAAAATAGTAAATGACTCTCTTTGGACAGTGTATAAGCTGCTTTTGGATTCATTAACCTCTATGATCTGACATTTTCAAATAGTTCAAGTTCTAGTCACCTGCAAATTTGGGCAAGATCTAATCGTGCCTTTATAGTATGTTTTGTCTTACCTGGTGTATCCAAAACTGTATGAAATAAATTATCAAAAAAGTTCTTCTTGATATGCATGACATCCAACTTGTGGTGGACTAACAAATCAGACCAATATGGAAGATCCCAAAAAATGCTTCATTTTATCCAATTATGTTCTTTCCCAAAGCCATGAATTTTTGTTGGTTTACTGTTGGCCCAAATGTGATGGGAGGTAATGAAAATACAATTGATTTTAACTATGTACCTGATATCATTTGTGGAGGTTCATCCCTTTCAATTGTACCTTTGCTGAAATGAGATTTTTTCCTCCGAAAAGGATGATCGGTTGGAAGAAATATGCAGTGACAGTCAAAATAGAAAGGTTTTTTTTCCATTGACAAGCATAGAGTCTTTTCTATCTTTCATACAGTATGGACATGATTTTGGACCATGTGTACTCTAGCTAGATAACATGCCATATGTCGGAAATTCAATAATCATCCACATCAATGCAACTTTTCGTCGATGAATCATCTTCTTTCAACTATCACCGCCTGAACACATTTTGAAAAATGTGGTCCTACGAATGTATATTCAAACTCATGCATACAAGATTGGATATGCATACGTAAAATCATACTTTTCATAATATTTTGAGTTGGTGAAAGTTGAAAGAAGAAGAGTCATCGAGCAAAAGGAGTGTCATCAATCCACTAGAAATTATGCCATGTTATTACATGTTATTACAATTTATTACAATTTATTTTCTTCCTAATTGTTACTAATTGTTACTAATTGTTACTAATTGTTACTATTTGTCACTAATTGCTACTAATTGTCACTAATTGTCACTAATTGTCACTATTTCTTCCTAATTGTTAATATTTCTTTCTATTTCTTGCTAATTGTTAATATTTCTTCCTATTTCTTCTTATTTCTTGTTATTTCTTGCCATTTCTTGTTATTTCTTTCTATTTCTTTCTATTTATTGCTATTTATTGCCATTTCTTGCTATTTATTCCTATTTATTGCTATTTATTTCTAATTATTCCAAATTATTTTTATTTATTCCTATTTATTCATATTTATTCATATTTATTCCAATTTATTCTAATTTATTCATATTTATTCCTACTTATTACTAATTATTACTAATTATTACTACTTATTACTACTTATTACTAATTATTACTACTTATTACTACTTATTACTACTTATTACTACTTATTACTACTTATTACTACTTATTACTAGTTTCCTAATTATTACTACTTATTACTACTTGTTACTACTTATTACTACTTATTACTACTTCTTACTACTTATTACTACTTATTACTACTTATTACTACTTATTACTACTTATTACCACTTATTACTAGTTATTACTAGTTATTACTACTTATTACTACTTATTACTAATTATTACTACTATACTACTTATTACTACTTATTACTAATTACTAATTACTAATTATTACTAATTATTACTAATTATTACTAATATTACTATTACTACTATTATTACTAATTATTACTATTTATTACTAATTAATTACTATAATTAATTACTATTAATTACTATTAATTACTATATCTATTACTATTATTACTAATTATTACTAATTATTACTAATTATTACTAATTATTACTAATTATTACTAATTATTACTAATTATTACTAATTATTACTAATTATTACTAATTATTACGAATTATTACTAATTATTACGAATTATTACTAATTATTACTAATTATTACTAATTATTACTAATTATTACTAATTATTACTAATTATTACTAATTATTACTAATTATTCCTAATTATTCCTAATTATTTCTAATTATTCCTAATTATTCCTAATTATTTTTAATTATTCCTATTTAGTCCTATTTATTCCTATTTATTCCTATTTATTCCTATTTATTCCTATTTATTCCTATTTATTCCTATTTATTCCTATTTATTCCTATTTATTCCTATCTATTCCTAATTATTCATATTTATTCCTAATTATTCCTAATTATTACTAATTATTACTAATTATTACTAATTATTACTAATTATTACATTTTTACTAATTATTACTCATTATTCTTATTTATTACTAATTATTCCTATTTATTCCTAATTATTCCTAATTATTCCCAATTATTCCTATTTATTCCTATCTGTTCCTATTTATTCCTATTTATTCCTATCTCTTCCTATTTATTCCTATTTATTCCTAATTATTCCTATTTATTCCTATTTATTACAAATTATTGCAAATTATTACTAATTATTACTAATTATTAATAATTATTATGAATTATTACTATTTATTACTAATTATTTCTATTTATTACTATTTATTTCTAATTATTACTATTTATTGTTATTTCATACTATTTCTTCCTATTTGTTACTATTTGTTCCTATTTGTTCCTATTTGTTCTTATTTGTTCCTATTTATTACTATTTGTTCCTATTTATTACTATGTGTTACAAATTATTACTATTTATTACTATTTATTTGTAATTATTACTAATTATTACTATTTATTACTATTTATTCCTATTTATTACTATTTATTCATATTTATTACTATTTATTCCTATTTATTACTTTTTATTCCTATTTATTCATATTTATTACTATTTATTCATATTTATTACTTTTTATTCCTATTTATTCATATTTATTACTATTTATTCCTATTTATTGCTAATTATTACTATTTATTTGCTAATTATTACAATTTATTACTATTTATTACTAATTATTACTATTTATTCCTATTTATTCCTATTTATTCCTATTTATTCCTAATTATTCCTAATTATTTTTATTTATTACTATTTATTACTAATTACTACTACTTATTACTAATTACTACTATTTATAACTAATTACTACTATTTATATCTAATTACTACTATTTATTACTAATTACTACTATTTATTACTAATTACTACTATTTATTACTAATTACTACTATTTAGTAATAATTGGTACTAATTATTACTAATTATTCCTATTTATTACTATTTATTCCTATTTATTCCTCTTTATTACTAATTATTACTAATTATTACTATTTATTCCTAATTATTACTATTTATTCCTAATTATTCCTAATTATTACTATTTATTCCTAATTATTAATATTTACTACTAATTATTACTATTTATTACTAAAATACAGATAACAAAACAATTTAAATCTAATTTAATTACAACTAATCAACAATAATTAAAATTAACATAAAAAAATTAAATAAATACTAAAATAAATAAAATATAAATACCTTTAAACTTGATCTTCGATTGATGTAAGCGCCTTTACAACTTCTCCGTAAAAAAAAATTAACTAAAGAAAATTTCACTCTAAAATTCGAGTTTAGAGAGAGAAAGGAAGTGAGAAATGAGAGGAAGAGAAAGAAAAACGGGGGGGGATATATATAGGTTATATTAGTTGCGACAAGACTTGTTGCGACGGTAAGCCCGTCGCAAAAGGTACTTTTTTGCGATGGGGCCCATCGCAAATTACTTTGCCCACATTAATTGCTGTCAGTGGTTAAAAGGGTATTTGCGACGGGGCCCGTCGCAAAAGGTGACCTGCCGACACACCTTTTGCGACGGGACAACTTCCCGTCGCAAAAGGTACTTTTTGCGACGGGGCCCATCGCAAATTACTTTGCCCGCATTAATTGCTGTCGGTGGTTAAAAGGGTATTTGCGACGGGGGCCGTCGCAAAAGGTGACCTGCCAACAGACCTTTTGCAACGGGACAACATCCCGTCGCAAAAACTCATTTACCGCCACCAGTATTTGCGACGAGACCCATTGCAAATACCCTCCGACCGACACACTATTTGGGACGGGGGGATCCCCCTGTCACAAATAACATTCCCACGCTTTGGCATGCACCCCACGCCAAAGCGCACATTACCTTTTGCGACGGGACCCCAAATCCCGTCGCAAATAACTAACCCCTAGGATGGACTATTTGCGATGGGAACTAATCCTGTCGCAAATACCCCGTCGCAAAAGACTGTTTTTACCGTAGTGACACACTAGATTTCCCAACATCAAGGTAACATTTCATTAACCAAGTGTTTTATCATAGAGGTTGGTTCTAGAGTGGGTTACATTCTTTGGTACATGCCATAGTCATTAAATGAAGAACCCCATGTCATGGAACTGAAAATCCATAACTACATGTCTTATATATTGGAGGGTTTTCACAAATCATCATCAAGGATAGTGCATAAGATAGGATCTTCACCCTAGGGGTATTTTTTGAATGGATAAGGGGTGTCCTTACTAGGTTCGTAAGAGTTGCGCGGGGTTTGAGAGAAAACTCAAAGATTTGGGACTATATAAGATAATATGGTTTTCACAATCATTTTTCCCACCATAATAAAAAGTTCATCCTGGATCTAATAAGTAGGTTAAGTCTCGATACCAACACATTCCTTATGATGAATTTAGAGGTTGGAATCAAACTCTAGGATGTGTATATGATCAACGATGCTCCATTTTTTGGGGAGATGTATGATGAATTCCTCCCTCCACCTCCACATGGTATGATACAGAACAAAATCTCCTATTACTAAAAAACTATTGGAGTTTTCAAGGGATGTTGTAAAGAATGACCTTCACACACATATTAACTTCCCCATTTCCACTTGGTCCAAGTGCTTTGTTAGATCTAATAGACAAGGACTCTAAAAAAGGAGTCCATGGATCTACCTAACCCATAATACTCATAGGGCCCCAGGCACTTATTGTCTAACATTAGAAAAGGGGAGGTATAATGAGTAGGGTTGGGAGTTGGTTCTTAGAGTCAAACCAAACCTCCATGTGGAAGATTTCCTTTTCCATTTTCATTAGCAGTTACCTTATCCCAGTGCATGAATCATATAATGGAGTGAGGATCAACACACTGATGATGGTGGTGGAACTAGAAATTGGTAAATAAATCAACCAAGGTGTACTGATATTATCTAAGTTGTACCAGCTCCTAGGTCATATCAGTGGGGTGAATGCCCCATTCAGAATTGTTGGTCCCTTTCAGATATTATGGGGTTGGATTGTAGCTCATCTGTGAGGTTATGAATTCATCAATCACATATCTATCCTAGGTGCTCGGTTTAGGCTATATACAAAGCATTATTGGGGTTAGGATGATCTTGTTGGATGAATATGACATATATTCCATGCTGAATTTTTATAAAAAGTTTTTCTTCAAACTATACAAGGCCTTGATTGGCATGATCATATAAAACATGACCGACACACATGAACAAAGATCATTTCTAATTGTATTAATAGAGGGTGTGATGATGCTTAGGATTGATGGGGATACTATTTTTTTAGGATTATGTTCCCTGAAAATGTTTTCGATAGTTTCTTTGAAGATAGAGGGCATTCCATGATCCTCCTTAGAGTTATTGTGTTTAGTGGTATCCAATGAATGCATTCCAATTTTGGATTATGCTCGCATGGGAGGATACAAACATTAAGGTCAATTTTCCACTAAAAGATTCTCCCATTGAATTATTAAACAATTATACTAAATCTTGGATCTGATCGTATCCCAACAGTATGCTGATATATTTAGTGGTCCAGGTCAAAGGATCACCACCATTTGAGGGAAAAGTTGGGTAGGAGCACCCAGTGGTGATGACACCATGAATTCCACTTAAAAATACCACTCCAAGAAATACTTTGTTCAGTAAAATGACAAGAAAGAAGTTGAGGCAAGTGGATCAATTCACCTCCAACAACAAAGAAGCTCCCCAACTAACCATTCCTGCTAACACTCAGTTTACAAGAGCATAAGAAGAGTGGGATGCTTGGAGAAGCATCTCTTCCATGAAGAAAATTTGGGATGCTCTATAGATAGAATCAATCCCCTTGATGGATCGTATCCAAATCACAACCCCTCTCAATTTCACTATTGGGGATCAACGTACTACAGTCTAAGAATATATCAGAGAATTTTAGGCTGTAGTTCACATCATTAATAGTCAAACCTTCACTACTGGAAATGGGGACTTTCCCAACGGTTCAGAACCGTTGGGAAAGGCCGTAGAACCATTGGTATAACATATACCAACGGTTCTGCAAACCGTGGGGAAGTAAGCCGTTGGGAAAACCTATCCCAATGATTTACAAAGAACCATTGGTATAGGTTAGTAAAATTAACCTATGCCAATGGTTTAACCAAACCGTTGGCATAAGTTTTACCAACGGTTTACACTAAACCGTTGGTAAAAGTGGTGAAAATAAACTCTTTCCCAACAGTTCTAAACTGTTGGGAATGGTTTTTTCCAACGGTTCTCTTTGAACCGTTGGAAAAAAAATCCATAGTAATATTTCCCAATGGTTTGTAAACCGTTGGTAAAGGCTTATTACAAGCCTATGCCAATGGTTTCAAACCGTTGGCATAAACTTGTTGTGCAAATTGCAGCACAGTAGCCTGCAATTTGCACAACAGACTCCAATTTTGCACACCAACCTCCAATTTTGCACACCAACCTCCATTCTACTCCTGTGCAATTACTATACCTAAAATAACAAACTAATACATACATATAGAGAATAAATTCATACATATTTAACATATAATTCATTCTTTAACTATACACATCCAGAATTAAATCAAAATTCATAACGTAATTATAAACATACATAATTGATTTAGAATTCAATTTAAAATTTAGATGACAATTATATGTGGAATCCAGAATTCAATTCATAATTGAATACATACACAATTTAATTATCAATTATCAATAAAATACATAAAAAATGAATAATTATCAACAGAATCCGAATACGTTTGTTCATATTTTCGTATACCGGTTGTTTTTACTAAAAATGGTGTCCATTTTAAACAAAATACATACACTTGGAGTAATACCGACCACATCGTGGATTGAATTGAGGCGGGGTTGACTCTTACACGTTATATATAACCCATGTATCGTTTTCCTAAAGTATCAACATATTCTGAAATCATTTGGTTGGTTTTCCGTATGCCAGTTATTGTTTTCACTTAAAATGTTGTTCATTTCAAAAAAAATGAGACACTTTGAGTGGTGCCGCCCACACCAGGCCTCGGATTGAGGTGTAGTTGACTTTTACACGTCACATATGACCCAAGGATCATTTTCCTAAAGTTTCAACAGAATCTGAATGCATTTGGTCGGTTTTCCATATGTCATTTATTGTTTTCACTTAAAATGGAGTCTATTTTAAACGAAAGAAAGACAATTTGAGTGGTTCTGGCCACACCATGCCTCGGATTGAGGTGGAGTTGACTCATACACATCACAAATGACCCATGGATCATTTTACTAAAGGTTCAATAGAATCCGAATGCGTTTTGTCGGTTTTCCATATGTCAGTTGTTGTTTTCGCTTAAAATGAAGTCCATTTTAAACTAAAGAGAGACACTTTGAGTGGTGCTGACCACACCGCACCTCGGATTGAGGTTGGGTTGACTCGTGCATGTCATATATTACCCATGGATCGTTGTTATAAAGTATCAACACAATCAGAATCCGTTTGGTTGGTTTTCCGTATATACTTAAAATGTTGTCCATTTTAAACAAAAGAGAGACACTTAGAGTGACCCCGGCCACACTGTGACTCGGATTGAGGTGAAGTTGACTCGTACACTTTACATATGACCCATGGATCGTTTTCCTAAAGTTTCAACATAATCCGAATGCATTTGGTCAGTTTACCGTATGTCAGTTGTTGTTTTCAATTAAAATGAAGTCCATTTTAAACTATAGAGAGACACTTAGAGTGGTGCTGGACACTTTGTACCTCAGATTGAGGCTAGGTTGACATGTACACATCACATATAACCCATGGATCGTTGTCCTAAAGTTTCAACTAAATCTGAATACGTTTAGTCGGTTTTCTTTATGTCAGTTGTTGTTTTCATTTAAAATGTTGTCTATTTCAAATAAACCTGATACACTTTCTATATGTATGTGTTAGTTGGTTTTAGTGTGTTATTTAAATTACCTCTCATTTTCAATACAATTATTGTACCTGAAATAAACTAACACATACATATACAATTATTGTACCTGCAATAACCAACTAACACATACCTATAGAGAACAAATTCATACACATTTAACATATAATGCATTCTGGAACTATACACACCCATAATTAAATTAGAATTCATAAACATACATAATTCATTTATAATTCAATTTAAAATTTAGATGACAATTATATGTGGAATCCGGAATTCAATTCAAAATTTGATCAGTTTTTTGTATACCATATATTTTTACCTGAAATGATGTCCATTTTAAACAAAATACATACACCTAGAGTGATACCGGACACACCGTGCCTCGGATTGAGGCGAGTTTAACTCGTACACGTCAAAAATGACCCATCAATCATTGTCCTAAAGTATCAACATATTCTAAAAGCATTTTATTGGTTTTCCGTATGTCAGTTGATGTTTTTCACTTAAAATGATGTCCTTTTGAAACAAAAGACAGAAAATTTGAGTGGTTCTGGCTACACCGCGTCTCAGATTGAGGCGGGGTTGATTTGTACACGTCACATATGACCCATGGATCATTCTCCTAAAGTTTCAATGGAAACCGAATGCGTTTGGTCGGTTTTCCGTATGTACTTAAAATGTTGTCCATTTTAAACAAAAGAGAGCCACTTAGAGTGATCCCAGCCACACCGTGCCTCAGATTAAGGCAGGGTTGACTCGTACATGTCACATATGACCCATGGATCATTGTCCTAAAGCATCAACACAATTCAAATGCATTTGTTCAGTTTTTCGTATGTCAGTTGTTGTTTTCACTTAAAATGATGTCCATTTTAAACAAAAGAGAGACACTATGAATGGTGTCGTCCACACCATGTCTCGGATTGAGGCGGGGTTGACTCTTACACATCACATATGACCCATGGATTGTTGTTCTAGAGTATCGACACAATCATAATCTGTTTGGTCGGTTTTCTGTATGCTAGTTGTTGTTTTCACTTAAAATGAAGTCAATTTTAAACAAAAGACAGACACTTTGAGTGGTGCCGGACACACCGCGTCTCATATTTAGGTGGGGTTGATTCTTACACATCACATATGACCCATGGATCGTTCTCCTAAAGTTTCAATGGAAACATAATGAGTTTGGTCAGTTTTATGTATGTACTTAAAATGTTGTCCATTTTAAACAAAAGAGAGACACTTAGACTGATCCCGGCCATGCCGCGACTCGGATTGAGCCCGAGTTGGCCCATACACGTCACATATGACTCATGGATTGTTGTGATAAATTATCAACAGATTCTGAATGTGTTTGGTCGGTTTTCCGTATGCCATTTTTTCTTTTCACTTATAATCATGTCCATTTTAAACAAAAGAGACACAGTTAGAGTGGTGTCGGCCACACCGCGCTCATATTTAAAAGAGGTTGACTAGTAAACATCTCAAATGATCCATGAATCATTGTACTAAAGTATCAACACAATCCGAATGCGTTTGGTCGGTTTTCTGTATGCCAGTTGATGTTTTTCACTTAAAATGGTGTCCTTTTGAAATAAAAGACAGACACTTTGAGTGGTGCCAACCACACCGCATCTCAGATTGAGGCGGGGTTGATTCGTACATGTCACATATGATCCATGGATCGTTCTCCTAAAGTTTCAACAGAAACCAAATGCGTTTGGTCGGTTTTCCATATGTACTTAAAATGTTGTCCATTTTAAACAAAAGAGATCCACTTAGAGTGATACCGGCCACACTGTGCCTCGAATTAAGGAGGGGTTGACTCGTACATGTCACATATGACCCATGGATTTTTTTTCTAAAGTATCGACACAATTTTAATGCGTTTGGTCGGTTTTCCGTATGCCAGTTGATGTTTTTCACTTAAAATGATGTCCTTTTGAAACAAAAGACAGACACTTTGAGTGGTGTCATCCATACTGCATCTCTGATTGAGGTGGGGTTGACTCTTACACGTCACATATGACCCATGGATCGTTGTGCTAAAGTATCGACACAATCCGAATGCGTTTGGTCAGTTTTCTATTTGCCAGTTGATGTTTTTCACTAAAAATGATGTCATTTTTGAAACAAAAGACATACACTTTGAGTGGTTCTGGCCACACTGCATCTCTAATTGAGGCGGGGTTTATTCATACACGTCACATATGACCTATGGATCGTTGTGCTAAATTATCAATACAATCAGAATCCGTTTGGTCAGTTTTCCATATGTACTTAAAATGTTGTCCATTTTAAACAAACGAGAGACACTTAGAGTGATCTCGGCCACACTGTGCCTCAGATTAAGGCGGGATTGACTCTTACACATTACATATGGCCCATGGATCATTGTGATAAATTATCAACAGAATCTGAATGCGTTTGGTCGGTTTTTCGTATGTAAGTTGTTCTTTTCACTTATAATCCTGTCCATTTTAAACAAAAGAGAGACACTGTGAATGGTGTCGGCCACACCGCGCCTCGGATTGAGGTGAGGTTGATTCGTACACATCACATATGACCCATGGATCATTTTTCTAAAGTATCGACACAATCCGAATGCGTTTGGTCGGTTTTCCATATGCCAGTTGATGTTTTTCACTTAAAATGATGTCATTTTGAAACAAAAGACAGACACTTTGAGTGGTTTCGGCCACACCGCGTCTCCGATTGAGGCGAGGTTGATTCATACACGTCACATATGACCCATGGATCGTTTTACTAAAGTATCAACACAATCAGAATCCGTTTGGTCAGTTTTCCGTATGTACTTAAAATGTTGTCGATTTTAAACAAACGAGAGACACTTAGAGTGATCCCGGCCACACCGTGCCTCAGATTAAGGCGGGGTTGACTCGTACACATCACATATGACCCATGGATCGTTTTGATAAATTATAAACAGAATCCAAATGAATTTGGTCGGTTTTTCGTATGTCAGTTGTTCTTTTCACTTATAATCCTGTCCATTTTAAACAAAAGAGAGACATTGTGAATGGTGTCGGCCACACCGCACCTCAGATTGAGGCGGGGTTGACTCGTACATGTCATATATGACCCATGAATCTTTTTTATAAATTATCGACACAATCCGAATGCGTTTGGTCAGTTTTCTATATGCCAGTTGATGTTTTTCACTTAAAATGATGTCTTTTTGAAACAAAAGACAGACACTTTGAGTGGTGCCGGCCACACCGCGTCTCCGATTGATGTGGGGTTGATTCATACACGTCACATATGACCCATGGAGCGTTCTCCTAATATATCAATGGAAACCGAATGCGTTTGGTTGGTTTTCCATATGTACTTAAAATGTTGTCCATTTTAAACAAAGGGGAGACACTTAGACTGATCTCGGCCACACCGTGCCTCGGATTGAGCCCAGGTTGGCTCGTACACATCACATATGACCCATGGATCGTTGTGATAAATTATCAATAGAATCCGAATGCGTTTGGTTGGTTTTCCGTATGCCAGTTGTTCTTTTCACTTATAATCCTGTCCATTTTAAACAAAAGAGACACATTTAGAGTGGTATGTTAGTTGTTTATTCACATTATTCAAATACACTATTTGAATATGGATCTTTAAATTAATTTATTTATGAAAAATTTACATTTAAAAGGAGAATATCAGAAAATTAATAGAAGATAAAACTTTTACTAAAAATCCTTGTGGAAATATTAAGGTACACATGATTTATGAGAATCCTCATGTGTCTATTAGTGGAATGGTATTTACTTAAAATCTTGTGTACATTCATATAGAATATTTTTATATCATTCATAGTATGGAATAGATTTAGTTTATCATGCTATGAAACATTTCAGAGCTAACAATGTCATGCTCAATGAATACATCCCTTTTATAACATACCAAGAATCTATGATATTGATTAGACGTGTAAATGTGATTTACATTGATTATAATTATGAAAATAAATAAAATATATATTATAGATTTTCTTGTAGTAAATGAAATCAAGGAGGGTGGGGGGGCTGTCCGGGGGGTTGTCCGGTGGGTGTCTGGGGGGTGTCCGGGGGGTTGTCCGGGGACCAAGGAGGGTGGGGGGGGCTGTGTGGGGGGCTGTCCGGGGGGTGTTTGGGGGGTTTTCCGGGGTCCAAGGAGGAGGGTGGGGGGGGGGGCTGTCCAGGGGGATGTCTGGGGGGATGTCCGGGGGCTGTCTGGGGTCCAGGGAGGAGGGTGGGGGGGCTGTCCGGGGGGCTGTCCAGGGGGCTGTTCAGGGGGTTGTCCGGGGGCTGTCCGGGGGGCTGTTTGGGGACCAAGGAGGATGGTGGGGGGGGCTGTCTGGGGGGTTGTCCGGAGGGATTTTAGTGGTCCAATGAGGATGTTGGTGGGTTGTCCAGGGTCCAGGAAGTAGGGGGTTTCCAAAACACACAACCACTAAAAGACAACAACATCCATAAAAACAGAAAATATATAAAAACAACTCAACTCCAATACTAACTACGAGTCTAGATAAAACCAACAACTAAAATAGATTAAATATAAAATCTCAGTAATATTAGTCAAAAATGTAATGGATCAATTTTTCCCACATCACCATCACCATCATCACCATCATCATCACCCTCGTCCTCGTCCCCATCATCGTCCTCACCCTCCTCAGCACCCTCCTCCTCGCCCTCTCCCTCCTCCTCGCCCTCGCCACCCGCCTCGCCCTCCTCCTCTCCCTCCTCTTCCACATCAGAATCCTCGTCATCATCATCGTCAAGATGGACATCATCCTGACCACCACTAGAACTGCCACCTGGTGCACTATATATAGAACGTATCGACGACATATATTCATCAAAAGTTGGGTTGGCCTCTGCTGGAAGTGTTGGACGTAGAACTTCAATAAATTTCATAAACGCACTGTTTGCCCTAGCAGACTGTTCTTCCATCTCTATGGTCCTTTTCTCAGTCTGTTCTTCCTGTGCCCTAACTTGCTGCAGCTCAGTGGCACTACAGCTCATACCTGAGGAGGGCCAATACCTCATCGGGGCTATCCTAGGTCGGCAGCATACTCTGCCAGGATGCTCCTCTCCCAACACCTGATGTCAGTGATATGTTGGCCCAAAATTGTCTGGTTCTTGGGAATCGAGGGCCTATAAAGTATCCTGTTACAAATATAAATATATCATTAAGTTACAAAATAGATATTAAAATATAAATTCAACCAATTAAAACTTACAATCTGCTGCTGAGTCGCTTCGTTGACGGCACTTCCATCCTTTTTCCGTCTACTCAAGAAAACAGTTTTGATCAAGGCACGCGTCCTTAAATATTTTGTATTTGCCTCTACAATGACATTGAAAACTAAAGTTATATGAAAACTTTAGCAAACTATTAAATAATTTAGGAAACAAAAAAGAAAGTGTAAGTCGTCAAGAAAACTTATGAACAATTGTCATACCTGCTTCCGCTCATGATCAGGCATCGTAGTGCGTCCCAGTGTGTGGAGGTATTTTTTTGTATCAATGTTCTTTTTACTTTTTCCAGATGATTCCTAAATAAAATTCGAAAATGGAACAGATAGTATTAATGAAAAACATGAAAGTTATTATTTAAATACCTCAAATGTAATTAATACCTTAAACTGGGTACTCGTCCAATGAGTAATCATCTGACGATACTGCTCTATAGGACAATCATCCACCACTGGTACCGCCTCTAACTCAGTGCCAACTCTAGCAACCCATCCAATATACAACTCATTCTTGTAGGCTATCCAAATCTCGCCTAAATCCTTTAGATGTTCCGGTCGTGCACCCTCACCATTGGGAAAATTAAATCGAAGCTGACATCAAAATATTAATTCATATAAATACAAAAATAATTCATGGCATTAAATAGAACATATGTTTTTACCCATATCTCTGTCCAAGCTCTATCCTTGACCTCATGTGGCAAATGTCTCCATGATAGCGGGCTAACGGGAATGATGTCGGAGTATTTGGAAAGCGTCGCCAAAAAACTCCGACATTGCTGCCCTGTTTTCTCAACCATTTAGTTGTCTTCATTATAATTCACCATAACCTGTGTGTGGTGGTTCCACACCAAACGCATGTGTGTACACCCCCTCCCACGCCTCCTGTCAGTAGATGTATCTGTCATGAAAGAAAAACAAATATTTTATCAAAACATGTTATAATGAAAATAAATATTGCTATAAAAATTTGTTAGGGTTCTATAAATATACCTGTGCCGGTCTGATCGCTGAGCACCACTGGATCCACAGAAACTGATGGAACACCATGTGGTGGAACAGGAGTCAAAGACGATGGAATATAGAAGCTCGGAGAGATGGAAGTAGAAGGAAAAGAAGATGGGATAGCTGTCTGACCGAATTCTGACTGTGGAGTGGGAATCATCATGTGATGTGAAAATGATGGGCCAGAAGATGCAGAAGGTAGTGAAAACATGGGAGGCCTAAATATCCCGTGTGTTCCTAATGACACATCGGGATCAGAATGTGGGAAGGATTACATGTCAGTGGGAGGGGCAGGGTCTAGTCAGGTACGCGCAACTGCTCGTTTACCTCTGGTACGAACCCTCCTCGTACCACCAGCCTGAGTACTAGGGCCAGTACTAGGCTCCTCATCGAATAACTGTTGACGTATAGGTGGATCCTACAAAAATGTTTACAAAAAAATTAATCACATGAAATTATATATTCTTTAAATATATCAATTTGAAATAAAGTACTCACTACAGGCACTAATGATGGAATTCCCAACTCCGTCATTCGATGATTGTTCTCCATCATTTTTTTCCTTCGTCTCTCTTCAATTGGCTTCATTTCATGCTTTTGAAAACAAATATATAATTAATTAGAAAAAGGAAACTAATGTGTAACCCAAAAAACTAAATATATGAGGGAATAAGGGGATTCATTGGTAATTTAGCTATCAATTGTTTTAGAAGAGCTTGAATGGATTTAATAAATCATACAAGTTGTGATGTTCACCAAGTTAGAAATATTGTTTGACTAGGTTTGAATACAGTTAAATTCCAAATTATAAAATTCAATTCAAATAAAACTGCAACCAATAAACATTAAAAATTCACATAACGGTCAAGTCAGCTAAAACATATTTTTGATCAATACTAAATCAATTTGAATATTACCAACCTTAACAACCCAACTCGAGGTAAACCAAAATAATTGAGAACATGGATGAATGAATCTATATATTTTCAACCACAACTTCAGGTTCACAATCAACTCTGACAATTGAGCTATTGGAGTCATCAAAAGAAATAAATGGATTGGTTTCAATGGCACTAGGGACAGTGTCAATTCCATCATCACCATCATCAAAAATATTTCTTGGAATTACTTCAACTATGACATCAAATTCAGGTCGAAGTTGGTCTTTGACATAAAAAACTTGTTTAGCCATTGATGCCAACAAATATGGTTCTTCGGTAGCAAGAGTGTGAGTCATATTAATTACTCGAAATACACAATCATCAATAAATGTTCCATGTCTCATCATCAAATCAAACCAATGGCATTTCATCATTGTGACTCGTCTATGAGAGTAATAATCCAATATTATTATTTTCTCAACAACTCCATAATAAACCATATTTTTAAATCGCAGTCTACTATCTGATGCAATGCATAACAATCTGTTGTGGCAGTAACCATAACACCATCATGTTGTGTTCTCATGTTCTTTGCTCATTCAGTGATAATAAATTTGTACCCATTGATAACAATTGATTTACAGTCACGAACCACGGTATTAGGACCAAAATCCAAAGCTCTTATTTCCACAGAGATAGAGTTAGCAGAAAAACTCAATACCTGCAATATAAATGACTATTAAACTTAATTAAATATTGATATAATTATTTTAAACATTAATATTTTTACCTTCAATTTTAACCAAGTAGAAAACTCTTTTCTATGAAAAGTCTCTCTCCTTCTCAAAGATAAAGAACTATGCTACCTATTTATCATTGTTTTATGTTCCCTGTAGATAAAAAATATGAATAGTTTAATAGATATATATGTAAGATATACATAATCAATTTAGTTACCTGATATAGTCATCGAACAAATCACAGTTGAACAAAACTGTGCGATGTGCCATCTCCCTCTCTTCATGGCTTAATGTATTCAATGTATATGATCCAGGAATTCCTCCTGTTTGAGGAAGTGATGGAAAACTGGGTTCAATTTTCTCATACTGTTCTTATTAATTTCTCATTGGTCTGTTCAATCTTGTAGTAAGATCTGAAAAATATATCGAGCAGAAATCCATACATTCTTGAGCCAAGTAACCGTTCACGATAGAACCTTCGGGATGATTTCTGTTTCGGACATAAGACTTTAATGTGAACATATTTATTTCAGTTGGATACATCCAATGAAAAGAAATAGGTCCTCCAAGAAGTATTTTAGTGGGAATATGGACAGTCAGATGTAGCATGCATGTGAAAAATGATGGAGGAAATATTTTCTCCAACTCACACAAAATTAATGGGGCATCTGTCAACATTTTTTGCAAGAAAGACTTGGACAACTTCTTAGCACAAAGATCTCTAAACAAATGGCACAACTGAATAACAACCACCCTTACATTATTGGACAAAAGATGACGGATTGTTATTGGAAGCAACTCATGCAGTAGAACGTGATAATCATGAGTCTTCAAAGATTTTAGCTTCAACTCTCTTCTGTTGACCCGTTTAGATATGATTCTTAAATAGCCATCAGGAACTCTAATAGTCTCTAATACTTCTAGAAATTGTTTTTTTTTCGTAGTTTTCATCACATAAGAAGCACATGGAAGTTTCCATTTATTTTCACTGATACGCATAGGATGTAATTCTGGTCTGATGCCCCAATCCACCAAGTCACACCGAGATCGTAAATCATATTTCGTCTTCCTCTTAACATTTAGAAGAACTGAAAGCAACATTTCGCATATATTCTTTTCAATATGTATTATGTCTAAGCAATGACGTAACAAATTGGTTGACCAATAAGGAAAATAAAAAAAAATACTCCTATTCCTCCAATTATAACAGGTTTCAGTGGAAACATTCTTTCCCTTTCTAGATTTCATTTGACCCTTCCCGAACGAAAAACTGAAATCTTTCAATTCATTAAGCACATCAGTTCCATACATTCGCTAAGGTGGATCATCGGTCTCTATGGTATTATCAAATCTTCGACGATTCATTATATATGGATGATCCTTTGGCAAGAATCGTCGATGTCCTATAAAACTGAAACTACAACGATGTTTCAGTCTTCTGAATTGTGCATTCTTCATACAAACTGGACATGACAGTTTTCCCTTCGTGCTCCATCCAGACATCATTGCATAAGCCGGAAAATCATCGATCGTCCACATAAGCGCAGCACGCATCTGAAATATGTCTTTCGAACATGCATCGTATGTGCGCACACCCACATCCCAAATAAGTTTCAACTCTTTTATTAAAGGTTACATGTATACATCAATATCAATGCTGGGATCAGAAGGACCAGATATGAGTATACTCATGAAAGTGAAAGGTTTTTTCATACACAACCATGGGGGAAGATTATAAATGTGTATAAAAACTGGATATGTGTTGTGCGAAGTAAGCATCTGCCCAAACGGATTAAAACCGTCGCATGAAAGACCCAACCTCACATTACGCACGTCAGCTGCAAAATCAGGATGTCGAGCATCAAATCTCTGTCATGCAAATCCATCTGCAGGATGAACCAACTCATCATTAGTCTTCTTTCTCTCGGTATCATACCATCTCATTTTTATTGATATGTCATCAGACATAAAAATATTCTGGAGTCTGGGGATCAATGGAAAGTGCCACATTACTTTCTGTGGAACGTCGGATGGTGTTCCATCAGATTTTGACTTCCAGTGGGATGTGCCACATTTTATACAATAATTTCGTTCAGCGGTTTCCTCCCAGAATAAACTGCAATCTTTCAGGCAAGCATGAATTTTGTTTCTTGAAAATCCAAGTTCCTCAACTAACTTCCATGACATATAGTGGTTTGAGGGAATATCTTCATCATCTGGAAGTAAATCCTTCAAGAGGGTAAGAATGTAATCGATTGCTGTATTAGAAATCCCATACATAGTTTTACCATGAGACAATCAGATTAAAAATTCCAGCTTTTTCATTTTATCGCATTGTTGATATACTGGAGTTGTGGAAGCATCATTCAATTTTTTCACCCTATCAATATCATCATTTTCACTAGAATCATCAGTTGTCCTCATATCGAAGTCTTCTTGAGTCAAAATCCTTTCTTTTTCATGATGACGAATAAACGGAAACCGATCATCTAACAAATTCTCCATTCTAGTCCTTTCATTTTGATCATCACCAATTTCAGATATCATTTTCTCCCCATTGTGATACCACACAAAGTAGTTTTCTTGAAAACCATTTTTGGTTATGTGGTAGCTAACTTCTTCACGGTTCAACCAAGGTCTACCAACACAATTGGAACATGGGAAGTGTATGCGACCACTATCTGAAGCATTGTGAAATGAAAAATCTATAAAGCTCTCCAAATTGTTTTGAAAATCACTTGAGATCCGATCAGTTTCATACATCCAAGTTCTGTCCATTCTGTAAAAATAATTTATATAAGTCATTTTGTCATAAACAATTCAATAGGATTGAACTATAATAGAAAATACATTTAAGTAAACGATAAAGGAAGAATTTTCTAGTCGATGTAGTGAACTATTAAAATAATGTAAAGAACAAGTACTCATAAATTAAATTAAAATTTATTTATATTCATTTTCCTTAGGTCTATAAGAGGCACATGCCTTAGGCCCCATCATGTGTTATAGGCATCCCAAATCATTCACTCATGTTCAATAACTCATTATTGGCACCTCTATGGTCATACCTTTCATTACCCAATTACTTCCCCAAGTCAAGCGCACCCCATGGGTGAATAAATTTTAGGCTTCTACACTAATAGGTTGTTCATGGCTTGTAAAAAGATTTAATTTCATTAAGTATAGACAAAAGCATTTATTTTTAAATTTGAGATTAATAATAAAGTATGTCAATGATAACAATATTACTGAATTAAACTTGTGACTTATCTAACATTTTTATGGATGTCTACACATGCCAGAATGGGTAGTGAAAAGCACCCCGCCCTCATAAAATGATTATTGGACAAGAAGGACACATAATATACATCGTACAATGAGAACCATATTTAATTGACCCTAAAGTTATATTAGTACAATCATCTTGGGGTAAATGTAATATATGATCCTGGTTAACTGATGAATTCAAAAGCTCGTATTTCATATGTTGGACACTATCTAAGGTAAGAAATCATGTGAGGATGGGTTTACATCATTCAATTTCTTACATGATAGTGATAATGAAGGCTTTAATTAATGACTTGAGTTCACTGATTAAATGAGGGTAGAGGTTGCATACGCTGTGTAAACAAAATGATTAAATAAGGGTAGAGGTTGCATACACTGTGCATGGTGGGGGAGTCTCAGCCGATTTAGAAACTAAAATAAATTCCCATCATAGGTAACAATAAGAAACATCACCATCAAAAGAAACTCTAAATAAAAAAGGACTAAAAACATCAAACATTTCAAGAATTCACTACTATGCAAGGTTTATCCACATGTTTAGCAGTAATTATATGTATTAATCATGAACCACCTCTACAGCTCCCAGTTTTCACCAATAAACATATGGTAAATATCTCAAAATATCTTTAAAACAACTCATTAATAGGATCAAAACGTAAATATAATCTTGAACCAACCATGGAATCTCTTTCACAACACATTCTCACACACCAGTTATCTCATGTGTTACTAAATACCAAACATAGTAACATAGTGTACTATAACAAATTACATTACACAAGACTTATTAAAAAAATTTCATTTTAATAAAACACTTTCCTCAAGGAATTTTAAGGAAAACATTCATAAAAACTTTGCTAAAAATTATTAAACACATATAAATAAATTTCCAAGTAACAATTAATTACAAGATGGAAAAAAAGCATAAAAACACATAATTATAAAATCTATAATCCAATGGCAATGAATTTGAGATTCTTATTCTTCGATGGAGGGTTAAGGATTTAATTAATTAAATGGATTGGAATGGATAAAGTCTAGATTAAATCAAAACACAAAAAAATGATATACACATAAAAATCAAAACTTAAAACTAAAATATGAGATGAATAACAATAAAAACAAGGTAGAACTTAAATATTTTATGTGTATGAAGAATAAAACACCAGATTTGAGACGATTTGGATGTAGTTTGACAGGTTCGGATGGGGGAAGTCGCGAGATCAGTGGAGCCGTGGATAGGATTAGGGTTCTGTCGCGAATGGGGGAGAGAGCGGCCAATTGTGTATTTGGGGAAAAGATTTCCCAACGGTTTTAGTAAACCGTTGGGAAAGGGATTCTTTACCAACGGTTTGTTTAAACCGTTGGTAAATAAGAATTGGGAAAACATGAGTCTTCAGTAGTGCTTCTATTCACATTGAGTATTTAGGATGATGGGTTTCAAACCAGTTAGTGACAATAACGATTATGGTTAAGGTTGTAACGTCCCAGATCTGGGCGCCACAAAATGGGTGCCCTGAACCCGGTTGGTCACATGACCTCAAGCACATTTTCCCAAATGCCAGAGGCTGCCGACTAGCAGTGAGGGCCTAGGACTGATAGTGGGGAAACTATGCCCTCATTTGTCAAAGTGTAGCGTAGAAAAAAACAAATATAAACATACAAAAGTTGAAGCAGTAAACAATATAGACCTGAAATGGACAATGCAACTAAAGTAAAAGATAATAATAATACCAAGCATATGCCTTAGCTTGGCAAGTACAGCCTAAGAAATCACCACCGTGAATATTCAAAGTAAACATTGTCCTCAGACATGCAAATCCTTACCCTCAGGCAAGTAGAAACGAAACCCTCAGGTGACTACCCTCGGGCATAATGAATATTGCCCTCAGGTATTCGAGATATCACCCTCAGGTACGGAAGCTACTGCCCACAGGCATAAAAAACTTTGCCCTCAGGTTAAACAAGACTTTTCCCTCAGGCTAAACAAAACATTTCCCTCTGGCTAAAAAAACACCGCCCTTAGGCTTTCCATGGGAAAAGCAAGTAACTGGACTGAGTCCAATTCATAAGAAAGAAATTTATATATGTTTCCTCTCAAGAAAAACTCAAAACATGCTATAATCACAGCATACCCATGGGTATCCTGGACAAACGGCTAAATAAAGTAAATGCACCCTCGGGGTGGACCTAGATCAAAGAAACGATCTCAAACTACAGTTTATACTTATTCATTATATTACCTATGAAATTATAGGTATCTCAACAGTCAAAGTTTCAGCCATAAGACACCCCGAACATGGACGCGTGGCACCACAGTACACAAAATCAACTCGATAGTTGGAATTAAACACAAGACCACCTACCTCGATCTCCTCTGATCGATATATGTGAAAGGTGCCTCCCAAAACAACCAAGAATGGTGTAGATTTTAGATAAACAATTACCCATTCAAACCTAAATAACTTCTCTTATGGAAAGAATTGTAAGGAAAGATTCAAGATGAGGGAAGACCTTACTCGCGCGGTTCAAAAGAAATCGACGATGGAAGAATCAGGGTCTCAGTGAGAGATCGAGAGCTCCTCCAAGTCTCAACATCCTCTCCTGCTGCTCCTGGTGATTCCTCTTCCTCCTCTGTCGAATGAGGAGGATACTGCTTATTTTTAACGAAAAAACATAACTGCATGGCGTGTACTTCTCAAGTACACGACGTGTACTATCCATTTTAACTTTTTCTCTAGCAGCTACTTTCCACCACCTCACTGTTCATCTGCTGACTTGATTACACGACGTGTATTACTAAGTACACGGCGTGTACTATCATTCCTCTGGTAGGTACTTTCACCACCTTACTGTTCACCTGCCGACTGATTACATGGCGTGTATTACTATGTACACGGCGTGTAGTTAGTTTTTTACACCCTTAATCACCGACAAGACTACACACCCTGTATTATCATCCCACACATCCAAAGTACACGGCGTGTACCCATAAATTTTGGATTTTCTCCCATTTCCCTTGTTTTCTCAAAAACACTTAAGGAAAAGGGAAAAGAAGAAACTTGTATCTCAAGAATAAGAACCGGGTTCTTACAAAGGTAATAATGGTGATGATGATGAATTCATGTAGGCACAAGACACTACAAATGAAGTGGATACTGACTGGAACTCTTCTTCGGAGAAGGTAATCATCAACACTATTTAAATTTTCATATCATCATTAATATTGTCACTAATATTATCTTTTATTCTTTTTTAGGAGTTTGGAGAATTTTATTCACCTATCAGGTCTCAAGAATACTCACCAGTGGGAACATTGATTGGGCCAAAGGTTGTCTTGAGTGGCAGAGTTAAAGAGGAACCATCACCTGCTTGTATGGTGTAACTGGAGGTTATAGTCTCTAACCCATTGGGGGTATTTATAGTGCCTCTAAAAATGGTTTCCCATAATGATTCCTCTTTGGAGGATCTCAACCAGAGGTAACAAGAGAGATCATTGGAATTTCATCTCTGCTCAGGGTTGACAGGTAAATCCTGGGCCTATACATTCATTTTTATAGTCTCTATGAAATCTCATGTTATCATTTAAATTTTCTTAGATATCAGGATATGACCCTTGGGTTTAGGAACAATGACTCCTTAGGAGCACACAATCCCCACCCTTTAAGAGGGGACTTCAATCAAGGCTGTGATTTGTGGCATCTAAAAAGGATCAGAATTGGGCCTTGTTCTGAATGTGCCGGCTAATTTTTCAACCCAATCATGCTTAGCGTACAACCTCATGATGGATATTGAATACTTTTTTTAAACATTTGGAGTTGGTTTTCACTACCTTTAGTTCATCTTTGGAGGAAGGTATGTCAAAATCAATACCCTGTACACATGGCATGCTAATCGATACCCATTTTATTATATGTGCAGTCACTTTTAATATTGATGAAGGCACACCAGAGAAAGGAGTGGGCCTCTGTTCTATGACTCCACCAGAGGGCACAATTCCTTTAGAGACAAAGGTTCCCACTAAAGACCATGTTAAGATTTTTTGATTTAAAATTTAAATAATGAGGAGAGATAAAATTATTAATATAGGGATTTTCGCAACATTAATGGAGGATTTTATCCCAACATTAATGAAGAGTTATTCCCAATATTAATTGATGGAATAATGAATGTTGACCGCATTAATTGGAGATATGGGTTGGGTGTCTATATAAGAGGATGCAGTAGCATGTTTTAGAGGGGTGTGTCGGCAAAGATGTAACTGTAAAGAGAGAACGAAGAAGGGGTTGTTGCATTTGCGGTAACTGGTGCGAAGTGAAGATGGTGAGAATGAAGAAGAGGTGATGACAATGATGATGATGGCGTGTCAACGACGGAAAATGAAAGCGTGTGCACGAAGATGCTGACGTGCGATGATGCAAATAGAATTTTTGACAACAACGTGCAAAGAGATTCATGATGGTGCCATGTATCGAAAGTCCTCTTGGTTGCGGAGATCAAACAACGTGACTCGGTTATGATGATTAGCGGTACAATAAAAATGGTACATTCATGGGTGTCGGTGTGTCGAGAGAGAAATCCTTCAGGTGTGTTATAAAAGGCCTTCAGGTGTGTTGTTAAAAATCCTTTGGGTGCTGTGTAAAATTTCTTCGAGTGATAAAATGTCTTCGAGTGATAAAAGGACTTCGAGTGAATATTCTCTTGTGTGTTTTCTGCAATGGCTTCCGCTGCGGCACCGAGCTCCACCCCAACAATGGTATTAAAGGGATTGGTTGAAGCGCCCGATTGCAGAACATGGTATGAGGCATCTGGTGGAGCAACTTTGGTGGAAGACTATTGAAGTTCCTCGGGTTAGGTGGTCTATCAGGCATCCAGAAGAATGTCATCAGAAAATGACAGCGGTATTAGTGGTGTTGTTGGAATATCGAAAGTCTTCTTGGTTGTAGGTATCATGCGACATGTTCCGTTCATTGGGTGACATTTGGAGCTTGGTGGAGCCAACGACCACAAAGGCCCTAATAGTGGAGATGACTATGGAGTATTTGAATTTTAAATCAAGGTGGAGATTGTTGGGTTTTTTTGATTTAAAATTTAAATAATGAGGAGAGAGAAAATTATTAATGAAGGTATTTCCTCAACATTAATGGAGAATTTTATCTCAAAATTAATGAAGATTTATTCCCAATATAAATTGATGGAATAATGAATGTTGACCACATTAATTGGAGATATGAGTTGAGTTTCTATATAAGAGGATGCATTAGCATGTTTTGGAGGGGTGTGTCATCAAAGATGTAGCCGCAAAGAGAGAATGAGGAAGGGGTTGCCACGTTTGCGGTAACTGGTGTGAAGTGAAGATGGTGAGAATGAAGCAGAGGTGACGACGACGACGATAATGGTGTGTCAATGATGGTGAATGAAAATGTGTGCGCGAAGATGATGGCGTGCGACGATGCAGAGAGAATTTTCGATGACGGCATGCAAAGAGATTCATAATGGTGCCATGTATCGAAAGTCCTCTTGGTTGCGGAGATTAAGCGGCGTGTCCCGGTTGTGATGATCAGCGGTACAACAAAAATGGTACGTTCATGGGTGATGGTGTGTCGAGAGAGAAATCTTTCGGGTGCATTGTAAAATACCTTCAGGTGTGTTGTTAAAAATCCTTTGGGTGCTGTGTAAAATTCCTTTGAGTGATAAAATGTCTTCGTGTGATAAAAAGTCTTCGGGTGAATCTTTTCTTGTGTGTTTTCTGTAATGGCTTCCGCTGCAGCGCCGAGCTCCGCCCCAACAAATCCTTCATAGGGACCACCACAAAGAGACCTTCAACTGGTGTCGGTTGATAGAGCAACCATAATGAATGAAGAGGCTCCTACCATAATGAATGAAGAGACGATGAAAGTAGTGGAAGATTCCCTTGTTGCATCGCTTGATGGGATGACAACAGTTGAATATGTTAACACCCTACAGGATGAAGGTGAACATTTTCTTTCCATTATTTCTCAACTTCGTTGTTGTTTTGTGTGCTAGTTCATGGGATGTGTTATCTGTTTTAGTTCTTTGGGGTCATGATGGGTGTGACCTATGTGGCTATGGGGCACTATGGTTTGGCGACATGATGCGGGGTGTCGTTGACCACTACTAATGGTGGGGTGATAAAGGTTTGTTGGGTTGTGGTCATAAGAGGTTGGTGATGTCACTGATAACGGGGTTGATGCCCTTGGGGTCGTGTGCACAAGGAGAAGGGACCAGGAGGTGGTGTTGAGCACTAGAAGATTGGTGGAATCATTCGTAAAGGAGTGTCTTAGGGTGATGGTGCTGACCATTGAATCATAGGAGAGATACAATGTAGGCATCCATGGGAATTGAGGGCAGATTATGATCACCGGTCGGGAGGAGAATGCTCACCATGTGTATAATTATTTGGGCTGATGAGCCTGAAAGTGTGGAGGGTGGTTATGAAACATGGTATAATGATGCTTCATTCACTCAAATTTCATGAGGATGACGATGTCATGTTGCATGATTATAAGATGAGGGGTGATGCATCTTTCTCCCTCGGGGTGTGTATAGACCGTGAATACATCATCCAACTCCAGCACTGGTTGGAGCAGGTCGAGTGATTACTTGCGGGTCAATGAGCATGGAGTAGAGTGGGTTGTGTCAGTGCATTGGTTTACATATATTTTACTTTATATACACTTATATATGTATGGATGTTATCTAGGAACATTGTTGGTGGTGTCCTACTAAGTTCATACTCGCACCCTGCACGGGCTCTTTGGAATACGTGCATACTTTATCTATCATGACGCAGAAAAATAAAGGGCTCAATGTCTGGGGCTTAGTAGCTAGCGGTGCACTGGGTGCATGAGCAGAGCATTTACGGATTTTAGAGATGAACCGCATAAACAGCTGGTGCCATTTTTGAGCATTCTTATGTACTTTTCGAGCAACTCTATTCATGATCGGCCTTTAGACAATCCAATTTACTTTTGTATGGCTCACGTGGCTATTTGGGTATTCATTTTTTATACCAAGTGACATATTTATGGGTGCACCCATGATAAATTCATGTATTCTATAAAATTCTAGTTTTAATTTTAGTGTAAATAATTTTTTATTTTATTTTACAAATCAGTAAAAAATGATATTTTATTTTAGTTTAATAATAGCAGAATTAATTGAAAATGGCTTAAATTAATTGTTTTGATTGATTTATTCAATTTTAGAAATAATTTAGAATAAAAGACCACATTGATTTTTGATTTTTGATTTTTGATGAATTTCATGTGAAAAGATGATATGGATGATTAACTGTAGAGTTTCATGAGCTGCGGATGATTAAAAGGCCATCTTGAGAGGATGCGTACCATTAAATGAAGCTTTCCACTAAAACCGCAAAGCAGCGAAGCGTTACCTGATTTCGTACGAAAATCAATTGGGGGAGGTGTTCGCTGCAGCTCGAATATATTGAAACAGAATGAGGGGAAATCCAGAGTAGTTCACATGGAGGGAGATTGAAAGTTAAGAATTAATTTTTGGTCTGAATATTTCTTCTCCTAATTTCTAGAAGGATAATCGTATTGGTTATCAATTTAAGGAATAAGAATCCGAAGAAAGGGGGATTCTGGGATCGGGCATTCCAGAGTAGCTTAGGCTTTTTTCTATAATTCTTAGTGCCCCCCCTCCGTACTCTCATCTACATGGATAACTAACACCTCAAGGTGGTTGATCCGAAGGAGGAGAGTTGCTGTAGTCCTTGAGCCCCAGTTTGTAATGAAAACTCTCTCTATTTCTCTTTTTTCGTATTTGCAGTGTTTGAATGAATGAGGTTCAGGCGTATGTCATGTTTTGTTTATTCTTTTCCCTGTACTTCTTCTTGCATTATTTTCATTTTCATTCCCCTTGTCCAATTCATACCACATAGGATGGAATAGTATAGATGGGGCAGCGAGATGTCATGTGATTGCAGAAATGTGAGTGAATAACAAGGCTTAGGAGCATCACTGTAATTGGATTCAACGTATCATGGTTAGGATTTTCCTTTACTGCTAGCCTCGAGGTCTTGAGAGTTGCTTGGCGGTTGCTAGGCAGTCCCTCTCTCACACATGGAACGAGGGCCAATGTGCTGCGGTGTGTATTAGACTTCAATCTTCAACTCAGTGCGAGGGTTATGGATCAGAGGTTTTGGGTTTCCTCATCGAGCAAGAGTTATAGTAGAGACCTCAATGGGGCAGTGATGAGATGAAGAGACAATCCACCCAAAGGATCACCATTGGTTATCTTCCACTAAACATTTTCATTTGTCTTCTTTCATTCTATCTTTTTACATATCCCACACCCCCTTCATTTCTTTGTTTAAACTTTTGAAAACTCTAAAAAAATTGTAATAAGAGAATAGGGCAGCGAGTGATTGGTTGGTTCCTTTGAAGATGATGCTGGTTAGCCCTGTGCTGTATTCCAAGAGTTTTAAAATTGTTATTGGTAAGAGCCCTCTGACATGATCTTATCAATTTGGCGCCGTTTTCGGGGATCCAACTGATCATTCATTGTTTTGTTTCACCTTGTAAATAATTTCATCTATTTTCTCTTCATTTTTATTTTGTTTCTTTGAGAAAATACCATAAAGTCCAACATGGAATTTGAAAGCATGAATCCAGCACAATGCACTTCTTGGGATGTGCGTAGGAATTTGGTTAATCAATTACCACCTATTTATTATGATACAACTGGTTACCCCCAAGCGTGGGAAGAAGAATAAGAAGCTGGAGCATGACAGGAGGTGCAGGTTACGTGGACACAAGTGGACAGACTCACTTTCATGCTTCAAATAGTGATAGAACAAAAAAAAAAAAAAAAGATGAAGTGGAGGAGCATTGTGAGCTGCGAAGAGAAGAAAAAACACTCATGACCTTTGTAGAAGAGATCTAGGAGGTTGAGGAATAACTTGAAGACCACCCACTTCCAAATACAAGTGACCTGCCAAAAGAAGCTGAATAACCAGAAGTCCAAGCCGCTTCATCAATTTTTTTATGTGAAAGAACCACTGGAGGCTGAGGGGGATCTCATTGAAGATCTGCTCTCGAACCTCATAGCACTTCCAAAAGTGCTTCCAGCACCAAATCTTTCCATAGATGAGGTCTTTGAGGGAGGATGAGATGAACTGGATACCTACTGGGTATATTTTGTCCAAGAAGCGGCATAAACCGAACACCCTAGATTCAGAAAGGGAGACCTATCTGAGCTGTTGCATGCTCTGGATGAAGATGAGGACTCAAAAATGCATGTGATTTTTTTTAGGAGAAGTTTGATGATCAAATTCCATCCACGAGCTCTATTGATTTCCCAGAGGCTTTGCATATTGAAGAAGAATTACAAGCTGATTCTTAAGAGGGAGATACTCTTTCTTTAGTCCCTCTTCTTTCAGATATAATTGAAAAGAAACTACAAACTAACATTCCTTATGCTGTTTTTGCAGAATCATCCCCACTGTTGTAGGCCTTCGTTTATGAGGAAAACACCATATTGAAGGTGGTCAACTTTGAAGAGATGGAGTATCCACTACTTGAGCCAACTAGTGAATTTACAGAGGTATTACATGCTGAAAGGGAGATAGTTTCTCTTTAAATTCATTTCTGTTGGAAATACAAACCATAACTCCGGGTGGGTTTTTCCAAGCAGGCTGCTACTCTTCCCCGTGCACCGCTTTCCTATGCGGCGCTTCCCCATGCGGCTCTCCCTCTTCCCATGCATATCTCTATTTCCAAGCATATCATTTATTGCCTTATTTTTTGTTCCTCCTTTAATGCTTTGGTGTCTTCTCATTTTTGGAATAGCCTATAAATATGGCTCATATGTAATCCGTAAAAAACAAGAGTTGTGTGCAATACAAAAAGGTTGCTCATTTGTGTGAAGTTTTCCTCCTCCACTTCTCTATTCTTTCTCCCGTGACAAATATTTTGGCTTTGTAAAGCTCTCTCCCACCAACAAACTGGTATCAGAGCCGGTTCGAAGGCATCCTCCAAATTCCGAAGATGGCCACAGCAATCCAGCCGCAAGTTCCGACCTTGTCTAAGGATAACTATGAGAGGTGGTGCATTCAAATGAAGGCATTGTTCGGGTCGCAAGAATTATGGGAGATCGTCACTGACGGGTATGTAGTACCCACTGCGGAGGAAGAAGCGGTCTTCACGAATCAAGAAAAGACGACCGTCAAAAATCAAAGAAAGAAAGACAACAAGGTGTTGTTCCTTCTCTATCAAGGGTTGGATGAATCGACGTTCGAAAAAATTGCCGAAGCAACATCGAGCAAACAAGCCTGGGATACACTTGCCACCATTTTCAAAGGAGTTGATCGTGTGAAGCGGGTCCGTCTTCAAACATTACGAGCGGAGTTCGAAGCGGCGCGAATGAAGGAAGGTGAGAGTATCTCGGATTATTTCTCACGCCTAATTCTCATTATTAACAATTTGAAAAGAAATGGTGAAAAAATGGAGGACATTCGAGTTATTGAGAAAGCACTTCGATCGCTCACAACTAAGTTCGAGCATGTGGTTGTGGCAATCGAAGAATCGAAAGATTTGGAAAAATTATCTATTGAAGAGTTGATGGAGTCGTTGCAAGTACATGAGCAGCGAATGCAGAAGAATGCAGGTTCAACAATAGAGCATGCCTTAGAGTCCAAGCTGACTCTGCAAGAACCCAAGAATGGCCAAGCACAACGAGGCAGTTATCGTGCAAGAGGTAGAGGACGCGGATACCATCCAATCTATCAGCAAAAGCAACAAAACTTCAGTAGCTTCTATGGAAGAGGATACGGTGGAGGTCGATTCACGCGTGGTCGTGGAAATGCAAAAAATGTTCAATGCCATAACTGTAAGAAATTCGGCCATTTTGCATCTAATTGTTGGAACAAGGTGGATCATGATGAACGGTCCAACTATGCTGAAGCATCCCATCAAGAAGAAGAAGGTACTACACTCCTCCTCGCACAAGAAAAAGCATGTGAACGCCCCGATGTATGGTATTTGGACACGGGAGCAAGCAACCACATGAGTGGTAACAAACAGCTGTTCAAGGAACTCACCGAAGAAGTTCGAGGAGACGTGAGTTTTGGCGACTCATCCAAGGTACCCGTGTTTGGCAAAGGTAAAATCAAAATCTATCTAAAGAATGGTGAGTCGAATTACATTTCCAATGTGTATTACGTACCAAGCATGAAAAATAATATCATAAGTCTCGGCCAAGTCCTTGAGAAGGGGTATGTTATACACTTGGAGAATTCTTCATTGTCAATAAGAGATGCTCACAGGAGACTGATTGCTCAAGTTCAAATGGCGAAGAATCGTATGTTTCCGCTGCATATCAACACGAAGGCCGAACAATGTTTGTTTGGGCTCATGAAGAACGACTCATGGAGATGGCATCTGCGCTTTGGGCATCTCCATTTCAGTGGCCTTAAACTTCTATCCTCCTCAAGAATGGTGCGTGGCTTGCCGACGATTGAAGCTCCAAATCATGTGTGTGAGGCATGCACACTCGGAAAGCAACAAAGGAACTCCTTCCCAAGTGGAGTGTCCAGAAGAGCAAATGAACCACTTCAGTTGGTTCACACTGACATCTGCGGACCACTTGAAACACCCTCACTTGGAGGTAATAGGTATTTCATTACCCTTATTGATGATTTCAGCAGAAAGTTGTGGGTATATTGCATCAAAGAAAAATCAGCTGCATTCACTGTCTTTAAAACTTTCAAAGCTCGTGTTGAAACTGAAAGTGGCCACAAAATCAAAGTACTCAGATCTGATAGAGGTAGAGAATACACCTCAAATGCATTCCAAGACTTCTGCAGGGAATATGACATAAAACAACAATACACTGCAGCCTATACGCCACAACAGAATGGAATTGCAGAAAGGAAGAACCACACTATCCTCGACATGATGAGGACCATGCTGAAGGAGAAAGGGCCGCTAAAGAGTTTTTGGGCAGAGGCAGTGGCATGTACTTCCTACTTGCTCAATCGGTGTCCAACGAAGAGCGTCAGGAACTTTATACCACAAGAGGCGTGGAGCGGCTACAAACCGAGCGTGGCGCACCTAAGAATCTTTGGGTGTGTCGCCTATGCTCAAGTTCCAGAAGCAAGAAGAAGGAAACTGGATGATCGTGGCGAGAAATGCATTTTCATCGGCTATTGTGAAGCCTCTAAAGCCTACAAGCTTTACAATCCACTAACCAATAAATTAGTGGTTAGTAGAGATGTGATCTTTAGTGAGGAAGAAGCGTGGAAATGGGATGGTGAAGAACCAAACAAGGATGTTGTAGTCGAAACTGAAGATTCTGAAGAAAGACATGATCATCAGGAGCAGACGCCCACAACACCTTCCTCGGGTGCATCATCAGTTGGAAGAAGTCCAGGAGTACATTTCCTCACTCCTCAAAGCACTCCATCAAATCAAAATTTGGCCAGCTCATCCTCGCCTATGGCTCCTATGAAGATGAAAAATTTGAGTGACATTTATGAGCAGACCGAAGAGGTAAATCTTTTTTGCTTGTATGCAGATCATGAGCCTTTGACCTTTCAGGAAGCCATGAGGGAAGAAAGCTGGAGAATGGCTATGGAAGAAGAAATTCGTACCATAGAGAGAAATGACACGTGGGAGTTGACTACACTCCCAAAAAGCCAGAAGAGCATTAGTGTCAAATGGGTGTACAAAATAAAGAGAAATGCTGATGGCGAGATCGATCGATACAAGGCAAGACTCGTAGCAAAGGGGTACAAACAGAAATACGGGGTGGACTACGAAGAAGTCTTTGCTCCTGTTGCTCGCCTTGACACGGTACAGATGATTATCTCTCTTGCTGTCCATCATAGTTGGATGATCTACCAACTAGATGTGAAGTCTGTGTTCTTGAATGGAATTCTGGAAGAAGAGGTCTATGTGGACCAGCCTGAAGGCTTTGTTATGCAAGGGGAGGAAGATAAAGTGTATCATTTGAAGAAAGCTCTTTATGGGTTGAAGGAGGCTCCGCGCGCATGGAATGCACGCATCGACAGTTATCTCCGAGAGAATGGCTTCACTCAATGTCCATATGAGCACGCAGTTTACATCAAACAGAATGATCGTGGTGATATACTTATTGCATGCTTGTATGTTGATGATTTGCTGTTTACAGGGAATTGTCGACCGATGTTCGATGATTTCAAGGAGGCCATGTTCAAGGAGTTTGAGATGACTGATGTAGGTCTCATGTCCTTCTTTCTGGGCATTGAAGTGAAGCAACAACATGGCGGCATTTATATATCTCAGAAGAGGTATGCCAAGGAGTTGCTTGAAAAATTCAAGATGACCGATTGTAATGCTGTAAACACACCGGTTGCAACGAGCTTGAAACTGACAAAAGATGGAGAAGGAAGAAGCATTGATTCGACTTTGTTCAAGAGTCTGATTGGAAGTCTGAGGTACCTCACAATCACAAGGCCAGATATTGTCTATAGTGTTGGACTTCTAAGCAGGTATATGGAGGCATCGAAAGAGTCACACTGGCTTGCAGCAAAACGTATCCTCAGGTACGTTAAAGGAACGGTGGATTTCGGTCTCTTTTATCCATACAACGAAGAAGCAAAGCTGTATGGATACTCAGACAGTGATTGGGGAGGTGACCAAGATGAAAGGAAGAGCACCACTGGGTATGTATTTTTTCTTGGATCTACTGCTTTCACCTGGAATTCAAGGAAGCAAAGTGTGGTTGCTTTATCCACATGTGAAGCAGAGTATGTGGCAGCATCCTCTACTGTTTGTGAGGGAATATGGTTGAGAAATTTGTTGAAGGAAATGAGGCATCCACAGGATGGATCCACGGTGATATATGTGGATAACAAGTCGACTATTGAACTAGCCAAAAATCCGGTGCAGCATGGGAGAAGCAAACACATTGATACTCATTTTCATTTCCTCAGGGATCATGTGAAACAAAAAACGATTAAATTGGAATATTGCCATACTACGGAACAGGTGACAAATATTTTCACAAAGGCACTACCGACAGATGCATTCAAAAGGCTGAGAACGATGCTCGGGATAAAGCCGGTTTTGGTTTGAAGAGGAGTGTTGGAAATACAAACCATAACTCCGGGTGGGTTTTTCCAAGCAGGCTGCTACTCTTCCCCGTGCACCGCTTTCCTATGCGGCGCTTCCCCATGCGGCTCTCCCTCTTCCCATGCATATCTCTATTTCCAAGCATATCATTTATTGCCTTATTTTTTGTTCCTCCTTTAATGCTTTGGTGTCTTCTCATTTTTGGAATAGCCTATAAATATGGCTCATATGTAATCCGTAAAAAACAAGAGTTGTGTGCAATACAAAAAGGTTGCTCATTTGTGTGAAGTTTTCCTCCTCCACTTCTCTATTCTTTATCCCGTGACAAATATTTTGGCTTTGTAAAGCTCTCTCCCACCAACAATTTCATTCTGATTTTATTTGAACTCAATTGTTTTGTGATTTCCCTTGCATTGATTAGAAAAATCAGCACCGCTCACAGTCTCTGGAGTGTGATGGTGATGCCACAAGAGAGGCGGCTACAATAGAAGAAAGAGTAGAGGATCCTCGGTTGAAGTCTACTAAGGCAGTCGAGGAAGTTTGTAAAGAATTAGAATCAATTACATATCAGCCTACTCAAGTAAAACCAAAAGACAATCCAACCCTAGGAGTAAATTGTGCACATCCAGTGGGTTGTGCCACTCCTCAAGCAGACAAGGAAGAGACTCCTTACGTACTGGTTACCCCATTACATTACATGCTTAACACTAATTGTGGAGTGAGAAAGTTACTTTCAAAGGGGGCCTCAAGAAGAAGATGGAATTTGTAAAGCGCATTGGATCCACAAAAATGTAGTGGTTATAATCAAAGAATCTCCCCCCCCCCCCCAGATTGGGGATGACCTCAAAACTGTCCAGCCATGTATAGTAAAAATATAGCCCCCTTGGTAGGGATTACCTAAGCTTCTTCTCCCTACTCTCTTTTCTTCTTCTTTTGTTTTTAATAAATTTCTCATGTTTTTCATTATAGGTTTTCAAGGGGACGGTGAACTTTGGATTGCACTTCAGATCATTTGGAGTAAATAAATAAGCTGTCTACCTTCATAGCCAAGTTGTTTCTTTCCTCACTACTTGTTTTTCATTTCCCCTATCATTTTTCGGCCGATCGTTTTATTTGGTATTATAGAAATCATTTAGGGTAGCGTCATGAAGAAGTGCAGGGGAGGATACCTGTTAGTTATAGGTTTATGTGCGTTTTGCTTTGTCTTTTCTTTGAATAAAATGTTTTTTGAGTTTTTCTCATCAGAGTGAATCCAGTTCTTGAGTTCTCTAGGAGACAAATCCATTTTGAAAACATTGAATCTCTATTTGAAAACTGTGGCATAAAATGTTAATTGGTTTAGATTTTGGTGGATAACAATTTAATATGTATAAACTGGATCAATGAATTTGAATCTGTGCGGCTCACTTTCTAAACAAAAGTTGCATTCAAAGACTCATCAATAAATAACAGATTAGATAAATCCATTCAAATTGGAGTCGTTTAAACAGTTGGGTTCCAAACTAAAGTTTCAAAAAAATATCCTAAAGCACAATGTGTATGAGTGAAAAAGAAAAATCCATAAAAAAGAGTTAGTAATTTATGAGTCTGTTGTAAAAACCCTACTTCCAAGACTCGCTATAACAAATAGTATCTGGAGATGCTTGTTGTTTGGAATTATCAGTCTTGGATTAGCCCTACTCACCTAATTAGTGCAATTTCTCATGTATTGTTTGTTAAAATATATATGAATTAGTGCTTAATTATTGAGAGAGATGGAGGAGATGGTGAATGCTAAAGTTAAATGAATAGGAGCAGAATGAATTTATCAAATTAATTGTTTCGTGAATCATTGGTTGTAAAATTGGGATGTGGGCTGAGAAGCTTGAACAAGAGGGATTTGAAAAGGTGTTTAAATATTAACATTGAGATCTTATTAAATCATTAACAAATAACCATAACACTTCAAGGTTTTACAAATAAATTTAATTTAATGCATGAAATACTGAGTCTCTACATAATGAGACTTTATTTTAAGAAAATAGTTATAAACTAGCTGTTAAACATAATTTTGCCGCTTCTGTGTTTGGAATTTCGAAAAACGGACATACACGGTTGCGATCAGTAAGTTATTTGTAGTCTGATAGAACCAACTTAATTTTTGGTGAATAGTAATATACTCTTATGAATAGTAACATACCCCTATGAATAGTAATATGACCTTAATGAATAGTAAATCGGTCAAATGTATAGTAACCTCACTCATGAATGTATAATAAGTAGGTGATCTTATAAGTGATAATATAATCATTATATAAGTGTTGTTTTTTTGTAAGTCATAAATATTTAATTACAATTTTATGATTAATTAAATAATTTAAATGAAAATGTATTTTCATAAAATGCAATCATAAATTATTATTTTATTGTCTTATGGTTATAAGGTAATTTTATGAGACCTTGATTAATTTTTCAAGGTGTTATAAAACGAGTTATAGTTTTAAAATTATTATTTTTCGAATAAATTATGATTTTAATTAAAAATTAAATTTCTCATATTTAGAAAATTATTTTGATAAAATGAGGTTCATTTTTGAATTCTACATGTCGAAAAATAGTTGAGGTGAATTTTTAGGATTTTTCTGAAATACTTGAATTTTTTGTGAATAGTGAAATTCGATAATTTAAGAAATGTCCAAATAAATGAATTTATGCATCATGCTTGAGTCATGACTGATGAAAATGGTCATTGGTTCGAACTCACATGCACTTATTACTGTTTTTGGTCACAAGAATCAAAACTATTCATAGTCTTGAGCAAAAATATTAATCTAATGATTAAAATAATGGAAAACCTCTCATCTCCTCTCCACTATAAATACCACCCTCACCCCCTCTTCCTTTCACACCTCTCAAGCTTTGAGCATTGTCTAAATTCTGCCCAATCTTCTTCCCAAGGCTTTTCCCCACGTCCAAGACCTGCTGGTATCACCAAAAGGCCAATACCAAAAGCTTTAAGGAGGATCTTAAGGAGAAGAGATCAAGAGGTAAAATTCATCTTTCATGTTCTTGTGTTTTATTTTTAATTTTATTTTTTATACTCTCTTACCCTCCCCTTATCCAAGAGGCATGAAAGCTCCAGTATCTTATATATACTGGCTTGTTATAATGTTTATGAAAAAATTCATCATCATACTTCTTCTCTTCTCCCTCTTATTCTCAAAATAAAAACATCGTCTGTGGTGTATCGATTTACCGACATCGTAGACGACGTGTCTTCATTTTCCTTTACTTCTGTATAATGATAAAATGAGCCAGACCAAACCCCCAAAGTGTTTCTCTAAAGGATCCCTTGGGGTTATTTTATAACAAATAATTAAGATAACACCGGATCTCAAGCCCAATGTGGGATGAAGACTTCAACACTCTCCCTCAAGCTAGGTGTACCTAGCTTGAACACATAAAGAAAATAAAACAAATCAATCAATAGACTGCAAACACTCCCCCTCAAGGTGGACATACCCAACTTGATTACAAAACAAGACAAAGCAGTATAAAAGATAAAGCTTCAAGGTTGCTGCTCTCCCGCAGGATCACAGCTTCCCCTCATGATAATGGATGGATGATGTCGCGGGCGCAGTAGAGGAACCACTCAGATCGGACCGGTTGACGGAGTGCCAGGAAATGCCGCACTAGTGGGGCCGGTCGATGAGACGCCGGGAAAGCCACACTATCACCGGAAAAGCCGCACTTGTGGGGCCGACGACGGGAGGCGGAGATTCCACAGAGTTGTTGTGGGATCTGGCAGCTCCAAAGGGTCCGGTCCGAGGCGGTCGAGGTGCTGCGCCACGGTGGAGGAAGCGCGAAGGCATGCCAGCGAACAGGGAGGCGGCTGCCGGGAGTCGTCGGGAGATGCCGGTGACGGGAGGCGGAGATTCCGCAGGAGGTGCCGGTGACAGGAGGTGGGGCTGCCTGGCAGAGGAGCAACCATGGTGGACGAGAGCTGTCTGGAGGAGGCGCCCACAGGAGGCGGTGTGCCGACGCGCAGAGGAGGCCGACTGGAGGGTCGCGCCTGGGTCGGTAGGACTAGTGGCGCCGGGAGCAGCGGCTGGAAGGGGAGCGCCAGAAGGGGAGACTTGGGAGAGGCTGCCTGTCAGGAGGGTTGGGGCGCAGGGATTGGCTGGAAGAAGGAAGAGGATCCGCGGGAAGTAGGGACCCCGTCGGGGCGGAGCGCACCCGCTGGGAGGGATGGGGGGGTCGCCTGGAGGGAGGCGCAACGACTTGAGGGAGCCGCTGGAGGGACGGGAGTCGCGGGAGGGACGAGAGGTCGCGGGGCGGAGCGAAGCCGTCGAGAGGGAGGCACAACGATTTGAGGCGAGCGTAGGGAGCAACGCGAAGAGGCGGACCGCGGGCCGATCGCGCCTGGACGAGGGTGCCAGAAAAAAGCAGAAGGGAGTCGCGCGACATGAGTCACGCGCAAGAGGGTTCCGCCGATGTCGCAGCGGGAGAGGTGTCGCGACGGGAAGAGGTCCCGCGGGTAGGAGGAGCGCCGTCGGGGTCTGCCTTGAGGAGCAGCGAAGGAGCGGGGAGGTCCGTTGCACAAGGGCGGAGGCCGGTTGCTGGAGGGGCCGACAGGGGGGGTCCAGAGGGATCCGCGCGGAAGGAATCATGCGCAGGAAGGAGGGAGGGGCGACGACAACCCTAGTTGGCCATGGAGCCCCCCCCCCCCCACCCACGAGGGAATTAGTGGGAACCCTAAACGGAATAAAAATAAATAGATGAAAGGGAGGGATCAGGTTTATCAAACCTCCTTTGATACCATGTAGAATGATAAAATGAGGTAGATCGAACCCCCCAAGGTGTTTCTCTAAAGGAGCCTTTGGGGTTATTTTATAACAAATAATCAAGACCACACCGGACCTGAAGTCCGGTGTGGGATGCAGACTCCAACAACTTTCTTCAAATTTGTTCATAAAACCATTAATATGGTTAAATAATATTGTATTATACATATTATATGATATATTATGTTCTGGAACTAGTGTTTATGCATACTATTAATTAATAAACAAAAGTGGTTCGTAAAGATAACAATTCACCAAAATAAACTAACGATTACCACTGATGAATTATCTAATGATTCATCATCATAACATATAACCAAAATGATTTAGGGAATCATTTAATATTCTGGAACCATGTTAATAACATCTCCTTCTACTTTTAGAGTTTTGCTTTCACTCGACAATAAGATCTAATACGAACCAATCTTGAAAATCTTGTAAAGAACACACCCGAAACAATGGAAAGAACAAAATATTATAAATTAATGGGTGGAATGATGTTATAAAATGATCTTATAAGGTGTTATAAAAATGATTATGCTTATGTGAAGTATTAATAACACTCTTTTAACCATTATACGGGAGATTTAATCACATTTGAAGTAAGGCGAACCCGAGGTAAGAGAAATTTTAACCCAATTTCCATTCTTCGGGTTAACCTTCTACTTTATTCATTATGTGGTATTAAGATTATTTGTGTGATGATTTTTTGTTTATATTATGTTGTATTATGTTTTTTTAAGGGAATTCCCCTGTGTGGATTTTTCGAACCCTCCACACAAGGGAACCCCCTCCCCACGAAGGGGTCACTCCGGAGAGAGCCCCAACCGGGAAAGAGTCGTTGCCAGTTGAGATGACAGAGCGTCCCGGAGGGTGATGGCCCGACAGCGATGGTCCGTCAAGCGATCCGTCAGTGATTGGGCCGCGCCTCATTTTGCCCGCCCAGATGTGCCCGGGCGACCCGGCAAGGTGGGTGGATCCCGGGGGAGAGGCTCGCCACGAAAGCGGACTCCCAGGATTCGAACCCTGAACCTCCCAAAGAACAGCGTGGATGTGCCACTCACCTTCAATTATGTCACGATCCGTCCTCGGGACTCGTGCCGTGACTACCCCAAGCCCGCCTCCCATAGGCCAGAAGCTGGCGACTAGCACCAAGGCGTAAATCCCGACAAAAAGGGGAAGATATTGCCATTATAAAGTAAACAAACACCACAAAGTAAGCAAACAGAAGTAATCACTAAGTAAAACTGGGTACCATAGTAAATGCGGAAAGTAAATGAGCCAAAATACAAACCCAAACTGAAAGTAAGGTACAACTGGAAAGAAGTACAACAACTGGAAGTAAAGCAGCAACGTCGAGTCGTCCACTGGAAGTCCCACCTGAAGGGTGGGTACAGATAGCCTCTTCAGCTCCTCGGGTCCAGCCGTCCGCTCCGTGTACGTCCCGCCCAGTGGTCCACCTCCAGGTACCGACTTGCTCCACAAACCTCAACCACGATCAGCGCTGTCCGTCGTCTGCATCCAACACAACGTAGTGCGGGCATAGCCCGTGCATGGGTGAGTATACGCTACTCAGTAGGGACCCCGAGACCCCCGAAGGTCTCCCAGAATCCACAAAGGATAATCCACAAAGGAAAGATACAATCACGAAGTAACAACCAACACTACTTAGGTATATGCCCATACATATACCTAAGTCATCAATTCCAATTCGGCTCCAACATCCGAGCCCAAGTTCGATCACGTCCACACGGGATAGTACAACCCAATCCACACAGGATAACACAACCCAAACCACATAGGAAAGCAAGTCAATCATATCGAAGATATTAATTGAAAGTCAAGACTCAGCTCACACAGGTATACTTCTTCGTAAGGTGATAGAGATGATCAGATATAACCACTTATTCATGTAAGCTGAGACCCACGTAGCATACTAAACCAGCTAAGCTGTCAGACCCACATGGGATACAGACCAACTACTCTGCCAGACCCACGTAGGATAGCAAGAACAGAGTCAAACACTGTCAGACCCACGTAGGATACAAGAACAGTAGTCATCGCAGTCGAACCCACGGAGGATTTCAGTACGGTCTTCATCGCTGCCGAACCCACGGAGGATTTCAGTGCAGTCTTCATCGCTGTCGAACCCACAGAGAATTTCAGTGCAGTCTTCATCGCTGCCGAACCCACGGAGGATTTCAGTGCATTCTTCATCGTTGCCGAACCCACGGAGGATTTCACTGCAATCTTCATCGCTGCCGAACCCACGGAGGATTTCAGTGCAGTCGTCATCGCTGCCGAACCCACAGAGGATTTCAGTGCAGTCTTCATCGTCGTCGCAGTCGCAGCCAGCTCTAGGGTTCCTGCACACAACATGCTCGATTCTGGGAGAGTCCGCTCCACGAGCCAATGGGGTCGATACATCAACTGACACGTAGTCCGGAGTTGATGTATCCCAAGGTTCCGTCTCGACAAGAGGAACTCAACGTGACAGACGACGCGTCAATCGGACGCCCGGTCTGAGAGTTATTGGTCTTTTCGTTCCAGGGGTCCGGTTGGTTTTTAAGTCAAAACCAACCTGAACGCACTCCAACTGTATCCAAATCTCGAGCGGAGCAAGCCAAAAGGTCCCTCTCACTAAGAGGAATCCAACAAAGTCGGCGGCAGGTCAATCGGACGTCCGGAGCTCAAGTTATAAGCGTTTCCGCTCCGAGGGCCCGGTTGGTTTCGTGTTCGAACCAACCCGGCCATACCCAAAGTTCTCTGAAACCTTGAGTGTAATATACCAAAACGACCGTCTCGATCCAAGGATCACATCTCAACTGACGGTGCGTTGATCGGAGGTCCGTAGCCCAAGATATGAGCCAAAGAACGAACCTGTCCAGTTTTAGGGGGTTTTGGGCCCGGACCGACATGGCCCGAGACCCCCTGGGTCGGCCCTGTCACGACCCGCCTTCACCAAAAGGAGGGAAGGGTCAGCAGATTACCAGGACCTTCCTTCTTTAAGTTGAAGGAGAGATAATGACCCCCGAAACCCGCCTTCAATAGGTCCCGGAGTGACGACTAGCACCAAGGGTATAGAAATTTCTCACAAATGGAAGGCATTACCCTTTTTATTTTATAGGATCGAGAGATAAGGAGAAGAAAACCCAACAACACCAAGGTAGAAAGAAAAGTAAAGCCAAAAGTAAACCATTCCCACATGCATGTTTCAAAACTAAAAGCCACAAAGTGCAAAAGGTGACTACAAGGTAAGTACCAAAGGGAAAAGAAAAACAACAACTGCAACTGCTCCAAAGGTCCGAGCTAGTAAGGTCCTGCGTGATCTCCGAAGTCCTCCTGGAAACTTGAAAACAGTTTTATATACGTAGGGTGAGCATACAAGTACACTCAGTAGGGAAAACCAAGACTCTCGTGCACAAGTGGGGGGGACGTACTAAAGCCCCGTGAGAAAAAAAGAGTAAACCAGACACCTAACAAGGCAAACTATCCACCCCAGGCCTCACCAAGGCTCACTCCCCAAATAACGCAAGTCAAGTAATATATATATTAAGAGCACATCGATGTTTGAGTACCCCGCGCCACTTTCCCACTGGTTATTGAGACATCCTACGCATCAGACCAATCCCGTCATTCTCACCGCAGTCCCACTGCCACACCCGCCCGCACACACCTGGGCCTCCACCGCACGCAGTCCCACTGCTGAATCCGGTCCGCACACACCTGGGCGACAACTGTCACACGTAACCATGCCTGCAAACACCTAGGCCAAAACAACCACCATCACGCTCGAAGACACCTGGGCCTCATCCCGAAGACGCTTGGGAAACCACCTGCCGCACACACCTGGCCAACCACCACACTATCCCGCCCGAAGGTTCTTGGGCTAATAATGGACCTCAGACCATCACAGCCTGCCCGAAGATACTTGAGCTATCCGGGAAAGGGAGCAGAAAATGTGCTAATAACCAACCACTATGAATAGTATTAGGAAAAACACCCTCCCCCATGAAATGGGGGTGTTCGGCACTAAGTGCTCAACTTGGGTGGGGCGCGAATAAGAAACACAAAGCTACAATTACATATATATAGGTAACAAGCACTCACCCAAGCTAGGTTTTTCTTCAGACAGCCTACAGATCACAACAACACTGAAGTCCGAGTCACGACTCATGCTAACAACTCATATGTCCCCTTTCTTATTTCACGTTCAGTAATAATGGTTATGTTTAAGCACTACTGGGCAACTAGTAGGCATAGACATAAGTCCAGGAAAGTAAACAGCCAAACATCAGCCAAAACGCCCACACCTGGTTCTCAACAACGGAGGATTCCACCCCAATTCGTGATATAAACAAGTAACCACCCGGATTTAAAACTCACAACCACCGAATCCATACCAACAGGAGATCTTATCCCCAATTCACACGACCACCGAGGGTATAAAAGAACAGGGGATCCCATCCCCTCCCACATCTCCAGCAATCGGCCCGAAAGGAAAACAACCAACTACCACCACCAACACAAGTCAGGGATTGCCGGTATTTTCAGATTTAAACGACTTAACACACTCCATGATTCAAATTCCGTGTGTTATAACCGGGAGTTATCACAGAAGGGTTGATCCTGGTGCTTCCAATTTATTCAGCCGGATATACGTGATTAACCAATTCACTTTTCACAGCAGGAATTTACAACCACAAACAAGTCATTTAAAACATCAGCAGGGTTCATTAGTGCACAAACAACGACCACTAACGACCTCGATTTTCCGGAGGCATAAGCCAGCACAACTCAACAAGATGGTCATAGAAGAAACAACATCAAAATATGAGACAACATCAACAATCACAGCCCCCCCTCTTTCTTTATAGAAATCGTTCATTATCTTTATTTAGGTCTGGTTTACCCAATTCTACAGAATCAAAAGCACGCCCACCCCGCATGATACACAAAAGAGAGAGACGAAGGAGGAATTTCCTACTTGTTGATAGATAATCGGCGTTTGGGCCGGGGGCGCGGAACTTTACGGATAACGATGCGCCCGATGCACCAGAAGCTGTTTGTGAAAAGCCACGATTGAGGAAAGGAGAAACCACGGCTAACCCTTAGTTTATAAGAGCCGGGGACGGTTGAGGTGAAAACGCGAAACCGCGTAAGGCGCGGGGGTCGTGGGTTGACCACGCGGCTCCATTCGTCATTAAAAAGGGGGTCGGGTGGTTTAAGCCGACTCATGGATTGATTAAGTATTTAATAAAAGCTCTTATGCGCGTTACGGGTCTTAAAAACACGCTTAAACGAGTCAGAATAGGGTTTAAAACCCTATTTGCGTAAAGGAGCGCTACTGACGCCGATCGGTCTCACCGATCGGTCGCGCCGATCGGTCTCGCGCCGATCGGTCTCACCGATTGGTCTCACCGAGACGCGACTCGGATTTTGGCAAAGGGAAGGACCAAGAAAGTCCGGGTCATCACAGGCCCGAACCGGGTCGACCATAACCGGGTCCGGGTCCGGCCCATTAGAGCGCGGCCCGGCCCGGCCGGCGCGGGCGCGACCCGGTGTGGCCAGCTCGGCGCTGGCCGAGTTGAGCGGAAGGGGGGGGGGGGCTGCCCCCCTTGATTGAAACCGCGGCCGCCACGTGGGGGCCGCTCCCTTTGCTAGCTGGGGGTTATGACCCCCGATTTTTGGATCTGGCCGGTCGAAACGGCCGGCCAGGGTGTCGCGCGGGACCAGCCGGTCCCGCCCCCTGTGCACCGTCGACCGGCGGCTCCGGCCGCCTCTCCTGCTTCGCCGCGGCCCGCCCCGGCCACGACCCTTCGTGGTTCTCCGGCGCGGCGCGACGGCGCCACGCCCCTTTGCCGCGACCCAACTCCGGCCGCAGATTCTTTCGGTCTCAACGGCGCGGCGCGACGGCGCCGCGCTTCTTCGCCGCATTCCTCTATGTTTCTGCGCGATGTCGTTGCACCGCGCCGCCTTCTTTCGAGCCGCAACGAACAACATCAAAGGGGAAGGAGGGTCGGTCGTGTTCGTGTGGTCCGACCTCCTCCCGTTAAAATGATAACAGACGGCGCCAAATAAAAGACGAAGAACGACAAGAATAATCACGAACAAAATTCCAAACCCCTACCTCGATGAAGTTGTCGAACGAGGTTTGTCGCGGGAAAGGGACGTCGCGGAAGACGACATCGCGGAAGGAGGATCGTCGGCGTCGCGGTACACGGCGTCGCGGTACACGGTGTCACGGAGAAGAGGACCGTCGGTGTCGCGGTACACGGCGTCGCGTCGTCGATCTCCGAGGAATCAGCGTTATTCGTCGTCCTTCGTCGGAGGTCGGCGTTCTTCGTCGGTGACGGTGTGTTCTTCGCGTTCTTCAAGGAGGAAGATGAAGATTCCCAGGCTTGAGCAATTCCTCTCCAACCTTCCCGCACAACGAAATAATCCTTAAAGAAATAAGACTTTGTCGTATTTAATTAACACACAAGCCAACATTCAATTCGAAATTCAAAATGAATTCAATAATTGATTACATTGAATAACTTAATTCAATTCATTAATTAAGAGAGTTGACTTGACATTTAATAAGGGGGTGCAGGTGTGTTACAAAATTAAAAGCACGTGGGAGGTTAAAAGGAAATAAAGGGGGTGAGGCTCGTGTGGGTCCCACCTCACTAATATCCTACCTAGTGGAGTTAGGATATTAGTGGGTCCCACTCCAACCACCATAGCACAATATTTTATTTTATTCTTTAGTCAACCCATTTAATTAATAACCTCACCCGAGCAAACGCAACTCCGGAAAAGGTGTTCTTAAGAAAATACCGGCGCTGCGGTTTCATCGGTGTCCTCATATTTCGATTCCGAGCACCGGTTCAAAAGTTAGGAAAACCCGCTCGTTCGTTCACTGAACGTACCCGAGCTAAACTTCGGAACATGATTTCGGGCACACCGGGTCTCGGAATCAGGTGCCGTCAGAAACTGCGTTCTTGTAAAATCTCAAAAAAAATTAAGAAAAAAATTCCCTTGAATTTTACGGGTCTTTACAAATTATATTTGTAAGAGACTTTCATTTTAAAATCCTTTTAAAAGTCTCTTTAATGAAATTCAAAAAGACCGTTTTTTATATATGACATGAATGATTTCTCCTGATTTCACGATGCTTTATTACTATGATATGTTCCTTTGACATAGTTATGTTGGGTTGAGCCCATTATAACTCAAGATGTGTTGGGTTGAGCCTATTATAGCTCAAGATATGACGGGTGAGTCCCATTATTGCTCTTCAATGCATTGGATACTCCGAAGATGGAAGTTGACTGAATGGTTATTTCATGTGTAAGGGTTATTGTAAGAGTGATATGATAAATATGTCCCAAGGCAACTACATGATGTTTCTATTCATGCTAATGAGTTTTATTGGTTTTTATGTTATCACTTGACTAACGATTTCTCTCTTTATATTCTTTACTGAACTTTTTGTGATCATCCTAAGTTTTTAAATGTTTTTCACAGGTTATAAGGATGTTTAAGAGAAAGAAGGAATACAATTTAAATGTTATGAAGATTTGTCAAATAAATCATGTTTTATTTGAAAAGTTTTATATTTTGGGAAAAAGTGGATACTGTTTTAGTAGTATCCTCATTTATGATTATGAGATGTTATGTATGTTTTATGTCCTAATTCTCTAAAACTCTAAACCTGAAAAGATCCTCAATGTGTAGAAATGTATGTTATTGTCTAAAACTCAAGAATATGTAATGTTTTAAGGCTGTGTCTTTGTAATAACATTCAATGAAACAAGGCTTGAGAATGAGATTAAATGAATTCTTAGTAGTGACTTTGTTGAGAGTAATTGCATGAAGACATGAAACAGTAGATTTAGAAAGTTAGTTGCCCGAATGGCCCGAAGGCCTTCTTTTTTTATTTTATTATGGATAATCTCCCTTTTAAGTGTTTAAGGGGAACCCGTACATGAACCATAGGTCCAAGGCCCAAGGCCCGACAAACCCGCAATACATGACCCGAAGTCCCAGAGGCATACCATGCCCAATACATGACCCGTAGGTCCAGCCCACTTGAACTGCCCCTCCCCAGCTTTCTGCGTCATTGATCACCCAGCTCCCCACCTTGCATTGCTGATTGGCTAGCATTGTCCCGTACAAAGTTGCACGGTGCCTGGTCCTGATGGCGGCTGTCATACCCTCTCATTCTTCCAATCTGGTTAGCTCTACATCTGGTGGATGCTACTCCTGTTGCTCTGATCCTCTTCTGGGGCATGTTTTGTGTGAACTGGGCTACTCCATAGTCTGCGTGACCTGAAGGCCCTGTGGCCCGAAGGCTTTTGATGACCCGAAGGCCCTGGAGACCCGTAGGCCCAAACCGGTGGCCCGAAGGCCCAAATCGGGTGAATAGTTCCGGCTGCTACAGTACCGAACAGTAACTGCTATAGTACTGCTACAGTACCCGAAAATTCGCCTCCACCCGGTTTTGAACCCAGGTCTCTTGGATGCCAAACAGGAGCCCTTACCACTCGGGTACGAGCTCGTTGGCTTAGTTGTAAACAACATTTTAGAAAATTTTAGTTTTAATTTTAGTGATAAATACATATGTTTCAGAAAATTTTAGTTTTAATTTTAGTGATAAATACATATGTTTCAGAAAATTTTAGTTTTAATTTTAGTGTAAATAATTCTATTTATTTTAAAAGTTAGTTGTAAACAATATTTTAGTTCAGTTTGATGATAGTAGATTTAACTGAAATTGAATTAAATTTATAGTTTTAATTGATTTATTTAATTTTGGAATTATTTTAGAACAGAAGCCTACACTGATTTTTGAGTTTTTGATGAATTTCAGGTGAAAAATAATTACAATGGTTATGGGTTTTCATGAGCTGGGAGGCTATGTAACATTAAGGAAAAATTCTAAGGACTAGGGTTTTGATGAAATTGTAAATTCCTACGCCAGGGAAGATTAAATGTATTTTTTCTTGTCTGTGTCAGATTGAATCGAAGGGTGAGACTAAAATTCGGCAGCATAAGAATAATCGGGAACTCTCTGTTGGATTAAACGTGTGGAAAAGGGGGCCGTGATTGATTACAATGGCTCTCGGGTCAGAATCATTCGGCCGAGAGGATCACCGTGTATGAATAAACGTACAGCCCAGCGCTTGGATCGGAATGATCCTCATGCCCCACATGCAGCACATGATTAAGGAACACTGTTCACATGATTAAAAGAGGGCTCCGTTAGACTAATTTCCTGGCTCCAGGGGCTGCGTGCGTTTAAATTAAGTGAAATTCTCTCACATTGCGGTAAAAATTCGTGGCGCATCATCTCACTAAAATCTAAGCCACATTTGAAGCTTCTCCACCACAACACCTCATATCCCTTCTGAGAAGATCCAAACCCAGCTCACGAATAAGGCCAACTCCTTCACATGAAGCATTCCATTGAAACTGAAAAATTGCTGAGCATTACCTTATTTAGTACAAAGCTCAATCATGAGAGGCGTTCAATGCAACTCGAATCTATTTAAAGTAAACAAGGGGAAATCAAGAGCAGTCAACGTGGATGAAGATTTAAAGCTAGGAATAATTTTCAGTATGCATTTTTTCTCCTATTTTTTAGGAGGAGAATTGAGCTGATTGTCTATTTAAGGAAGAATAAGCCGAAGAAAGGGGGGATTTTGGGATCAACCATTCCATAGTAGCTTAGGATTATTTTCTCTAACTCACCCCTTGCTTGTTGTGATTCACTGATCACACGGAAATGGAATTGGAGAAGAAAATGTGAAGAAAAACAAGCTTTATTTCAACAAAACTTGCAAAAACACAAGGCACCACCCCCTTCTCTCTCCCTCAGAGTTGTTCAAGGATCTCTTCCAGATACAATAACTCTCTGGCTCGAATATGATGATGAATGAAGGTGGAAGGTTCTCCTGACCCTCCTTTTATAGTCATGGTGGACACTGTCAAGTTTGACACAACTCTCACCAATTCCCACCAATCATTGGACTTCAAACATGGAAGACATCAGACATCATGAAAGTTTTCCATGGTGGGTGTGGTTGGTGCACTAGCCACCAACCAATGCAGCTGGACATTATCTCCATCAATTCTCCCCCTCTAGATGCAATCCACTAGATTGTTAGAAAAGATATAGCTTCTCCCAATTAACCACCTTTGTAAACATATCCGTCAGTTTCTCCTTCACGTGGATGTTCACAAGTCGCAATAGTTGTCAATCCATCACCTTGAGTATCCAATGATATCAAATGTTGATATGCTTCTTGATATCCTTTTAGCCCCCCTCATCAGTCAGTAATATGTACTCCGACTCAAAATATTTTGTTGACAAAATCTTTCATTGTGAAGATCTTCGAACCTATGAAATGTTAGGTTCGGAAGACACAACATCACCAAGCTCCCATGATGGTTCTGCAACTTCTTATGGAGAGGATTGTCTCCTCCCTACTCAATATCCTCCTCCACTATCTCTTGGTCCACTGCTAACGAGACTTTTTGCACCTCCTCCTTTTCAGGTGACGGTGGTGATGGTACAAGTGTTGGATCAGGAATTGATTCCTCCACACTTTCTCTTTGAGACAATATGAGATTTTGAATGTCCTCAATTGTCTGGTTCTTGTGGAACATGAAATCTCTGTTTCTAATTACTTTCTTCTCTTTTAGGTCCCAAAGCTTGCATCTGAACTCCTCATCTCTATATCTAATGAAGATGCATGGAGTAGATCTCTCGTCCAACTTCTGCTTGAGATCTATGGAAACATGTGAAAATTCCGAACATTCAAATACTCATAAATGAGAGTAATAATGATGTTTACCAAGCCATCTCTTCTGTGGAATCTTGGAATTTATCAAGACCGATGTTGATCTATTGATGAGGTAGCATGCAACTTGAACAACTTCTCCCCAGAATAACTTAGGTAGCTTAGCCAAAATCTTTATGCTCCTAACCTTCTCCATGAAGGTTCTATTCATCCGTTTTGCAACTCTATTGTGTTGTGGGGTGCGTGAGACCATCCTCTCATGTCAGATGCCCTGACTCCTGCAATAGACATCAAATTCCCTGGATGTATACTCTTCTCTATTGTCTGAATGAAGATACTTCAGCTTCATGTAGGTTCCGAGTGCAACAGAAGCCTCCTTTGATGGAATGACCATCTCTACTTTTAGTCATAAATCACGTGTAATCATTGCTTCACATGATCAAAACATCATATCCAACGAAAACAGTAGATTAATTGACTAGATTAAAACACCAGAACCATAAGCAAAGGATCTCCACATGTAATTTATAATTAATTTATGAGCAGATATAGAATTACCTCAACTTGTAATCCCGCTTTTGTCGATGACCTGGTTAACAAGATCTTGTCTTATCGTCATTGCACTGCAGGATCTGAGTGAAGAATCCCTCTAACAGTGATCCACACATGCACTATAATCTTTGAACGACACTGTAGAATCACCAGGTGCTAGCACAACCGATCCTAACCGCTTGCATTATGCATGGTTGATCGCAGCATAATTCTTCCTGAGAGAGGAATAACTTTTGATGTTCTCTCGTTGGCTTGAGAGAGGATGGGAGGAGAACACTCTAGATCTCTTGATCTCTCTTTAGGGCTTGAGAGAGTCCCACTCTATCCTTTGTGCACACCAATTGTGTTTTGGAAAGTGATATAATTAGATATTTATTATGACAGATTTAGGGTTGCCAAATTACAAACTAAACCCTTTCCATATTTATAATTCTTAATTGATTCCATGTCTAATAATAATAATAATAAATTATTATTAATCAATTGACATGTGCAACACCTTTAAAAATAAATAAATATCATTTATATTATTTCCATTCGGACTATTAAACCCGATTCACGTTCCCTCATCAACATTTACTGATCTTCAAATAATGACTATTTATTTAAAAAATAAATATTACTGCATTATTTGTTGATAAATGTAACAAATATTATATCCACCAAACTTGCATTCAAATATTTATTATTATTATTTAACTCATTTTTTATTTTAAATAACTTTTGATTAAATTATAACGATCAACCAAACTCGAATAAATATTATTTATTCTAACTTGTTAAATTCAATATTAGAATTTAATTGAGATTACAAATACACTTAGTGTATGACCCTCTAGGTATCTTTCTCAGCGACATTAGGCATAACCACCTAAAGTCTAGGGTTAACATCTAACAACACATCAAGACATCCATAAAGAAAGAAGTTAACGTTGCAACGACATCCAACCTTCTAAGAACGTTTATCCACTAGTACAAGAATGACCTTTAGCGGCCGTCAAAAGCCGTCGCTAAAGGCCTATAGCGGCCGCCAAACGGCGGCCGCTTTTGCCCCGTCGCTGTTACTATCAGCGGCCGCCATTTGGCGGACGCTGTAGGCAAGCCGGGATGGGCTTTAGCGGCCGCCAATTGGCGGCCGCTATACGTCTCCATGAAAAACCTATAGCGGCCAATTTTAATTTTTTTTTAAAAAAATTCAATTACACATTAATATACAAAATAAATCCCGACTGTCATCTTCCAAGCTCCGCATCCATCATCACATATAACTGCATAACAAAATTTAATAACAAACTTAGTACCGAATAAAACCTAGAAAACAAATATTTAACTTCAAACTTACTGTAACAGATCTAAAGTATTTGATTTTCAAAATAATATTCATAAATTTGATTACCGTTTTATAAATTTAAAATCATTAATTCTATTGTTCTAATTGGATTGTTGTCCTGTGATTTCAGGTCAATCCGATGTCGTCCGCTAAGAGTTTGACCGTTAGACGCCAGTTTTGGCCGTTTATGACACCAGAACGGCGTTCCCGGTCACCACGGGCACACGACACGTCCGATTGACGTGCCGTCTGCTCGACCACATCACAATTCACTCACCCTTTGATGTCGTCCGATTTCGGTCCATTCGGACATCGTTCGACCAGTTTGGACCCACCCACGCGCGTTTATCAAGCGCGCGCAACGCTTAAAAAACGCATAATGAGCCCTACCGCGCAGACCGCACGTCCGATTGACGTTCCGTCTGTGCGTGCACGTCGTGAATAATAATTTTATTGTTGTCCTGTGATTTCAGGTCAATCAGATGTCGTCCGCTATGAGTTTGACCGTTAGACGCCAGTTTTGGCCGTTTATGACATCAGAACGGCGTTCCCGGTCACCACGGGCACACGGCATGTCCGATTGACGTGGAGTCTACTCGACCACATCAAAATTAACTCACCCTTTGATGTCGTCCGATTTCCGGCCATTCGGATATCGTTCGGCCAGTTTGGACCCCCCCACGCGCGTTTATCAAGCGCGCGCAACGCTTAAAAAACGCATAATGAGCCCTACCACGCAGACCGCACGTCCGATTGACGTTCCGTCTGCGCGTGCACGTCGCGAATAATAATTGTATTGTTGTCCTGTGATTTCAGGTCAATCTGATGTCGTCCTCTATGAGTTTGACCGTTAGACGCCCGTTTTGGCCGTTTATGATACCAGAACGGCGTTCCCGGTCACCGCGGGCACACGACACGCCCGATTGACGTTCCGTCTGCTCGAACACATCACAATTCACTCACCCTTTGATGTTGTCCGATTTCAGGCCATTCGGACATCGTTCGGCCAGTTTGGGACCCCCCACGCGCGTTTATCAAGCGCGCGCAACGCTTAAAGAACGCATAATGAGCCCTACCGCGCAGACCGCACGTCCGATTGATGTTCCGTCTGCGCGTGCACGTCGTGAATAATAATTGTATTGTTTTCCTGTGATTTCAGGTCAATCCGATGTCGTCCGCTAAGAGTTTGACCGTTAGACGCCCGTTTTGGCCGTTTATGACCCCAAAACGGCGTTCCCGGTCACCGCGGGCACACGACACGTCCGATTGACGTACCGTCTGCTCGAACACATCACAATTCAGTCACCCTTTGTTGTTGTCCGATTTCAGGCCATTCGGACATCGTTCGACCAGTTTGGGACCCCCCCACGCGCGTTTATCAAGCGCGCGCAACGCTTAAAGAACACATAATGAGCCCTACCGCGCAGACCGCACGTCTGATTGATGTGCCGTCTGCGTGTGCACATCGCGAATAATAATTGTATTGTTTTCCTGTGATTTCAGGTCAATCCAATGTCGTCCGCTAAGAGTTTGACCGTTAGACGCCCGTTTTGGCCATTTATGACACCAGAACGGCGTTCTCGGTCACCGCCGGCACACGGCACGTCCGATTGACGTGGTGTCTGCTCGACCACATCACAATTCACTCACCCTTTGATGTCGTCCAATTTCAGGCCATTCGACCATCGTTCGGCCAGTTTGGGACCCCTCACGCGCGTTTATCAAGCGCGCGCAACGCTTAAAGAACGCATAATGAGCCCTACCGCGCAGACCGCACGTCCGATTGACGTGTCGTCTACTCGTGCACGTTGCGAATAATAATTTTATTGTTGTCCTGTGATTTCAGGTCAATCCGATGTCGTCCTCTATGAGTTTGACCGTTAGACGCCCGTTTTGGCCGTTTATGACACCGGAACGGCGTTCCCGGTCACCGCGGGCACACGACACGTCCTATTGAGGTGTCGTCTGCTCGAACACATCACAATTCACTCACCCTTTGATGTCGTCCTATTTCAGGCCATTCGGACATCGTTCGGCCAGTTTGGGACCCCCCACGCGCGTTTATCAAGCGCGCGCAACGCTTAAAGAACGCATAATGAGCCCTACCGCGCAGACCGCATGTCCGATTGACGTTCCGTCTACACGTGCACGTCACGAATAATAATTGTATTGTTGTCCTGTGATTTCAAGTCAATCCGATGTCGTTCGCAAAGAGTTTGACCGTTAGACGCCCGTTTTGGCCGTTTATGACCCCAGAACGGCGTTCCCGGTCACCGGGGCACACGACACGTCCGATTGACGTGCCGTCTGCTCGACCACATCACAATTCACCCACCCTTTGATGTCGTCCGATTTCAGGCCATTCGGACATCGTTCGGCCAGTTTGGGACCCCCCACGCGCGTTTATCAAGCGCGCGCAACGCTTAAAGAACGCATAATGAGCCCTACCGCGCAGACCGCACGTCCGATTGACGTTCCGTCTGCGCGTGCACGTCGCGAATAATAATTGTATTGTTTTCCTGTGATTTCAGGTCAATCCGATGTCATCCGCTAAGAGTTTGACCGTTAGACGCCCGTTTTGGCCGTTTATGACACCAGAACGGCGTTCCCGGTCACCGCGGGCACACGGGACGTCCGATTGACGTGCCGTCTGCTCGACCACATCACAATTCAATCATCCTTTGATGTCGTCCGATTTCAGGCTATTCGGACATTGTTCGGCCAGTTTGGGACCCCCCCACGCACGTTTATCAAGCGCGTGCAACGCTTAAAGAACGCATAATGAGCCCTACCGCGCAGACCGCACGTCCGATTGATGTGCCGTCTGCGTGTGCACGTTGCGAATAATAATTTTATTGTTTTCCTGTGATTTCAGGTCAATCCGATGTCGTCTGCTAAGAGTTTGACCGTTAGACGCCCGTTTTGGCCGTTTATGACACCAGAACGGCGTTCCCGGTCACCGCGGGCACACGACACGTCCGATTGACGTGCTGTCTGCTCGACCATATCACAATTCACTCACCCTTTGATGTCGTCCGATTTCAGGCCATTCGGACATCGTTCGGCCAGTTTGGACCCCCCACGCGCGTTTATCAAGCGCGCACAACGCTTAAAGAACGCATAATGAGCCCTACCGCGCAGACCGCACGTCCGATTGATGTGACGTCTGCGCGTGCACGTTGCGAATAATAATTTTATTGTTGTCCTGTGATTTTAGGTCAATCCGATGTCATCCGCTAAGAGTTTGACCGTTAGACGCCCGTTTTGGCCGTTTATGACACCAGAACGGCGTTCCTGGTCACCGCGGGCACACGGCACGTCCTATTGACGTTTCGTCTACTCGACCACATCAAAATTCACTCACCCTTTGATGTCGTCCTATTTCAGGCCATTCGGCCATCGTTCGGCCAGTTTGGACCCCCCCACGCGCGTTTATCAAGCGCGCGCAACGCTTAAAAAACGCATAATGAGCCCTACCGCACAGACCGCACGTTCGATTGACGTGCCGTCTGTGCGTGCACGTCGCGAATAATAATTTTATTGTTTTCCTATGATTTCAGGTCAATCCGATGTCGTCCGCTAAGAGTTTGACCATTAAACGCCCGTTTTGGCCGTTTATGACACCAGAACGGCGTTCCCGGTCACCGCGGGCACACGGCACGTCCGATTGACGTTCCGTCTACTCGACCACATCACAATTCACTCACCCTTTGATGTCGTCCGATTTTAGGCCATTCGGACATCGTTCGGCTAGTTTGGGACCCCCCCACGCGCGTTTATCAAGCGAGCGCAACGCTTAAAGAACGCATAATGAGCCCTACCGCGCAGACCGCACGTCCGATTGACGTGCCGTCTGCGCGACCACATCACAATTCACTCACCCTAAAAAGATACAAATATTGAAAGAGTTCTTGGGCTTCTCCCAAGAAACAACTGTCTGGAGTTTATCTCCATCCACTGACACACCTTCCTCTGAAATTATTTGACCCAATAACTATACCTATATAATCAATACAAAACTGACATATATATAGCTTGACGTATAGTCAATAAGTGTAATCTGTATGATGTCAAGATGTTGGGTATGATCATAATCACTCTTGGAGTGCACGAAGATGTCATCCACAAAAATTAAAACAAACTAATCTAGGTAAAAAGAAAAATTATATTCATCAAGGATATAAAAAATTCTAAAGAATTCATCAAGACAAATGAATTTACCTCATGCATGGGGTTCATTCTCATCTGGATCACCAATATCACTGTGATGTCCCCCAGATGTATTCGGAGCCTACAATATATATCAATATTATGTATCTTAAACATATCATTAAAATTCAATCTGAGTATGGTTTGTTTTATTGTTTACCTGTGGTGCCACTTGTTGCGTCGTCATTTCATTGATACATAATGACATCTGTGACAACCTCTCCTCATACTCTGCACGTAACTGCTGAAACTGTGAATCAAAACTGCGCTGCATATCCTGCATGGAAGCATCTATCTTAGCCTGTGTGCGCATCCCTGACTCTCTGTATGCACTAATCACATCTGCTCTAACAACTGCACGTCGTGGGACACCGCCGCCATAAGTCAAAGAATAACCATGACCGTCACGCCTCACGACACGGTGAAATATTTCATCTCTACGCACAGTACTACAACGTTGCTCCTCTGGCAACTCTGCTAACTGAGCGTCAAACTGAGCCTGTAGCATATAATGAATCAATGAAAAAATATGCATAATTTATATAAAATAAAAAATACATTTATTAATTAGTAAATAATTTTCTTACTATAACACCGGCAACATCGGGATCACCCACCCTACGAGTCCTCATCCATATGGACATCCGATCGATTGGCTCGCCGCGTTGGTGTAACTATAATAAAGGGCTTCACCATGTTATACTACAATATTTTTAAAATATGAATGAAATAGTGAATTCTGAACTTACATCATGTCTGAGCTGTGACACATGTCGAGTGCCAAGTCTGGAAGGCGTGGCCTGCATCGCCCGATTATGTGAATGACGAGCAGACTCGGTCTACATTCAACATATTTACTTAATAGACATTTGCAAAATTAGTCATTTATAGATTAAAAGTAATAAATCTTACCATCGCTGCCTCACTCGACCAAAACGCAACCAAATCCTGCCACTGCGCAGGAAGAATGCCCGAAGGGACTCGCTGTAGAATGTCTGGCACACCCGCAAATGGTGTCCAGTGATCTCTCTTCACCCTTGACTTGTAATCCTTCCATAATTTTCTGCATTTCGACATACAAACAGCCCGAAACTCATCTGGACAGGATGTCAAATTATCCTGTTAAAAATTTTGTCAGTAGATGGGACAATAATAATAACAATATCATGAAAAATTAAACATTGAATTTACCTAAACCTCCCTCCATAATCTGTCCATCGTATCCTGAGGGAAAGAACTCCAGTCACGAGTCGTCAGAGGGAATCTGTGTGAGTCTCGTATCATATGCCCAAACTGATGACTCAATGCAGTAGCACCATCTCCAACTGGATGAAATGTGTCGTCAAATAACACATCCAATCGGGCTCCAGAGTTCTAGGATCGAACCCCTCTACCAGGACCCCTGCATCTGCTGGAAGAAGCAGTAGATCCTGATAAACATAAATTCATAATTCAATTACAATATAAATTAATGATTAGAAACAGTTAGAGAAATATAAACAAAAAATTGCAATCAATTAATTTAGAAAAATGAAAATATACATACCAACAACATCAGATGAACCACTGTGACCACCCTATGGCATACCTGCATTAAAAGAAATTATAGTTAAATCAAGCAATTTTTATACATATATAACTGATAAATATTTTTACAAATAATAACTAGGAATATAATTACAATTTCCACTAATCATGCAAGTCTATCGTATCTCCTTCAACCGTCTCTCTGGTCCATTGTATATCTTCATCTCGTACATCTACTGTTGTTTGGTCAAGTGTTTGATCAGGAAATGCGACAACTTCAGGTTCCTCTTGGTCAATCAGAAAAACCCATCTTCTAGACATTTTCACCACAACTTTCCAATCAGAATCAATGCCGAAAAAGTAAACTTGTTCTGCCTGCGATGTCAGTATGAAGGGCTCATTGCTAACCCGGTCATCTTTATATAGCATATTGTTAAAGTTTACTAATGTAAATTGGAAGTTATCAACTTTCGTTCCATGAACTGGATCGACCCAATCACACCTTAACAATATGTGTTTTAAGCCACGATCATAAATAACCTCCATAATATCTCTCAACAATCCATAATAATAACCCACACCAATAAAAGAACAACCAACGCCACTATTTTGTGTGGCTCGGTTCATGTCAACATCGCTAATACGAAATCGAAATCCGTTAGCATCCAAAGACTTGTAGCGACGAGCTGTAATAAATGGACCATCAGCTAGTGGGTTGAGTTCTTCGCTCACATGCTGGGTTAAATTACGTAACTTTTGAATCTGCAAATTTCACATATATAGTTTAATGGATAAAGAATTGTGAAAATTCAACTTAGTTGCGCTATAAAAATATTAAATCAATTATACATACATGAGTCTTGAACCACTCATGAAATGTGTTGAAATGATGTTTTTGGATTTGATACTCAGTTGCACGGGGCCTTTCACGTTTCAACTCATCGATATGCATCCTAAATCACAACACAATATAAGGTAAGCAATAAAATAAATATATAAACAAAATACACATCAACTATGAAACTTACTGTATCAATGGCATAACTGATGGAGTGTTGAACAACACATATCGATGAGCTTGAACCCACTCGTCGTTCCGTATATCAAATGTTATTCCTTCTCCAATTGGACCCTCGTCAGTCTGGGACGGCTTATCTATCTTTGTTTCAACCTCATCAATATATGAAGCACAAAAATTAGTACACTCATCCATTAAATATCCCTTGGAAATTGATGCTTCTGGACGAGCTTTGTTGCGCACATAGCGTTTCAATGTATTTAAGTATCGCTCTATTGGATACATCCACCTAAATTGCACGGGACCGCCATCAATGACTTCACCAGTTAAATGCACGGTCAAGTGAACCATGACATCAAAAAAAGACGGTGGAAAGAGTTTTTCTAGGTGACATAGTGCAAGTACAATCTTATCCTGTAGCTTTTTCAAATCACTCATGCGATGATTCCTAGAACAGAGCTATCTGAAAAAATTAGAAACTCCAATCAACAGCTCAACAACCTGGGAAGGTAAGCAATCACGAATTTCTATAGGAATTAACTGTTGAAGCAGAATATGATTATCGTGACTTTTCAAACCCTGTAATGTCATGCTCGTCATATTCACGCGCTTCAAAATATTAGAGCAATAACCATCTGGCACCTTAACAGTCTTCAAAATTGATAGAAATGTTTGTTTCTCTTTTTTACTCATTGTGTACTGTGCAGCAGGCATGTATGCCCGATTACCTTCACCCAGCTGTAAATGTAAAGGTTTTCTCAATCCCATTTCTTGCAAATCACGTCGAGCATTAGCACTGTCCTTTGATTTCCCCTTGACGCCTAAAATGGTGCACAAAATATTATCACATACATTTTTTTCAATGTGCATCACATCTAAATTATGCCTTAAAATATTATATTTCCAATAAGGCAATTCAAAAAAAAATACTTCGTTTCTTCCAATTATGACTTCGCTGTCTATTTGTAGCAGGAATAGAAGGCAATGCAGGAACCAATAAATCTTGAAAATCATACATTGTACGAATGTTTTCTTCATCAAGTTATGCACAAATTTCAACCCCAGATAGTATTTTTGGTGATGGGTCAAACTCTCTATTCCCATCAAACGATACACAGTCTTTTCTGAACCTGTGCAATGGAGGAAGAAAGCGTCTGTGACCAAGATATGCCCACTTTCTACAGTGCTTAATCCATATAGATTTCTTACTCTTATTACAACAAGGGCAAGCAAATTCTCCTTTTGTACTCCAACCTGATAAGTTAACATACACTGGGAAATCATTAATTGTCCATAATAAAGCGGCCCGAAGTCTAAAAATTTCATTTGCTGCCGAGTCAAAAGTCATTACACCATCGGCCCAAAATTCTTGCAGCTCATCAATCAAAGGTTGCATATAAACATCAATTTTATCACCAGGTCCTCTCGGTCCATCAATTAGAATTGACAGTAACAAAAAAGGTTGCTTCATACATACCCATGGGGGAATGTTGTATGGAACCAACACCACTGGCCATGTACTATGTGTCGCACCAACCATGGACCTAAATGAGTTAAAACCATCTGCTACCAAACCTAGTCGAATATTACGATCATCTCGGGAAAAGTCTGGGTGTCTCTGATCAAACTCTTTCCATGCCAATGAATCTGCCGGGTGAGTTAATTTATCAACCTCTTTCTTTCTCTCTGAATGCCAAGTCATCAATTTAGCAATTTTAGTGGACAAAAAGAATCTCTTCAGTCTCGGTTTCAGTGGGAAATAACGCATCTATTTAGCGGAAACTTGTTTCCCTTGATTCAAGACTCTCCCATGAAGAATCTGACTACCTTGATTAATCTCATTGGTCTTCCACCTGGATGTATAGCAAACAGTACAATTATTTAATTGCGCATTCTCTTTTCTGAACAATATACAATTATTGCGACATGCATCAATTGTATCATATGTAAAACCAAGATCATCGATTAACTTGCGAGCTTGATAGAATGACTTCGGAATCTTCGCTCCAGCAGGGAGTACCTTCTTCAATAATACCAACAACATGTCGAATGAGGTGTCTGACCACTGGTTCAAGGCCTTCAGGTGTAACAATTCAACGATGAACGACAGTTTACTAAATTTAGTGCATCCAGGATATAATTCAATACGCACATCGTCAAGAATTTCAAAGAATTTCAATGCTTCTCCATATGTAGAAGAACGAGGATTACTCAATCCAACGTCATCATTTACGACATTACTGTCTTCAGATTGAAACTGACGCATCATATCATTCAGCATTATGTTCATTGGATCAACTGTTCCTGAATCAACATTCATATGAATATTTTCTGAGCGATGACATGAAACAGAATCTTCTCCATGACGCGTCCATGTCTTATAGTTTTTCAAAAACCCATTCAAAAACAAATGTTCTCTAACACTATCTCGTTTGAAGAGATATCTATTTGCACATTTTCTGCATGGACAACTAATCATATCACTTGGAAATTTGTTGGTGAAATCCATAAATCACTTAATCCCCTCATAATATTTAGCTGAAAATCTATCTTGCATATCAATCCAACTCCTATCCATATCTGTATTTAATAGAAATCAAAAGTGAAATATCTTATTTAAATTCTAAAAAAAACACATATCATTAGAATTTAAAAACCAAATTTGGATAAAAAACATTACCTGCGGAGGACTCGACCGCGGGTAACGGGGTCTGACTCGATTGCGGATCCATGAGGGCGCAGTGAATTGACGACAGAGGTTCGACGACCGAACTCGAATGGAGCGGAACCGTTGGACCGCGTGGAGGGTTCTACACGGCGGGGCACAATGGACAGGAAGGGTCCAACGGAGGCAGGAGGACTTTCCGGAGGGATGCAACGGGGCCGCGAGGGGACGGCGGCGGCGGGGCTGTCCAAAGGTGCAGCGCGGGCAGAGGTGGGGGTTGCTGGGTCGCGGGGGTGTCGGGGTCACGGGGGCGCAGCGTGGAGGCAAGGCGGTGGGGGTCACCGGGGTGCAGCGCGGGTAGGGGGTGTCGGGGTCACGGGGGCGCACTGTGGAGGCAAGGCAGTGGGGGTTGCCGGTGGCGCAGCACGGAGGCAAGGGGATGGGGATCGCCGGGAGGTCAGGGGCACACGGAGGTCGCTGGGAGGTCGGGTCACCGGGAGGTCGGGGGTGGGGGTCGCCGGGAGGTCGAGGTCGCCGGGAGGTCGCCGGCAACACGGAGGCAAGGGGGTGGGGTCACGGGGGCGCACCGGGGGTTGCCGAGGTCGCCGGGAGGTCGGGGGTCGGGGTCGACGGGGGTCGGGGTCGTCGGCGGGGTCGGGGTCACCGGGGGTCAGGGAGGGTCGCCGAGGGTCAGGGTCGGGGTCGCGGGGTCAGGGAAGGGGGGGGTCGCGGGGTCGGGGAGCGGAGGGAGGGGAGGGAGGGGAAATTAGGGGTTTTTTTAGGAAAAATTGCAGCGGCCGCCAAATGGCGGCCGCTGTTGATGCCCCGCCTCCAAAACTAGATTTTCTAGTAGTGATCGTGTAATATAATCCTTTTATCAAAATATCTCAAATCAAGAAAGTTGTATGCCAGTGCCATCAACCCATATGCTCGATGTCTCTTTATTTGAATTTCTCGAAATGAACTCACCCACAAAACACTATGGCCATGGATCTATTTAGGTGGTTCTATTTCCATCAAAGGGCCTGAGATATTAACTTTCATCAAGAGACAAAAGGGATAAATCCTTTCTCGCATTATCCACTAATGCTATATCACTTGTGATGCACCCAACATATCATACTTCATTGCGAGCATATGTCATCACATTTTTTGTCAATACATCAAAGCACGTGAGTCATGATATTCACTAATGATAATCATAAAGTCTAAGGATCAATACATACGTTCGTAGATAGAAACATCCAATAACACATGGAAATATGGATTTTCTATTTACAACTCTTTTCTTATAACCTCCTATATTGGAGATTACCAAGGGAGAACACCATGAGAAGGTGTCTCAATGTCTTATGAGCCTCTTACCCTTGATATCATGTATTGTCCGTGTACCTTTAGATAATATCATCTTCCCATAGAACAAGGTCCAAGAATAATGTTGTGACACCTCTAAGTTCTCATCATAGCAGAGAACTGCTATGACCATTCAACGCGACATATATTCTAAGGAAATTATCACATAAAAATATCATGTAGAAGAACAATCATGATGCGATAAGAAAAATTCTTTAATAAGAAAAACATGTAATCAAGTACTAAGAAATTCGGTTCTAGAGAACCAACTCCAACAATCTCCCACTTGTACTAGAGCCAAATAAAAACAACTTTCAGTCCATTAGCTCTCATATGATACTAATGATTCTGATGAGATAAATCCTTCTTTAAGTTTCCTGACACATTTTCATTTGCGGATACTTTACTCACTTCAACTTCACCTCATTGAGAAAAATCCCTCAAGAGATGAAACTTTCGAAGTATGTTCTTTGTCCTTTGGTGTAACCTTGTCTATTTGGAGAGAGCCACCAGTGCATTGTTATCACAGTTTACTGTGATAAGATCTTTACTGTTAGGTGCCACATCAACCTCTTGGAAAAAGTTTCAAATCCAAACTGCTTCCTTGGCTGCATCAGAAGCCACAATATACTCAAACTCTATAGTAGAATTGAAAAAAAAACTGGCTACTTTAAACTCATCCATCTCACAACTCCTCCTTTGAGACAAAATACATATCCCAACTGCAACTTTTAATCATTTCGATCTGTTTGAAAACAAGCATATGTACAACCCCTGATGACTAGTTCTTCATCTCCTCTATACACTAGGTATATATCCTCAGTACGCCTCAGATACTTAAGGATAACCTTGACAACAATCCAATGTTTTTTACCTGGATTTGCTTGATATATTCCTACCATGTTCAAATTATAGGAAACATCAAGCCTCATACATAACATGAGATACATGATAGATCCTATCACATAAGCGTATGAGATCTTACTCATTCTCTCTCTTTCCTCTTGTTTCTGAGGATATATTTTATTGTAAAGTTGTATACCATGTGAAACTGGAACTAATCCCCTCTTGGATTGTTCCATAATAAACCTATTTAGTATCTGGTCAATATATGTACCTTGACTTAGTCTGTGCAGCCTCTTAGATATATCATGCATGATCTTGATCTCTAGAATGTAGGCCACTTCACCTAAGTCCTTCATGGTGAAGCACTTGCTCAACCATGCCTTAACCTCTTGTAAGGCTGGTCTATTGTTTCCAATTAGTAATATGTCATCAACATACACTACTATGAAAACAACTGTATTCCCACTAAACTGCTTGTACACACATGACTCACATTCATTCTTAATGAAACCAAATTCTTTTATGGCTTCATCGAATTGAATGTTACATGACCTGGATTCTTGATTTAATTCATAAATGGATCTCTACAACATGCATATCTTTTTGAAATTTCTTGGAGTCTCAAACCCTTCTGACCATTTCATATACACATCCTCTTGAAGGTTCTCGTTAAGGAAAGATGTTTTGAAATCCATTTTCAAAATCTCATAGTCATGATAAGCTGCTATGATAATTAAAATTTTGATGGACTTAAACATAGTAACTAGAGAAAAGGTTTCGTCATAGTCAATGTCTTGATGTTGTCTAAACCCTTTAGCCACTGGTTCTACTTTATAGGTATTTACTTTACCTTACATGTCCAGTTTTATCTTGAATACCTATTTACACCCAACATGTTTTACATAATATGGAGGATCAATAAAAAACCAAACTTGGTTTTGATACATGGAATCCATCTCAGAATTCATGGATTCTCACCATCTTGCAGCTTCTAAGTTCTATAATTCCTCCTTATAGGAGAGAGGATCATCATTGTAAAACAATAACGAGTCATCATCACGAGTGACTAGAATACCATATCTCTCTAGTTCTCTTACCTCTCTAGTGCTCATATGTAGTACTTGGGTTTTAGGAACAATATCTTCTACATAGACCTTTGAAATCGGTTCTTGTACCAACTCTTATGTATCTTCAGTAACAACTTCATCGAAGTCAATATTTCTCCCACTATCCTCTTGGAGGATGTTCTCCCTCTCAAGAAAGACAATGTCTTACGATAATTACTTTCTTTTCTAAAGCATTGTATAAGTAGTATCCCTTTGTTTCCTTGGGATATCCTATAAAGATACACTTTGTGCCTCGAGGTTCGAGTTTGTTGCTTGAGCTAGCCTTAAAAAACACCTCACAATTTCATGCTTGAACATGTGACAAAAAAAGTTTCTTTCCACTCCATAACTTGAAGGGAATATTGTTTTCTACTTCAGTTAGTACTCAATTTAGTAAGTATAATTCCTTCTGTAATGCATATCCCCAAAAGGATAATGGAAGGCTTGCATGTGTCATCCTCAACCTTACCATATCCAACAAGGTACAATTCCTCCTTTCACTAACACCATTCCACTATGGTGTATAAGGTGAAGTGAGTTGAGATAAATCCCACACTCTCGTAGAAAGTTGATAAAGTGTTGGTTAAAATATTCACCCCTTGATATGATGGAAGTTTCTTTATCTTCTTAACAAGATGATTCTCAACCTTATTCTTGAACTCTTTTAACTTCTCAAAAGATTCATACTTATACCTCATTATCGTCGATAAAAGTAATAAAGTATGATAATACTCCTCTAGCCTCTACTTGAAAAGGTCTGCACACATTGGTGTGTACCAAATTTAGAAGCTCTATGGCCTTCTCACCTGGACCACTGAATTGTGGTTTGGTTATCTTACCTTATAAACAAGCGTGACATGTTTCATGTGGCTTAAGCTCAAAATAGTCTCAGCAACCATCTTGATAGAGTTTTTTCAAACACTTTTCATTTATGTGACCAATACGGTGATGCCACAACTGAGTGTTATATGAGTCACACATGTTTGTTTCATAATTTATTGCTAATATTTGCTTTTCTTAATTTAATACATAAATACCATTATTCAATTGTACCATACCATAACGTATGCTATCTTTACAAAAGTAGCAACCTTTATTTTCAAAACAAAAAAAAATCCATCCACATCTAAACAAGAAATAAAAATAATGTTCTTAATAACACTAGGCACATAATAAAAATCCTTTAAAACCAAAATTAATCCTATCAGCAATGTGTGATGGTAGTATCCAATGGATGGAGCAGCCAACCTCACTCCATTGGAATCTCGTAGTTCCACCTCATATATGGTAATCTTTCAAACTCCACTTGGTTCATGTATTTGGATACAAATGTGAGCACCATAGGTAGTATCTAATACCCAAATTGTAGATATAGAAATATTACACTCAATAATAAACACACCTGAAGCTTCCCCTTGCTTCTTTGGCTGGGTGAAATTCCTCTTCCAGTGGTCCTGCTTACCACATGCAAAACATACTGCATCATGTTCCTTTTCCTTGCCTTTGTATCTTCTTCTTCTTGGAGGTACGGTGCTCCAGAGCCTTAGACATGGAATGAATCTTCGTCCCCTTTTCCATGTTCTTATTATTCTTATTTACCATAAGTACAATGGGTTTGTCACACCCCATTTATTTATCAACTTGATGAATAAGTCTAAGAAGTTTCAAAAGTGTATTCTCGCTATTTCTCATATTATAATTCACAACAAAACTAGAGAAGTTTTTTGGTAATGATGAAAAAATTCTATTTGTTCATAGCTCATCAAGGATCTTAAAATATAAGATGTCTAGGTGCTCAATATAGCCAATCATCTTTACTACCTCTGCCCCTGCTAGTGCCGACTCTTCATGTTTGCATGCAAATAGTGCATTGGAGATCTCATATCTCTCTAAGCCTACGGGCCTTATAAGGGTTACCCCTTATCCCTTGAAAGGGGGTATCAAAAATCAATAAAAAAAGAAGGCCTTCAGGCCATTCGGGGTAGAGAGATACTTCTTCTTTATCAGTGTAACATCTCAGGTTTTTGAGCAGGTCATAATTTCTAAGGGAAATTTGAATTTTTGGTTTGGTGGAGGGGCCAAATATGATTTTAAGATTCAGAACACAATTTCAAGAGTTAAAACATGTTTTTATATTGTTTTTGGATGGGGGATAAGGCTCATAAAGTGTCTTTAGGGTTCGGTTCAGTTTTTGAAGCATTGGGCTTCGAAAACCAAAATATGAGATACGACACTGGGCACATAGTTGGCGTATTTGAATAAGAGCATGATTGGATAAAACCATGTGATGTGGGAACATGGCTATGTGGATTATTGTAGAGGGGTTGAGGTATCCAAATGGTTAAGCGCACAGTTTGGGTTACCGTGCGCTGTAACCATGCAAGGTGTGGTGCCCTTTGGATAGTGGCACCGTATGGTTGGGGCACTATTTTTAAAACTGTGTGAAAAAAAAAGTGCAAATCATTTAATGGGATGAAATTACCAAACTTTTCCTCCATTATATTATACTTCTTCTCCCATTTTCCTCCTCATTCACACACATAACAGGGGGGAGCTCCTATATTCTTCCATCAAGATAAGCTTTGTAGATTCTTCTATATCTGGGCTCCAATTCAAGCTCCGTCAGTTGCATTGGATAACTAGTGGTAAGGATAATAGTCCTATTTATTCATTTCTTATTTATATTTTTGTTTGGAATGATATTTCCATCAGAGCTCATTTACCATATTTCTAGGGTGTTTGTAAGATGATCTATTTTCTCCCATTTTGACTTGAATTAGAGGTCAATCTTTGATGAGTGAATGTATACGAGTATAAGGTAGGTGGTTAATAGATTTATCCTTGTTTATATGCATTCTATGAAATGTGTATTCAAATATTCATGAGTGGGGTGGTCCAAGTATGACCATTTTATTAATTTTTTCATTATTATTTTATATGTGGGAGATGCTATTAGGTTGTCTCATGGCTATTATGGTACAATTGAGTTGGGAAGGGATTGGTATGCGTGAATGAGTTTCCAAATTGGGTTTTCACAATGTTCTGCTTGTATAAATTAATTTAAATTACGCCTTTGGCTATGAGAGTTCTATGGGAACATGTTGGACTTAGCCAGAGGTACTTTAGGTGATGTTGATCACCAAGATTTAGGCGATGTTGTTTGTCGGATTGAGGCAGATGGTGTTGACCATGCCATAATCGGATGATGGGGTTTGCATGTGGCAATGGAGCTATATCAGATGGTGTATCTTAGGTATGTTGGTGAATTTATGCTCACCGTTGTTGTAAAATAGTGTCTTTGGAGTCATGTGCACACAGGATAATGACTGAGTGAGCTGGTGTTGACCACCCGATGTGGGTGGAGGCCTGCATAGTATTGGAATCTTAGGGGATGGTGATGACCATCAGTTATGGAGGAGGTTCTCTCCATAGAAATCCATGGTTTATGGTTTGATACCATCAGTTGGGGACTGAGGCTCATCATGATATTGGGGCCAATGGGCCAAGATTATGGAAGGGTAGATATCGCCATGCCTTTGGATGTCAGACTATTAGGTTGATGGTGGGTGTTCAAGAGGAAGTCTGAGGGACTCCTGATATGATTATTGGGCATTACAATGGGACACCAGTTTTACTTGAAAAGTGGTACAAGTGGTATCAGTTGGCATGAGGTGTCAGGTGACATGTATATAGATGAGAGATCGAGGGTTCTCTGCGTATGTCTGACCATGGATACATCATTCCATTCCAACATTGGTTGAAGCCAGTAAACACCCCTTATGACTATTGAGCACGAGTGAATTGGGTTATGTATTTTATGTGTGAGTTAATGCTATATAATTATGTTCTGTATACACTAGTACAAATATGAATGTAAGATAATAACATGTTGGTGGTGGCTTACTGATTTCATACTCACAGCCTGCATGGGCCCCTTGAGAAGCATGTATACTTTACGGATTTGATTACAGGTAAGGGGTTAGACTTGTGGGCTAGACCTTAGTGAGCATGGATGCATCATGAGTGCATGGGATGTATGATAGATGTACCATAGGTTTCTTTTGCATCAAGCTGGAGTTCATTTTTGGAATTTTGTGTACTTACTTATATGATTGGCCAAAGGAGATATTGCATGTCTCTTTTGTATTAATTTCGTCACATGTGGCTATTATCCATTATTTATAGCTATTTCTTTTGGGATTTTTATTTCCATTGTTTATATTATCATGCTTCCACTGAGTTTTTTCGAGCGCTTCTGCAACATGTTTATTAATTGTCCATACTTATAATTATTATCAACATAGGGTATATTATCCCCACTATCACCTAATAGAACCTCACTATGAGTCATAAGCCTTTGGAATATGGGTAGGTGCTCCTAAAGCCCAGTGGCCCCCAGCTCGGAGCACAGGTTAAGTGGCTCCCATGTCAGGGTGCTATAAGTGGTATCAATGCCTATAGGTTGGAAAAAAGTAGCAACAACATTCAGATGGTTACTAAGTGGTATTAAAGGATGGTTTTAAAGATGTTCTGATATTTAGGATATGATAGACCAGAGACTAGGATATAGTCGAAACTGGGTAACGAGTTCATATTTGGGTGCCTACAGCCCCATGCATGGGGGAAATACCGAGTTTCTAGGGGTGAGAAATGGATGTTCTTGTTTTGTTCTTTTATCATTAGATTATTTCCACCTCGAGTGGAACACTTGGATGTGATGTTGTTATTTTATGGGTTTATAAACCTTAACTCAGTATGGAAAGGGAGGAGTATTCATGCATCATGATAGACACTTAGGTTCACATGAAATCTGTATGTGATTATGAATTTCTCTTGGAACCTGGAATATGAGAAAATGGGTTAGGTTGTTTAAAGTGTCTAAAATAAGTTAAACAACATTATCCTGCATAGCCTATTAGTGGAATTCTACTCAGATAGACCAGGTATGTGGTTACTGATGAGATTGATATGTGATCCTATGTGTATATAGTATATTTGGGTCTGACTCTAATAAGGGTTGGTAGGAATAAAGGAGTGTGGTGATATATTTAAAGTGTCGAAAACAAGATAAACAATGTTTTCTTTCATAACTTCTCAGTGGTATTCCACTCATCCACCCCAGGAAGATGATTTCTGGTATGCTTGTTATGTGAATCTAGAATCTAATGTGGGCAGGCAAGGGGCCATGAGGAAAAATGGTACGAGATATGGGTTTGGTAGGGAAGAGTATGGGTGATAAGACACACTGCATATTATATCTTTCCCTATTTTCAATATATATACTGTTATTATTGTTATTGACCATGGATTTTGGTCTTTAGCATGATTCCACCTAAACAAGATCTAGTGGAGAGTCAGGAGGGAGGAGATGTGGTACCTCTAGGGAATGCATAGGACGTGTCACCTGAGGGCTGCGATGAACATGAGCCATAGGTAGAGGGTTTGAGGTAGGCAGGTCAGCCACAACAGATGGAAAAGTCTGGGCCATGACTAGATGAGCAACTCAGGGTGAGCTTGGTATGGGTGGTGCATAGTATTGATAGGGGATCTCAGGGAGCATAGCCCCCCATGAAATATCTAACATGTGAGTTTTAGTCGCAACACCCTCCTTTATTTTAGGGTGAGGGTGGATCATAGGCAGCATGAAATTAGATCGATTCTGTGTAGACCATATTCAATCAGATCAAGACACCCCCAGGGCAGAGGGTGAAGCTAGCTATGTATATGCTATGGGGATCATAAAAGAATTGGTGGAGCATATAGGTACATGCAGGTAGGCATCAATGGATAACATGGAAGGATTTCAAGACTAGGATTTTTGAGAACTTCTTCCTAGAGAGGTTGAGGGAGGATCAAGCTCATGAGTTTATGAACCTGTAGTAGGGGGATACATTCATCATGGATTATACTAGGAGGTTCACAGAACTATCATGTTTTGTTCCCTTTATGTAAGGGGATGACATTTCTAGGGTGAGGTGATTTGAGGATGGCTTGCGTCATGCCATCAGAGTACATGTAAATATCTCCAGGTTGACCTCATTCTCAGAGGTAGTGAATCATGAACTGATAGTCGAGGGGAATCTGAAGGACATGACTTATTCAAGATGGGTGATGGTGTCTGGTAATCTAGGTAGTGGTGCTTCAGGTAGCCGAAAGAGATTCCATGAGGAGATTTAGTAGGGTATTTAGGTTTAAGATTTGGGCTAACCACCAAAGAGTGGGTCACTAATGATGTGCTTCTAGTACATGCAGCTGTGTCACTTTGGAATTAGTGTGAGAAGACTCCAAAGGAGTTCTAGGTGTGTGAACAGATGAGACATCTAGAGAAATTTTTTCGGAAGACATATCAGGTAGCTGAGAGTCAGGGACCAAGTGAGGCTCTGGGATCTCAGGTAGGATTGGGAGCGATTCCAGGAGATGGTAGTTGGTATTCTACTACAAGTTCAGTTCATGTCAAGGAAAGAGAGAGACCCAGTAGTGGGGTCAGTGGCTGGTAGCAGGTACAACTACACATGGAGGATAGGTTTTGGGCAGTCGGGCTTCAGGTTAGGTGCATGCAGTTGATCTAGTAGGGTTAGAGCAGGCCAGTGATCCAATGATGTTTAGATGTACACCTTGATCCAGGGAGTGTTATTTTTATTTTTGATATGACTAATATTGGTGAAAGAGGTTCCCAAGTGATAGTCAAATTGACCAGGTGTTTGTTAATATGTAGGCATCATGCCTAGTGTGTGGTTTCTATGACATGTGAAGGTACCAAGGTGTGTAGAGGAAGCTGGTAGATCGAGGATTTAAAAATTTTCATCACATGAGAAACATAAATTTGTTATCTTCAGTGATTAGAGCCTTGGTAGAGGTCCGAGGATCTCAAATGAATATTTCAAATCCCAAGATTTAAATGAAAAAGTACCTCATTTAGTTTGACACATGTACGAATATAGATTTTCTTTAGTGACCATTGAATTAAGGATCCGAATTCGAACCCCTCTAGATCATCTACACATGCTTCAAGAATCTATGCATACATCATTCGTCAAAATCCAGGTGCTAGCACAAAGCTTCAATGATTCCTTCAATGTCGTGATGATGACCTCGATCCCGTGCCTTTAATTTGTAAAGGTGTTCTTAGATCACTTTCTTAGATAGATCATTTCTCTCTCTAGGATATGGGAGGATAGAGGAGATCTCAATCCATTAGAATGAAAAATGAAACATAAATGATCTCTTTTAGACTTATATAATGGATGTTAAAAATACCCAGATAGGGTTCCCAACCGCGGTATATTTAACATCCACTAAATAATCAATAAATAAATAGTTATGATGAACTAACTATAACATAAATATTAATAATATTTTATCACCTATTTGTAAAATATATTAAATATATTATGTGATAAACCCAATTCATTAACTCGACTCATAATTCCCACTAATATTAAATGAACCTTGAATATTAAAATAATATTCATTTGTATAATATTATTCCATGTATTTACATAAACTCTTTTAAATAATTTTAATAAATAAATTTAACTCAATTATTATATACTAAAATAATAATGAATTTATTTATTTATTAGTGATTGTGAATACATGGAGAACACTCGAACCCCATAATGGGTCCCACTATGTCTTATATACCTATTCATCAGAATAGGGCATAATCTTGAATACGCTATTGTGTGTGACCCTTTAAGACCTTATCTCTATAGTAGTGAATATTATTCCCAAACTAGAAGTAGAGTCTAGAAATCTATAAAGGTCCTTAAAGAGATAAGGAATACTCATAGCAACGACAACCATCCTACAAACATGCACTGTGTAATATAATCTCTTTGTCTTATGATATATCATAAAGTGGGATGCACGACTTGTTTCATCATCCATTCTTGCTTTATTTTTTTGTTGATATAACTAGAAAAATTTACCTTTGACTACCATGATCATGGATTTAATGAAGGTAATACTATCCTGATCAACTAGGCCTGAGATATCACTTCCTCAACTTGGAAGAGGAAAATTATATCTTGACCATTCAACCAATTCCATGCCACCAAAGATGCACCCAATATAGGCTACCTCGCCACAAATTCAATGTCATAGTTTTTCCTTGCATCAAGGTATGTGATCAAATTACACACATTGATAATGATCTTGAGTCAAGATACCAATACACATGCTCGTAGATAGAAATGACCAATGACACCCGAAACAAGTGGTGTTCCTATTTCATGGTCTATCCTCATGATATCACCTACTAAAGATCACCAAGTGTGAACTTCATGAGAAGAAGTCTCAGTGCTTATGAGCCCCCAACAGCTGATAATCAAATATCAACTGTATCCAATCTTTATGATGTATCTAGACCATATGACATATTATTTAAGATTAATGTCATAGTATCTCGAGGTTTTTATTATATCCTGAGAACTTCTATAACCTTTTGATATGATAATTAATCTATAGACATTACCATAAATATACTAGACACAGAAGTAAGAAAAATATTGCGATAATATAAACACATGTATATATAAAACTATATACATGTAATAATAATCAAAGTACATACATAAGTTGGGTCTAGGATACTAAATTTCAACACTCCCACTTAAACTAGATCTAGTTGCTAATATGTATCAATACGCTAGCTCTCACATGATAACCATGCTTCTATTGAGATATGGATTTATTTAGGGGGTATTACATGTTATCCTCTATAGCTACTCTGCTAACTGTGAGTTCACCTCTCTGGAAAAAATCCCTCAATAGATTAAACTTCTGAAGTATATGCTTTTGTCCTCTGGTGTGACCTAGGCTCCTTGGTAAGCACCACTTCTGTAGTATTATCATAATAAAATAAAATAGGGTTTACACTACTAATCACAACACCAATGTCTAAGACAAATCTATGTATCTATACCAACTTCTTAGCTACATTGGAAGTTTCTATATACTCAGATTTTGATATATAGTCGACAACCATGAGTTTCTTTGAGCTTATCCAGCTCATTGCACTACCATTCAGGAAAAATACATAGCTTGATTATGATTTCAAATCATCATGATCTGTTTAGAAACTAGAATCATAATATCCCATCACTACCGGTTCCTTATTTCCTCCATATACCAGGAACATATCCTTTGTACTCCTTAAGCACTTCGGGATAGTTTTTACAGCTACCCAGTGCAACTCACCTGGATTAGTTTGATATCTTCCCACCATTATTAAAGAAAAGGAAACATCAAACCTAGTACATAACATGACATACAATATTGATCCCACTTTCGAGGCATAAGGGATTCTACTCATTCTTTTAATCTCCTCCTATGTTTGTGGATACATTTTCTTTGAGAGATTAATACCATGTGACATTGGAAACAACCCTCTCTTGTATTATTCTATATTGTATCTTTTAAGTACCTCGTTAACATATTAAATATGAATTATCCCAAGCATCATTTGAGATCTATCTCGATAGATCTTGATCCCTAGAATATAGGCTTCTTCACCTAAGTCTTTCATGAAGAATCATTCATTTAACCAAGTCTTAACTAAATTTATGACTTTTGCTTCATTTACCATAATTAATATGTCATAAACATATAATACAAGGAAACAATTGCATTCCTATTAACCATCTTATAGACACATATCTCACTTTTGTTCTTGAAAAAACCAAATTCTCTTATGGCCTCATCAAAATGAACATTCCATGATCATGTTTCCTAATTCAACCCATAAATGGATCTTTGCATCTTTCAAACTTTATTGGCATTATTTGACATAAAAATACCTTTGGGTTGAGTCATATATATGTATTCAACCAACTTACCATTTTGAAAAGTAGTTTTGACATGCATTTTCCAAATCTCATAATCATTGAAGGCTGCTATTGCATGTAATATTCTGATGATTTTTTGCATCACTACTAGTGAGAAGGTTTCATCATAGTCTATGCCTTGATGTTTCCTAAAACCCTTCACTACCAATCATTCCTTATAGGTATTAACTTTACCATCCATGTACATTTTTTCTTGAAAATCCATTTACACCTAATGGGTTTTACATTAGCTATAGGGTTAACCAAAATCTAAACTTGATTTTGTTACATGGATTCCATCTCAGAATACATAGTATCTTTCCATTTAGTAGCATACTTTCCTTATATTTCTTCCTTGTAGGTTAGAGGTTCATCATTATTTAGGAGTAATGTGTCACCTGACTTGGTGATAAGAAAACCATAACACTCTGGTTCTCTAACCTCTCGATTAGACCTATGTAATACTTATATCTTAGGAACTTCTTCATCTCCAACTGTCTCTTATGGAGATTGTTCCCACAACAAATCTTGTGCATCTGGAGCATTATATTTATTGAAGTCAATCTTGTTCCCACTATTTCCATTGGAAATGTGCTCCCTATCTAGAAATATGGAATTTCTTTCCACAATCAATATTCTATCATAAGGTTTATATAGGTAATATCCTTTGGTTTCTTTAGTATAACCTATAAAGATGCACTTCATGCTTATGGATGTTAATTTTTCACTATATTTTATCTTAACAAAAACATTACATCCCTATACACATATGTGTGATAGATTGGGTTTCTTTCCACACCACAACCCATATAGAATCCAATCTATCACTTTAGTTGGTACTCAGTTAAGGGTATATGTTGTTGTATGCAACGTGTATCCCCAAAAGGATAACAGAAGAGTTTACTGACTCATCATTGATATGGACATGATCCTATTCCTCCTTTCACTAACACCATTCCATTATGGTGTATAATGAGGAGTGACTTGGGATAATATCCCAAAATCCTTCAGGTGATCAATGAAATATTGATTAAGATGCTCTCTGCCTCAGTTTGAGAAGACTATCTTAAGCTTCTTACCAATCTAGTTTTCTACTTCATGCTGATATTCCTTAAACAATTGAAAGGAATCTAACTTATACCTCATTAAGTAGATTTATACACACCTACTATAGTCATCAATAAATGTAATTAAGTATGAAAACCCACCCCTTTCCTCTATTGGAAACAGACCACATACATCAGTATGAATAAATTATAGTAATTCAGTGGCTCTTACTCCCTTTCCAGAGAAGGGTGATTTGGTCATTTTACCTTTTAAAAAAGTATGACACTCATCTAAGTGATTTAAATCAGTTGAGTCTAAAAACCCTGCTTGATGTAATTTCTATAAATTCTTCTCATTTATGTGACCAAGCCTGAAGTTCCATAGGTGGGTGTTATATGAGTCATGTGTGCTGGGTTTTTCATTAACTTCCACTATAGGGTTTTTGAGTTCAAGTACATATATGTCATTGTTAAGATGCGCCATACGATAACACAGGTTATCCTTATAAAAGAGGCAACATTTGTTTCCAAACTTGAAATAAAATCCCATAGTATCCAAACTTGACACTGATATTATGTTTTTGGTAACCGAAGGAACATAATAACAATTATTCAATACAAGAACTAAACCACTAGGCAAAGTCAGATGATAATATCCCACTACAAAGGTTGTTATAATCACACCATTTTCAACCCATAGATCCACCTTTCGTTTTGAAATATTATTGAACCTACTTGGTTCTTGTATTTGAATAAAAATATGCAATCCAAACACTGTATCTAATACCCAAGTTATAGATGAAGATAGATTGCATTCAATGAAAAAATACCTAAAGTAGAAGCAACACCTTGCACTTATTCTCAGCTCTATAATTATTCTTACAACGGCCTTTCTTTCCACATGAAAATCTGATAGCCTCTTGTTTATTACCTTCCCTCTATATCTTTGGCTTTTTGGAAGGACAATTCTTAGGTTTAATCAACTTGGACTTAGCCTTAGACATCGTAGCCTTGATCTTTCTCCTCTTGTTCACCTTGAGGACTGAAGAATTTGTATTCTTAATATCCTTATAATCTTGGAGAATTAAGGCCAAAAGATATGGAAGTTAATTTCCATGTTATTTATATTATAATTAAAAATAAAAGTCAAGAAGATTGATAGTAAAGAGGCAAGAATGAGATCAGTTTCTAGTTCTTGGTTCAGTTTGAACCCAAGAACTTAAAGTATCTCAATTTACCTAATCATCTTGAGTACATGAGGTGCTTCTTGATTCCCTTATACTATCCTACACCTATATAGTGAACCATATATCTCATACTTTTCTTGCCTTGCTTTCTCTTGATACAATTCTTAGAGATGAGTTAGTATCTTGTAGAAATCTTCATGTTCATGAATTTTCTACAATTGAATAGACATGGATGATAACATGATACACTATACATGTAGTGTATCATCTACATGCCTTTTATATTCATCTTTATTTTCACTACTTTATCTCTAAGGGGGATCAATATGAATTGAGGATTCCAGCCCATAAATCTTTCTTTCTTGGTGTTGTACCATGCACAAGATCCTATAACACTCTTGAAAGTTATGGCTAGTCAGGATATTTTCTTTATCTAGTATTGATCGCAGTGATAATGTACTGGTGGTATTGGTGATTTCCATTTTTATCTACAATAAAAATTTATCCATTATTACTTTATTTGATTACCTTTTAGACATTACAAATTAATTAATTAAATCATTGAACATCTCTAACTATTTTATCTAACTCTAAAAGACCTCATTACTAGTATAAAAATACTCCATTGCTTGATTATTCTAAAGGAAAGGATCCTTGAAACCTCTATTCATAGTCTATAAACTTTGGTTATGCCACTACTCAGAGAGTTCAAGGTAGGTATTTGACTGGCCAACCGCATTAACTCACAACTTCTTGATCTGTTGAGTAAAGTTTGAGCTTCTAAAATCATAAAAACGATTTATTCAATGCTTGCCTCTAAATTTGAAACAAGATAGAATTGAATACTTCTTTTCTACCAACTTTTGTTAAGTTAACCCATCACCCTCATAATAACTCCCTGGTATTAGGAGGAACCCTCAAGTTTGGATGATGAGCACTCCGTACAACCAGTTTTGTTCAAATTTGAGTGACGAAAGACATTCATGACTTAATATTTATTTGATGGATCTTTAATATTTTCAAAGAATTTAATTCTTTTCTATTAAATATGGTCATACTATGTTGTCACACTCACAACTAAACATTCATTTAATAGAATACATTCATTACATCTTTATGAATTTTATTTGTTTATTATTTTATGTGTTCTCATGAACATGAAAATGCATAAAATAATAAACAATGCATAAAAGAAATAAATTACTCGAATGGTCTTGATAATATAATAATGGTTGATACATTTAAACTTAGTGGATCAACCATATCCTAGGGGTATCATACCTGAGTAGAATCTTGACTCGTATCACATCTCACCCCTGGTCTAGTGTTTCCATGTCTCTTTTGGGATTTCACCTCATCTTGGCGTGGTCCATGACTTACTTCATCATCATAAAAAAATAAAAGTATACTCGTACATTGATGAGGGGTCTCGAGAAGTGAAATATACATATAGATATGAAAGGAAAATTAGACCCTTATCCATATTGAATAAAATAGACGATGTACGAACCTCAATAAATAAAAAATTATGACAAACATCACAAGTAGTTGTAATAAATATTTAAATAAATAAACTGAGACATGAAATAATTCGATCACTGCTCAAGACCATCTCATAATAAAAATAAATGTGTGATAAAATTAAATTGCAATAAATTTAAGTTCGAGGGAATATATATAAATTAAATTGTAGTTGGGGTTTGGCTTAGTGGTAAGCACCCCATAATCTTACATGAAAAATGGGGGTTCAAAACCCATTGGGCACAGGGAACTATAGCAGTACTGTAGTGACTGTAGCAGTGGTGGCACTGTAGCAACGACAGACACTGTACTGGTGGCAGGTCACTGTAGCGGTAGTAGGGTACTGTAACGGTGGCTGGGTACTGTGCGGTACTATAGAAGTGCAGGTACTGTATTAGTGCTATTCACAGAATGGGCTTTGGGAAAAAAATTTGGGCCTATGGGCCATGTAATGGGCTAAATTCCCATCGGGACTTTAGGCTATGTAATGGGTCTCCCTCTACCCAGTTAAAAGAGGTCTTTACTTTGATTTAATAATAAATGAGGCTTCGACCCCAAACTTTAAAAAAAATATAAATTAAATTAATTATACAATTCAAATAATTTATTTTATTTATTCTAGAAATTAAATTAATTTTCTTTCAAAAACTTAATTTTATTTAATACTAAAATTAAATTAATTTTTTAAATAATAAAATTATTATTATTTTTTAAACCAATAAATTTATAAATTAATTTTGGTTATATTAAATCTTTTTGGGCCCCAAAAACCCTGGCCAGACCCATTGCAGGTCAGGCCAAACCCATGAAGGCCCGTTCCAGGTAGGGAAGAACCTACCCATGGTTTTCAAGGGTTAGGAAGACCCTATGTAGGGTGGTTCTAGGTTAGGTAGACCTATTTTGATCTATTTTGGGTCAGTCCAATCAAAGAAGGATTGTGCGGGGAACCTTTGGTCATTTGGTAGCATCTCTGGGAGTACCTACGGTGGTGGGAGCAACAACGTGTGGTTGGCCTGGATCTGGATGACTGAGGGGGAATGACCTGTGGAAAATAGAGGAGGATCCATAGTTTGACCTAGAGTTCTGGTGCTTGAGATCTTACCAGTCGGTGTGGGGCTCGATGCGGTAGCTTCGAAGCAAGAGCACGCGACACCAGTGGTCTGACGAGATGTGGAGGAGGCATGGGGTTTGACCACTGGTGGAGGGCATGACCAAGATGGTTGGAAGATAGAGGAGGCACATGGTGACCTAACCATTTGACGGGGCCAGATCAAGGTGTCACTGATAGACCTATGGGGCTTCGTAATTTCCCTACAATACTATGAAAAAACAAATTTATAAAAATAAAACTATCCTAATCAATTAATTGGAATGTATTATTTGGAAATTTTGTGACCAAACCCACAGGGATAGAGAAATTAGTTTTATTAGGTTTTTAAAATATTTAATTTTATTAATTTTATGAAAGAGGTGAGAAAATGATAGTTTTTATTTTATTTAAGAAATCGAACAATGAAGGAAAATCGGATCAGTTGATTAGTTTGAAAACAATTTTGAAAGCACTCTAGGGTTTTGTAATCTTAGGGTTCAGGTGCAATTGGATTTTAGAATATAGGTTGATTAATTCTTAGTTAGTGTTTGAGTCGAGATGAGGAATATCCAATGGTCATGGTATCCTCTCCTTAATGTGGTAATACCCCTTTTCCCTTGGTTCGGTAATTTAGGGTGTTGACGAATCAAGTTTATCTTGATACCATGTTTAAACCTAATTTCCCCTAAATTTGAAAATGTTCATTCCTTCTTTAGGTTTGTCAATTGTGCAATTTAAATGTTCTTTTTTAATTAAATTATCAATGGTCATGATAAAATAAAAAGAAAGGTATTGGAAGTTAATGAATAAATTTCCCAAACTAAATACATGAATAATTAAAATAAATAAATCCAACGCACCTTCCCCCTTCGGTTGCATCACACTAGAACATGGTGGGTTTACTTCCTCATCCTGGGGATGAGAGAATAGTAGTAAAGGATAAAATAAAACAAATGCATAAAGAAAATAGAGAAGACTCGGGGAGGACCCTGCATAATGCAGCTTCTTGCTCCAAGCCTTTTTCCTCTGAATCCGAATGCCCCAAATTAGCCGAGAAATTCGGTATATATATGCTTCATATGGGTTCCTCCAGACCATTTTCATGATGTGTAATGTGATCACACATCGTGTAATCCTGATCCAAGGTTGCCTCCATGTTTTTTGAATCTGTGTGAATTTCATTCAAAGATTTGGAATTTTGACTCCTTCCATGGAGAGTAATTAGGAATCATGGCATGTAACCGACATTCAAACCATGTAAACTTGTCATGACTTGTTCTAGCAGTGGAAATTTGAATTCAAATCTTACATGACGTGTAATGGTGAATCATTTCATGTAATGGCTTCATGACTTGAAATTCTTCACGACTTTGCTTCATGGTCTGCGACATGTTGTAAAATGCTATTACATGTTGTGTAATGATGTTTCATGATGTGTAATTCATTTTTCTACTCCAGGATCTTATTTCATCTTGGTTTCTTCAGTTTTGTGCCTTAGAGGTGCTCTATGATCATCCTAAAAAATCCAGTGTTGTTTTGATCCAAAATTTACCTCATTTTATTCATTTTCCAAAAAATAATTATATCCTTCCATAAAATACAAAACAAGTAAACTTTTCCAACACTTGAAAAGAATATTCATTTAAATACAAAAATAAACACGTTAAAATACCATAAAATTTATACATGAAATACACTTATCAGTCACCAATGCGGGCTCAGACGGTGAGGGTGGTCGGCCTCGACTGAAGCAATTGGAAGGGAGGGATGTTGCGTGGGTGGCTTACTTGAGAAGCCTCCCCTTGAAGTTACATTTTGTTTTTTATAAATAAATGGATATTATGAAGTCTATAATTTTTATAGTTTTTTTGTTTATATCAATTTTCCAAAATCCTATCATGTAGTCCCTTTGTTTGTTTTTGATGAATCTTCTATCAGAATCATTTAACTATACACCCCTTTTTTATTTTATTAACAAATATTCCATGGGAAGCAAACCAATTTATGGGAAAAAATATTCCAATGGGTGGAATTATGACCATGAGATTCTGGACCAAAATTGGATGGAAATGAATCGCCAAAAAATAAAAACACAAACAAATATATATTTATTATGTTCTTAAATTCTTAACCCGCAATAGCTGCATTTTTGATCCATAGGAAAAATTTAGGATGGCCATAATTTGGCCATCCACAATCTGATTGATGTGCATCTATTCCATTGGGACCTAATTAAAGAGATCTACTTAATTTAATGAAAATTATTATTTTTGGATTATAAAATCCAGACAATCCCTTTATACCAATTTAAAGTACTGGGGAACATAATTGAAGCTGGTGGACCAGGGATTTAAAAATTTTCATCACCAAAGATACATAAATTCATTATATATAGTGATTTGATCCCTGTTAGAGGTATGAGGATCTCACATGAATATTTCAAAGAAAAAAAATTTAAATGAACAAATACCTCATTTAGTTCGACATGCATTCAACTATAGCTCAACGCCGAAGACCATTGCATGAAGGATCTGAAGTCGAACCCCTCTAGATCATCTGCTCATGATTAAAGAATCTAAATTTATTCCATTCATCAAAATCTGGGTGCTATAATGGAGCTTCAACGATTACTTCAACATCACGATGATCACCTAGATCCCATGCCTTTAATCCATGAAGACATTCTTGGATCGCTTGCTCATATAGAGGATTTCCTCTCTAGGATACGTGGTGAGAGAGGAGATCTCAATATATTGGAATGAACATCACAATAAAAATGAGCTCCTACAGACTTATATAGTGGATGATAGAAATACTCAGATAGTTCTCTCAGCCGCTGTATATTTAACATCGACTAAATAAGAAATAAATAAATAGTTATGATAAATAACCGCATCATAAATATTATTTATATTTTATCACCCAATTTTAATATATATTAAATATATTACATGATAAACCCGAGTCATTAAATTGACTCGTAATTCCTGCTAATATTAAACAAACCATGAATATTAAAATAATATTTGTTTGTATAATATTATTCCATGTATTTACATAAAATATTTTAAATACTTTTAATAAATAAATTCAACTTAACTATTCTATACTCAAATGATAATGAATTTATTTATTTATCAATGATCATTAATACTTGGATGACACTTGGACCTCATGATGGGGGACACCATGTCCTATAGACATATTCTCTAGAATAGGGAAGACTCTTGAATAAAGTATTGTATGTGACCCTCTAAGACCTTATCTCGATAGCATTAAATATTATTCATAGACCAGGAGTAGAGTCTAGCAACCAATCAAGTCCCCTAAAGAGATAATGAGAAGTCATATAAATGAAAACCATCCTATGAAGATGCACTGTGTAATATAATCTCTTTGTCTTATAATATCTCATAAAGCAGGATGCACAAATTATGTCCTCATAAATTATTTCTTTATTGTCTATTGTTCTAAATAGATGGATTTACCTTCGACTACCATGGCCATGGATTTAATGAAGGCACTACCATTCTGATCAACTAGGCCTAAGATACCATTTCTTCAACTCAGAATCAACAATTTCTATCTTGACCATTCAACCAATTCCATGCCACCAAAGACATACCCAACATAGGCTACCTCTCCATGACTTCAATGTCATGGTTTTTCCTTGCGTCAAAGTATGTGATCAAATGGAACACATTGATAATGATCTCAAGTTAGGAGACCAATACACACGCTCATAGATGGGAACAACCAATGACACCCGAAACATCTAATTTTCCTATTATCTGGTCTATCGTCGTGATCTTACCTACTAGAGATCACTAAGTTAGAACTTTAGGAGAAGAAGTCTCAATTCTTATAAGCCCCCAACACCTGATAGTCATACATCAACTGTGTCTAATAATTATGATGTATCTAGACCATAAGACATATTATTTAAGATTAATGTCATAGTATCTTGAGGTTATCATTATAGATTGAGAACTATTATAAACATTTTGTATGAAAATTAATCTATGAACATTACTATAAATACAATGGACACATAAGTATCAACACTGTTCTAGTAAGATAAGCACATGTATATATTAAACTGTATACATGTAATGATAATCAAAGTACAGACATAAGTTGGGTCTAGGGAACCCACTTTCAATAGGATTCTTAGGCATTAGTATATTTTGTGGTCATTATATATGTATGTAAATATATATGATGTGGGATCTCATTTGGGAATCAAGTGTGATGTTGGAACTTTTGGGCATCAGTTGTGATATGGGACCGTGTGGGAATCTTGTGTGATGCAAGTATAAATCGATCATCTGATGAGGTTCTAGAATTAAGGTATGTCATGTGGGGGCATGCATGTTCAGGGAATGGTTGAAGGAACCATAAAAATTCTTTGAGTTGGGTTAGGAAGCGATAGGGTAGGTAATTCTTAAGGTGGGGAGTAACAGGAGAGGAATTAGCCATGAGTGAGTAACTGGGGTAGTCCAGGGTAATATTTATGAGATGGGTACATTCAGTATCATCTTAATGTAAGACCAGATAGCTCAAGGATGATTTGTTGTAATGTGGAGAGGTTATAACGTCCCAAGACTTTGAGCAGTTCAGAATTTCTGAGGAAAATTTTAATTTTGAGTTGGGTTGATGGGCCAACATTGATTTTAAGATTAGGAATGTAATTTCAAGAGTTAAAACATGTTTTTATGTTGTTTTTATATGGGGGTAAGGTATCTATAAGTGTAACATGGGTTTGGTTTAGTTTTTGAAGTGTCCATATTTGAAAACCAAAATTTGGGAGACACAAAATTTGGCACACAGTTGGCGCACGATTAGTGCTAACCATGCAGCCCAAACCCCATGACCCATTTTGACCAGAGCATGGTTGGATAAAACTATGTGAGTGGGGAATATGTCCATGTGGCTTATTATAGAGGGGTTTAGGTACCCACATAGTTTAGAAAATGGTTTGGGTAACTGTGCACTATAATTGTGTGAGTTATGGTGACCTTTGAATAGTGACACCACACGATTGGCGCACGGTTAGCCAAACCGTGTGACCAAACCTTGTGACTCATTTAATGGGATGAAATTACCAAACCAATCATCCCTTATTTCATACTTATTCTCCCATTTTTTCCTCCTCATTCACACGTATAGAAGGGGGAGATCCATTCTCCCCTCAAGCTGGGCTTTGAGGATTATTCTCCGTTCGAGATCTAATTCAAGCTCCATCAATTGCATTGGATAACTATATGTATGGATGCTAGTCCTCTTGATTAATTTCTTATTTTATATTTCCATTTGGAATTCTATTTCCATCTGAGTTCATTTACCCTATTTACATGGTTTTTGTCAGATTAATTTTTTTCTCCCATTTCAGATCAAATTAGAGGTTAGTCTTCGATGAGTGAACATTTATGAGTATAAGATAGGTGGTGAATAGATTTATCCTTATTTATACACGTTCTATCAAATTCATATTTAAATATTATCGAGTGGGATGGTCTGGGTATGACCATTTTGTTATTTTTATGATTATTTTATTATTGGGATTTGTCTTTGGATTGTCTCATGGCTATTATGGTATGATTGAGATGATAAGGGATTGGTATTTTTGAATGGGTTTGAAAATTGATTTGGAATGATATTCTATTTGTTTAACATGATTTAAATTATGCCTTTGGATATAGGAGTTCCATGTGAATGTGTTGGGATTGGCCCAAGGTACTTGAGGTGATGTTGATCACTAGGATTGAGGCAAGATGATTTTTCAGGTTGAGACAGATGTTGTTGACCATGCCATGGTTGGGTGATGAGGTTCACTATAGTGATGGAGTTCTACTGGATGGTGTGTCTTAGGTATGTTGGTGAATCACTACTCATCGTTGTTGTCCAATAGCACCATTAAAGCAATGTGCACATAGGATAAGGACTCAATGAGGTGGTGTTGACCACTCGATGTGGGCAGAGGCCTCTATAGTATTATTGGATTAGTGTATGGTGATGACCATCAGTTATGGAGGAGGTTCTCACTATAGAAATCCATGATTAATGGTGTGAGACTATCGGTTTGGTGCTAAGGCTCACCATGATATTGAAGCTGATGGTCTAGGATTATAGAAGGGTGGATATCACTATGCCTTTGGATGTTGTAATGTTGACCTAAAGACATGTGTTCAAGTGGAAGTCTGAGAGACTCATGATATGATTATTGGGCATTCCTATGGGATGTCAGTTTGACTTGAAAATTGGTACACGTGGTTTCGATTGAAATGAGGTGTCAAGTGACATGTATATTGATGGGAGACCAAGGGTTCTATAGGTATGACTGACCATGGATACATCATTCCATTCTAGCATTGGACAAAGCAGGTAAACTCTCTCATGTGGTTGTTGAGCATGAGTGAAGTTGGTTATGTATTTTATGTGTGATTTAATTCTATTTAATTTCATTTTTCATACACCTCTATAAATATGGATGTAAGATAGGCACACGTTGGTGGCAGCCTACTAAGTTCATACTCACACCCCACACGAGACCCTTAAGATGTGTGAAAATTTTATGGCTTTGAGATCAGGTAAGGGGTCAGATCCATGGGATAGACCTTAGTGAGAAGGGATGCATTGTGAGTGTGTGGGATGAATATAAAATAGACCAGGTTTTTTTGTATCAATATGAAGTTCTTTTTTGTGATTTTGTGTACATAATTATATGATCAGCCACATATGATCTTTTATGTATCTTTTGTATGACAGTCATCACATGTGGATATTATCTATTATGTATATCTATTTCTTTTGTGCTTGTTATTTCTATTGTTTATATTATCATGATTCCACTGAGTTTTTTTGAGTGCTCCCTCAATGTTTTTATTAATTAACCATACTTATTATTATTGTCGATATAAGATATAGTTTCCCCTTTATCACCTAATATACCCTCACTACTATTCGATATCCTTTGGAATATAGGGAAGAACTCATAAGGCCCAATGACCCTCCGGCCTAGAGAACATGTTAAGTGTATCTCGAGTTAGGGTGCTACAATCAACCTATTTGGAAAACAACTTAAGATATGGGGTTTCTAGCATGTATGATTTCCATTAATGTTGTAGTATAATGAAAAAATACCATTCTAGGAAATTCATATCGGTAAGAAGTTTATCCTTGTCAAGTACAGATTGAAGTGATATTTTTGAAGTTGTTTGATTTTCCATTTTCTAAAAATTAAGATCAGATAATTAGTGCTTATTTTGATTATAAAAACAGATTAATAAATATAAATTTAATTAAACTCCATTAATCTCCCACTATTTCTCAAGACCCATTATCCATCACCATTAGTTTTAGAATATCATGTCACTTAGATATTCTAGTGGCAAGGATCCATATTCCATTTCTCATAACCTAGACTTGGGTATGATAAGTTTTTAAAATGTTTTAGGTAGGCGTAACTTGACAACTACATAAAATCATAGTTCCTTGATCTATTGAGTGTAATCCCCAATCCTAAAATCCTATTTTAATAATTCTTAAACCTTTGCCTCTTAGTTACACCAAGTACTTCATGGGTAGTCAACCTTGATGTAAACTAAGTTAAGTCAACCCAAAACTTCAAGTTAAAAGTTCCATTATAATTGAAATCACCCCAACTTGTATTGGTTAAGCACATTGAACTATGAGGTAATTTATAACTTAAGTAGTGGAAGACTATCCTGACTTAATATATTAGTTAAGGGATTTTTATACTTATGTGTAAAGCCAATTTTATCCTTTTACATTCCTTGTTAATATTAAGTGGATTTTAATTAAGTGATTAACCATGTCCAATAAAACATTTATGAATAATCTGATTATATTTTATTCCACATTGCATGATTATTAATTCATTTATCAGGTGACCGTGTAACATTCAAAAACATAAATAATTAACCAAGAAACTGACAAAAATAAAATACAATTGGCATGATCATGATATTTTATAATGGTTAGTTTATCTAGCAGATGATAAATTAACCTTCAACCCTAGGGGAGAACACACCTTGAACTGTAATTTGGTTTGGGTTGAAGCATTTATCCTTTGCTCCTATGTATATCCTCGAATGGTTTCACCTTGATACCTTGAGTTAGACTACCTCCTCTCAACTGGGAGCTCTATCCTTACATAATATTTTACTCACATACAGGTAAGGGGATCCATTGGATTGGATAAAGGGGGTTTACATAAAATAAATTGTGGACATATGATAGAAATAATATTTTCATAATTTTTATATGTTTTTAGACGATTTAATCCCTACCAATTTATCAATTTGAGTGTATTTTCATGAATTTTGTATTTTTGGTGTGTTTTTGGATAAAATGTGATTTTTTTTAATTTTTGGAATTTTAACATATTTAAATCACTTTTTTATTTCATGGATAACTTTTAAAATATCAATCCAATTGATGTGATTATTTTTTTAGGATTTATATGTTTGTGGTATACATCTTTATCTTCTATACCAAGAGCTAATTCAGTCATCTAAAGGCCCAAAAAAATCAATCATGGTGGAAAATCATTCTGGCCAATAGAGTAGACCCCACTTCCATAAATCAAGAATTAATCAGGCTACAAAACTAAAATTAAAGTTTTTCCAATGGTATTTGGAATAGGTCTCAATGAATCATTTTTTAAATTAAATTCCATGAAGTTATTCTCTCATTAAGGCGGTCATTGAACACTCAGCATTGAAGGAAGATTTTTGGAATCCTTGTCCATAAAAAGTCTTACTTAGTAATTATGCAATAACTACTATTTTAGGTGTCAAATTAATTTTAGATTTAAGGGGAGATAGGAAATTAAATTTGGCACAACCTATAAGAAGGTACCTTGGAATGATTCAGAGGAGAGGTTCACTAAACAAGAGAAAACTTTTGATGGACATATTCTGTAGGAAAAATTTTCTACTTTTCTTATCCCTCTATTATTTTTCTTAGTTTTGTAATCCCTTATTATTCCCCATTCATCTCGATTACCCTTACCATGGTGGGTTAAAAATTTTAGTTATTGGGGAAGGGTTTGTTTTATATTTTTTAATTCTTTAGTTCTTGTACTTAATCGAATGAAATATCTTTCTCTCTTATATGATGTTTTTAATTTCATATAGTGGTTTTTATTATCAAGTATGATCATATTTGGTTTTTGATTCCATTATTGATTTTTCATTAGTCAATGATCATTATCTACCTCAACTAGGTTTTGGTTTATATATGATGGAATAGTCCATGTATTAGTGGTGAAGTACTTGACAATCGTTAGTAAGTGTGAAAGGGATAGTGCATGTTCTTGATTATTTGGGATAAACAAGACCCGATCAAGTATTGCCTAATTCATTTGAGGATATTCATTAAAAATATCTTGAATAAGGAAGAATAATAGACCAAACTAAGATCTTGGTATGGTTTTATCTAACAATCACCATTTTACCAAGGGAGTGAGAGGAAATGATCATGGAATCTCACTTTAATCAACTTAGCAGAAGAGGATTAAATTAAATAGAACAAGGATATCATTGAAATTAGAAAACCAACCTCGACTTTATCACCCTTCTCATATCATAGTTTTTAATAACTTGAGTTTCCAATTTCTTTTAAATTATTTTCTTAATTGATTTCTTTTGTTTTGTTTCATTCAAAACTAAACAATTCCAAAAACACTATATTTTTCCTCTAATTAAAAATTGATAAACTATTTTGTGTGCACTCCTATTCGAGAGACTACCTAGGGTTAATCACTATACTATACTTAGGTAATATAAATTTTGTTTTTTCACACCCCACAACAGGCGTGTGTCAAACTTGGAACCATTATCAGGGAGGCAGTGCCACAATCTAATGGTAAATATTTGACTATTTTCAAATTAAAAATTAATTAAAAAAATCATTTTCTATGATGTTTTCAAATGATAATTTCTTTAATTCATGGAATAGTTACCAAAAAGCGAAAGAACTAATTAATATCTCACCCTTTTCCATGGATGATGATGTTTCTGTTATTGTTTGACATGTGAGGTTATTTTGGAAATAAAATAATAGGGAGAAATCATTCAAAGAATCCCTAGCTGTCTTGAGGGAGTATATGAAAAACAAAATTTTGAAGTTATGTCATAGTAGTTAATGGAGTTATCTCATTAATTTATATAATTTTATAAAGTATCCAAGGTATTAGAAGATTTCCCCTCAGTCTTCCTTGATTTTTATAAGAAGATCCAAGAAATAGAGGAGCCTGACTACCTACCTTTATCTACTACCACTCAACTCCAGGAGAGGATTTCCACTAAAGAAGAGATTGAAGATGAACAAACTTAGGGAGATGATCCTTTCATGAACTCAATATCTTTTATTTTTTTTTAAAAAAATTGAGTATCACCTCTAATTGTTTTAAATTTAAAAATTTGGTCAACACTTGTATTGCCTTGGTGGATGAGGAAGAAAAAGAAGATGCACATGATGAGGAACATCTTGAGCTCCCTGAACTTGTTGAACACTTATTGGAGGGAGTTCAAGAGGAGACCAAAGTGATTTTTCCCGAGGAAAATGAGATTCATGATTCTCACATTAAAAGGGAAGAATTTTATATTTATTCTTCATTATTTATTTTTTTTCAAATAGAATTACACTATGACATTCCCTTTGATTATTACATTGATGCAACATACCTTGAGAAATCAATGGAGAATGAAGAAGAAGTTGTGCAAGTGGAAACCAAGAAATAGGTGGCCCATTAATTATCATACCCCCACCATGAAAGTTTTTTCTCATTCCCATGGGGGTGGATTTGGAAAACTATATCCATGGATTCCTCAACAAAAAGGAATAAGTGAATACTTGAAAGAAGAATTTTTGTTGGTTCATGAGAAAGAAACTGAGCCCACCATCAGATTGGGGTAACAAAATAGAACTACCCATTTAGAGGCAGTCAAAACCCAGGGACCACTTGGGGGAATAAACCAAGATCTATCCTTACTTTCTCATTATATCTCTATTTTATTTTCTTTTAATAAATTTCTTATGTTATCTTTTCTATTTTTTATTATAGGTTTTTAGAGAGAAACACTTAGGATATTAACTCAATGTTGAAATACCAATATATTAGGATGTACCTCTCCTTAACACTATCATTATTGTTGTTATTAGATTAAAATTATAATTATATGTTAAAATATACTTGAATGAATTGAGTTAACTTCATAATTTTAGTGTTGGGGAGGGAACCTTTGAAGTTTAGGATTTTTCAATTTCTATTTTTCAAAAAAAGCATTTTTTTCAAATTTTTGTGTCTCTTTTTCAATTTTTTCAAGTTTTTGAAACTTGTGATCATAAATTATTAGATTTTACTTTTTTAAACCCATGTCTATGAGTGAAATAATTTATTCCATGAAACTGAGCCAAAATGAATACTGAAAATGACTATGTTTCAAGTTCAAATATTTAGGGGATTTCATAAAAAGTCCTCTGATTTTTGAATCCCATGCCATAGTTAACTATCTTTATCTTTGAAATCGCTTTCTTGTGAGCCTTATGAACCCTTTTTTTCATATTATTTACATTCACCTCACTTCTTTTGGGAAAAAACCATGTTTTTTTAAACCAAAATTTGATTTATTCTAATCAAAACTTGAGGGTCTGAGGTACTTTTGTTTTAAATGATTGAGTTATTTATTTGGTTTTAAAGCCCCATTTTTCAAGAAAATCTTTTTATTATGGAATTAATTATATATTTAATCATTTTATCCCTTATAAGCCTTAAAAAAATTATTATTTTAGCCACATTACAAGACAATTTTCCCTATCCAACCTACTCTTAAAGTGAAATTTCATGATCTAATTAAACTTAAGTGTGGGGGGAATCTGTCTTGTGTTGTGATAACTCATTTGGAGATACCTTGGGTGGAAAATAAAATATTGAAGAGATGATTTTACTGGTGAAAGAAAATCATTCTATTGAGAGTTTTTTCTTTCTGGAGCTTTCATCATAAAAGAAGTTGTGCCTTTCTGATCTTCAAATGGAGAAACAAAGTTTTGCCTATATAGTGATTTAATTTTTTTTACTATGATAAAGATGAAGAATTTGATAATTTATGATATTCCCATTAACCAAATTTTGATATTATTTTGGAGCTGATTTGATACTATGGTGAGTGAAGAGGAGACCATACTTGAGTGAAAATTAGAAATATCCAATTTTTATTAAAAAAGATCCATGTCCTCCTCATTCAGCCTCAGAATTTTTGACATCAAAATCCTAAAAACCAAAAGAAACAGAATAAACCTATAAATTCCCCATGATAATCACATGTTCTTGACTCACATCTGGTGGATATGTAGGAATTTATCAATCCTATGGTGACTATTGCATGGTTTTTATGAGAAAAACATTTTTAAAAAATTGAAATTTTTGGGACGAGAGAAAATTCATGTGAGGTAAGTGTTTTGTGTAAATGGGATGAGAAATGAAGTGTAATTATATTAAATTATTTGAATATAAAAATTGAAATACTAGTTTTTTATGAGGCATGATATCTTTTGTTTCATGTTGAAATATTGGTGGATCTCATGAGTATGTGATTTGAATTTTCTTTGATTTAATGCCTACTTGTCCAAGATTCCAAGATATAAGTATCGGGGAATTGATAGAAATAATATTTTCATAATTTTTTATATGTTTTTAAATTATTTAATCCCTACCAATTTATAAATTTGAGTGTATTTTTATGAATTTTTTATTTTTGGTGTGTTTTGAGATAAAATGTGAAAATTTCTTAGTTCTAGAATTTTAACTTATTTTAATCACTTTTCTTTCACACATAACTTTTAAAATATAGATCCAATTTATATTATTTTTTTATGATTTCTTTGTTTGTGTGATAAAACTTTCTCTTCTAAAGAAATAGCTAATTCAGTCATCTAAATTCTTTAAAAAATCAATCATGTTTGGAATTAATTTTGGTCGACAGAGGGGACCCCACCTATATAAATCACAAGTAACTCAAACTACATACATAAAATTAAATTTATTCCAATGATATTTGTAATAGGACTCAATGAGTAATTTTTAAATTAAATCACATGAGTTATTAACTCATTAAGGCAGTCATTGAATGCTCAACATTGAAGGAATATTTCTAGAATCCTCATGAAGAAAATTTATTACTCAGTAATTATGATATAAATCTTATTTTAAAAGTCAAACTAACTTAATATTTTATGGGGAGACAAGAAATTTAATTTTTAACAACCTATAATAAGGGAAATTGGCATGATTCATACGATATTTTATCCAAACATGAGCAAACTTTCAATGGAAAAATTCCAGAGGAAAATTTTTTTGCTTTTCTTTTCTCTATTTTTTTTCTTAGTTTTGTAATGAATTATTCTTCCCCATTCATATATATTACCCTTACCATAGTGGGGAAAACACTTTAGTGATTAGAGAAGGGTTTATTTTCTATATTTCAATTCTTGAGTTCCTATAATTAAACGAATAAAATCTCTTTCTCTCTTTTGCAATGTTGTTTTCTATTTCATATAGCAGTTTTTATTATCAAGTATGATCATATTTGGTTTTTTATTCTATTATTTATTTTTTCATTGGTAAATGATCATTATATCCCTCTACTTGGTTCTATTTTATATATAATGGAATAGACTAGGTCTAGTAGTGAAGTACTCGATGATCATCAATATGTGTGAAAGGGGTAGTGCATGTTCTTGATTATTTGAGATAAACAAGACCATATAGGGTATTTCCTAAGTCAGTTAAGGATATTAATTACACTCTATTACACAAGGAAGGAGAGTAGACCAAACTAATATCTTGGTAAGGTCTTATCTCACCATCACTATTTGAGCAAGTGAGTGAGAGGAAACAATCATGGAATCACACTTTAATCAACTTTACAGAAGAGGATTGAATTAAATAGAATAAGGATATCATTGAAATTAGAAAACTGACCCCAAACTATTCACCCTTCTCATATCATAGTTTTCAGTCACTTGATTTTCCAATTTCATTTCAATCATTTTCTTAATTTATTTCTTTTATTTTATTTCATTAAAAACCAAACAATTCCAAAAAAAATACATTTTCCTTCTAATTAAAAAGGTGAAAAACTATTTTGTGTACACTCCTCTTCGGGAGACTTCTTAGGGTTAATCACTATACTATACTTTAGTAACATATCTTTTTTCCACACCCCATGACAGGCGCATGTCGACAAACATTCCCTTAAATAATAAGGAGGATGGGATGACACTAGACCATCAATAATAATTTAACCATAATAAATTAAAATTAACCAATAACATACAAGGGCTGGTTTAATCTCATGAACATCCACACATCAAGAAATGAGCACACATTTTCAATCCAGTTGTCAGTTACTTATATTTTTTTGTTTAATTAAGATAGTTCACCACAAATTAATCAAATTTATTCAATTTATCTTTATTCCATCCAAGAATTTTTAACCCACCATCATCTATAATTTGAAACAAAATTTATTTAATTTAAAATTAATGTCATAAACAAGAGTACTTGGAGGCAACCTCACAGTTTCATCAAAAATTTTATCATGAAAGTTAATTTAATATGTAATTGTTATCCTATGACATGGAATTTACTATTGAATAAATGAAACACAAAACACATAATCAATAAGTTTACTTATATATTTAATTGTTATTTCTTAAAAAATTTGAGAACACTGCCAGGAACAGACTACATGATGTGTGAAAAAAGTACATGACATGTATTTGTATTTTTCTCGTGTCTGCAACAAACACATTGGTTCTGTCTGTGTTCCCTACTATGGACAAACTTGAGGTACATGATGTGTAGTACAACTTAAAAAACATGTAACCTTAGAGTTACATGGAATTCCTATTGATACATTAATGTGCATAAAGAATTTCTGTTCATTTAAGAATATTGAGATTGGTTGTTTGGATAAATTTTCATGATTTTACAGCCAAAACATGTATTTAGATGGTATTTTATTTTCAATGGAAGGGATAAGAAATTTCAGCACCAACAATGGGATTATGATGGAAATTGGAGGCATTTGGACCCTTTTTCCAAGGTGTACACAACTGTTGATTCACCCAAGCTGATCACCCCAACCCCGAAGACCATGCAAAGATTAGAGAGCTAAGACAGAACCACCCACATTGCCTCCACATGGTTTGAAAAACCATGCAGACTCTCCCAGAAACCGTGTAGGGTGTACAAGTTTTAAGGTATAGGCTTACCACATGGTCTCCACATGGTTTCCAAACCATGCAGATTAGCCTAGGTACTCGTGTGCATCCATTTCAGTGGATGAACCTTGAGAACGATTGGTGAATGGTTTAACTAACCATGCGCCTTAACCTTGTGGAAGTCAATAGGCCACCAACTACCTTTTATCTACCCTCATACCTATCCTATGACCTGGGATTTGGACCCCTAACCACCCTAGGATGTTAGTGGGATGGACAATTAATGGTTCCAAGACTAGTTTAAAGAGGATAATCATCTGGAGAAAACACATCTTGGTAGAGAGGAGCTTGAAACCCATTCTAGGAAATTTTTTGGAGGATTTATCTTATGGATGTTTGTAATTTTTCCTTTCTGTATCAACTGTAATGATCATTTAAGATATTAAGAGTTTATTTTTCATCATTTAGTCATTGTGTTGCTAATTTCCCTCATATATTGGGGTTGTGGATAATGTAGTTTCTTTGATAATTAGTTTTCTTATTGTGTTTGTGTTGTTTCATATTCCTCACATAAGGACTTTGGTCCACCTAGGCCTTCAGGCCAGTAAGGCTTTCGGGACACCTATAAGGCCTTTGGGTCACCTCAAGGCCTTTGGGCCACATAATTAATGCAGTTTCCCCAGACAAACTCTACAAAAAAGGAGCATCCCTAGAGGAGGTTTTAGATAAAGTGCACTCATCAGAGCATAACCAAATGGATTTGGAAGAATGAGAGGGTATGACCACGCCATCGGGACCAGCTTTTGATTGCACGAGAATCCTATCCAGACGACCATGCGAAGGTGGATAGCTATCATCACAATGCAGATGCTAGGGAGGGGCAGTTTCTTGTAGTGATAGTCTGGTTGAATTCCCTAAGACCTTCGGGCCATGTAAACTCTTAAGCCCACGGGCCATGTAATCTATAACCCCACAAGCCTTGTAAGGGTTCCCCCTCATCCCTTGAAAGGGGGGTTATCAAAAATCAATAAAAAATGAAGGCCTTCGGGCCATTTGGGAAAGTGAAAGACCCAGTTTCTATCCATGGAATTGGATATCCATTTTTACACAATGGGAATCAAAACCAATAGATCACCATCGATGGTGAGCTGAATCAACACCCTCCAACCAATTTTATGGAATATGTGCCATGGAACCATATGTGACCATCAGTTTAGTTTATTCCAGAATATGGACAATAAAAACCCTTGCAATATCTTCCTATAGAACTGCTGTTGTATATGCCTCAAAATCAATGTCCCTATTTTTCATAAGAATAGTGGTACATGCCTCAACCTCCTCTAGAACAAATTCCACCACAACTTACCCTTATGGAGTATAGACTACGCTATATTCTTGGAGCTGATATAGGTATTGTTAGACCACCATTGCAATCCCAACATTTTAAGATTAATCCATCTATCAAGAAACTTATTCAAAATATGGTGCAGTTCAGGGGTTTACCAAGTGAAGACCCCAATTATCATCTCTCTAATTTTATAGAAATATGTGATACATTCTGTTACCACGAAGTGTCTGAGGATTTCATTCGTCTCCAATTATTCCCTTTCTCATTAAGGGATAAATAAAATAACTGGATAAATGGGTTACCTTAGTGCTCCATCCTTACATGGGAGGCATTAGCTCATTCATTTTTGTACAAGTATTCCCCTCCCTCAAAAACAATGACATTGAGGAATGAAATTCACAGTTTTCAACAGCATGAGTTAGAGTATTTGTATGAATCTTAGGATCTCTTCTAGGAGATGTTGAGTAAATGTACTCATCATGGACATAAGTTATGGATGCTAGTCCAAAACTTTTATGGGGGTATCACCACGGACACTAAATCATTGGTGGATACAGCTTCTAAAGGAATGGTCATGAGAAAATATCCTGAGGAACTTTTTGATCTCCTATAATACATGTCATTCAATAGAATTTAGTGGAATTATGAGAGGGGAACTCAGAAGAGATGCATTCACAACATCGATTCCACTATGATGCTTGTTGCCCAACTTGATGCCATTTTAAAGAAAATTGATGCATTGAATATGAAAACAACATCACATGTTCTAGCATTGAATTATCCACCATGAAAGAATGTGGTGAAAACCACATAATGGGTAAATGTATAGGGTCAAGTGATAGACCTTCAATAAGTGAAGTAAGTTATGTTTCTCATAACCAAGGACCAAACATGTACCCTAAATACTAGAACCCAAAATGTCAAGATAATAAGAACATGTGTTGTGGAAAATAACAATAACATCATCATCCAAGACCTCAAAAGACACCCAGTTTTGGACAAAATTAATATAAAAATCCATATCCTAGACAACAATAGGGGAATAATTATAAAAAAGGATCCTATTAGTAGCAAGGGTATCCAAACCCTCGTCCGATGCAACCTTTGAAACATCCACAACCTCATTAAGTTGTATAACAACAACCTCAACAAAAGAAACCATGAAAGCTAAAAGAAATGATGTCTAAGTTCATTAAAATAGTTGAGACAAGATTTTAGAATTGAGAGGCATCCATTAAAATCCTTGAGTATCATATTAGATATCTTTCCAATCAAATTTATTTAAGGAAACCTGGCATAATACCAGGTAACTATGAAAAGAACCCATGAGAGGAAGCTAATGCAATGACCTTGAGAAGTGGGAAAGAGTTACCAAAACATGTACCTATACAGTAAGGGGAAGTTAAAGATAAAAAACAAGATAAATCTAATCAATCTAAAGAGAAATAAGCTGAAGTTGTATAACCCTCCTCATTACAAGAGTTTTAAAAAGGGAAGGATGCTACACGTGATAAAGGAAATAAGGTGGTCAAACCATATAGACCCAACTTACCATTCCCAGAATGTATGAAGTAGAGTAAATTAGAGCATAAATTTGGAAAATTTATATAGGTATTCAGGAAACTTCATATTAACATTCCCTTTATAGAGGCATTAACTCAAATTCCAACCTAGGAAAAGTTCATGAAGGAATTACTATCAAATAAATGGAAAATGGAGGATTTGGGAACCATTCCTCTAGATAAGGAATGTTCAATAGTGGTCCAACACTCAATTCCTCCAAATCTTCAAGATATTGGAAGTTTTTCTATCCCATGTACAATTGGATCTTGTGAGTTTGGAAAATCCTATAACGACCTGAATCCGGAGCCACTCAACTGGTGCCCCATATCCGGTTCGCCACATGACCTCAAGCGCGTTTCCCCAAATGCCAGAGGCTGCCGACTAACAGCGAGGGCCTTGGTGAGTCATTGGGGAAACTATGCCCTCATTTGGTAAGGTATACAAAGAAAGTAAATAACAGTCACTAGAGGAAGCAGTAAACAACATACAATAACTGAACTAAACAGAAGAAGCAATGTATAATAAAATAATGAAGAAAATTATGCAGCAGGTACAAGTATCTAAGGATAGAAGAAAACACAAAAACGTGCTGAAATAGAACTGAGAAAAAAGTACTAAAAGTAAACAGAAACTCTAGCAGCATCGCAAGCCTAGGCTCGGTCCTATGCTCTCCAGCTCCAACCAGCAATCATGTACCTGAAGTAGAAGGGCCATAATCCCTATACACACCTGCAACCATATAACCTATTTGGGCCAAAAAGTAGGACCCAAATAGGGTGTGAGACTAATCCCAGTAGGCAATCACCACAAGATCTGTGCCCTACTGTCAGTGAGAAACATAGAAAAAGTAAAGTAAATAAATGAAATAGATAATATAAGTACAATAGAGTAAAAAATCCTACAAATATATGTTCACATTTATTTATTAATTTAATTCACTCATTAAATTATCAACCAAGGAATCTAGCAAACAGCTCTATATTCTTGAGGTATAGCAAGTAACACAACAGGTATCTCAGCAGACTACCTAAACAGCGAATAGTACAAAACTCAAGCTTTTTCTTTGGCTTGGTGGACTCATCACAACCAACCAAACAATATTCAAGGTGACTCTCTAGGTGGATCACATTGGCAGAACCCTCTAGTCAAATAAACGTACAAAGGCACAAACACTTTGGGAAGCTCTCACCGTCAATTCCCCTACGGTCTTGCAACGATAGCTATAGACTCTCTGAGGAAGCACTTATGTCTAATTACCCATATAGTCTCGATAAGTAACTAAGGAAAATCTAAGGAAGCACAAAGTCCCATTCCCATAGGTCCTACGAACGATACTAATTTATAACTGACCCTCTAGGGAAGCCCTAATCGTCAATTCCCCCTTTAGTCTACCGCACCAGGTTCACACAGCCCTGAGCAGTTTAGTCATGCGTAATCAACTGTTAGCAGCCTAAGTAAGATCAAAAAACTACTTGTATAATAGCTACAATGCATCAAAATCACATAAACAGCAGGCAATACATGTAATCAAGTATATCAAGGCAGGCAAACAATGCAACAAGGTATGCCTCACATGCAACCTAAGACAAACGCGATAAACAACCAAAATAGGGGAAAACACCCATGGGGTGATCCTAAAACATGATAAAAAGAAATTATCAATCATATAATAACCTCAATCATACATGAAATCTAAGGCAGATAACAAAATAAGATCAAAACCCTAACCCGAGATACCCGATACATGGGTATCTGGCACTTTTGCACCACAAACTCAAAGACATTCAAAGTAGGGAAGCAAACCACCTACCTTGATCCTAGGAGATCGATATACTTGAACCACAAGGCTTGATTCTACTTAGAACAACGTAGATATACAAAAACTCACAAAACACTCAACCCCTGATAACTTAAGAAAGAAGAGGAATTGGGAAACAAATCTCTAGGAGAAGAGAGAGCTTACTGTTGCGGTCCCAATGCAATCAATGACGGTCGATTCGGAGAACAGACGGAGGCTCGGAGGCTCGAAGAAGATCCATGGATGTATGGAACACCCTCAGTCGAAGAACCTGGAGAAGAAGACGGTTTTGTCGATGGGGCGTGACCCCGGTCCGTTTCATAAAAAAAGAAAAGAAAATACACTGCGTGTAATTCTGAATTACACGGCGTGTACTCAGCTTTTCCGTACTCAGCTTTAAGCGGCCTCCACATCACCCCTACACACCATGTGTGTGGTCCGGACATATCCAACACATGGTCTCGAGTGAAAAAGGAGTACACGGCGTGTACTCATAAAATACACGATGTGTACTTCAAAAATTTCAAGAACTCCTCTTTTTCCCAAAACGACCAGAAAAGGAAAAAAACGTACCTGAAAAGAAGGTCCGGGTTCCTACAAACTTCCCCCCTTAAAGAAATTCGTCCCTGAATTTCCCTAACAAGGTAGTGATGAAGAAACCTTGAACAACTCTGGCCACTGTGATTGCATATCGGCCTCCCTCTCCCAAGTCTCGTCCTGTACACGGTCGTGCTGCCATATCACCCGTACCAGAGGAACAGACCTGCCACAAAGTACCTTTGAACTACGATAAAAATCCTAATAAGATGCTCCTCGAACGATGAATCCTACTCCAGATTAACCTCCTCAGTTCAAAAAACATGATACGGGTCTGAGAAATAGCATCGAAGCTGAGAAACATGGAAGACGTTGTGCATAGCCTGGTATCTCTAAGGTAACTGCAACCTATAAGCAACCGGCCCGACTCTCTCCTAAACCTAAAACGGCCCGACGTATCTCGGTGAAAGATTACCTTGTCTCCAGATCCTATTATGTACCAACCTTGGGGTAACACGTAAGAAAACCTTATCTTCGACCTTAAACTCCAAAGGATGTCTCCACTGATGGGAACAAGACTTATGTCGAGACTGTGCTGTAGCCATCCTCCTCCGAATCAACTCTATCTGCTCTGAGGTCTCCTGAACAAGATGAGGTCCCATCAAAGCTGCCTCTCCTGCCTACAACAACGCAAAGCATTAACAACTATAGCCAACTCCCGGTCATGCGTAGGATAATTCCTCTCATGTGGCCTCAACTTCCGAGATCCATATGCAACAACACGATCCTCCTATATAAGCACTACTCCAAGACCGATGCCAGATGCATCACAGAAAACTGTGTAACTCTTTCCCGGCTTTGGAAAAACTAGAATCGGTGCTGAAGTCAATCTCCCCTTCATCTCCTGAAAGGCTGAATCACAGACTTCTGACCAAACAAACTTCACCCCCTTCTTAGTCAAGCCCATCAACGAAACTGCTAAGCATGAGAAGTCTTGTATAAACAGCCTGTAGTAACCAGCCATCCCCAAGAAATTTCGTACCTCGAAGAAATTCTTTGGGTGCTCCCAGGTAACTACTGCTCTCACCTTCTTCGGGTCTACTGATACTCCTATCTCTGAGATGACATGACCCAGGAAGTGAATCTCGTCCATCCAAAAGTGGCACTTTTAGATCTTAGCATATAACTGATTCTCCCTCAGTGCACTCAAAACGATCTCAAGATGGGTAGCATGGTCATGTCGAGTGTGAGAGTACACCAAGATGTCGTACAAAAAAACCACAATGAAGGAATCCAAGTAAGGATGGAAAACTCTGTTCATCAGCACCATGAAGACAGCTGGTGCGTTCGTGAGACCGAATGCCATGACTGTATACTCGTATAGACCATACCTACTTCTGAAGGCTGTAAGAGGTATATCTGATGGTCTAATGCGTAACTGATGGTAACCAGACCTCAATTCAATCTTCGAGAACACCCGAGCTCCTTGAAGTTGATCAAAGAGGTCATCGATCCTCAGTAAGGGATATCGGTTCTTGACCATCAACTGGTTCAACTTTTGATAATTCACACAAAGCCGAAGGGTTCCATCTGCCTTCTTCGCAAATAGGACATGCAAAACCCAAGGAGAAGTATTGGGTTGGATGAAACCCTTTATCTGCAACTCCTCAAACTGCTTCTTAAGCTCCTTCAACTTAGGTGTAGCCATCCTATAAGGAGTAATGGACACTGGTGCCGCTCTGGGCACGAGCTCGATCGAGAAGTCTACCTCACGTTCCGGAGGCAAAACTGAAAAGTCCTCTAGAAAGACATCCCTGAAACGATCCACCACAGGAGGTAAGTCTAACTTTGAAGTCCCCTAGTCATCCAGATATAGACTAGCAATCTGGGCTGTAACTCTGGCCAGCCCATGATACTTAGGTCCATCTCTACCCACCTTGACATCCCACTCACCTCTATGAAGAAAAGACCCGCCGTCTGGTGATACGAAACTCACCCTACGGCGATAGCAATCGATGAATGCCTGAAAGGGAACCAACCAATCTATCCCGAGAATGAAATCATAACATGTCATCTCTAGAACATAGAGTTACCATAAGAAGTGACACCCTGCAACCTCAAGAGGTCATTCTTTGCACTGACGTACACTAGATGTCCTCATTCCCAAGGGCGTGTCAAGAGTCAACATGTCAGAAGATGAAAAGATACAGAGCCCAAGGCTCTCCACAAAAGCAAAAGAGATAAAGCTATGCGAAGCAACAGTATCAAAAAGATCTGAAGATAAAACTGAGGCTACTAAGATCGTACCTCGAACTGTAGAAGGTCCAGGATCCTGCTTCTGATGAACCTGCTCTACAGCAAAAGTCTAGCCTGTACCGCGGCCCTGTGTAGTAGCCTGAGATCCCTGTAAAGCTCCTCCTTGAGCCTGAACACTGCGTCCATGGCCTCTACCTTGGCCTGAACGACATGAATAACTCCAACCCCCAGTCTGCTGCGGAACTGGTAATCTTGATCCTGTATATGGAGTCGAAACTGATCCTCCTTCACTAGCCGCTGGAAGGGGAACCTTGCAGAAACCCTACAGATGACCAATCTTTCCGCAAGATCGACACTCCAATAGGCCCCTCATCCACTGAGGCTTCTTATTCCATCTCCTTCCACACTAATAACACACCACTTGGGTGCCAGAAGAAAGATCTCGTCTACCAGAAGGAACACCTCGCTTCCTCGGATCACCTCATGTAGACTCTCGGTGGCGCTTCCTACTGTCTGCCTAAAAAGAATCAGCCCTAGATGCTGAAATTCCCTGGTCCACAACTCCAGTCTCCCTCAGGTCCCTTTCCATGATAAGTTCCTGGTTGATTATCAGAGTAATAGAAGTCAACTGAAAGACATTCACCTACGATCTGATGTCTGGTCTGAGGCCTTCCTCAAACTTCCTTGCTAAAAACATCTCATCATTCCCAAGAACGGGAGTGAAATGATGTAACTCAGTGAACCAGGAAGAATACTCCATAACTGAGAGAGTACCCTATTATAGGCTCATGAACTCCCTGGCTCTGTCAGCCCTCTGCGTCGCCGAGTAGAAGTAGTCATAGAACGTACGCTGATACTCGTCCCAAGCCATAACCTGTTGGCGCCCTGTCTACGAAACCACATCCCACCATATCTTGGAGGAATCTTGCAGCATATAAGTCGTGAGATTCACTCTCCTCTCCAGAGGTGTCTCCAGATGATCGAATATGGATAGCATGGATTCTATCCATGACTCCACAGCCTACGATCCTCCATCCCCTGAGAACGTGGGAGGATGCTGCTGCTGAAAAACCCACATCAGCTCTGCCATAGTCAGGGCAGGATACTGAGCTCCCTGGAAGGTCTGCATGAATCTTATGAAACCGTCTCTGAACTGAGCGTCGACACCAGTTTCTGGAATCACTACAGGTTCCATGTTTGGAATGATAGGCGGAACTACTGGTAGTCCCTGATCTTCCGTATTAGGTGTACGGTCACTGCCCGGTCCCCAACGTGCTACGAGAGGACGTCTTGGTGCCATAGGTCTGAAAGGTAAAAAAAAACCTTCATTAACAATGACCACAATTGCATCATAAGAGAGTAAATTGGAACATGAGGGAAAAAACCTTTAAAATTTGAAAAAACAGGACTACACGGCTTGTAGTACTACTACATGACGTGTTTCTTAAAATTTTACCCTGGGCGTGTACCTTGTACATACATGGATGTGTAAACCACCCAGCTACAAGACGTGTTCTTAACTACATGGCGTGTACTAACCCTTTCTCCCTACCCGTTCACTCCTACATGGCTAGGAACACGGCCTGTCCCAGTAGGAAACTACACGGCGTGCTTGTCCACTACACGGCGTTTTCCTAAGATCTCTCCCCTATCAGTGTCATTAGTCACATAGACTGGTACAAGGACCATTACTACACGGCGTTTCAAAGGAGACACGACGTGTACTTGACATGCCTTACCTGGCCCGTGTTGTTAGAGACATGACCTGATACATGGTCGAAACTACACGACGTGTTCCATACAGACACGGCGTGTACACGGAGGGATAACACCAACCCGTGCCATTGGCTACACGGCCGGCTACATGGTCAACTATACACAGCGTGTTCCCAAGGGACACAACGTGCACTTGAAGGAAAACCCCGACCCGTGTTGTTCATGACACGACCAGATACCTATTCCAGACTACACGACATGCTAAGCTGGTACACGAAATATTCCTACAAGATTTTCTAGGACCCCGTGTCCTTACCCACATGACCAGTGACACGGCTAAAAACTACACGGCGTGTATTCATAAAGTACACGCCATGTATTCTGGGTTTTTCCAGACAGTAACCTCAGAACTGCACCAGATTCCAGAAAACACAGAAAAACCAGTGTTAAGGTTCCAAATTCCAATCCGTGGGGCCCTACTCCCCATGAATCAAAGATTGGCATCACAATCATGCATATAACAAGTAAACCATATAAAAAACTCATGACCAACCAAATTATGATCCTTAAGGTCCCATAACACCTCTAAGACCAAAGTCTGGCATCCATGATAAAAAATCTCTAAACAAACGATACCCTATCAACATAGCATGTATTTTATCACAGCAGCTATCACAATAGCATGCATATTCTATCACAAATTCTATCAAAACAGCATGCAAATTCTAATGCAATCTAGATGGCATGAAAAAATTCATGACATATGATTTTTCTAACAAGTGCCTATATGATGCATGAGATGATATACCCTCATCTCATCGGGTTGCAACAAAATAGAACCACAATCATACAAACAGTAACAACACAAAACAAGTGCACCACCCAACGGTGAAATCAATTAAACTGTAACATTTTCAAAAACTTGAAAATTTCAATATTCGAGGTAATCTGGCTTTTTCCCTGTACACAGGTTCTAGAATGCCCAGGCACAATTATTTACCATTTAACTATTCCGTCCTATCCCTGTCTAATGTCGCTAAACAATAATTCAATATAAAAGGAAAGAAAATCCTTTGATACCACTTTGTAACGACCCGAATCTGGAGCCACTCAACTGGTGCCCCATACCCGGTTCGCCACATGACCTCAAGCGCGTTTCCTAAAATTCCAGAGGCTGCCGACTAGCAGCGAGGGCCTTGGTGAGTCATTGGGGAAACTATGCCCTCATTTGGTAAGGTATACAAAGAAAGGAAATAACCATCACTAGCGGAAGCAGTAAACAACATACAATAACTGAACTAAACAGCAGAATCAATGTATAATAAAATAATGAAGAAAATTATGTAGCAGGTACAAGTATCTAAGGAAAGCAGCAAACACAACAACGTGATAAAATACAACTGAGAACAAAGTACTAAAAGTAAACAACAACTCCAGCAGCATCGCAAGCCTAGGCTCGGTCCTATGATCTCCAGCTCCAACCAGAAATCATGTACCTGAAGTAGAAGGGCCACAATTCCTATCCACACCTACAACTATATAACCTATTTGGGCCGAAACGTAGGACCCAAATAGGTTGTGAGACTAATACCAGTAGGTAATCACCACAAGATCTGTGCCCTACTGTTAGTGAGCAATATAGAAAAAGTAAAGGAAATAAATGCAACAAAGAATAGAAGTACACTAGAGTAAACAATCCTATAAATCTCCATTCACATTTATTTATTAATTTAATTCACTCATTAAATTATCAACCAAGGAATCTAGAAAATAGCTCTATATTCTCGAGGTATAGTAAGTAACACAACGGGTATCTCAACAGACTACCTAAACAGAAAATAGTACAAAACTAAAGCTTGTTCTTTGTCTTGGTGGACTCATCACAACCAACCAAACAATATTCAAGGTGACTCTCTGGGTGGCTCACACTGGTAGACCCCTCTAGTCAAATAAATCTATAAAGGCACAAACACTCTGGGAAGCTCTCACTGTCAATTCCCCTACGGTCTTGCAACGATAGCTATAGACTCTCTGAGTAAGCACTTACGTCTAATTCCCCCTATAGTCTCGATACATAACTAAGGACACTCTAAGGAAGTACAAATTCCCATTCCCATAGGTCCTGCGAACGATACTAATTTATATCATACTCTCTAGGGAAACCCTAATCATCAATCCCCCCTTTAGTCTACCGCACTAGGTTCACACAACCCTAAGAAGTTTAGTCATGCATAATCGGCTGTTAGCAGCCTAAGTAAGCTCAAAAAACTACTTGGATAATATCTACAATGCATCAAAAGCACATAAACTGCCGGCAATACATGCAATCAAGTATATCAAGGTAGGCAAATAATGCAACAAGGTATGCCTCACAGGAAACCTAAGACAAACGACGATAAATAGCCAAAATAGGGGAAAAACCCATGGGGTGATCCTCAAACATGCTAAAAAGAAATTATGAATCATCTAATAACCTCAAGAATACATGTAATCTAAGGCAGATAATAAAACAGGATCAAAACCCTAACCTGAGATACCCGATACATGGGTATCCGTCACTTTTGCACCACAAACTCAAAGACATTCAACGTAGGGAAACAAACCACCTACCTCGATCCTAGTAGATCGATATACTTGAACCACAAGGCTTGATTCTCCTTATAATGGCATAGATCTACGAAAACGCACAAAACGCTCAACCCCCGATAACTTGATAAAGAAGAGGAATTGGGAAACAAAGCTCTAGGAGAAGATAGAGCTTACCGCTGTGGTCCCAACGCAATCGACGGTGGTCAATTCAGTGAACGGACGGAGGCTCGGAGAAGATCCGTGGCCATATGGAACGCTCTCGGTCTAAGAACCTAGATAAGAAGACAATTCTGTCGATGGGGCGTGACCCCGGTCCGTTTAATGAAAAAAAAATACACGGCATGTACTTCTGAAGTACACGGTGTGTATTCAGCTTTTCCGTACTCTGCTTTAAGCGGCCTCCACATCACTCCTACACACCGTGTGTGTGGTCCGGACATGTCCAACACACGGTCTCGGGTGAAAAAGGAGTACACGACGTGTACTCATAAAGTACACGGCGTGTACTTCAAAAATTTCCAGAACTCCTCTTTTTCCCAAAATGACCAGAAAAGGAAAAAACGTACCTGAAAAGAAGGTCCGGGTTCTTACAAATCCATTTCCAATTTGGGGGATAATGTTAATCTGATGCCATTTAGAGTTTTTAAGAAGCTGGGACTGAAAAATATAAAACTAACTCATGTGGCATTGCAACTAGATGATCGCTCTATTAAGTATCCAAAGGGTCTACTTGAGGATGTGCTGTTCAAAGTAGGGAAGTTGATTCTTTTGAATGATTTTTTCATACTTGATATGAAGGAAGATTTAGAGACACCACTAATTTTGGGATGACCCTATTTGTCTATTAGAAAAGTGTTGATAGATGTTCACCAAGGTGAATTGATTTTCAGAGTAGGGGATGAAAGAGGAGCTTACAACATCCTCAAAGCTATTAAAAAAGCATAATTTTTATAGAATTAGGGCTGTTGTTCTTTAACTATAGAAGAAGATTATTTTGAGTGCACGGAGGGTGACATGAGATGTTACTCTACTTCTGATGGACTAACCTTAGCAGCCATCCACCCTGAACACGAACCATAGGAATTGAAGTTTATTGCAGGCCAAGATGGTCATTATTTATAGCGAGTAGTGGTTCCAAATATTTTAGAGTGGGCTGAGGTAGAACCAATTGTGCCTTTAGTTCTTAAAGCCACACAACTTGAATTGAAACCACTCCCATCCTCTTTAAAATATGGTACTTGGGTGACAAGAACATGCTACCGGTAATTCTCAATACACCAATTACACAAGATAAAGAGAATATACTGTTATAGGTTCTAAGAAGTAGGAAACAAGCCATTAGTTGGACGGTTGTTGATCTTAAGGGAATCAGTCCATCCATTTGCACACAAAAATTACTACTTGAGGAAGGGGACATGCCCTCTTAGCAACTGCAGTGACAGTTAAACCCTCAAATGAAGAAGGTTGTGAAGAAAGAAGTAATAAATATTTTGGATGTAGGTATTATTTACCCAATTTCTAAAATCCCATGGGCAAGTCCCTTGCAAGTAGTGCCCAAAAAGGGGTGTATCACTGTGATTTCCAATGAAAAGAATGAGCTGGTCCCAACAAGTAAAGTTACAGGATGGAGGGTTTGTGTGGATTACTGAAAGATAAATGATGCTACATGGAAGGATGAATTCCCACTTCTATTCATGGATCAAATGTTGGAGCTCTTGGCAGGGCAAAAATTCTATTGTTTTTTAGATGGTTACTTGGGGCATAATCAGATTTCTTTTTCCCCTAAATATTAAGAGAAAACAACTTTCACATTCTATTATAGAACCTTTGAGTATCATCATATGTATTTTGGCATGTGTAATTATCCTTCCACCTTCCAACAGTTCATGTTGGATATCTTCCATGACATGGTGGAATAGATTATAGAAGTTTTCATGGATTATTTCTCATTCTATGGAAAGTCATTCAACACATGTCTGAAGAATTTGGAATTAGTTTTGGAGTAGTTCAAGAACATCAATATTGTATTGAATTGGGAGAAATGCCATTTTATGGTTCATAGTGACATTGTATTAGGCCACCAGATCTCTGAGAAGGTAATTTAAGTAGATCTTGAAAAGATTGAAGTGATATCGCAACTTCCCATTCCAACTTTTTTTTGAGTAATATGGAGCTTCCTTGGACATGAAAAATTTTATAGATGATTTATACGTGATTTCTCAAAGATATCCCAACCACTAAACAATATCCTTTCAAAGGATTCTATCTTTCAATTTTATGAAACATGCATTGTAGAGTTTTAACTCTTGAAGTAGATATTGGTTAAATCTCCTATCTTGATTTCTCCAAATTGGGATGAGTAATTTAAAATCATGTGTGATGAAAGTGACTATGTTGAGGGATCAGTTCTTGGAAAGTGGATAGATCACATCTTCAGGATAATATACTATGCAATCCGAGCCTTCCCAACTCAATTACACTACCACTGAGAAGGATATTTTGGAGGTATTTTTTGCATTTGAAATATTCTACTCATATATAGTTCTATCAAAAGTCATTATTTATACTGAACACACAACACTTAAATACTTGTTTAACAAGAAGGATGCAAGGACACTACTCATTAATTGGGTGCTACTTCTCCAAGAGTTTTATTTAGAAATTCGTAATAAGAAATGGAGTGAAAACTTAGTTGATGATCATCTCTCCTGTGTGGAATTACCCCATTTAGAAAAAGAAGATGATAGGGAATTTATGAAAGATTTTCTCGATGAGAATTTTTTTTAGTAGAATCCACACCTCATCCATGGTTTTCTTACATCACTAATTACTTAGTTATGGGAGTGATCTAGCCTGATCTCACTTTCTAATAATGGAAGTGGTTTTAGTCAAAAGTAAAGAGATATTTTTTGGAAGACCTGCTTCTCTTCCTCTCATGTGAAGATGAAGTAATTATCCACTGCATAATTGAGGATTAAGTCAATGGAATTATATATTTTTTTCACTCCTCTCTAACTAGGGGGAATCATGGTCCAGACTGAACCATCGCTAAGATTCTATAATATGGATTTTTTAGGCCCATTATTCATAAGGATACCTGACACTTTGTGTTACACTATGATAAATGCTAGTGTGTTGTTAACATTGGGTGTAGAGATGAAATGCCTCAACACCCCATCCTTGAGGTTGAAGTCTTCGACGTATCAGGTATTAACTTCATGGGTACATTTCCCCCATCACATGGAAATACATACATTCTGGTTTTTGTGGACTATGTGTCTAAATGGGTGGAAGCTAATACCACAATGAGAAAAATATAAAAAGTGGTCATTTATGTAACACCCGACCCCAAAATCATGAAGCTGGTGCATTATTTTAATATATTGGAATGATTACAAGGAATCAAATCCCAAAGTATCGACCAGTTTAGCAGTATTAGAAGACAATATTACAGTCATGATACCCATAATACATGATACAATATGAAATAAAATTCATCCTTGAAATTTTATTCAAACTTTTGTTCTTAATAACCTAGGGAAAGGAAACATAATAGGGGGGGATCTTAGATGCTCAGTAAGGGTAAGCGATACAATAGAATACATCAAAAAAAATAAGGAAATTTTAATAACTCATACCATTAAAAAATAATCTTGAGCATAATATGGTAGGAATAAAAACTGAATGAATAATTCTATATAAATAATCACATGAAACTTTAACATGGATATTCTACTAGTCGAATAATCACATGATTTATCTATTAATAATATCATAATGAGGGAATGCATATGTCAGGAATCATAAACCTATCATTGAGGCCTCGACCAAGAATTCTGAAAATACTAGGGCAAGGACTCAGCCAAAACTGAATTCTATTTTGTCTCATGAGACCTACCGATGTATCAAGGGGATATAGGGGGCCCCACCCATCACTTTCTAAGTCTAATGCATTCCTCATATGTCTAATAAAAGATACCTTTAGATCAAAGTGTCCTGTACCACTTTGAAATATTTAATTCTTAATTACATATAATATCATAAGAATAATAAGATTCATGATTTGATATATCAAAGGGCATTACATAGACCACTTGCAAGGAATAAGTGTCAAAGAAGTCGTAAATCTTATAGAATTGAAAGTGAGACGAGAAAAACCCTTTTATTTTTAAAAGAAGTGTTCTTTTTGAAAACCATTTTTATTTGTCATAAATTTAGATTGTAAAAATGTTTATCCCATAAAAGAAAATTTAAATATATTTAAATTATATTTGAGGCATAATTTGTTTCCCACTGAAGTGAAATCATGTAAAAATAGTTTTTAATTAATCTTTAGAAGTAAAACATTATAGTGCGGTTTAAGGAAAATACTAAAGTGATTTTAAAGTAGAATGGAATTTTTGTTTTCATAAAACCAAAAATGAGCCATGATATTTTTTCATGATAAAATTTTTAATTTTAAAAAAATAATGATGGCTTAAAACATATTATATAGTGAACTTGAAAATGGGTAAGAATTCAAGAAGTTTCCTTGAATTGGTCCTGTTTATTGGGAAGAATTAAAAAGGGGACTATTTTAAAACATATAATCCCCATAAAAGAAAGATGAAATGACATGAATTTATGATTTTGGAATATAAAAAAATAATATATAAGATGTAAAAAAAAATAAATAAGCATTAAATTTGGGTAAGGATAGTGAAGGAATAACCCGAAGGAAAAATGAAGGTTTAGGTGGAACCTCTTACCACTTTGTAATCAATTGAATCGTATACCCCAAAATTAATAAATATAAAATAATACATTGAATACCATGAAAATAAATATATTCATGATATGATACATCAATGGGTAGTATAAATACACCATACATAATAAAAAGTGGCGAATAAGGAATATCTCATAAAAAATGGAAGTGAGATGAGAAAACCTTTACCTTATGTTCGAATGTGTTCTTCACTTGACCTTATTGTCATGGAATATGAAATTAGACCCATTAATAATTTAATACAGAATATATTAGACATGAATATAATTTATTATAATTTTATTAAGTTCATTTATGGAATTTTGATAAGTTATAAGATTGAATTCCGTCGTTCCAGAGCATTCGTTTCTTGATATTCATGATCAGTTCGCTTGATTATAAGTATGAAAGTTCATGTGGAATGGAAATAATTATATAGGATTGAATTTATATATTATTAATTAACATAAATAAATTTAAATGGTTATATATATATATCATTTTGTTTCATGGTATGATGATGAATCATTAGATAAGTCATTTAGTGATAAGAGTTTATATTTTTACGGTGGTTTTTTGATCACAATGAACTTGTTTTGTTATATTATTTAGTATCATGTAAAAATGATGGTTAAAGAATAATTACATAAGATATAATACATATTTTAGAATCTGGTTCAACCATAAAAATGGTTTTATGACCATCCTTGAAGGATAAAATGAAGAACAAAAATTCTTCGTCCATGAAGGTTGTAAATTGGCACCTCTCGGATGATGATTTCATTTTTTTAAATAAAAGAGAGAGAGTAAGGAGATTGATGATATATCTTCCATTAAAATGATATAATTACACTATATATATTATACTAGAGTTATCATGATAATTTGGATAGAGGAGGTGAGTAGAAGATAAGAATATAAAACAAATTGAAAATGAAATTAAAAGAAAAAGGGAGACGGTTTACCTCTGGAAATATCCTCCTTGAGAACCTCCTTAAGAGAAGGGGTTTTGCTCTTTTGCAAAGACAAATGGGTCCTGGAGGTGGGGTGGGACTATAGAAGAGTATTTGTTCAGAACCTTGAGAAGCGTCAAGGCTTAGATGAGTGAATAGAAGAGGGAGTGAGGGGTGGTTTTATAGTGGAGGAGAGGAGGGTTTTTCCATTATTTTAATCATTATTTTATTATTTTGGCTCAAGACTATGAATAGTCTTGATTCATGTGACTAAAAATAGTAATATGTGCATGTGAGTTCGAAAAAATGGCCATTTACATCATCCGTTAGTCAAACATGATGCATAAATTCATTTATTTAGCATATTTTGTAAATTATCGAATTTCACTATTCACCAAAAGTTCAAGTATTTCATAAAAATCCCAAAAATTCACCCTAACCATTTTTTGATGTTTAGAATTAAAAAATGAACTCAATTTTACCAAAATAATTTTCTAAATATGTGAAATTTAATTTTTAAATAAAATTATTATTTACTTGAAAAATACAGATTTTAATTTTAAAACTGATTTTATAATACTTTTAAAAATTAATTGAGGTCTCATAAAATTATCCTAAAATAATAATAAAAAAAAATATTTATTTCAGAATAAATTTTATAAAAATAAATTTTATTTTAAATAAATTTATTAATCTAAAATTGTAAATAAATATTTATTACTCACAAAAATACCAATACTTAATTATTTATTTTTAAAACATTCACTCTCTTTTATAAGGTGCCTCAATTTTATTTATACTTTCATGGGTGATGTTACTCTTCATAAGGGTCAAGTTACTATTCATAAGGGTAACATTAATATTCATAAGGGCACATTAATATTCATAAGGGTCAGGTTACTATTCACCAAAAAATTAAGTTGATCCTATTAGACTCTAAAAAACATACTGATCACAACAGTGTATGCCGTTTTTCAAAATTAAAATAAAAAAAGTGGAAAAATTATATTTCATGGCTAGGTTATAACTATAAAAAAATGTTGTTTTGCAGAGACTCAGTGCTGTGTGCATATAAGCTATCTAATGAATTAAAATTATTTATGAAGAAATATACCATAAAATCTTGGGGTGTCATATTAATAGTGAATATATTCATAACATAATTTATTATTTATCAAAATAATTATAATATTAAATATATATATTATATTTAATTAAATAATATACTGATAAAAATTATTTTTTAAAAATAATTGAATATATATATTCATATTAATATACTATTTTACACAAAAATAATACTATAAAATGGTATTTGATTTTTAGAACATTAATTAATTTAAAATCTATAAATTATAATTATTTATAAGTATTAAAACACTTAATTTTAAATTATTTTAAATTATTAAACAAATTACTAGGGTGTTACATTATTCCCCCCTCAATAGAATTGCATCCTCACAATTCGAAACTGCACTTCGAAAGTTAAAGGTTGATGCTTGAAAATTCCCTTGTGGGAAACCCTCATCAAAAATAGTGTTAATAAAATAGACTCTTAAAAATAGGATAAGGTAAATTAGGTGGTCACCATAAAAATTATGCTTTCGAATGGGGTGACATTAGTTAGAAGTAAAAACCTGGACATGGAAGAAAAATCAAACTATGAAGTTCTGATGGAAAGTAATAGAAAACATGTTCATATGAAAGTTGATTACTAAAAAAATCTAAACTAATGTAAAAAAAATCATTGATATTATAAAAGATTATAATAATAGGGAAATATTTTATTTAAGACTCTCTTCCTTAAGTTGAGTAATTATTCCACTCTATAAGATTATAAATATACATTTCTATTTCATAAAAACAATCTTATCCTTTGATTACACCTTGAACTATCTATAATTTATCTCTTAGAAAAGGTTGCATCATGTGGTGATGTAATACATTAACCTCTAAAACCATATACAATGACCAAATTAAACCATTCATAAATGGTCAATCTTTCCAAAATATAATGATTCAAAACTTTAGAAAGAAGGTCACTAAATTCTTAGATGAACTTAGCAATGAAGCACCTCTAAATTTTCACATTCCAAACATGTGAATAACTTCATCATGCATCCTCTTGAAATATAGTAATAACTCAAATTAACATAAAAATTTATTGGAAACATGCATTCTTCCATATTCCTTAAGTAAGATACATGTTATTGGATATATTCCTTAAATCCAAAAGTGCTGTAAACTCTATCGATTATAGTATATACTACTTGTCGACAAGTCAATAATCATTTACAAGGTAGTCATTACTTATCAAAATCAATCATTTCTTAATAATTATCTCAACATTAGAAATATATTAAGGGTTGTATTTACCTCAATTCTGTGTTTTCCAAAAAATTTAACTTTCTACTGAATATATTTTCTTGGTAAAATTCAATATATGGTCTCAAATATTTAATGAAAAAGTACTGCAGTAAAATCCTCATATATTCCATAATTATTATAACCAGTACATTTTTGATAAAACATTCAAATGAAATAATTCATGAATATACATATTAATTATTCCGCTTCATATATGGCAGTAGAATAACTTGACCATTATCCAATAGAATCATTTGGGGTATATTTCTCTGACGCTTTAGACATTGATTCACATAGTGTCCCATCTCCTCACAGTTGAATCATTGTACATTGGAAACCTTTTTCTTACCCTTACAATCAAAAACTTGGTGTCCTTTTTCTCCACACTTATAACAAACTCCCATTACCTTCAAGCATTTTCTAGGGTGATTATTTCCATAGTTATCACATGTGGGAAAACCCTTCATTCCCTTATTCCCTTTATCCACATTTTCCTCTTCCATCCTTTTCTTCTCTTGCTTCCCTTAAAATCCATAGGAATTGTATAATTCTTTACTTATCTTGTTAACACATGATATTATTTCTTCATATGATGAGGATACCTTAGAGACTATTTCCCTTCATAAATTTGGCTTAGGACCATGAAATATATGATCCTTCTTACACTTTTCATCACGTGCATTGGTGGAGTTCTCATTACTTCTTCTAGGCGCCATTTCTAAACAATTCCATATACTATATTAGCTCATAAAATTATGAAATTTCTATGACTCAAATCATGGTATAACACATAACATAAATTTATGCATCATAAATCCTAGAAACATATACTTTGTAAGTGTAAATCCTTCATAATGGTATGTAAAAAATGTGAATTATCCTAAGAATATCCCCTGGGAGTGTCAAAACAGATGCACAGTAAGGCCCATTGTCATGTGGTAGGTTACCCCGAGTCAAGACCAGAACACCTTGTTAGATTTTTACCCCTAGGTACATCTTTTCTAGAACCACATCCACTTGTAGTATCCAGACATGAATGTATTTTTATGGAAGATCCACATAATATATACCTAACCAAAATTCTAGGATGTTCTTCTATTCTTATCCACAAATTATATCTTAGGGTTATGTTACCTAACCTATGTTTTCTAAATCTAGTTTCCAAGTTTGCTCCTAAACTTCCTCTGATACCAACCGTAACACCTCGACCCCAAAATCCGAGAGCCAGTGCATTATTTTAATACATTAGCATGATTACAAGGAATAAAATCCTGAAGGGCCAATCAGTTTAGCAGTCTTAGAAGACCAGATTATAGTCATGATACCCATAATACACTGGAAAAAGATAATAAAACATGATAAAATATGAAATAAACTGCATCCTTGAAAGCTTATTCAAAGTTTTCTTCTTCATAACCTAGGTAAATGAAACATAAGAAAGGGGTGAGATCAAATGCTCAGTAAAGGTAAGTGATACAATAGAATATATCATAAACAATAAGGAAAAGTGAATAATTCATGCCACTAAAACATAATATTGAGAATAATATGGTAGGAATAAACACTGAACAAATAACTATATATAAATAATCACATGTAACTTCAACATAGATATTCTACTAGTAGAATAATCACATGATTTATCTATTACTAATATCATAATGAGGGAATGCATATTCCAGACATCATATACCTATCGTCGAGGCCTCGACCAAGACTTATAAAAATAATAGGGTAAGGCCTTGACCAAAACTCAATTATGTTTTGTCTCATGATATGTACTGATGCATTAAGGGGCTATAGAAGGCCCCACCCATCACTTTCTAAGTCCAATGCATTCCTCATATGTCTAATAAAAGATATATTTAGATCAAAGTGTCCTATACAAATTTGAAATATTTAATTCTTAATTACATATAATATCATAAGAATAACAAGACTCATGATTTGATATATCAAATGGAATTACATACACCACATGCAAGGAATAAGTGGCAAAGTCGTAAATCTTATAGAATTAAAAGTGAGACGAGAGAAACCCTTTTATTTTGGAAAACCATTTTTATTTGTTGTAAAATTAGATTGTAAACATGTTTATCCCATAAAAGAAAAGGTAAATACATTTAATTTATATTTGAGGCATAATTTTTTCCCCACTCAAGTGAAATCATGTAAAAAGAGTTTTTAAAGAATCTTTAAAAATAAAACATTTTAGTGCGGTTTAAAAAAATATTAAAGAGATTTTAAAGTAGAATGACATGTTTTTTTTTCATAAAACTAGAAATGAACCACAATAATTTTTTCATGAATTTTTTTTTGATTTTAAAAAAATAATTATTTCTTAAAATAGATTATATAGTCAACTTGAAAATGGGTAAGAATTCAAGAAGTTCCCTTGAATCAGGCCTGTTTATCGGGAATAATTATGAAGGGAACTATTTTAAAACATATAATCCCCATAAAAGAATAATGAAATGATATGAATATATTATTTTGTAACATAAAAACAGAATATAGAATATGTAAGCATAAATAAATAAGCATTACATTTGGGTAAGGATAGTGATGGAATAACCCAAAGGAAAAATGAAGTTTCAGGTGGAACCCCTTACCACTTTTTAATCAATCAAATCATATTCCCCAAGATTAATAATTTTCAAATGATACATTGAATACCATGAAAATAAAGATATTCATTATATGATACATCAATGGGTAGTATAAATATTCCATACATAAGAAATAACAGTGAATAAGGAATATCTCACAAAAATGGAAGTGAGATGAGAAAACCCTTACCTTATGTACGAATGTGTTCTGCACTTGACCTTAAGGTCCTAGAATATGAAATTAGACCCATTAATAATTTTATTAATAACCTATTTACATGTATATAATTTATTATAATTTTATTTAGTTCATTTATGTCCTTATGATAAGTTATATGATTGAATTCCGTTATTCTGGAGCATTCGTTTTTTGATATTCATGATCTGTTCGCTTGATTATAAGTATGGACATTCATATGGAATGTATATAATTATATAGTATTGAATTTATATATTATTAATGAACATAAATAAGTATATATATATATATATATCATTTTGTTACATGGTATGGTGAAGAATCATTAGATAAGTCATTTAGTGATAATCATTTAGATTTTTACAGTGGTTTTTTGATCACAACGAACTAGTTTTGTTATATTATTTAGTATCATGTACACATTATGGTTACAGAATCATTAAATAAGATATAATACATATTTTAGAATCTGGTTCAACCATAAAAATGGTATCATGATCAGCCTTGAAGGAGAAAATGAAGAACGAAGGTTTGTCATCCATGAAGGTTGTAAATAGGCACCTCCTGAATGATGATTTCATTTTTAAAATAAAATAGAGAGTAAGAAGATTGATGATGCATCTTCCATTAAAATGATATAATTATAGTATATATATTATACTGGAGTTATCATGATCATTTTTATAGAGGAGGTGAGGATAAGATAAGAATATAAAAAAAATTGAAAATGAAATTAAAAGAAAAAGGGAGAGGGTTTACCTCTTGAAATATCCTCTTTGAGAACCTCCTTAAGAGAAGGGGGTTTTCTATTCTGGAAAGACAAAGGGATCCTGGAGGTGGGGAGGTACTAGGGAAGAGTATTTTTTCAGAACTTTGATAAGCTTAGAGTATTAGAGGAGTGAAGATAAGAGGGAATGAGGGGTGGTTTTTATAGTGGAGGAGAGGAGGGTTTTTCCATTATTTTAATAATTATTTTATTCCTTTGGATAAAGACTATGAATAGTATTGATTCTTGTGACTAAAAATAGTAATTAGTGCATGTGTTTTTAAACCAAAGGCCATTTACATCATAAATTAGTCAATCATGACGCAAAAATTCATTTATTTAGCAAATTTCGTAAATTATTGAATTTCACTATTCAACAAAAAATTCAAGTATTTTAGAAAAATCCCAAAAATTCACCCCGACCATTTTTTGATATTTAGAATTCAAAAATGGACTCAATTTTACCAAAATAATTTTCTAAATATGTGAAATTTAATTTTTATATAAAATCATTATTTACTTGAAAAATACATATTTTAATTTTAAAACTGATTTTATAATACTTTCAAAAATCAACTGAGGTCTCATAAATTTTTCCTAAAATTATAGGAAAAAAAATATTTATTAAGGAATAAATTTTATGAAAATGAATTTTATTTTAAATAAATCTATTAATGTAAAATTGTAAATAAATATTTATTACTCACAAAAATACCAACGCTTAATTATTTAATTTTAAAACATTCACTCTCATTTATAAGGTGCCTCAATTTTATTTATACTTTCATGGGTGATGTTACTATTCATAAGGGTCAAGTTACTATTCATAAGGGTAACATTACTATTCATAAGGTCACATTACTATTCATAATGGTCAAGCTACTATTGACCAAAATATTATGTTGTTCCTATTAGACTCTAAAAAACTTTCTGATCACAATAGTGTATGTCGGTTTTTTGAAATTCAAATCACAGAAGTGGAAAAATTATGTTTCATGGCTAGGTTATAACTATAAAAAAGTGTTCATTCGCAAAGACTCAATTTCGTGTGCATATTATCTTTCTAATGAATTGAAATTATTTATGAAGAAATATACCATAAAATCTAGGGGTGTCATATTAATAGTAAATATATTCATAACATAATTTAGTATTTATCAAAATAATTATAATAGTAAATATATATATTATATTTAATTAAAAAAACTATTGATAAAAATGAATTTTGTAAAATAATCAAATATATATATTCAAATTAAAATATTCTTTTACATAACAATTATACTATAAAATATCATTTGTTTTTAGAACATTAATTAATTTGAAAGCTATAAATTATAATTATTTAAAGTATTAAATCACATAATTTTAAATTATTTAAAATTATTAAACAAATTACTAAGGTCTTACAATTTACTTTTTGAAGAAGAATGTTTTTAGTAGATTCAGTGTTCCCTAGGTTCTTATCAGTGATAGGAGGACAAATTTTGATATTGCTTTAATGAGGAATGTTCTAATTAAGTATGAGGTGTAGTATAACACAGGGACACCTTACCATCCTCAATCTAGTGACCAAGTAGAGGTCTCCAATCGAGAACTTAAAAAAATCATGGAAAATACTATGTGATCCTCACGAAAAGATTGGTCCACAAAGCTCGATGATGTCTTATGGGTATAACAGACTAATTTTAAGACATTGTTGGGCATGTCCCCATTTTTTTTGATCTATGTAAAACCATGTCACCTACCCATGTAACTGGAGCATAAAGCATACTGGGCTGTTAAAGATTTTAATTATTATTTTAAGGCCAATTGAGAGAAACACAAATTTCAATTGTCTGGTCTTTTTGAAATATGAAAAGAGGCATATGAAAATACCAAGATTTAAAAATAGAAGACAAAGGAGGTTCATGACTGCAAGATTTCCCAGAAATCATTCTAGCCCGAAGATCAAGTATTATTTTTGAACTCATGGTTAAGATTGTTTCCAGGAAATTTGAAGTTCTGGTGGTCAGGACCTTTCAAAGTGGTCAAAGTCTTCCACAATGGTATGGTGGAAGTTACTGGAGAAGAAAGTCAATCATTTAAGGTGAATGAACAATGTATAAAACCTTATTTTAAAATGGAGTATGTGGTGGGTGCAGTCTCCACCATGTAATTCAGGTAAAAAGAGGCCCATGTATGTCAAGATCGAGACATTAAACGTAGCATTGGATGGGAGGTAACCTGACATTTTGAAAACTTTATCAAAATAATTATTTGTTTGTGTGTTCTTAGGGGTGCTTGTTTTTGTGTTTTTTTTTTCATTTTTATGTGTTTTAGTCATAGGATAAAAGCAACGTGGTAGATATATTATTGAATTTTTATTATGCTTAACTTAAATATCCTATGTAAATCTAAAATCATATTTTAAAAACAATGGGGGACCAAGTGTTTTCATTTTCAAGGGTTTCATTTCATTCAAATGATGGGAACTTCCCAAAATTTTCAAGACAGAGCCATACGCACAGTTTTCACATGGTCAAACAAACCATGCACAATAACCATGCCCAATGGAGACATATTCCAGTGGATTCTTATATGGGTCTCACATGGTTTTCTAACCATTCAAATACTCAAAAAACCCATGTAGATAGAACAACTCCTTCTAGTAGTACTCCGCACAGTTACCACACGGTTTAATAAACCGTGCGACCCTTTAGATACCCAAAATTTTTAAAACCTAAAATCTTATTCCCCATTCTAAAACCCTAGAAATCATGCAATACCTCCCCTCTAATCCATGCACATTGACTCCCTCTCCCTTTTATTCAACCCTCAATCATCAATCCCACTTCTTCCATTGGATCTTTCATCAAGGTATGATATCTTCCCCTTTTCTCCTTTCCTCCTCTCTTCTTCCTCTTCTCCTTTCTTCATTATTTTTTCTTCCTTCCTTAGGTTTAGGGCTATTCATGATTTTCCCCACCCCCATTTTCAATTTTTTTTTCTTTTTCAATCTTTGATTTTATTACCCTTTCTCAAACAAAATCTTGAAAACCCTTCACACCACACACTTGCATGATCATTTTTTTTCAAAAACCCCAATTTTCATGCAAATTGTTTCCATATTTGTCAATTAACATAGTTTATTTAGGATTTTCATACTATTTATTCTATTTTATATCTATTATTTTTTTTGTCAATTCTACTATTTTTATCTGTGTACTTCACTATCTACAGGATTACTAACACAAACCCCATGAACTCCTCGAAAAGAGCTTGTAATTCCTGCTTCACCAACACCTTGGTCCCCACTTAAAATTTAGTAAAAAATAGGAGAATAAGTGATTTTGAGTGTTGGTCACTCATGAGGTTAATACCCATCGCTACTTTATGCTACAATATCTTTAGGCTCTAGGAATTTCAGATGAGTTGAAGTGGATGATTGCATAGGGGAACCTCACTGCGGCACTTGTTGTGTACCAACCCATATTCAAGGAACTTGTTTTGGAATTTGTTGCCAACTTCTAGGGCCATGACTGATATGATGCTAATGAGTAGGGTTTCTTGAGGGTGGGTGAAGGTGATGTAACATTATTTCTAATAAACTATTGTTTTAATTTACTAGTAGCTGAATTCTCTATATTTGTTGGTATTTATGATCAAAACTATGTTTAGAGTGTTGAAAATGCCGAAGTAGCCTATGAATGGGATCCTATGGATACTAGAGAATTTTGGTCTACAATTTCCCAGCCTGTTGATATTTATGTTCCACAGACTACCAAGTAGTCCCAACTCCTGAACCCCATCCACCTCCTATTGCATCAGACCATCACCACATGTTTCACACCTTGGTTTTATAGAGAAGTCAATGTTATACTTAAAGATTTGTTCATCCTACACTCCATGATCACTAGAACTTGAGTCAACCTTTCCTTTATCTTCACCCAATACCTTCAGTAAATATTCTCCAAAACAAAGGAGGACATTTTTGGTGGGCCATTCATAAGTCTCCTCCTGGAATTCCTTGATAAAGATTTTGGTGAGGACGCATTCCTTGAGTTAAAACTAGACCTTAATTTTAAACTCAATATGGTATGTTGCATTAGAATGATAAAATATTATGTTATCCATTTCTGGTTTAGTGTCCAACAAGTGGAAGGCCCAGCTGATCCCCAAACCTCATCCCCACGCACTGCCTATCACCACTCTTCTCCCTAGGATGAGGAGTACCAACCCCCCACTCCTCCCACCTCTATTCCACCACTAACATACTCATCCTTTCCCACATACCCACCTATGTAGGACACCCCATATGGAGAACCAGATCTCTTATGGAAGTGGAATCAAGATTCATATTCTATGTTCGATTGGCATCTTGAGGCTACTCGATAATAGGTGGCAGACATCAGCATGCATGATCTCCCTGAACCTGATATTTACGATCCCTGGCCCATACATCCTCCATCCTATTATATGTTTGGAGATTCCCCTTTTCATACCGGTATAGATTGGGTATACTATTCACTAGGTGTCCCATCAATAACACCTCCCACCGAAGGGATGGCTTCTAATCCAATCCCATAATATTCATCATGGGCTGAAGCTGCCCGCACCGAGTTCCGTGATCCCTCTAGTTTTGATCCCTCAGTGGGATGGTACTTATTCTCTTATATTTTTTGCTTCTTTTTCTAAATGATCTCTTACAACTCTATTTTTGAACTTTCCCTATTCCAGGGATATTACTTTCTCTATCATAAATGGTATGATTGAATGCTTCTACTTCATTCCACTTGCTGTTACTATGATATTATTACTTCAATCTATCCAGTTTCATTATCCAGACAACATGAGGATCTCTATTTATGGAATGAATAAACTTTTACACTAGGAATGCTCTCATACATAATTGTTGACCCCTATTCAACTTTTATCCGAGGGAGTTTTTCTATTTTAAATTCCATTTTCATCCTTTCAATTGTTTCTCCCTCCCCTTGAATTTCCTTTCACTACCCACCCTTCTCCACCTTACCTCATGTAGGTTCTGGGCATAGCAGAAGCGCGGTCGGGCTGTCACCCAACTTTAATTTTTACCATGATCAATGATTATTCCGGGATCAATACGATGATAAACACCAGTCTCCATGGAATAGAACCAAAAATTTAGATCAAGAATAAAGAGGCCCAAAACCTTTAGATACGATCTTGTAGATCATGTTTATAATTAATTTAATTATTTTCACAAAGAAAATAATACTTATATCTTAGGTATTTTCTTTGTTGATGAAGTTGATCATTTGGATTGACCATTCTGGATTGTCTCGTTTCACTTGTGAGGATCCAAACTAGAATCCCTCTAGCGGTGATTTATATGTGCTTTGATGGCCTCTGATCGACACCACTCGTTCTATGGGTGCTATCACGACGAATTGAGTGTCTTGTGTTAGTCGTTCTTGATCACTTGTTCTTCAGTATTGAAGAATGTATCTCTTTCTTGATAGGGGGAAGAAGAGGATTCAAGAAAGATTTTTTTGGCTCAACAATTCTCAATTCACCAAGCGTGCGATGTGTTGTCTATGGCACAATAAACATACTTGTCTATATATATGCATAGAACTTTAGTTAAAATATTTAATTTCATAATAAAAGTTAAATACATTCATGAACTTAGAGAAAACCCATGCTCATAATAATACCGCGTCATTATTTATGGCGCGCCAACTTGCACAAAATGGAATTATAAATAAAATTCCACATCACAAAATAACAACAGTGTCATTATTATTTTAACTTGTGCCAACTAGTTAAATAATTATTTACCATCTTGCAAATAATTATTTTACTACTGGACCGGCCTTGGTCCGCTTGTACTCCACTTCCATTTATTAAACACCTGAATAAATAAACAAATAATTTATTCTCTTAAATAAATATTTTATTTACAAACTAGTAAATAAATATTTATTAAATGTTCAATAAAATAAATAAATATATTTGATTTAATTTATGCTATCATTTTAACTTGAATAAAATTATTCCACAGTCTTGAGAATAATATTTATTCTATTAATTAAATTTAAATATAATTTAATCGAGACCACCAAAAACACTTAGTGTGTGAACCTCTAGGATTATTTATCATTAGAATTAGGTGGGATTGCCTAAAGTCCAATAGTAATGTCTGGAAATGGGTCTAGGAACCCAAGAGAAAGAACGTAAAGTCGCTACAATGACATCCACATACGAATGCTCATTGTGTAATATAATCCCTTCATATCAACATCTCATCAAGCAGGTTTCATGATAGTGTCATCAACCTTTATGCTTGATACGTCGTTCTTTGACTTCCTAAAAAAAACTCATTGTCACACCATATCTATGGAATTTCGCACGATGGTTCTATTTCAATTAAAGGTATGAGTTATCAACTTCCATAAATAGAAGGGAAAAATCCTTCCTTGACTTATCCATTAATAACATGCCACTCATGACACAACCTACTTCCCACTAACTGTTTGCGTGATGGTTTTCATTAGTAAATCAAAGTTCCTGAGTTATGACATGTTTTAATGATAATGTTAAAGTATTAGGATCATTACACATGATCATAGATATAAATATCTGATGACACAAAAACATGGGGAATTCCTACTGGCAGGTCTGTTATCATAATCTCCTATCTTGAAGTTTACCAAGTGTGAACTTCATGTGAGGAAGTCTCATCTGCTTATGAGTACTAGCACCTGATGGTCTTCATGCTATGTGTCCCATCATAGTATGTCATCCAACCGTAGAAATATATTTAAGAATATTTTTATAGCATTTAAAGGTTCTCATCATAGTGGGGAACTTCCATGACCTTATCAATGTAACAAATACTCTAGGACATTATAACATCATAGTCATGCAGAACAATGAAAAATATGTAATAAGATGTTTAATATTTATTTATATTAAATATCCATGTAATCAAAGTACAACCATTTGGTTCTAAGACACCAACTCTTACAAACTCCCACTTGTACTAAAGCCAACTAACTACGACTTTTAGTCCTCTAGACCTCACATGGTGATCGTGTTTCTGCCGAGTCAAGGCTTTAGTCAAGGGGTTTGCCATGTTGTATTCCATGGAAATAATTCTCACTTCAACTTCACCTCTATAAGAAAAATTCCTCAAGAGCTGATACATCCTAAGTATGTGCGTCGTCCACTGATGTGACCTTGGCTATTTTTCAAGAGCCACCAATACAGTATTATTACATTACAATGTGATGGGATATTTATTTCTAAGTATCACATCTAGCTCCTGGATGAATCTTCACATCCAAAATTATTCTTTAGCTGCCTCAGAAGCTGTGATATACTTGGAATTTTCTGTAGAATATGCGACCAAACTCTGCTTTGAGCTCTTCCAGCTCACTACGCCTCCATTCAAAGTGAATATGTATCCCATTTGCGAATTCATGTCATCTTGATCAGTCTGGAAACTATCATATTCATATCCTCTAATGACTAGTTCCTCATCTTCTCCATAAACCAAGAACACATCCTTAGTACGTCTCATATACTTTAGAATAGTCTTGACTACCATCCAATGGTGGTCACCCGGGTCAACTTGATATCTGCCTACCGAAATCAATGTACAGGCAACATCCAACCTAGTACATAGCATGGCATACATGACTGACCCAATCTATGATGCGTATGAAGTCCTTTCCATTATCACTCTTTCCTCATGTGTCTGAGGAAACATTTTCTTGGAAAGATGAATGCCATGTGACACTGGAAACAATCCCCTCTTGGATTATACTATATTGAATCTCTTCAGTATCTTATCAATGTATGTACTTTGACTTAGGCCCAAAAATATCTTGGATCTATCACAATGGATATTTATCCCAATAATATATACTACATCTCCCAAGTCCTTCATATAGAAGAATTGATTAATCCATTCCTTAACATACTGTGAGGCTGGTATCTCGTTTTCAATAAGTAATATTTCATCAACATATACTATTAGGAAAATGACTGCACTCCCACTAGACCATTTGTAGACACAAGGATCACTTTTATTCTTGATATAACCAAATTTCTTTATGGCTTCATCAAAATGAATGTTCCATGACCTGGATGCTTTCTTCAACCCATAAATTGATTTCTGTAACTTGCATACCTTATTGGCATCCTTTAGAGTCATAAATCCTTCAGGTTGTGTCATGTAGACATCTTCCTAAAGGTTCCCATTAAGGAAGAATTTTTTGACATCCATTTTGAAAATCTCATAGTCATGGTAAGAAAAAATGTCCAATAGAATTTTGATGGATTTAATCATTTAAACTGGTGAAATGTTTCATCGTTGTCATTTCCTTGATGCTGTTTTAACCCTTTTGAAACCATTCATTCCTTATAGGTACTGACTTGTCCTTCTATTTCTAGTTTCTTCTTGAATACCCATTTGAAACCAATAGGCTTTACATCAGTTGGATGATCTACCAAAATACAGACTTGGTTTTGGTATATGTAATCTATTTCAGAATTCATGGCTTCTTTCCACTTGGAATCATCTGTTCCACTTACTTCTTCCTTATAGGTTAGAGGATCAATATTATCAACTAATAACGAGTCACCATCCTTGGTAACTAGAAAACTGTACCATTATGTTTCTCTAACCTCTCTTGTACTCCTATGTAGTTCTTGTGTCTCAGGAATAGTTCTTTCTTCCACGGGGCTTTGTAGAATCTGCTAATATACCGACTCTTGTGTACCTTGAGCCTCAACTTCATTGAAGTCTATCTCTCTCCCACTATATCTTTTGAAGATGTGCTACCTCTTAAGGAATATGGAATGTCTTGCCACTAGAACCTTTTTTTCTGAGGGGTTGTATAGGTAATATCCCATTGTTTCCTTGGGGTATCCTATAAAGGTTCACTTTGTGCCTTGGGGTGAAAGTTTGTTACCTGAAGAGGCCTTAACAAATGCATCACTTTTCCACACATGTAAATTCAATAACATGGCTTTATTTACACTCCAAAACTCATAAGGAATACCATTTATCAATTTACTTGGTACTTTTTTTAGTATGTGTGCCACTATTTGTAACGCATACCCCCAAAAGGATATTGGAATACTCGCATGACTCATCATTGATCTCACCATGTATAACAGGGTGCAGTTCCTCCTTTCACTCACACCATTCCACTGGGGCATGTAAGGAGGAGTGAGTTGGGATAGGATCCCAAACTCCCATAAGTAATAAATAAATTCTTGATTAAGATATTCTCCACCTCAGTCTGAGAATAGTTTCTTAATCTTCTTACAAAGCTGGTTGTCAACTTCATTCTGGTATTGTTTGAACTTATCAAAAGAATCGACTTATACCTCATTAAGTAGATATATCCATATCTTCTAAAATCATCAGTAAAAGTTATGAAGTATGATTACCCTCCCCTTTCTACAACTAGAAATGGTCCACACACATCGGTATAAACCAATTCAAGAAGTTATTTAGCCCTTTAACCTTTCCCATGAAATAGAGCTTTGGTCATTTTTCCTTGTAAACATGCATGTCATATGCCAAGTGGTTTTATTTTGAAAGAATCTAAATATCTATCTTGATGTAACTTTGTTAAGCATTTATCATTTACACGACCTAGCCAGTGATGCCAAATTTGGGTGTGGTATGAGTCATGTGAAGTATCTTTGTTATCGATTTTCATTACTTGGTTTGTGTAATCCAACACATAAAGACTGTTGTATAAATGTTCCCTACCAAAAAAATGCTATCTTTGTAAAAGAATCAAAATTCATTTCCAAACTTGAAAAAAAATCCATCTGTATCTAATCTAGATATAGAAATAATCTTTTTAGTAACAGACAACACATAATAACAACCCTTTAACACCAATATCATCCTAGTTGGCAATGTGAGGTGGTAGTCCCTGAGAGCTACAATAGAAAGTATGGCTCAGTTGGCTGCTCGTAGATCTACTTCCCCTCGGTCAAACTTCCTGAATCTACTTGGTTCTTATATTTGGATACATATGTGAGCACCAAAATCTGTATATAATACCCAAATTTATAGAAACAGTAGATTGAATTCCATAAAAAATGCACCTAAAGCTTCCCCTTTCTTCTTTGGTTGGGTGCAGTTCATATTCCAGTGTCCTTTCTTGCTACATGCAAAACAAATAGCCTCCTGTTACCTTGGATCCCCTTTCATCTTCCTTTTGTTTGGAGGCCATGAAGAAGCTTTGGGCTTAAAGCTATTTGCCTTCCATTTCCTCTTATTCACCATAAGGACACAAGGATTTTCATGCTTCATATCTTTGTCCACTTGGTGAATGAGGATACGAAGATTAGATAAAGACTTCTCAATGATGTTCATGTTAAAATTAACAACAAAGCTGGAGAAGCTCTGAGGGAGTGATGTGAGAATGAGATCGGTGCCCAATTCTTCATAGATTTTAAACCCTAGAACCTCTAGGCTCTCAATGTATCCAATGATCTTGAATACATGAGGCTCAGTTGGGGAACCCTCTCCAATCTTACTCTGAAAGAGTGTATTGGAGATCTCAAACCTTTCCTATCTTACTCTCTCTAGTTAAAGATCATGAAGGTTCTTGAGAATGCTATATGCTTCCATGTTTTCATGAGACTTCATGAGCTCACTATACATTGATGATAACATCAAACATTGAATTTCGATCACATCGTTCATATGTTTCTCATAGACCAGGAAATCCTCATCACTCACCTCTTTGGCAGTCAGATCAGGTAATACTGACTCCAACACGTAAGACTTCCGTTCATGTTGTAGGTTAACCCAAAGGCGTCTAAACCATTCCTAGAAGTTACTACTGATGAGGATGTTGTCTTTATCTACAATTGATCACAGGGATAATGTGGTTTATGAGATTTTCATTTTTTATTCTACAATTAAAAGAGAAGATCATTAGTACTTTCTTGATTAAATTTTTATGATAAATAATAAATTAAGCATCCCAATATTTTATCAAATTCCAATGGCCCTCACCATTGAAATCAGAATGTATAGTTTCCATGACATTCTAGTGACAAAGATCCATATTCCCCTTCGCATAACCCCAAAAAGGGTTGATTAAGCTATTTGAAGGTATTTAGGTAGGCATGTCTTTGCCAACTGTGGGTTTGCAGCTCCTTGATCTATTGAGTTGACTCCCCAATCCTGAAATCTTGACTTTGGATTTCCTTAACTCCTTCCTCCAATATTACACCAAGTTTTTCAAGGAATAATCCTCTTGATGTAATTTGGTTAATTCAACTTGAAACCTTTGATAAGGGATTCTTGTATAAAAGAAAGTGTCCCAATAAGGGTTGGTCGAACACATGGTTTTATTGAGATTTTCCCTTAATCAAGTAACAAAAGGCTTGGTCTGACTTAATATTTTATTTGAGGGATTTTTATCTCTTATGCGTGAATTTATTATTATCATCATCACATGATTGTTAATATTAAGTGGAACTTACTTAAGTGATTAACCATATCTTGATAATATTTACGCATAAGCCTGATTTATTTTAGTTCCATCTTGCATGCTTGTTTAATTCATTAATTATGTGATCGTGACAACACATCCATAATAATAAACCATGCATGTGACATAAATAAAATAAAGCAAATGGCATGATCATGATATTTTTTAATGGTTAGTTTATCTAATGGTTAATAAACTAACCTTGACCTAGGGGAGAAACACCTTAAACCTTTTGGGTTCATGTTTAAATCTTTCCAACTGTCTACCTATGTATCTCATGGGATTGATTTATTCTCAGCTCCAACTTGAACTGACTCAACTATTACATATGCATTTTTTAACTCATACACAAGTGAGCGTTAAAATGGGTTTTACATAAAATAAACCTTGGTCATGTAGGCCCTACATATTAATGAGGAGAAGGCTCGTAGGATAAAAAATTTAATTTAAATAAATTAATTAAAAAGAAACCATCCACATACAAAGGTCTTGGTCAAGATCAAGATCATCCATACATGCAACTATATTTATGCATAAATAAAATTAGCATTCAATTCTTTAATCGTTCTTGTTTAAGATAAATCCTGCTCGAATAAATTAATTATCTTTAATTAATAAATCCTTTTATCTTAAACCCTTTTATTAATTTCCTTGAGATTCTCATCCATCATAATTTTAAACAAATAAATTCAATTTAAAATTATCTTTGTACATAACTTGTACATTGGAGGAAACCCGATGAATTACTATTCATAACTACCCAATGAGTATAAATGAACATTACACAGATGTTAAACTAAACACAAATATATATAAAACACCTATCACATGTTGTACCTCATCTTTACGCCCGCACTATGGTACACGCCTCAAGGGTTTCTATAATATAATAATAAATTTTAATAAATCTGCATAATTTGGATGAGTACATGGTATGTAGTTCTGACTACATGGTGTGTACTATCGTTCACCATCCATTCGAAGTACATGCCTAGGGACATGGTGTGTAGATGTACTTCCGAAATCTTTAGAGTACACAACGTGTTCAGTGGGCCACACGCCGTGTAGTATTCGCGTTACACAGTTTCCATCCGGAAAAGCCGTGTATGGGGTACATGGTCCAACCCTAACCTGAAGGGACTACACGCTATGTCCAGTGGACTACACGACATGTAATCCAAAAACTGTGTGCCATATGTTTTTGGTCAACACACAGAGTCATTTAAGAATTAGAAATACTCCAACACATGGATTGGATTGGCGGACCGGTCCGATGCATTGAACCTTGAATACACAACGTGTACTGCTAAATACACGTTGTGTGTTCTGGTGTTGTACATCCAGGAAGCTACGAAACCTCCAGATGTGATCCTCTATTTTATTTTAATCAAAATTAAAATAAAAGATCATTTCTGTAAGGTGAATGAGAAATGAAAGAGGAGGAACAGATCTCGAGATTCAGATTTACAGAACGATTAACTTGAATTGAAACAACTAAATTATTAAATGTGTAAATCATCAAATAAATATTTAAATAATTATAAACTATGATGTAACTGCTTTGATACCACTTGTAATTTCCAAGAGAAGTAGAAGCATGGTTTGGCCGGCTCCCAACTTTAAATTTTACCATGATCAATGATTATTTCGGGATAAATACGACGATAAACTCAAGTCTCCACAGAATGGAATTAAAGATTTAGATAAAGAATGAAGAGGACCAAAACCTTTAGATAGGATCTTGCACATCATGTTTATAATTAATTTAATTAATTTAATAAAGAAAAGAATACCTAGATATTTGATATTTTCTTCATTGATGATGTTGATCATTCGGAATGACCCCTCCAGATTGTCTCATTGCGCTTGCGAGGATCCAAAATAGAATCCAACTAGAGGAGATCTATACATGATTCAATGGCCTTCAATCGACACCACTCGTTCTCTGGGTGCTAGAGCGAAAAAGTGAGTGTCTTGCGTCGGTCGTTCTTGATCGCTTGTTCTTCGATCTTGAAGAATGTCTCTCGTTATTGAGAAGGGGAAGAAGAGGATTCAAGAGAGAAATTGTTTGGATCAACAATTCTAAATTCACCAAGCATGCGGTGTGTTATCTATAGAAAAATATATGTACTTGTCTATTTATATGCATGGAACTTCAGTTACAATATTTAATTTCATAATAGTAATTAAATACATTCATGAACTTAGAGAAAATCCATGCTCATAATAATAACACGTCATTATTTATGGTGCGCCAACTTGTGCAAAATAGAATTATAAATAAAATTCTACGTCTCAAAATAATAGTCTCTTCATTATTATTTTAACTTGTGCCAACTAGTTAAATAATTATTTACCATCTTGCAAATAATTATTCTACTACCGGACCCGCCTTGGTCCGCTCGAACTCCACTTCCATTTATTGAACACCTAAATAAATAAATAAATAAATTATTCTATTAAATAAATATTTTATTTAAAAACTAGTAAATAAATATTTATTAAATGTTCAATAAAATAAATAAATAAATTTTATTTAATTTATGCGATCATTTTAAATTGAATAAAATTATTCCATGATCTTGAGAATAGTATTTATTTCATTAATTAAATTCAAATATAATTTAACTGAGACCACCAAAAAAACTTAGTGTGTGACCCTCTAGGATTGTTTCTTATTGTCATTAGGCAGGTTTACCTAAAGTCCAAGAGTACCATCTAGCAATGGGTCAAGGCACCCAAGAGAAAGATTGTAAAGTCACAACAACGATATCCATATATGAATGCTCACTGTGTAATATAATCTCTTCATATCAATATCTCATCAATCAGGTTTCATGATATTGTTATCAACCTTTATGCTTGATACATCGTTGTTTGACTACCTAAAACAAACTCATCGTTACAACATGGTCATGGAATTTTACGTGATGATTCTATTTCAATCAAAGGGCCAAGATATCAACTTCTATAAATGGAAGGTAAAAATCCTTAATCAACTTATCCATTAATAACATGCCACTCGTGACACACCCAACATACCCTACTTCTTGATAACTATTTTCATGATGATTTTCATCAGTAAATCAAAATGCACGAGTCATGACACATATTAATGATAATATTAAAGTCTAAGGATCATTACACATGCTCACAGATGGAAATATCTAATGAAACCAAAACATGCGGAATTCCTACTAGAGGGCCTGTTCTCATAATATCTTGTCTTGGAGATTACCAAGTGAAAACTTCATGAGAGAAACTCTCATCTTCTTATGATTACTTGAACTTGACGGTCTGCATTCTATGTGTCCCATCATAGTATTTCATCCAACCGTAGAACTATATTTAAGAATATTGTTATAGCATTTAATGGATCTCATTATAGTGGGGAACTCCCATGACCTTATCAAATCAAAAAATAATCTAGGACATTATTATATCATAGTCACGCAGAATAATGAACAATATGTAATAAGATGTTTAATATTTAAATACATTAAATATCCATGTAATCAAAGTACAACCATTTGGTTCTAGGACACCAGCTCTTACACCTCGTTCATAGGGGACCATGCTCGGTTATAAGTGTGGGGGAGGGTTACCACATATTCCAACCCATTTGGTCATTACCATATCATTACCTAGGATGAACTATTTTTATTAGGGGTTTTCTAAAGGACTGTTATAGGCACCACACATGTATATCAACTAGATATAAATGAATTTTGGAGAAATATGTTTGGAATTCCTTATATGTCCATATTAAGAAACAAATTTTTGATATGAATAAACATTGTAACACTTGAGGAGAAAACTTTAGATATTAATTCATAATTTTTTTAAAAATGGACATTGTGATGGAGTAGTTTAAATTAATGAATCCCTTAAAATGGAAACCAATTTATGCATAAAGGGAGGTGAAGTATGGAAATTGTTGATGCCAGACTAGTGGTTATTATGCAGTCTTAATTTAAGGAAATCATGACTTGATCCCTAAATTAATCATGACTAGACATGAAAAATTAGGCCCAATTTTAATGCTAGTATCTCATCCCAATGAAAAAAATTCGAGAAATGTAAAGGCATGCCCAAATTTTTTGACGAACTTTCATCATTTTTTAAAAGTTGCAAGTAAATGAGTTTGGGTGACCTATAAAAAGTGATATACCGCCATTTTATGACAATAAAATCCATGATTAACCAACCTAAGTGTATGATGAGATGGAAATAGAGTTTTGAACATTCTTTGAATGAAGAAAAACAATTTTAGTTTTAAACAACAATGAATTTGGAATGAATATTTGGTGGTTTTGAATTAGGATTTCTTTGGTGTCTAATTTTAAATATTGGTGAGTCATGAAGAATTATTGTAGGAATTTTAATAATAATTCATCCAAAATCCATATTCATTTAGTTGATGTAACCTATGAAGTTTCTACCCATTTCTTTGGTAACTCCTTTGAGATGATTATCTAGGAATTTGTTTTAGGAAAAAAAATCGATCGAGTGTGGGGGAGTTTGATGCACTAATGTGCATATGGAATTTACATTCATTTAAGAATATTGAAATTGGTTGTTTGGAAATATTTTAATGATTTTACAGCCTAAACATTCCTTTAGATGGTATTTTATTATCAATGTAAGGGATAAGAAGTTTCAGCACCAACCAGGTGATTCAGATGAAAATTGGAGGCATTTAAACCCTTTTCCCATGGTTCACTCTACTAACGAGTCACCCAAGTAGAGAACCCCAACCCCGAATACCATGCCGAGCTTATAGTACCAACAAAAAATGTCTCTCATGGCCTCTGTATGGTTTGAAAAATCACATGGACCCTTCAGGAAACTATTTGGGGTGTACAAGTTTGGAGGTAAAGGCTTACCGCATGGTCTATGTGTAGTTTCCAAACAGTGTGGACTAGACTAGGTACCCATGTGCCTCTATTTTAGTGGACATAAACTTGAGCATGGTTGGATCACGATTTAACTAACCATGTTCCTTAACTGTTTGGAAGTTAACAGGACACCACCTACCTTCAATCTACCCCTCCTACCCATCCTTTGACTTGGGATTTATACCCATAACTACCTTGGTATAGTGGTGGGATGACCAATTAATGATCCCTAGACTCTTTTAAAATAGGACCATCATCCATAGAAAAAAAATATTGGAAGAGAGGATCTTGAAACCCATTCTAAGAAATTTGTTAGAGGATTTCTGTTGTTGTTGTTTGAAATTTTTCCTTTTTGTATCAGTTGTAATGATCATTTCAGGTATTAAGAGTTTTTTTCATAATTTATTCAATATGTAGCTAATTCCTCTCTTTTTTGGGGTTGTGGACAATGCAGGTTATTTGATAATTAATTTTATTATTGTGTTTATGTTGTTTCATCTTCCTCTCATAAATTCCCCCACAATATCTTTCTATATCTCATAAGAAACTCCATATCATACCAAGAAAAAATTTTCTAGGGAAATACAAGTAATTTACAATAAGTAAACCCATGGTCATTGGGTGAACTTTTCATCTCAAAAGGGACTATTTTAATAAAGTTTATAGAAATAAATTTCCAAACTATGAAATTGATCACTATTAACTGAATCAAAACTCTCCAGACCATGGGAGTTCTGTTATGTTTGAAACCCAAATATGTGAGTTATTATGAAAAATACAACACAATAGTAAACTCAATTTTCTATGACCTCCACAAACACCCAAAACCCTGATGTATTTCTCCCATTAATTTTTAAAAACTAGTTTATGCATTTTTCATTTTTTAAAGTAAACCATTTAATAATTTTAAGATTTAATAATTAAACCATAAAAAAACATTCAAAAACATCAATTATCAACTCTAAATTTGGAAAAACTTCATTTAATTAATTAAAATTCAAAAATAGAGCACATTTACTCTCCCTATAGATCGAACCCATACTTATGCTATAATAGTTGTAAGAGTGGGTAATTAAATTTAGGTTACTAAAAGTAACACTTCAGTTGAAACGACACCACCTGTCCCCATGTTATGTATCTAATACATGGATCGGCAGGACACCCCGTGTTCTCTCCCATGAGAAGGGAGGGACTATATGGCATGTACAGTTGTTACCTGACATATAATTCTATATTCCATGTTCCAGCCTATCTATATCTATATTCTGATCCATTTTATTCGGATCTTAGTTCTTATTTTTTCATATTTTACCTGATAGAATGAGATATAGGATAGAAAACAAAATACACAACCTATATATGGGAAGTAAATGTAGTGTACTCTAGTTTTTTCTAGGATGAACCTTTGGAACCTCTAGATGGTGTTCTTCATATGATTCTTCATTTCTAAACCTTAACCATTTACTATTTATGTTAAAAATAATGAAGAGAGGGAATATATGAAAATGCAATATATTAAAATGAATCTATATAAGTAAATAAAAATTAAAACTCATGTAGAATCAATGAATAATAAATAATTATAAATTAAAATATGACAACTATGATACAACTTGTAGGTTTTAGGCTTAATAAAAGCATCCTTTTACGGAATGAACATATTGAATTTTAGTCATAAATAATGTGTAATCATTGCTTCACATGATCAAAATTTCATGTCCAAAGAAGAAAGTAGATTACCTGACTAGATTAAAATTCTGGAACCAGAAGAGAAGTATATTCACATGTAATTTATAATTAATTTATGAGAAAATATAGAATTACCTTAACTTATAATTTCACTTTTTTTATGATTTAGTTAACAAGATCTTATCATACCATCATTGTGCTGGATCCAAGTACAGAATCCCTCTAGCACTTATCCACACATGCACCATAATCTCTAAATGGTGTCGTAGAATCACTTGGTGCTAGAACAACTGATCCTAATCACTTTTATTATTCATGGTTGATATAGAAGACTTCTTATCAATATAGGAATAAATATTTATGTTCTATCGTTGGATTGATAAAGGTGGGGAGGAGAGAACTATAGATCCCTTGATCTCTCTCTAAGGATTGAGATAGCATCTCTCTATCCATTTTTCACACCAATTATATTTTGGAATGTGATATAATTAGATATTTATTATAACAGGTTTAGGGTTGGAAAATTTCACACAAAACCCTTTCCATCCTTATAATTTTTAATTGAACCTAAGTCCAATAATAATAATAATATTATTATTATTAATTGGTAAAAAATTGAAACAAATTTAGGAATAAATAAATTACATTTATATTATTTCTAATCAGACCGTTAATCCTGGTCCCCTTTCCCTAGTTGACATTTACTGATCTTTAAATAATGACTATTTATTTAAAAAATAAATATTATTGCATTATTCGATGATAAATATAATAAATATTATATTCCCCAAACTTGAAAACAAATTTTTATTATTATTATTTTACTCACTCATTCTTTCAAATAACATGTGATTAAATTATGAAGATCAACCAAACCTAAATAAATATTATTTATTCCAACTTGTTAAATTCAATACTATAATTTATCTAAGATTGAAGATACACTTAATGTGTGCCCCTATAGGCCTATTTCTCAGTGGAATTAGGACTAACCATCTAAAGTACAAGTTTTTCATCTAGAAACATGCCAAGACATCCATAGAGAAGGAAATTAACATTGCAATGATGTCCAACCTCCTATGAATGTTTACTATGTAATATAATCCTTTTATCAGAATATCTTAAATCAAGTATGTTTTATACCAGTGCCATCGACCTATATGCTTGATGTCTATTTCATGAATTATTGACTAATGTTATATGAATAATGATGCACCCAATGTATCCTACTTCTCCTTGATCATATATCATCATGAGTATAATTGATACATGAAAGAAAGTGAGTCATGATATCCACTAATGATAATCTTAAAGTCTAAGGACCAGTACACACTTCCATTGATAGGAACATCCAATGAAATGTGGAAATGTGGATTTCCTATTTACAGGTCTGTTCTCATAACCACCTATCTTGGAGATTATTAAGGGAAAAACCATGAGAAGGTGTCTCATTGTGTTGTGAGCCTCCACCCCTGATAGTTTTTATTGTCCATGTCCCATTAGACAATATCATCTGGCCATAAAACAAGGCTCAAGAATAATGTATTGGAACCTCTAGGTTCTCATCCTAGTGGTTAACTTCTATAACCTTTCATCAAAATATATATGCTAAGAAAATTATGACATATAAATATTATTTAGAAGAAAAATCATTATGTGATAAGAACACTTATTTAATAAGGAAAACATGTAATTAATTACTAAGAAAGTTGGTTCTAAGGAACCAACTCAAACACTTCCTTCCAATCTCACACTACACCATGGTGTGAAACATCTTGAAGTAGTTTAGTACTTGGTCCTTCATCCATAAAAAAACACCCACAAATTTATAGATTCATAATTAATAAAGGATAAGAAATATTTGTTACTTCCTAGTGAATCCATCTCTATGGAACCAAAAAAATTTGAGTGAACTAAATCCAAAAACTATGATCTCCTTGATGATGCATCATTGAATGTGACTCTATTTTGCTTCCTATACAAGTAATATTTTCAAGGATCAAGTGATGAATCATTGTCAACACTAATGTACTTCTTCTTCATAAGGCTAGATAACCCTCTTTCACTCATGTGGTTGAGTCTCCTATTACATAGACTAGATGATGACTATCCTTCCTCAATGTTGAGGTTTTGACACATATATTTACATGAATTTTGTTCTATGTACCATATATGTTTCCTCAGGTGATGATGATGGTTCCTTTGGTCATCTTCCATGCTCCATTGCTGAAAATTCTATCATAGATTTGTCAATCAAAGGCTATTACTAATATCAGGCTAATTCAAAGACTTGGAATATGCCCAAAATCCTTCAAGGAGATTGTGTATCCAATATTCATCTTGAATTGGATATCACCCACACCAATAATCTCTACTGAACTGGTATTCCCCATATTTACTATACCAAAGTCACCAGCTTGGTAAGTCAATAAATACTCATGATGCCGAGTGACATGGTGTGATGCTCAGTATCAATTACTCATTCCATATCTTGGTCTATGATAAAACACTATTTTTTTTGAATATTTTATTTATAATAAATGATATAATTTCCTCACATTGTGTTAAATATGTTTATTTATAAAATATTAGGTATTTGATCATTCATTTGAAAATTTGGTGAAAATTCTAGTTTTACCCTTAATAGTGCATTGTAGTATTTCGAAGATAGATATTTTTATATTTATTATTTGAATTTGAAATTTTTTAAACGTGTTATTAACTTAATTGTATACAACTTTTATTTAGGACACTAGAGCTAAAGAGTGAATTTGGATGGAGTAAATGGGCAATTAATCCAATGGTGGGCTGGACTCCGTAGAATGGACATGGGTTCTGTATTTGAGCCATATCTTCTTCATACAAGCTTGTATTAAGCCCGAAGTTTGAGGAAATATCAGGAACATGATTTGGAACAAATTAGCCTTCTGTAAGGCCGATCAATTCACGCTTTTTGGAGGTCAACTAGGCAGTGCAACTGGGAATAAAATATTTGGCCGAGTTTTTCATTTCACACTTAAAAAGTTATGTAAACCTAGCCCTCACAAACTCTATTTAAAGGGGGTTATAACTCTTTGGGAGGTCTGGTAGAGGATTTGGGAAGGTTTGGACGAAAGGGTGTCTCTTGGGAGCCCCTAACAACACTTGGAAGAAGTAAGCCTTTGTGAAAACTCTCTTCCAAAAAGGCTCTCCTCTCCCACCTCTTCTTTGTATTTCTTTTATTTCATGTTTGTTTCTTGAATTTTTCTTCAAATAATATTCTGTGTTCTTTTCTTTTATTATTCTCTTAATATTCTTAATTGGGTTGGAATAAAGAGTGGAGACAATATTGAGTTCTACCCTTTCAATCCTTTGCTTATGGAAAACGTCTCCACGATGACTACACCGCCCATGAAAGAGTAGTTCTTTTTAGTAATCGATCAGCCTCTATCCTTCTTCATTTAATTATTTTTAATCATTGAGATATTGTAATTCAATTAATATTATTCATGAATTGTGTTTTTAAATTTTAATAAACTAAGAAAGCAATTGAACAATTAACACAAAACACGCGAGGTCGGGAATTGTGTAAATTGTGAGAGTGCGATCTTAATCGGTAAAACAAGACCACACAGGATAAATTTGTAGAGTTAGAATATAATCCCTAAACAAAATTAATCCTCATTTATAGAATGGATATGTTCTCTAATTAACCACTGGCCATAAGCTATCCTTAGAATAACAATCAAAGCAGGGTGCTGCGATTGCGTGTTCCGAAGCTAGCCTAGGGTTTAAGTAATTTCATCTTTGTGGTTAAGTTAACTCTTGTAGGGTTAGAGGGATAACAAATTAGGGGATCATAATTAAGTGGATATTGATTTAAATGATAATGATTAATAAGTGAATGAAGAGGTAGAGTTAGATCGATTACGCCTTTTAAAATAGATTTCTAAAAAAAACATCTTCTTGTTGGGTCATTTTAATCGAAATTCATTTCAAAACAAAAAACAAAAAAATATAAAATCTTCTTCCAGCAAAATTCTTCTAGATTCATAAACTATAACAAACCCCAATGCTTTAAAGTAGTGTTTTTATTCTATTCTATTTTATTTAGAATACCTATAATAAGTTGTTAAATTCACTTCCTCCTTTGAGAGACGACCTTGGTCAGCCACTCTGCTGCACCTAAGTACCCCAAAATCACTAATCATTTGAGGGTGCCCACGACAGCGCTCTTTCAAATTGGCGCTGTTGACGGGGAGGAAAGTAATTTATTCAACCATTTAGAGGTATTAATTTTATTTTTCATTTTATTATTTTCTTCACCCCTCTCTTTCGTCTTTCCCCTTTCTCAAGTTTTCATTTTTTCATCCTCTTCTTTTTTTTGGACCATAAACTCAAACTTCTCATTTTTATTTTACTATGGTACACTTTATTTCTTTTCATTTTTATTTGATTTATGACATGAAATAATCCTGAATATCTCTTAGATCTTGACCCTGATATTGAACGTAGCCTTAGGGCTCGAATCAGACATTCTCAGTCTACAGGAAGTTTCAATATTCAACCAGTTGGTGAATTCCTCTATTCTGGAAACATTGAAATTGGAAGGAATTAAAATTTAAACATAAAAGAGGAACCAATGGCTGGAAATAATGGAAATTAACTTAATATAACCATTCAAGAATTGGCTGCACTAGATATTAACTATCAACCAAATTATATTGCTTACCCAAACCTCAAGTCGGACTTTGAATTGAAATCTGGATTAATTCACCTTCTTCCAAATTTTCATGGATTATCTGGTGAGGATCCCAATAAACACCTTAGGGAATTTAATGTGGTTTGCTCAACCTTAAAACCAAGAAATGCTTCTGAAGATCAAATCAAATTAAGATCATTCTCATTCTCACTTGATGGAGCTGTAAAGGATTGGATGTACTATTTACAACCTGAAGATATAACATGGTGGAATGATTTGAAATGTCTTTTCTTGCAAAGATTTTTCCACCATCAAGGACCACATCCATTCGAAAGGAGATATTGGGGATCAATCAAGCCCAAGGGGATTCAATGTATGAGTACTGGGAGCGATTCAAGAAATTGTGTGCAAGCTGCCCATATCACAAAATCAGTGATAAATTACTCATCCAATACTTCTATGAAGGACTTACACCCATGGAGAGGATCATGGTGGATGCCACGGATAGAGGAGCATTGGTGGACAAGACACCAGTAGACGCACGTGCATTGATCGACAAGATGGCCCAAAACTCCCAATAATTCGGTGATAGAGGTACACTACATGTTCGAGGAGTACATCAGGTAAGTCCTTCCTCTCTTGAAAGTCATTTGATTGATACCAAGTTGGAATAATTGACCACTATGGTGAGGCAAATTTCTTTGGCACAAAATAAATATCTACCCCCTCCTTCAAGGCCTTGTGGCATTTGCACTGATACAAGAAATCCAACTGGCTGTTGCCCCCAACTACAAGAAACAGAAGATTGCGTAGCAGTATTCCCAGGGAGACCATTTCAGAAGCAACAACAACCATATCCAAAAAGAAGTTTGATTCATTTGATCCAACATACAACCAAGGGTGGAAAGATCAACCAGACATGAGGTATGGCTCTGGACAACAACAAAGGCCACCATTTCAACAAAACTTCCAGAAGCCCCCGCCTTACCAGTAGGGTTTCCAACAACCCCAAAGGAGATTTGAAGACCAAGCATCAGCAAGCCAGCAAGAAGGGAATCCCCCACCCAAGGTAGATTCTAAAACTGATGACCTTTTGAAGCAAATTGTTCTTAATCAACAAAATGATCTAAAGAGTCAAGGTTCGGAGCTGAGGGAGTTGAAGACTCAAATGAGCCAGATTGCCACCGCCCTCCATGAACTTGTAAGTAAGAATTCCGGAAATCTACCTTCCCAACCCACTCCAAATCCAAAGGGGAATGTTAGTTCCATCACATTGAGAATTGGGAAGCAAATGAATGATACATCTGTACCTACCATTCCACCGGGATTCACCTCAACTCCGGAGTAGCCGCATTCCAAACCAACTGATGATAAATCCAAGGAGAAAGATAAAGGTAAGAAAAATATTGATGATGTTCCTCCTAAACCCCTTCCTTTTCCCAACAGGGTTGTCCAAACCATGAAGATAGATGAATAAGCAATGAAAAAGGAGGTTTTGGATACATTCAAGCATGTGGAGATACACATTCCTCTACTTGAAGCCATTAAGAAAATTCCAAGGTATGCGAAATTCTTAAAAGAACTTTGTACCAATTGAAGAGGGCTTAAGGGAAATGAGAGGATCAACCTTGGAAGGAATGTCTCAACACTCATTACACCAACTCTATAAATGACAACAAAGTGCAAGGATCCCGGGACATTCACCATCCCATGTACCAAAGGGGAGTTGCACTTCTCTGATGCTCTTTGTGATTTGGGAGCTTCCATAAATGTGATGCCTCACTCTGTATTCTCTTACTTGCAGGTTGGTGAGTTGAATCCAACAAGAGTAGTGGTGCAGTTGCGAAATAGAGCTACAACATATCCAGCGGGAGTCCTTGAGGATGTACTTGTCTGGGTAAGAGACATGATCTTCCCAGCAGATTTCTACGTGCTTAACATGGAGGACGATCAGGTAAGTTATCATGCCCCCATTATCTTAGGTATACCCTTCCTCAAAACTACAAAAACTATCATAAATGTAAATGAGGGTACACTTTCCATGGAATTTTGGGATGAAGTTGTGATATTTAATGTTATGGACTCCATGAAGTACCCCTCTGAGGACCATTCTGCTTTTGTTATCTCCCATTTTGAACCACCAAGTAAAAACTCCATGGATTTTGATTGTCCTATGCTTAGGGAGATTGTGAGTATTGGTTCTGGTTTAATGTCTTTGAGAACTTCCACACCTGTTTCTAATGAACAAGACTCTCTAAGATTTGATTTTGAAATGGATTCATATTCTGATCTTGATCATATGAACTCTGATTATGACATGGCTATTGAGTATGCTGATGGATTTGGTGCTTTATTCTTTGATTATGATGATTTCTATTCTGATACTAATGTTCATTGTGCAGATATGTCTGTTGCATCAATTTCTCCATCCATACATCACCCCCATACATTGGAACTCAAGCCATTGCCCCAAATATTAAATATGCATACTTTTTGAGCGGTGATAGATTACCTGTTATCATTGCTAACAATCTCTCTTTTTAACATGAGGAAAAACTTTTGAATCTATTGAGAGATAACATTAGGGAAATTGGTTGGACATTGGAAGACATATCAGGTATTAGCCATTCCATTTACATGCATAGGATTCTCTTGGAGGATGGGGCTAAACCGGTGAGACAGCCACAAAGGATACTCAATCCCACCCTCCTGGAAGTTGTTAAAAAAGAATTTGAGAAATTTCTCGAGGCAGGTATACTCTTTCCCATTTTAGATTCTCAGTGGGTAAGTCCAATTCAAGTTGTGCCTAAGAAGAGTGGTGTTACTGTTGTTAAAAATGAGAAAGATGAGTTAGTTCCAATGAGGGTGCAAAACAGTTGGCGTGTGTGTATTGATTATAGGAAACTAAATCATTCCACTCACAAAGACCATTTACCCCTTCCATTTATTGATCAGATTCTTGAGAGACTAGATGGGAAAACACACTATTATTTATTGGATGGATTTTATAGATATTTTCAGGTTCCTATAGCTCTGGAGGATCAGGAGAAGACTACATTCACCTGTCCCTTTGGCACATTTGCCTACCGGAGGTTGCCATTTGGACTTTGCAACGCCCCAGGTACCCTCCAGAGATGCATGGTGAGTATTTTTTCTGATTTTATTGATACCTGCATGGAGGTATTTATGGATGATTTTACATTGTATGGATCCTTATTTGATGAATGTCTAAATAGTTTGGGAAATGTATTGAATCTTTGTATTGAGAAGAATCTGGTCCTAGACTTTGAAAAGTGTCATTTCATGGTAGTTCATGGCATTGTCTTAGGGCATGTAGTGTCAAAACATGGGATAGAGGTTGATAGATCAAAGGTACATATTATTTCATCCTTACCATATCCTTCATGTGTGCGTGATGTTAGATCTTTCCTAGGTCATACAGGATTTTATCGGCGCTTCATCAAAGATTTTAGTAAGATTTCTCTTCCTATGTCAAGATTACTTGAAAAGGATTCTGATTTTGTGTTTGATGTTTCTTGCAAGAATTCATTTGATGAGATAAAACAACGTCTGACCACTCCACCTATCATACAACCCCCACGGTGGGAGATTCCTTTTGAGATTATGTGTGACGCCTCCAACTTCGCGGTTGGATCTGTATTATCTCAGAGGGTGGAAGGACGTTCACATGTGATTGCCTATGCATCAAGGACATTGGATTCAGCCCAATCAAACTACACTACCACAGAAAAGGAGTTTCTTGCTGTCATATTTGCTTTATATAAATTCCATTCAAATTTATTGGGATCTAAATTAGTTGTTTTTTCTGACCATGCAGGTCTGAGGTACCTCTTGATGAAGCCAGATGCAAAGCCACGACTTATCCGTTGGATGCTCCTTCTTCAAGATTTTGACATCGAGATAAAGGAAAAAAAGGGGTCAGAAAACTTGGTGGTAGACCACATGAGTAGGATTACTCACACACTAGAGGATGACACCTTGGACTAGGTACCACTTCGGGACACTTTCACCGATGAGCATCTCTATACCATCTCAGGTATGCATCCTTGGTATGCTGATTTAGTTAATTACATTGTTTCCTATGAAATCCCAGCAAATTTGAAGAAGCATCAAGTCCAAAAATTAAAAAGTGAGTCTAGGTATTTTGTGTGGGATGATCCTTACCTCTGGCGCATGTGTAGTAACCAATTTATTAGGAGGTGTATTCCTGATCATGAGTTTGAGTCTATTTTGCAATTCTGCCATACACTTGCACGTGGTGGACACTTTGGACCCCAATGGATAGCTAGGAAAGTTATGGACTCTCGATTATATTGGCCTAGTTTATTCCATGATGCCCATGTGTTTGAAAGTCATGCTCTCGTTGCCAACACACTGGGAATATTTCTAGGAGACATGAGATGCCCCAACAACCCATACTATTCTGTGAGATTTTTGATATGTGGGGCATTGATTTTATGGGTACTTTTCCAAGTTCATATGGTTTCTTGTATATTTTGGTTGCTGTTGATTATGTGAGAAAATGGGTGGAGGCCAAGGCCACTAGGACTGATGATTCTCATGTTGTTGTGGATTTTGTGAAGGCACATATTTTTTGCAGGTTTGGAGTACCAAAGGCCATCATCAGTGACCAAGGGACACAATTTTGCAATAGAAATTTTTCTTCCCTCCTTCGAAATTATGGGGTGACACACAAAAGCTCAACACCATACCACCCCAAACAAATGGTCAGGTTGAGGTTTCAAATCGTGAGTTGAAACAAATATTGGAGAAAACCATGCAGCCAAATAGGAAGGATTGGAGCAAGCGCTTGGATGATGCATTGTGGGATTATAGGACAACATACAAGACACCCATTGGTATGTCCCCATTTTGTATTGTTTTTGGGAAAGCATGTCATCTCCCTGTGGAAGTTGAGCATCAGGCTTGTTGGACTATAAAGAAATGCAACATGGATTTGGCCCAAGCTGGAATCCAAAGGAAGCTGCAAATTCAAGAGCTTGAGGAGATTAGATTGTCTTCATATGAGAACTCAAGGCTCTACAAGGAAAGATCAAAAGCAGCTCATGATAGAATTATCCAACAAAGGGAGTTTCATGTTGGAGAGAAAGTCCTTCTCTACAGTTCATGACTGAAGTTGATGCCTAGTAAGTTGCGTTCCAGATGGTTAGGTCCTTATATTGTATCTAATGTTTTTCCTTATGGTGCAGTGGAGATCACACAAGAGGACACTGGAAGGAGATTTACAGTCAATGTGCAACGTTTGAAGAGATACATTGAGGAACTTCCTACTGATTCAATGGAATTTATCACACTGCATGACCCCATCATCACTTGAGCACATCAGGCTGTTCCTAACCCTTTCACTTTTATATTATTTGTCCTATTTAAAAATTATGCATTTCATGTGCATATATCATCTCATGGGTTCACATTGAGGACAATGCAATATTTTAAGTGTGGGGGAGGGAACCTTTTAGTTTAGTAATTTCAATTGTTTTCCTGTTTTAAAAAAAACCAAAAAACATTGTGTGTTTTTCAAATTTTGTTTATTTATTTTACAATTTTTGTGTTTTTTGAAACTTTTGAGCTGAAATGATTCTCATCACCATTTTTAAATCCATATCAATAATTGAAACAATTTACCCCTTGAAACTAAGCATAAATGAATGCTGAAATGACTTTGTTTCAAGTTCAAATATTTAGTAATTTCATGAAAATTACACTGAATTTTGAATCCCATGCCACATCTCACTGTCTTTATATTTGAAATCACTTTACTGTGAGGCTTCTAAACTATTATTTTCATATTCTTTACATTCACCTCACTTCTTGAGAGAACCAAACCATGCTTGATTTAACCATAATTTGACCTATTCCTGTCAAAACTTGAGGGTTTGATGTACTTATGTTTAAATGATTGAGGAATTTGTTTGGTATTAAAATCCCTATTTCAAAGAATCCTTTTTTAGAATGGCCTACCTTGAATATTTAATCCTTGTATCCCTTAGAAGCCATGCACAACCTGTTAGGTTAGCCACATTACAAGCCAATTTTCCCTGTCCAACCAACTCTTGAAGTGAAATTGCATAATCTAGTTGAGCTTAAGTGTGGGGAAATCTATCTTGTGTTGTGCCACCACATTATGTGATACTTTGGGTGGAAAATTAAATTCTTAAGAGATGCGTTTTCTAATGAAGAAAGTCATTATATTGAAAGCTGTGCCTTTTCTGGAGCTTTCATGACAAGTGAAGCTGTGCATTTTCTGGAGCTTCTAATTGAGGTGGAAATCTGTGCCCATCTGGAGCTTTCAAGAAAATCATGTTTGAGAAGATTGAAATTTTTGATGATAAAATGATGAATGGTGTAAAACTTTCATGACTTTTCATGATTATGGAGTTGAATTGATACTATGAGGATTGAGGATAAGACCATATTTAAGTGAAAATTAGATTAATGCAATTTTGCTTCAAAAAGAGTCAAACCCTCCTCATTCAGCCTCAGAATTTTTCACATCTAAATCCTACCAACTGAAAGCCACAGAACAACCCTGAAAAGTCCTCATGATAAACATATTTCCTTGACTCACTTCGGGTGGCGATGTAGGAATCTATCAAACCTATGGTGACCCTTGTATGAGTTTGGATGAGAAAGACATTGCAAAAAAAAAAATTGATATTTGAGTGATGAGAGAAAATTAAAGCGAGGTAAGTGTTTTGTGCATGGGAGGATAAATGAAGTGGAAATATATTGAATGATATTAATAGAGAACTTGAAATAAGGTTTTTTATGAGGCATGATATCTTTTGATTCTTGGTGCGTAATTGATGGATCCCAATGATATGTGATTTAAAATTGGTTTTGATTTGATATTGATGTTTACTTGACATGAGGTTTTGCCCAGGAGTGAAAAAGGGTAAGTGTGGGAGAGTTGATAAAACACTATTTTTTTGAATATTTTATTGATAATAAATGATATAATTTCCTCACATTGTTTTAAATATGTTTATTTATAAAATATTTGGGATTTGATCATTCATTTGAAAATTTGGTGAAAATTCCAGTTTTACCCTTAATAGTGCACTGTAGTATTTCGAAGATAAATATTTTTATATTTATTATTTGAATTTTAAATTTTTTAAAAGTGTTCCTCACTTATGTTTCTACAACTTTTATTCAGGACACTAGAGCTAAAGAGTGCATTTGTATGGAGTAAATGGGACATTAATCCAATGGTGGGCTGGACTCGGCAGAATGAACATGGGTTCTGTATTTGGGCCATATCTTCTTCATCTGAGCTTATATTAGGCCCAACTGTTTAGAAAATCTCGGGGACATGATTTGGAACAAATATTCCTTCTATAAGTCCGGTCAATTCACGCGTTTTGGAGGTAAAATACGCGGTGCAACTGGGAATAAAATATTTGGCCGAGTTTTTCATTTCACACTTAAAAAGTTATGTAACCCTAGCCCTCAAAAACTCTATTTAAAGAGGGTTTTAACTCTTTGGTATGGCTGGTAGATCCTTTTGGAAGGTTTGGCCGAAAGTTTGTCTCTTGGGAGCCCCTCAAAACTCTTTGAAGAAGTAATCCTTTGTGCAAACCTCTCTTCCAAAAAGGCTCTCCTCTCCCACCTCTTCTTTGTATTTCTTTTATTTCATGTCTGTTTCTTGAATTTTTCTTCAAATAATCTTCTGTGTTCTTAACTTTTATTCTTATCTTAATCTTCTTAATTGGGTTGGAATCAAGATTGGAGACAAGATTGGGTTCTACCCTTTCAATCCTTTGCTTATACAAAACGTCTCCACGATGACTACACCGCCCATGAAAGAGTAGTTCTTTTTAGTAATCGATCGACCTCTATCCTTATTCATTTAATTATTTTGAATCATTGAGATACTGTAATTCACTTAATATGATCCATGAATTGTGTTTTTAAATTGTAAGAAACTAAGCAAGCAATTGAACAATTAACACAAAACACGCGAGGTCGGGAATTGTGTAAATTGTGAGAGCGCGATCTTAATCGGTAATACAAGATCACACGGGATAAATTTGTAGAGTTAAAATATAATCCCTAAACACAATTCATCATCATTTACAGAATGGATATATGATCTAATTAACCACTGACCATAATCTATCCTTAGAACAACAATCAAAGCAGGGTGCTGCGATTGCGTGTTCCGAAGCTAGCCTAGGGTTTAAGTAATTTCATCTTTGTGGTTATGTTAACTCTCGTAGGGTTCGAGGGATAAAAAATTAGGGGATAATAATTAAGTAGATATTTATTTAAATGATAATGATTAATAAGTGAATGAAGAGGTAGAGTTAGACCGATTATTCCTTTTAAAATAGATTTCTAAAAAAAACATTTCTTGTTGTGTCATTTTAATCGAAATTCATTTCAAAACTAAAAACAAAAAAATATACAATCTTCTTCCAGAAAACTTCTTCTAGATTCATAAACTATAACAAACCCCAATCCTTTAAACTAGTGTTTTTATTCTATTCTATTTTATTTAGAATACCTTTAATAAGTTTTTAAATTCACTTCCTCATTTGAGAGACGACCTTGGTCAGCCACTCTACTGCACCTAAGTACCCCAAAATCACTAATCATTTGAGGGCGCCCACGACAACGCTCTTTCAAATTGGCGCTGTTGTCGGGGAGACAAGTAATTTATTCAAACATTTAGAGGTATTACTTTTATTTTTCATTTTATTATTTTCTTCACCCCTCTCTTTCATCTTTCCCCTTTCTCAAGTTTTCATTTTTTCATCCTCTTATTTTCTTTTTGGACCATCAACTCAAACTTCTCATTTTTATTTTAATATGGTACACTTTCTTTCTTTTCATTTTTATTTGATTTATGACATGAACTAATCCCGAAAATCTCTGAGATCTTTACCCTGAGATTTAACGTAGCCTTAGGGCTCGAATCAGACATTCTCAGTCTACGGGAAGTTTCAATATTCAACCAGTTGGTGAATTCCTCTCTTCTGGAAACATTGAAATTGGAAGCAATTCAAATTCAAACATAAAAGAGGAACCAATGGCTGGAAATAATCGAAATTAACTTAATATAACCATTTGAGAATTGGATGCACCAGATATTAACTATCAACCAAATTTTATTGCATACCCAAACCTCGAATCAGACTTTGAATTGAAATCTGGATTAATTCACCTTCTTGCAAAGTTTCATGGATTATCTGGTGGGGATCCCAATAAACACCTTAAGGAATTTAATGTGGTTTGCTCAACCTTAAAACCAAGAAATGTTTCTGAAGATCAAATCAAATTAAGAGCATTCCCATTCTCACTTGATGGAGCTGCAAAGGATTGGATGTACTATTTACAACCTGAAGATGTAACATGTTGGAATGATTTGAAACGTTTTTTCTTACAAATATATTTTCCATCATCAAGGACCACATCCATTAGAAAGGAGATATCAGGGATCAAGCAAGCCTAAGGGGAGACAATGTATGAGTACTGGGAGTGATTCAAGAAATTGTGTGCAAGCTGCCCACATCACCAAATCAGTGAGAAATTACTCATCCAATACTTATACGAAGGACTTACACCCATGGAGAGGAGCATGGTGGATGCCGCGGCTGGAGGAGCATTGGTGGGAAAGACACTAGTATCCGCACGTGCATTGATCGACAAGATGGCCCAAAACTCCCAACAATTCGGCGATAGAGGTACACTACATGTTCGAGGAGTACATCAGGTAAGTCCTTCCTCTCTTGAAAGTAATTTGATTGATACCAAGTTGGAAGAATTGACCAATATAGTGAGGAAAATTTCTTTGGCACAAAAGACATATCTACCCCCTCCTTCAAGGCCTTATGGCATTTGCACTGATACAAGCCATCCAACTGACTGTTGCCCCCAACTACAAGAAACATAAGATTGTGCAGCAGTATTCCCAGGGAGACCATTTCAGCAGGAACAACAACCATATCCCCAAAATAAGTTTGATTCATTTGCTCCAACATACAACCAAGGGTGGCAAGATCAACCAGACATGAGGTATGGCTCTAGACAACAACAAAGGCCACCCTTTCAACAAAACTTCGAGCAGACTCTGCCTTACCAGCAGGGTTTCCAAGAACCCCAAATGATATTTGAAGCCCAAGCATCAGCAAGCCAGAAACAAGGGAATCCCCCACCCAAGGTAGAGTCTAACAATGATGACCTTTTGAAGCAAATTGTTCTTAATCAACAGAATGAGCTAAAGAGTCAAGGTTCAGAGCTGAGGGAGTTGAAGACTCAAATTATCCAGATTGCCACCGCCCTCCATGAATTTGTAAGTAAGAATTTTGGAAATCTACCTTACCAACCCACTCCAAATCCAAAGGGGAATGTTAGTGCCATCACATTGACAAGTGGGAAGCAAATGAACGATACATCTGTACCTACCATTCCACCGGGATTCACCTCAACTCCGGAGCAGCCGCATTCCAAGCCAACTGATGAGCAATCCAAGGAGAAAGATAAAGGTAAGAAAAATATTGATGATGTTCCTCCTAAACCCCTTCCTTTTCCCAACACGGTTGTCCAAACCAAGAAGATGGCTGAATAAGCAATGAAAAAGGAGGTTTTGGATATATTCAAGCATGTGGAGATCAACATTCCTCTACTTGAAGCCATTAAGATAATTCCAAGGTATGCGAAATTCTTAAAAGAACTTTGTACCAATCGAAGAGGGCTCAAGGGAAATGAGAGGATCAACCTTGGAAGGAATGTCTCAGCACTCATTACACCAACTCTAGAAATTCCAACAAAGTGCAAGGATCCCGGGACATTCAACATCCCATGTACCATAGGGGAGTTGGACTTCTCTGATTCTCTTTGTGATTTGGGAGCTTCCATAAATGTGATCCCTCACTCTGTATTCTCTTACTTGAAGGTTGGTGAGTTGAAGCCAACAAGAGTAGTGGTGCAGTTGGAAAATAGAGCTACAACATATCCAGCGGGAGTCCTTGAGGATGTACTTGTCCAGGTAAGAGACATGATCTTCCCAGCAGATTTCTACGTGCTTAACATAGAGGATGATCAGGTAAGTTCTCATACCCCCATTATCTTAGGTATACCCTTCCTCAAAACTGCAAAAACTATCATAAATGTCAATGAGGGTACACTTTCCATGGAATTCGGGGATGAAGTTGTGATATTTAATGTTATGGACTCCATGAAGTACCCCTCTGGGGACCATTCTGCTTTTGTTATCTCCCATTTTGAACCACCAAGTAAAAACTCCATGGATTTTGATTGTCCTATGCTTAGGGAGATTATGAGTATTGGTTCTGGTTTAATGTCTAAGAGAACTTCCACACCTGTTTCTAATGAACAATACTCTCTAAGATTTGATTTTGAAATGGATTCATATTCTGATCTTGATCATGTGAACTCTGATTATGACATGGATATTGAGTATGCTGATGGATTTGGTGCTTTATTCTCTGATTATGATGATTTTTTGTTCTGATACTGATGTTCATTGTGCAGATATGTCTGTTGCATCAATTTCTCCATCCATACATCACCCCTACATTGGAACTCAATCCATTTCCCCCAAAACTTAAATATGAATACTTGCTAAGCGGTGATAGATTACCTATTATCATTGCTAACAATCTCTCTTTTGAACATGAAGAAAAACTTTTGAATCTATTGAGAGATAACATTAGGGAAATTGGTTGGACATTGGCAGACATATCAGGTATTAGCCCCTCCATTTGCATGCATAGGATTCTCTTGGAGGATGGGGATAAACCGATGAGAAAACCACAAAGGAGACTCAATCCCACCCTCCTGGAAGTTGTTAAAAAAGAAGTTGAGAAATTTCTCGAGGAAGGTATAATCTTTCCCATTTCAGATTCTCAGTGGGTAAGTCCAATTCAGGTTGTGCCTAAGAAGAGTGTTGTTACTGTTGTTAAAAATGAGAAAGACGAGTTAGTTCCAATGAGGGTGCAAAACAGTTGGCGTGTGTGTATTGATTATAGGAAACTAAATCATTCCACTCGCAAAGACCATTTACCCCTCCCATTTATTGATCAGATGCTTGAGAGAATAGCTTGGAAAACACACTATTGTTTCTTGGATAGATTTTCTGGATATTTTCAGGTTCCTATAGCTCCATAGGATCAGGAGAAGACTATATTCACCTGTCCCTTTGGCACATTTTCCTACCAGAGGATGCCATTTGGACTTTGCAACGCCCCAGGTACCCTCCATAGATGCATGGTGAGTATTTTTTATGATTTTATTGATACCTGCATGGAGGTATTTATGGATTATTTTACAGTGTATGGATCCTCATTTGATGAAGGTCTAAATAGTTTGGGAAAGGTATTGAATCGTTGTATTGAGAAGAATCTGGTCCTAAACTTTAAAAAGTGTCATTTCAAGGTAGAGCATGGCATTGTATTTGGGCATGTAGTGTCAAAACATGGGATAGAGGTTGATAGATCAAAGGTAGATATTATTTCATCCTTACCATATCCTTCATGTGTGCGTTATGTTAGATCTTTCCTAGGTCATGCAGGATTTTATCGGCTCTTCATAAAATATTTTAGTAAGATTGCTCTTCCTATGTCAAGATTACTTCAAAAGGATTCTAATTTAGTGTTTGATGTTTCTTGAAGGAATTCATTTGATGAGCTAAAACAACGTCTGACCACTCCACCTATCATATAGCCCCCACGGTGGGAGATTCCTTTTGAGCTTATGTGTGACGCCTCCAACTTCGGGGTTGGAGCTGTATTATCTCATAGGGTGGAAGGACGTTCACATGTGATTGCCTATGCATTAAGGAAATTGGATTCAGCCCAATCAAACTACACTACCACAGAAAAGGAGTTTCTTGCTGTCATATTTTCTTTAGATAAATTCTTTTCATATTTATTGAGATCTAAATTAGTTATTTTTTCTGACCATGCAGCTCTGAGGTACCTCTAGAAGAAGCAAGATGCAAAGCAATGACTTATCTGTTGGATGCTCCTTCTTCAAGAGTTTGACATCGAGATAAAGGAAAAAAAGGGGTCAGAAAACTTGGTGGCAGACCACACGAGTAGGCTTACTCACACAGTATAGGATGACACCTTGGACCAGGTACGACTTCGGGACACTTTCCCCGATGAGAATCTCTATACCATCTCAGGTTTGCATCCTTGGTATGCTGATTTAGTTAATTACATTGTTTACTCTGAAATCCTAGCAAATTTTAAGAAGCATCAATTCCAAAAATTAAAAAGTGAGTCTAGGTATTATGTGTGGGATGATCCTTACCTCTGGCGCATGTGTAGTGACCAATTTATTAGGAGGTGTATTCCTGATCATGAGTTTGAGTCTATTTTGCAATTCTGTCATACACTTGCACGTGGTGGACACTTTGGACCCCAACGAACAGCTAGTAAAGTTTTGGACTCTGGATTATATTGGCCTAGTTTATTCCATGATGCCCATGTGTTTTGTAAGTCATGCTCTCGTTTCCAACACACTGGGAATATTTCTAGGAGACATGAGATGCCCCAACAACCCATACTATTCTGTGAGATTTTTGATGTGTGGGGCATTGATTTTATGGGTCCTTTTCCAAGTTCATATGGTTTCTTGTATATTTTGGTTGCTGTTGATTATGTGAGCAAATGGGTGGAGGCCAAGGCCACCAGGACTGATGATTCTCCTGTTGTTGTGGATTTTGTGAAGGCACAGATTTTTTGCAGGTTTGGAGTACCAAAGGCCATCATCAGTGACCAAGGGACACACTTTTGCAATTGGAATTTTTATTCCCTCCTTCGAAAGTATGGGGTGACACACAAAACCTCAACACCATACCACCCCCAAACAAATGGTCAGGCTGAGGTTTCAAATCGTGAGTTGAAACAAATATTGGAGGAAACCATTTAGCCAAATAGGAAGGATTGGAGCAAGAGCTTGGATGATGCATTGTGGGATTATAGGACAACATACAAGAAACCCATTGGTATGTCCCCATTTCAGATTGTTTTTGGGAAAGCGTGTCATCTCCCCGTGGAAGTTGAGAATCTGGCTTATTGGGCTATAAAGAAATGCAACATGGATTTGGCCCAAGCTGGAATCCAAAGGAAGCTGCAAATTCAAGAGCTTGAGGAGATTAGATTGTCTTCATATGAGAACTCAAGGCTCTACAAGGAAAGATCAAAAGCAGCTCATGATAGAATGATCCAACAAAGGGAGTTTCATGTTGGAGATAAAGTCCTTCTCTAGAGTTCACGACTGAAGCTAATGACTAGTAAGTTGCGTTCCAGATGGTTAGGTCCTTATATTGTATATAATGTTTTTCCTTATGGTGCAGTGGAGATCACACAAGAGGAAACTGGAAGGAGCTTTACAGTCAATGGGAAACGTTTGGAGAGATACATTGAGCGACTTCCTACTGATGTAGTGGATTTTATCACACTGCATGACCCCATCATCACTTGAGCACATCAGGCTGTTCCTAACCCTTTCACTTTTATATTATTTGTCCTATTTAAAAATTCTGCATTTCATGTGCATATATAATCTCATGGGTTCACATTGAGGACAATGCAATATTTTAAGTGTGGGGAGGGAACCTTTTAGTTTTGTAATTTTAATTGTTTTCCTGTTTAAAAAAAAACCAAAAAAAATTGTGTGTTTTTCAAATTGTGTGTATTTATTTTACAATTTTTGTGTTTTTTGAAACTTTTGAGCTGAAATGATTCTCATCACCATTTTTAAATCCATATCAATAAGTGACACAATTTACCCCTTGAAACTAAGAATAAATTAATGCTGAAATGACTTTGTTTCAAGTTCAAATATTTATTAATTTCATGAAAATTACACTGAATTTTGAATCCCATGCCACATCTCCCTGTCTTTATATTTGAAATCACTTTACTGTGAGGCTTATAAACCATTATTTTCATATTCTTTACATTCACCTCACTTCTTGAGAGAACCAAACCATGCTTGATTTAACGAGAATTTGATCTATTCCTGTCAAAACTAGAGGGTATGAGGTACTTATGTTTAAATGATTGAGGCATTTGTTTGGTATTAAAGCCCCTATTTCAAAGAATCATTTTTTATAATGGCCTACCTTAAATATTTAATCCTTGTATCCCTTAGAAGCCATGCACAGCCTATTAGGTTAGCCACATTACAAGCCAATTTTCTCTATCCAACCAACTATTGAAGTGAAATTGCATAATCTAGTTGAGCTTAGGTGTGGGGGAATCTATCTTGTGTTGTGCCACCATATTCTGTGATACTTTGGGTGGAAAATTAAATTCTGAAGAGATGAGTTTTCTAATTAAGAAAGTCATTATATTGAAAGTTGTGCCTTTTCTGGAGCTTTCATGACAAGTGAAGCTATGCCTTTTCTGGAGCTTCTAATTGAGGTGGAAAGTTGTGCCCATCTGGAGCTTTCAAGAAAATCATGTTTGAGAAGATTAAAATTTTTGATGCTAAAATGATGAATGATGTAAACCATTAATGACTTTTCATGATGATGGAGCTGAATTGATACTATGGGGATTGAGGAGAAGACCATATTTAAGTGAAAATTAGAATAATGCAATTTTTCTTTAAAAAGAGTCAAGCCCTCCTCATTCAGCCTCAAAATTTTTCACATCTAAATCCTACCAACCGAAAGCTACAGAACAACCCTGAAAGGTCCTCATGATAAACATATGTACTTGACTCACATCGAGTGGTAATGTAGGAATCTATCAAGACTATGGTGACCCTTGTATGAGTTTTGATGAGAAAGACATTGCAAAAAAATTTGATATTTGAGTGATGAGAGAAAATTCAAGCGAGGTAAGTGTTTTGTGCATGGGAGGATAAATGAAGTGGAAATATATTGAATGATATTAATAGAGAACTTGAAATAAGGTTTTTTATGAGGCATGATATCTTTTGATTCTTGGTGCGGAATTGATGGATCCCAATGATATGTGATTTAAAATTGGTTTTGATTTGATATTGACGTTTACTTGACATGAGGTTTTGCCCAGGAGTGAAAAAGGGTAAGTGTGGGGGAGTTGATAAAACACTATTTTGTTGAATATTTTATTGATAATAAATGATATAATTTTCTCACATTGTGTTAAATATGTTTATTTATAAAATATTTGGGATTTGATCATTCATTTGAAAATTTGGTGAAAATTCCAGTTTTACCCTTAATAGTACACTGTAGTATTTCGAAGATAAATATTTTTATATTTATTATCTAAGTTTTAAATTTTTTAAAAGTGTTCCTCACTTAATTTTCTACAACTTTTATTCAGGACACTAGAGCTAAAGAGTGCATTTGGATGGAGTAAATGAGCCATTAATCCAATGGTGGGCTGGACTTGTTAGAATGGACATGAGTTCTCTATTTGGGCCATATCTTCTTCATCCGAGCTTGTATTAATCCCAAAGTTTTAGAAAAGCTCGGGGAGATGATTTGGCACAAACCATCATTCTGGAAGGCCGGTCAATTCACGCGTTTTGGATGTCAACGAGGCGGTGCAACTGGGAATAAAATATTTGGCCGAGTTTTTCATTTCACACTTAAAAAGTTATGTAACCCTAGCCCTCACAAACTCTATTTAAAGGGGGTTTTAACTATTTGGGAGGTCTGGTAGAGCCTTTGGGAAGGTTTGGCCAAAAGGGTGTCTCTTGGGAGCTCCTAAAAACTCTTGTAAGAAGTAATCCTTTGTGAAAACCTCTCTTCCAAAAAGGCTCTCCTCTCCCACCACTTCTTTGTATTTATTTTATTTCATGTTTGTTTCTTGAATTTTTCTTCAAATAATCTTATTTGTTCTTTCCTTTTCTTCTTCTCTTAATCTTCTTAATTGGGTTGGAATCAAGAGTGGAGACAATATTGGGTTCTACCCTTTCAATCCTTTGCTTATGCAAAACGTCTCCACGATGACTACACCGCCCATGGAAGAGTAGTTCTTTTTAGTAATCGATCGACCTCTATCCTTATTAATTTAATTATTTTGAATCATTAAGATACTGTAATTCACTTAATATGATCCATGAACTGTGTTTTTAAATTGTAATAAACTAATCAAGCAATTGAACAATTAACACAAAACACGTGAGGTCGAGAATTGTGTAAATTGTGAGAGCGCGATCTTAATCGGTAATACAAGACCACACAGGATAAATTTGTAGAGTTAAAATATAATCCCTAAACACAATTCATCCTCATTTCAAGAATGGATATGTGCTCTAATTAACCACTGACCATAATCTATCCTTAGAACAACAATCAAAGCAGGGTGCTGCGATTGCGTGTTCCGAAGCTAGCCTAGGGTTTAAGTAATTTCATCTTTGTGGTTAAGTTAACTCTCATAGGGTTTGAGGGATAAAAAATTATGGGATCATAATTAAGTGGATATTGATTTAAATGATAATGATTAATAAGTGAATGAAGAGTTATAGACAGATCGATTACGCCTTTTAAAATAGATTTCTAAAAAAAACATCTTCTTGTTGTGTCATTTTAATCGAAATTCATTTCAAAACTAAAAACAAAAAAATATACAATCTTCTTCCAGAAAACTTCTTCTAGATTCATAAACTATAACAAACCCCAATCCTTTAAACTAGTGTTTTTATTCTATTTTATTTTATTTAGAATACCTTTAATAAGTTGTTAAATTCACTTCCTCCTTTGAGAGACGACCTTGGTCAGCCACTCTGCTGCACCTAAGTACCCCAAAATCACTAATCATTTGAGGGAACCCACAACAGTGCTCTTTCAATCTGATGTGTGAATGTTATTCTATTATTTGTCTTTGGATAAAAGCACAAATTCTCTCATGATTCTCACTTGCACATCTCTATCTTTGTTGGTCGCTACTTTGGACCATTTATTGTAGAAACTTTTTATAGTTCTTCTTCATGTGTCCCTCCATGACACAATGGTATAATTTTTATATTGGTCCCCTTACATATGTGGAACTTCCTTTTCTCTTTCTTCTTCATATGCTTCCTACCGTTCAAATGCCTTCTTATTTTCTCCCTTACTTCTTTAGGACAAGAGCCTGCATATGGTTGTAACTCGCATCCTTCCTTTGAGCCTCCTCATTGAACAATGTATCCTTTACCATTGCCATGATAAGTTTCCATTTGATCACTGAGTTTCTGAGGGCGACCACAATAATATACCAACTATAGATAAGTGTGTATAGTTGGTGGTTATCTTGATTTTAATTAGTAAATGTTTTTTCTATAGCCACTAGTTGATTCACCAGGATCTATAAATCACTGGTGTGTTCAGCTATAGAGTTTCCACTATATTGTTAAAGATTCATCAACCAATTCAACAAGAGGAACTTTTTTTTTTCAGTGTTATTTGAATGAAACATATTTTATAACTCCATACAATGTTCACACACACTAGTATCTTGAGAAAAGTGGTGGTAGACTCCATGATTGATCCATCGATGAATTTGACCGATTATCTTCTTGTTTAGTTTCTTCCTATCATATTCCTTTGTGACCTCATGGTTGACTCACGTATTCTTAATGGTGTTAAAAATATCCTTAAAATTAAGGATATGTTCCCTTAGAGACTTCAAAATGGTGTAGTTCTAGGAAGACAACATTATTATCCCTCCCATGGATAGTCCCTCCATTGAATTTCAATTTTGTAAAAATTGGAGAAGAATTTTGAAAAATAGAGTGCACCATTTCATCTAGAACATTTGAAAATAGTGGAATCAAATCCTATATTGTCAAAATTAAACATTGATTGATCAATATATGATCAAATACATGTTTAAATCTAATATTGACTGATGATGTGGTAGTGACATGCCAATGATGTGGTGCTGATGTGGTGTACCGGTGTAGCCATCAGAAACTCAATGGAAATTTCATCAACACTAGAATAACATCATGATCTCTAGTAAAGAGTTACTAGAGCACCCCAAACTTTAAACAAAATTTTACCGATCCTAGGGATCTCATTTTTTCTCCATTTAAAATGATTCTTGCGCCGTTGGAATCACCTCGACATGAAATTTTGGAATCTGGATTCAAAAAATGAATCCTAGATGCTTGAAATTTAAAGCCACTATAAAATCTCCTTAGATCATTTTCGTTTAGGAACAAATGAATCTGATAACACCTTTTGTGATTCACTAATCATAGAAAAATAGAATTGGGGAAGAAAATGAGAAGAAAAATGAGATTTATTCCAACTCGAACAAAGCTTACAAAAACTCCCATAAGGCACCACCCCCTTCTCTCTCTCAGAGCTCTTCATGGATCTCTCCTTGAGATAATGGATCTTTGGATCGAATATAATGATGAATAAAGGTGGAATTAATTCCTCAAACTCTTTTTATATCAATGGTGAGTGGTTTCAAGTTTTACATAACTCCCACCAATCCCCACCAACCATTGGACTTTAAATAGGGAAAGCAACAACCATTATAGAAGTCTTCCTTGGTGGGTGTGGTTAGGGAACCAACCACCGACCGATACAGCTGGATATTATCTTCATCAATACTCTCTTATCCATGGAGAAATAATACCTCACAATTGTTGATCTAGAGTGGATGATATGTTTTACTCCCTAAGCCACATTTTGTAATAAAAATTCTCTATCTTTCTCTTTTTCTATATTTGTAGTGTTTGAATAAAATAGGTTTAGGTAGTTATATTTATTTTTTATTATTTTCCATGTATTTATTCTTTCATTACTTTCATTTTAATACCCCTATCCATTTAATAAAACATACTATGGAATGGTATTGATTGGGAAATGAAATGTCATGCGATTATAGGCATGTGAGTGAGGTACACAACTAATGGGCATAACTATAATTGGAATCGACTTCTTCTGATTGGGAGTTACCTTTACAATGAGACATGTGGTCTTAAGAGTTTCTTATTGATTTGTAGGTGGATTCCTATTTCACACAAGGAATGAGGGATGATGTGATGTGGTCATGGTGTATTGGGCTTCAGTCATTAACTCAGTGTGAGAGTACAAGATCTGAGGTTTTTTTCCTTGTTGAGAAATAGTAACAGTGGAGACCTTAATAATGAAAATGATGGGATGAAGTGGTAATCCACCGAAAGGATTACCACTGGTTCTCTTACACTTACACTTTTTTTTATCTCATTTTCATTCATACACATCTCAAATGACCCCTAAATTACATTATTTATAAATTTGAACTCTAAAAAAATAAGAATAAAATAATAGAATAGTGATTTTTTGGTTGGTTCCTTTGGAGACAACCTTGTTCATCCCCAAACTGAATTCTAGGTACTTTAAAATTGGTATTGGTAAGAGCCCTACAGTATGATATTATAACTCCTGGTGTTGTTGTGTCGAATATTTATTGATTTTCTTCCATTGTTGTTAATATTTTTTTATTACTGAGGGCATATTCTCTTCACTATCACATCCTAGACCCTTGCTACTAGTCACACTACAAGAAGAACAATATTTAATGATGTTTTTTCAAAACCGCCACAAAAAGTGGCGGTATGAAACATTTCATGGTGGTTTTGGAAAGTTTCATGAAATGATTTCATGGTGATTATGAAAACCATCATGAAATGTTCAGTAGTAGTTTTTTTTAATTTATTAAATTTTTAAATTTTTTTATATTGTTTAATTATTTTCTATTTGCTATTTATTATTTATTATTTCCTAACATGAATGCATATTATATGCATAAATTAAGCATGTGTGTGTGTGTGTATTGGTGAGCTTTGAACCCCTTACCTTTTGGTTATTCTGTAAAGACTTAGGATTCCAATAAACTTTTCATGTGGTGAGTAAACATAATTTAATATACTTATATATATATATATACAGATAAATACAAACACATAAATAATAATAAATAATAAAAATAAAATAACAAATAAAAAATACATATAAAAATAATAAAAAATAATAAGCAATAAATAATAAATAATAATAAAAAATAATAAAAATAAATAATATATATATATATAAATAAAAAATAAAAAATAACAAAATAATAATAAATCAATACATAATTAATTAGTAAATAAATAATAATTAAATAATAAATAATTAATATATGATAAATAATAAGCTAACAATAATTTAATAATAAATAATGAATTAATAATAAATAATAAATTAATAATAAATAGTAAATTAACAATAAATAATAAATAAATAATAAAAAATAAATAATAATAAATAACATGTAATAATATATAATAAATATTTAATAAATAAATAATAAATAAATAAATAATAAATAAATAATAAATAACTAATATAAAAAAAACAAATAAAAATTCAATAATAAATAAATAATAAATAATAAATAAATCTATAATAAGTAAGTAATAAATGAATAATAAATTAATTATCATTTAATAATAAATAATAAATGAATAAATAATAAATAATAAATAAGAAATAATAATAATAAGTAATAAATAATAAATGATAAATAGTAAATACATAAATATAATTACATATAAATTTATCAAAATATAGTTATATATATCTTATAGAAGTATATAAATATAAATAAATTTGCATAAATGTATATAAATACAAGCCCATAAACATAGACACACACACACTAACCAATAAAATACATATAAATATATATACCATCATCATATATATAAATATACATAAATGGATATAAATATCTATAAATATCTATATATATATATAATGAAATTTAAATAAATATATATAAAAACACATTTATATTACACACACACACACATATATATAAACACACACACATATAATTGTTTATTAATATAAAAATATATATAAACACAAGTAAATGTGAATATATATATATACACCCACATAATATATAAAAATATATAAACATAAATACATATAAACATTTATAAATGTATATAAATATAAAAACAAATATGCATAAATATATATAAATATCTATGCATAAATGCTTTTATATATAATTTTAAATAAATATTGATAAATATGAATAAATTATAAATAAATATACATAATTGTATAGAAATACATTATATATTCTCCAAAAGAGGGAAAACAACAACAATCACAACACCATCAAATAAATAGGAATTTAAATCCATGAAATAAAATCATATTGGACCCAACAAGTATATGGAGACACTTTTAAACAAAGCTAAAATCACATTGAATGTTAAAAAATCATGGCATCTGAACAAAAAACTCAATTTTGGAGTCATTATGAGCCTTTTTTAACCTAAAAAATATAGTGAATAAGGTCTCCCCAAATAAATATGGTTTATATCTATGGGCAGGCTTTAATTTGACATCTCTCAGAGCCGAAACGGACACCCGTCTCAAAAGTTATGTTCATTTGAAGTTCAATTTTCAAATTTTCTTAAAATAGTAATAAATTTTTGTCTATTAATTATTACCAAATTATTATCTAAGTTTGTTTTATTTAATTTCATAAGCTTTGATTTGAATGGTTTTGGAGATAAAACAGACACCCAGATCAAAAGTTAAGGTTATTTGATGTTGAAGTCTAATATTTAACTTATCCTATGATTAATTTAAGTTTAAAATAATTACTAACTAATAAATACAAATAATTAATAACTAAAAAACAATAATTAATTAAAAATTTAAATAATAAATGATAAATGATTATAAATAATAAATAATAAATAATTATTAATTATTTAATATTTTTTTTTATTTTTAGTAGTGGCTTCTTAAAAAACCACTACTAATTCATGTTGGTATTTAAAAATTTACACTAAAAAAATAAAAAAATAATAAAGCATATTTAGCTGCTATTTTGAAAATTGATACTAGAAACCCCATGTGAATTTCAATTTTTTCTGTAGCTTTAGAAACCTCTATAATATAGGGAGTCACACCCAAGGTCCGTGGCTCTTTAGCTCTGGTGCCATTCAAGTGATCCAGATCAAGAATTCTATAAAGTGGCTTCAGAGTGGGGGTTTACTTTGTTTTTTGAGGTATGATAGATAGATATATTCTAATGTTTTGAGACTTTGGATGAATATCATATTTTATATAAGGACAACGCATGTATAGAATGATGACCAAGTCTTCAGAGAATCAGGAAAATTATTTTTAGTTTTTATGGTTACAATTAGGTTATTTGACTTGGAAAATGTGATGTTTTGTTGTTATTTAATTTCAATTTCCAACTCTTAGACTTGAGTGGAAAGAGGTAGTATACATGCATCATTTTAGTAATATAGGACACACATGACATGTGTGTTCTTGCTTGTGATTGATATTTTGATTTTGGATAGAGGGTTTATTTGTTTAGAATTTTTAAAAAAATATATATGTTGTCTTCCCATATAGATTCTTAGTGGAATTACAGTCAACTAATACGAGATCATGATTTTTGTAATATTAGGTGTGTGGATTCCTTGTGTTTGGTGTGTGTGTTACATGACCCTAGAATGTGTAGGTAGGTCCATGAGGTCGGATGGTATGATATCGAGTTGTGGATATGTAAGTGTATGGTCTAGTGGGATGTGCTTCATGTCACAAATTTCCCTCTTTGTGATATATGAGCTTCTATACTTGTATTGAACACGATATTTAGTTGTCAGCAATATACCACCTTGAAGACCACTATTAAATAATTAAGAGGGAGATGATTTGGTTCCATCGAGGTGTGAGCTAGTTGGGACCCTTGAGGGTGGATATGAGCATAATCCATATACGGAGGTTCCTAGGCAGCCAGAGCAGCTAATTAAGATAGGGTATCTGTTTGATAATCAATTAGGAGCGAGTCTGATATGAGTCATTCAGAGTACCGATCGAGGGGCTCTGAGATTTGAGACTTCCATTGCATATTTGACCAGAGAGAGCATCCTCCCTTTTTTCAGGGTGAGGGAAAACCCCATGAAGCTGAGTTATGGATAAAATTTGTTTAGATGATATTTGAAAATATTGAGACGTGCCTAGGATGGAGAGTAAAATTGGAAATTTATATTATTAGGGGACCAGTGAAATACTAGTGGGATGTGTAGGTATAGGTAGGTATACATGAGGGGACGAATTAGAAGGAATTTTAGGCAATGTTATTCAAGAAACTTTTCCTAGAGATATTGGGGCTAGAATAAGAACATTAATTCATGTAATTGATGCGTATGAAGATTTCAGTTATAGATTACACCTATAGTTTCATACATCTATTTTTTATGAAATTAATAAAATATGAGGTCTTCAAGGTGCAGTTATTTAAGGATGGTCATTGGATTTCTATCTGAGTACACATGGATATTTTATGGTTTCCCTCATTCTCCAAGGTGGTAAACTGGGTGTTGATAACATATTAGAATTTGGTCAATGGTAGTTCACCCAACAATGGAGAAGGTGGAAAGGCTTCAGACAGTTGGATGGAGGGGTTTGATGAGACCCAGTCGAGTGGTCAGAGTAGGGGATCATTATTTCCACCTCTAGGTGGGTTGCCTTCCAGGTGTTACTAGTGAGAGAAAATGGGACACATTTGGACTTAGTGTGATTAGTCACCTAAGGAGTGTCAGGATTGAAGGTTTATGTGTAATCAAGAGATGTTTTTTCAAGTGATCTCACAGTCAGTTGAAGGTCAAGGATCTTTTTAGGCTCAAGTGTGTGAGGTAGCACTAAGAGTAGTTTCAGGAGTTAGTAACTTGATTTTTTCTAAATTTTTAGGCTATATTAGAGTACAAGGTGATCAATAGTGGGAAAATTGTTCACCATATCATGTGAATTCATAGGGAGGTCAATAATATTAAGGTTATGGCTCTTGGAAGTTTCACAAGGTTGATTCAATGTACTTTTAGTAAGATGTAGAGCCATTAAAAATTTTAAGTATTCCATGATTATGTTGATTCCAAGTTTTAATTATGGGTGAGGATTCACTATGTCTATATGTGAAATAAGGATAGACCAAGTGATGGTTGTGGTTTGGGCATTAAGTGTGATTCATGGAAATGTCTTACATTATGGTGGGAATGTCTGTATTCCAAGATGACAGACAAGTTTGGTACCACCATCACATCAAATAGTTTAGTTGTGAAGTGACTTGGTAGGTAACTCCTGTTATGGGGAGTAACCACAAATAAAATCAATTTATTTGTGTATGTTGGTTATGATGATTGGGGATATACAAATTATTTTAGCATTGTATCAATGTTTTAGGAGTGTAATGAGTGGGAAAATCATGTTTTGGTCAGTTTTTGTTTATATCATGGCCAAAAACATATTGAGGATGAGTTGTTCTGTGGTTGTTAAGTTATAACATCTTGGGTACTTAGGTGAGGAAATTTAAGTCTAGGTTCATCCCAATCATGTGTAATTGGGCATGGTTGAGTTGTGAAAGGGCTTGGTGAAGGCCTAAGGGGTCTATTTCATTAGGTTTCCCTGATGTTGTGTTGAAGAAAAAGGCTATTGGGTACCTGGTGGATTGGAACCAGGTACTCATTGTGACCAGGTGGTATGAGGGTGGTTTTGTAAGGTTTATGAGCCACTTGGTGGACTTGGGATGGGTAACCGGTGGCTATTGAGTACTTGGTAGCATGGTACTAGGTACCTAGTGCCCTTCTTCCTTGTTTTTCTTAAAATTTTTAATTAATTATTTAATCTGTTTAATTATACTTAATGATTAAAACTGTAATTTTTTATCTTAGAATTAGGATACCAATCCATACTATACCTTTCTCATTATCTTCTCTTAAGTGTGATTCTCATATGATCATCATCGATTCTTCAATAAGTCTATTATAAGGAGTCTCCATAAGGTCTTTTATCAGGCTTCTTGATCTCTTCCTCTAAGAGTTGAACCAAACTATGGTTTTTGGAAGATAAACTCTTACTAGTAATAGTTATATAGTTCCTAGATATTTATATTGTCATATGTGTGATTATATGTTGTATGATTTGAGGGTGAGGGTAGGGTTGTGTGTGTGATCTTGAATGAAACCACTTATGGTATTTGTGGTTTGAGGGAGACATCCAGGGGTAGTCCCTTGTTGGTTTTGACTTAGGATTAGGTGTGTATGGATTATTCTTGGTTTAAGACTTAAAGGATTGATTTTTTAGGTTTTTGTGTGTTGTTGTGTGATGGGGTTCATGGGATGTGTTTCCAAATTTGGTTTCTTGGGACTATTATGGCTGTGACTGCTATAGGTAATTGTGGTTCTTTGGCATGATGTGGGGTGGTTTTGACCACCATCGATAGTGGGGTGATGGAGGTTCACTAGGTTGTGGTCGTAGGGGGTTATTGATTCTACTCACAGTAGGGTTGAGGCCATTGGAGTCATGTGCACATAGAGAAAATCAAATGTGGTGGTGTTTACTATTTGAATATTAGAGGTATCCTCTATAAAGGATCAACTTATGGTGATGGTGTTGACTATTTAATTATATTTGGGATACGATGTGTGTGGAAATGTGAATTGAGTGGTGATTGTGATCACTATTTAGGATCATAATGCTTTCTATTCATGTAATAATTTGGGGATAATGATCTGGGGAGTGTAGAGAATGTTTATGGACTGGTTTATGGTGACGATTTGTTCATTAGGAGGCCATGAGGATGGTGATGAAATGTTGATTTATTAAGATATGAGGGGTGATTCATCATTTACCCTTGGGATGTGTATAAATCTCGAGTACATTATCACACTCCGGTAATGGCTAAAATAGGTAGAGTGATCACCCATGGAATATGTGAATAGAGTAGAGTAGGTTGTGTCATTTCATTGGTTGTAATACATTTCACTTTACATACACTCATATACATATGTTTTTATCCATGGACACCATTTGTGGTGGACTATTGAGTTCAAACCCATGCTCTTCACCTTCCTTCTTAGATGCATTCATAAGTTATATCTCATGGAATATTAAAGGGAAATCATTTTGTGGTTGGAGATTAGTAGTTGGTGGTGCTGTGGATGCAGAAGTACAACATTGATGGATTTTGGAGACAGAATGGGTGGAACCTTAGTTTATATTTTGAGCATTCATTTATACCTTTTGGGTATTTTTGTTCATGATTAAACTTTGGAAAATATAGTTTAATTTCCTATGGCTTACGTGGAATCATGGATATTCATTTTTTATAAAATGTGATAAATTTTGGGTTGTAATATTGGTGTTTTTTGGTGAATGTTTATTGATTATCTTTCACTATTGTTTATAGTTTTTATTACTCATGGAATAGTCACCCAATTATAACTTTCTATAACATTGTTTCTAGTCGGTATCTTTTAGAATGTAGGGAGAAATTCAAGAGGTTTGTGGATCTATGGATCATGTTACATTCAAGAAGTCTTGGTTGGGGATTCTACTCATGATTTTATAAAAGTGATTATCTGTGAACGGGAGAAGGAGTAATCATTAAAATGGAGACTCTCTAAGGTGGAGTTGGTATCTCACTCTACTGATCATAAGGAAACAATTATCTAAGAAAAATCCAATGATTTAGAGGTAATGGTAGGGAAACTATGTTTAACTAATTAATAAATGACTTTCAAAAACCACCTCTATCAAGAACTGAGCACCTCCAAATAGAGAATAGTAGAACATCAAAAATTTCTTGAAGAAGCTAGAAAAGTGAAAGAGGATGAAACTAAAAAAGAAAATAGAATATAACTTACTGGGGAAGTTAAAGTTGTGAATATGGATAAACTTTAACAATACATTAATGAATATAGATAACCCCTTGATCAACTCTGAGCATCATTAGAGAACGCTTTGTAAATAAAAACTTATACCATCTTTATTTTGTGGATGGGAAGAGAGATACTCCAAATCGTGGGTTCTTCTCCCATTTTTTAATAGATTGTAAATTTTATTTTCAAACATTTATTAACATCTAAAATATCTGTTTTATCAAATACTAATTGTGATAATCATGTGAAAAAACATAAGGAAGTAATACCACAATGATTAAATTGATATAAACATTGAATGAAAATGGATCTATTAAATCATAATTTCAAAATAATTAAGTCAAATGATTAAAATGGAATCTATCAATCATCTATAAGGCATGTTTACTTATAAAAACATGGGCAACCTATATACACCCCACATTTACCATCACCATAATTAAAGGTTAGTACATTATGGTATGAGGGAGTGAATGAATCAGCATAATAAAAATTATAAACAATGTTTTCCATAGAGGGGTTAAATATCAAGAAGGGTTTAAGTATATTGAAATTATATCCTCATATACTTTTCATAGATCATTTTAACCAATATGGGTGAGTAATAGAAGGATTATATATATATATTTCCAAAATCTATAGACCTAGAAGGCATGGATTTGACTTATTCTAGTGTAAAATGGTAGCACCTACATGATTTTATGTCACTTTAATTTAACCCTAATTTTTTCATAAGATGTTTAATGGAAATTATTAGTGGGTATAAAATTGGATTTTTTATTTAACCACCATTTTTTAGTTTTTTACCAAATAAAATTTTTGCATTTTTCTCTTTTAAATGATCTAAATGTTTCCTAGGATATTAAAGGTGTAATATTAGAGAGTGAAGAATTGTATTTTTCCTAGGATTACCTTTGTGGATTTTTGACCATGTTGTAAAATATATCAAATTGATTATGTTTTTAAAGTTGATTTATAGTATAGGGAAACCCTAGGTCATCTCTCAAGGTGTGTTGGAGGTTTAAAGTGTATAATTTTAAGAAAATGGACTAAAAGAGGGGGGTGTTTTTGAAAAGAGTTTTAAAAATAAAATAAATAAATAAATTAGTTTCATAGATGACAAAGGAAAGTGGTGTTTTTAGGATTATGAGAGAAGGAGTTAATTTCAAGTTCACTACACATCTTGGTTATTTAATAATTTTGAAAAATACACATGGTTTAATGGAATCATTGGTTTGAGGGTTTTCATGATCTTGATTCCCCTCTTGCCTCTTATAATTATGCACAAAGAGCTACCCCTTGACACAAAAATCATGTTGTCAAGGTTTGGGCCTCAAAAATAGAGTGAGGGATGCCAAATTAAATTGATATCTCAAGTATGTGTTAGAGAAATATGATCCTTGTGTTTTCCAATCGAAACAACACAACATTCCCACTTGAAATTTCAACCCAATTGGTGTTGAAATGAAAAGTGTTTCACTTAATTAAACCAAATAAATGCATTCAGAGGAGAATAATGTTAAGATAAAACATGAGTAAAATAATTCACACAAAAATTACAAAAAATTTATATAATAAATAGTGCCATAACTCCCTCCCAAGTATGTGTAGGTTCTTCAAAATGACTGTCCACTATTTAGCTCGCCATCGAGAAGAGGAGGAGGCTCAGGTGGGACTTCACCTTCATCCTTGCCCAACCAATGAGGATAGAGTCCTCCAGAACTTATTGTATGAGGAGAGTAATCCTTTTGATCACCAAAATGGTAGATATTTTCTCATGGTTTGGACTTACAAATGGGGTGATCAAGGTTCCATTTTATAGGCAAAGTGGGAGGTAGTTTTGAGCCCCCATATTTCAAAAAACCACTTAGTAAATGGTTTTTAGATGTCATATAGTCTTATATAGTTTTTTAGAAAATTAAAATTTATTTCCCCACCTATGAAATATATCCACCAAAAATTTGGATCCATTGTGAAAACTACAGCTCAAGATATGGATGAAATACAAAACCCAACTTTTGACTTCATGCAGATTCAGTTTCTTAGACAGATCAGTTCAGTTGATCCCATTAATGAATAAATTGGGATTGGGTGTCTTCATAAGAGTTGTATCTAACTAAATTTTGGACCTGTAAAAAACATTTCATCCCAATTAGATGAATTAATTTTTATCATTAGTCATTTTAGTCCACATATGTTATTGGGATCTTTCGTAGTTTTGGCCATTTTTCTTCAACTTCATCCTAGGCTCTCAAAATCACCTCTACCTATAATGAAATCATCAAAAAAAGTATAATTAACCTTTTAACAGTGATTAAAAAAAATAATTTAATCAAACATGAAGGGAAATTTTTTATTAAATTTGGAATTTATGATAAAATATTAATTTAACACACTAGTATAATGGTGGAAATGAATAGTAAATCACTACACGATCACACCCCCACACCTAAACATTTTCACTTATGGGAAAATTTATATTTCAAAAAATGATTCTTGGAGATATTCCCAACTTTATAAAGATTTAACATTAAAAGAAAATTAAATCCGTGATAGCAATGTGATCAAAAAAAAATCACACCAAGGAGTTATTCTCAGTGATCATAGAAAAAGATGTCTCATAAATTATATCAAAATGAAATTATAAGATATGAATGATACCAATATAAGAAAGTAATTCAAAAGTTAACCATTTCACTAATTCACCATGTGTGTGTGTGGCAACCATTTCATGCTATTATTCACACTTTCTATCCAGTAAATATAAGTTATTTTAAAATTTTCTGCTTAAATGATTATGTTTATTGAACCTGCCCTATATCCTTCACAATCAAATTTCTAGACCCACTAAATTAAGAATTCCTAGAAGTTAAATCATATTCTCTCATCCTATACACACCCCTATATTTTAGATTTCATCACTCCCCTCATTTATTATTATTATTTTGTTTTTTTTCAAAAGTTACACTTGGAGAAAATCTCACACTCATATCTCAACCCTTGTTTGATCTCCTGAAGACACTAATTGTAATAGTTATAACAAGATCAAAGGTTTAGTAAGAGTGGTTTTTGACCTTCCCAAGACACAACCCACATTTTTTTGTTTATTTTGTTTTGTTTTATTTTTTATTTTTTGATTAAAAGTTTTTGAGGGTGTATAATAGTCAGATAACAGGTACACATGCATAGGTCAATCTGGAATAGTAATTAAAAAGATTAGATAAGGATTGAATTTATAGAAAAATTATTTTGGAAATCTAAAAAAAAATTAACCTAACTTACATTTACCATATATTGAGTAAGAAAAATTTACACTTCATGGTTGGGTGCAAAGATGTGTGGAGATATTAAGTGACATAATTTTCCCATAAACTACTCACCCAAGGGGTACCATTCTTCTCAAATGATTAAAAACCATACAACCATTAATATCATCAACAAACAATGAATTAACTAAAAAAAGTCACACCTCAATGTTAAATTCATTCCAAAATATACATTCTATCATTGATTTTTTTATTCAAAAAACATGAAATAGGGAAATTTCTCATGAATTTACAATAATTTCTTTTCTTAAATAGGAATCAAAAATGAATATTCCATCATAAAATTGAGGAAGAAAATGATGGGGGTAGTTATAATATTAATCAATAAGAAAAAAAGAAAAGAAGAAGAAATATGATGAAAATTATTAACTAACCCAAGAATATACCCATCCCCCACACCAAGAGTATACAATTTCCTCATTGTAATAAAAGAGAATGTGGGAAGGAAGGATAAAACATGGTGGGTTTAATTGGTAGGATGCTTCTTGAACATGGATTTCCTCCATTGGGGACTTCAAAATGGCTTCATGAAAGTGCTTCAATTGCTGCCTATTGATAGTAAAGGTTTGTTTTGTTTCTTTATTTTGAACCTGGACAAAACAAAATGGATAAAAATTAGTAATAATATATGTACCAAACTTGTAGGATTGAAGCTTACCTGGATGCAAGTTTAGCCTTGCATTGAAAAAGAGGACCTTCTGCCCAATGTGGAATTGATTATGAAGGATGAGGCGGTCATGGGAAGCCTTGCTTATCTCCTTATAAATCTAAGAGTTATCATATGAATCTCTTATCATTTCATCCATATCCTAAATTTGTAACTTCTTTTGAGAACCTAAACCAGTAAGATTATAATTTTATTGTTTAATGGACTAGTAGGCATGGTGCTCTATCTCAACAAGGAGGTGACAACTCTTTCCAAAAACAAGTTGATAGGGTGAAATTCCAATGGGAGTTTTGAGAGTAGTATGGTAGTCCCATAATAAATCATTGAGTCTAGGACTCTAATCATTTATAACTGGTTGAACCATTTTCCCAAGAATTTGTTTTACCTATCTGTTTGAAACACCATCTTAACAATTGGTTTGTTGGTGATATTTAGTAGATACTCGATGCCTGACCCCATACAAATGAAAAAGTGATTACATTTTCCGGTTAGAGAAATGAGAACCATTTCCACTTATGATGAACATAGGTAATATAAACCTACATAAAATTTTGTTTTTCAAAAATTACACAAATATCTTGGAATCATCTATCCTTATGGCTCATGCCTCTAACCATTTTGAAATGTAATCAACTGTCAAAAGAATGTACAAGTTTCCAAAGGAATTGGGAAATAGCACCATAAATTCAATGCCCTGTACATAAAAAAATGTCTTGGAAGGTTAAGTGTGGTTGTGGAATTTCATTTATTTTAGATATATTCCCCATTCTTTGAAAAATAAGACAATATTTACAGAAATAATGGGTATCCAAAAATAATGTTGGAAAAAAGTGGCTTGAATTGAGGACCTCTATAGCAGTCCATTAGGGACCAAAGTGGATCCCACAAGCAAGAGTGTGGTAGAACCTAAGTATAGATTGAATCTTGATATTGGGAACACAAAGCCTAAGGACTTTATCACTACATGTGCACCAAAGTTAGGGGTTATTCCAAATGCACCAATGAGACTCATGTTTCAGACGGTTAGCTTGGTTTTTTTGAAATCATTAGGAATGAAAGATGATACCAAATAATTTATAATTTAGGAATACCAAGGAATAACATCATGTACTTGGTACAATTTCTCATTAAGAAACACTTCATTTATGGGAATATAGGGAGATGGGTCAATGTCCAAAGATGGTATGATCCTACTAATATGTTCAGCCACCACATTATCTACTCCTTTTTATACCTAATTTCTAGATTAAATTACTAAAGTTGGAGCATCCAACAAATGAGATGTGGTTTGTATTTCAATTTATTAAGGAGATACTAGAGGGATTCATGTCACAAACCAGCCTAAGTCAACCCTGAACCAGTCGCCCAAGCCGGTCTCCGATATATCCCAAGGGGCGTTCCCGATCCCCACGGGCTGGAAACTAGTGCCGGGTATCAAAATTAAACAAGTGAGAATGATTTGACCCATAAATAAAAACAAGTAAACAAATAAGACTGATAGTAAAAATGAAAACTAGAAGTGGAAAGAAATTAAACTACACACACCTCTGTGTGACCTCCTAGGTCACCATCCAACTTAGATCCAAGTTCACTCCAAGAGCAATCCGGCATCAACAGAACTTGAAACTGAAATGATTAAGTAGGGATGAGCACCAAAATGATCAGTAGGAAATCATCACAGATTTCATTCCATTATTTTCCCAAAAATATTCCATTGGTATCAGTTTGAAGTACATTTATAAAAATATATTTTCATACATGTTATCTATTTAAAACAATAACATGATACATTACCCTCATAATTTTAAAACCAAATACAAGAAATGGAACAAAGAAGTTGTGCTTTTTCGTCCAAAACATATTCTTATAAATAGTTTTTAAAACAACCAGACATTCACAATGTTCCAAATAAAAACAAAAAAAACATGGTACATGGAATATAATTCTACATGACGAGGGAAACAACACTAGTAATACTCGTAACGTGGAAACACGGGAAACCCTAGGAACTCAGAGGAAGACCAAAACGTGCAATACATGTGACTCATCCTAAAGGCATTCCCTACTCAATGACATCATAATTATTTAACACCCGACCATCACCCTACCTAGCCTAGTCAAGGGGCCCTATCCCATAATAATAATAACTAGACATCTCATTATTATGGGCCACTAATGTGCGTGTAATCTAAACGAGTGCAACAATCATTCTCAATAAGCCTCTTTTCTATGCCAGGTTCCCATTTATATTTCATAAGGGGGGGGGGGGTTGTTCCATGATATTCAAACAACAATCCTCATACATATAATAAAACCCACCACAAAAACCAGCACCACCCCGACCACCTCAAGGGTTCGTCTCTTGCCTCAAAATAATTACCATTCAAAGAAGTCCCATACCGAGGACCCTTTCATCTCACGATCAATCAATGAGGCAAAGGGCCTAACTCAAGAGGGGTTTTCAAAAAACATACACTTAAAAGATGAAAAATGGGCCTCATCTAGTTTCACACATCAAACCCTTTCTAAGTAACCATACAAAAAGTGACAACCGGGCCCTTAGATTTAACCATACAAGGTACATTTACCAAAACACTTTAATAAAAACATTTCCAACAAATAGAGATCCCATATTCAATATTCCCGTTCCATTGGGCCTTTAAGTTTCAAGCGCACACCCTAACATGTTACACTTTCCAAACATGCCTTTATATCAAATATTATTTACCAAATAAGTTAAAACCATGGAAAAGATACTTGAAGGTGCCAAATGGGCCTTCAACCCTTTGAAGAAACAATAACATTTTAATCAACACCAAACATGTCATGACTTTCCACACTTTTGAAATCACCATAAGTCACTTTGAAAATATTGAAACCATTAATCAAAAGAAGGGAGGAAGGTGAGAGGAAATAATTCTTTTTAGAAAAAAAGTTTGAGGAAAGGACCTCTCCAAATGACAAGATACCCTTTCCAACCATTTTTAAGGGACCACACACACACATCATACACTTAAGCATTAAAACATTCCCCCAAGTTTTGATTTTCATAAATCCACCCATTACGAATAAAAAAGTTTCCATAAAAACATTTCTACCAATGAACACCAGCCAAGATATCTAACAAGACCATTTGAAAGGAGATGAAGATTATTAAAAACCAAAAGGCAAGGCATTTACATGTGAATAAAAGAAAAGCATCTAGAAACCTAATAGCGATCAATTCATTCAACACTAAATCACTACTAAAAATCAACTAAGAATGTAATAAAAGTGTGAAAAATGTTTTATAAATTTAATAACAGAACTCAAGCACCAAATGAATTGAAATTGGGAGTAAAGGGCATGGAAACACCTACCGCAAGGAATGGCCAAGCCAAAGCTTTCTAACTCAAGAAACAACCTACTCGCACACACACACTTCGACACACACACACACACACATTTAAACTGAAGCATGTGTTCCCCGCGCTATGAGGGAACACACAACCAGAAGATACACACACACATACACACACACATATATGTATATATATTCATACCTAGGAAAAATGTGTGTACACACCTGGAATTGATCTCAACACCCTGAAACAATTCTCGACACCCAAATTTTAGCGTGACAAGGACCAAAAAATGACCAAAAAAGTACCAGGGACTCGTATAAACCAAAAGACCCTGAATTGGATGATGTGAAACAAAACAACAGGTGCATTAACCTTACCCAAAACATCAGTGACAAGGAGAGATTGCATACCAAATAATTATCTACACTACAAATAAAATACTAGGACTTCAAATCAAAATTATGACACTAAATTAAATGTGTGCAAGACAGTGTAGATAATAAAACTCTCACCTCGAATGGCAGTGATAGTCGGAAAACCGGCGAGGGGTTTGCACCAGAGAAGCGGGTCGCCGGAATGGGAGATGACCGGACAGAAGGAGGTTGGGGCGGGGCTATTGGTGCGCTATAGGTTGAACAAAAGGAGGGGGGGGGGGGGGGTCTGCTGGGAGCATCTGTGGTGGACGAGAAGGGAGATCGTCGAGAGGTATGGTTACTGGGAGCAGGGCGGCGACGAGAGGTCTGCCGAACGCGGCTGTCGGTGCAGGGAGGTGGGTGAAAAGTGGGATGGAATATGGTGAGCGGAAGGGGGGCGACACTGTGGGTAGCCAGTGCAAGATGAGTGCGGTGCCGCAGAACAAAAATGAACGAGCGGGAAAACGGACTGGACGGGGCTGCCGTTGTTGGGGGTGGCGAGTGGAAGGGGCTGACGGGATAGGATGGGGGGGGGGGGGGTGGTCAGGCACTGCCTGTAGGAAACCAGGGGGAAAGGGGGGTCGGCCGCACCATAGAAGTGAAAGGGGGGCGCCCTTTAGGGTTTCACCCAAAAAAATAATTAAAATAAAATAACATAAAAAGTGAACTCAAAAAAATATTAATACTAATTATATAATAATGATAATTCTAAAAATAAAAATAATTAATAATAATAATAATAATAATAATAATAATAATAATACAACACAAACTCAATAATAAAAATCACAATAATAAATTTGTTTCATTTCATTTTAAATAACAATAATATTTATAACAATTTAGTAATAACAATAATGTTATTATATACACAAAATATTATTATTTTAAGCATCAAGAAACCACATGGTCACCTGGGCAGAATTGACGGTCACCGCTAACGATGAGGTGTCTGTGCACCAGCATGAAACCCATCAATATTATAAAACTTAAAAAATTTCAAACTGGGACCCTACACCAAACTTGGTCCAAACGATGCGAGACCACGAGAAGAATAAAATAAAAAGGGCGTCTGAGGTTGGGGCGTGATAATTCTCCCCACCAAAGACACTTTATACCCCCAGAAAGTCACTAATCCAACATTTGACACAACTAGAGTCCATGCCCAGAGAAAACTAATGGAAACTGGGAGCCTCAAGGTAACTATTCCCAACACACATCACACCCGATCAATTCAAAAAGAAAAACCTATATCTGAGGTTTAAAGGAGAACATGAGAGGGTTATCCCTACCACAAGAATTCCACTAACATGGGAACCCTAAAATACAAACACACTACCCCCAGAGGGGGCCAATGTAGGAACTCCCAAACTGAACTCATTCAATTTCTCCATGTGGACCGAACAACATACCAAATACTTAAACAAAAAGCTTACTATGAAATGACCCAGCAACCTGAGGATGTGAAACTTTCTTAACACCTCCACCATCGACCTAATTAAATCCTCACCGCAATGAAAGACTAGGTATTTCCTAGCCCAAACTCAACTCACTTCCTCAACACTAACGGGACAACTCCACCACTAGGATTAAGAGAATTATTGGGAACATAGACACACTAGGACATAAGGATGGAGGAATCCCCTACAAAACTGAAACACACTAGAGGAAAACACACGGAGAGGTGCCCAAACTAAGAAGAGGACTAGAAATACCACCCATTAATTCATGAAACCAAACATTCCCCTGACGAATGAAACTAAGATTAAACTCAGAATTAGAATGTGTCCACTTATTCATGAGCCCAAAGCCCCTGAAGAAATACAAATAATTTAAAATCCACATTTAGAGTAGATGAGGCCACTTGGATTGTAGTAGAATGAGATCATAACACTACCACAAAAAGGATGATCTTACAAAGATAACAATAATAGAACAAGGAAACATTGGATATTTCTCTCCCAAAAGCTGAAAACATGATCTGGAACGAAGTTCCACACACCCTCGATAACTCCTGAATATGCGCGAACTTCCCCTCGAGACTTGTGGTTGGGGCCCTGATGGCTGAAGCATCTCCTTCCTCACATTAATGCATTCTCATCCTCCAGTCCCCAACTCCTTCCTACAAATGATTCAAACAACTACAATGGTGGAAAGTTTTCAAAGGGATGCAATATGAAGGCTTATAATTCACGAACTAACCACACTGGTGGCACACAAGAGAATGGTTCAACAAACTGGGGGCCAACACTGATGAAGAAGATTTTTCAAAAACAAGTTCCTCTAGCAGGAACCCCTCACCAGATAGGGGACCCTTACAAATGCCCACCACCACCAAATACACCCCAAAATCTAAGGACTATAAGATGACCAATATCCACTAGCCCCAAATTGGACCCTCAAATAGACTCGAGATAGAACAAACCTTAATAACCTTGGGAGTTCCCAACAACCCAAAGACACATTATCTCCAAAAACCACAAAAATGCCTTTAACAAACTTCACTTACCTAGATAAGCAAGAAACACTCAAAAAGAACCGGAAACATGGAATGAATCATTAGAAAGTTTGAGGAACTTTTTGGGCGGCATATTCAGAATAACCTGAAAAAATCAATCGAAAATGGAATCAATCCAAAACTCAATCAAAAGAAACACCTTGAGCTCAAAACAACTGGCTAGGAAGCCAGAAGAACTTTATCACAACCAATAACATCTTTTCCAAAATCCCATTTTATATAAATTTTCAAAATGGACACATTTACAAATGAATTTCAAAATACCAAAACCCTCTTTTTAAACCAAATTAAATTCCTAAAATTTCATTTCCCTTTTTATTTTAAAAACTCACCTGTGGTCCCTTATAAACTATCACATGTGAATTCATCCAAACCCACTTACATCATCCACATACATGTTCCCCCACGCACTCTTCGTACATAGCCACACACAAGTGACCCTCCATAAATAATTTCAAGGTCCAAGCATCTCTTTTACTTATCAAATCCAAACACATACCAAACCTTCCAAATTAAAACACTTACCCTTTTAAAACCCTGATTTACCTATTTAAAACCATTTGAGGAAAGCACTCCCAATACAAAACCATTTTCACTTTCAAAGTCCACTTTCAATTTCAACACACACCCACAACACCTGAAATAAAAACAAAAAACAACCAACAACAGACCATCGGAATGAGAAACTAGTGTCTATGCCTAACCCGGTGACATGGTGGTGATCCATGCCCCAAGTAAGGCATAACACTAAGAGAACATTGAACTGGGAACTTGGAATCCACGTGGGTCACCACCCCACATGAGGACACAACATAACCTAGTTTTCCTCCATTGTCATCCTTCAATCCAAAAAAACCCAATAGAAAAGACTCAAATCTTAGACTACCCCTGGTAACTCGAGTATCAGTGTGGGAAAGAGTTCATGATGCTCTTCTCACAAATACCTCCCAAGTTATGATAGTCTTAATCTCCTTCTACTAGACACCCCAAATAATAAGAATCTACCTCTGATACCATTTTTTCATGAACCATCCTGGTTCAACCCTGAACCGGTCACCCAAGACAGTCTGCAACATTTCCCGAGGGGCATTCCTGATCCCCATGGGCTGGCAACTAGTGCAGGGTATCAAACTAAACAAGTGGTAATGATTTGACCCATAAATAAAAACAAGTAAAGAAATAAGACATATAGTAAAAATGAAAACTGGAAGTGGAAAGAAATTAAACTGCACATACCTCTGTTTGAACTCCTAGGTCACCATCCAAATCAGATCCAAGTTCGCTCTAAGAGCTATCCAGCACCAATGGAAATTGAAACTGAAATGATAAAGTAGGAGTGAGAACCAAAATGCTCAGTAGAAAATCCTCAAAGAGTCCATGCCATTATTTTCCCAAAAACATTCCATTGGTACCAGTTTGAAATACATTTATAAAAATAAATTTTCATACATGTTACCAATTAAAAAAACAACAACATGATCTGTTACCCGCATAATTTGAAAACCAAATACCAAAAAGGAATAAGGAGGTTGTGATTTTTCTTCCAAAAAATCATAGAAATCCTTTTAAAACAGTGACACATTCACAGTGTTCCAAATAAAAACCAAAATCAGGTACACATAATAGAATTATACACGAAAAGGGAAACAACACTAGTAATACTCGTAATGGGGAAATATGAGAAACCTTGGGAACTTAGAGGAAGACCTGAACATACTATACATGTAACTCATCCAAAAGGCATGCCCTACTCAATGACATCATAATTCCCTAACATCAGACCATCACCCTACCTGGCCTGGTCGAGGGGCCCAATCCCATAACAATAATAACAAGACATCTCTTTTCTATGGGCCACTAGCTAGTGCATAATCTAAACTAGTGCATAAATCGTTCTTAGTAAGCCTCTTTTCTATACTAGGTTCCCATGTATATTTCATGGGGGGGGGGAGGGTGTGCCATGAATTAAAAAAAAAAATCCTCATACATATAATCAAACTCACGACACAAATTGGCACCGCCCTGGCCACCTCAAGGGCTTGTCTCTTGCCCCAAAATAATTACCAGTCAAAGAAGTCCCATTCCGAGGACCCTTTCATCTCAAGATCAACCAATGAGGCAAAAGACCTAACTCAAGAGGGGTTTTCAAAAAAACATTTAAAAGATGCCAAACGGGCCTCATCTAGTTTCACACATCAAACCCTTTCCAATTAACCATACCAAAAATGCCAAATGGGCCCTTAGCTTTAACCATCCAAGGTACATTACATAAACACTTTAATAAAAAACATTTCCAAAAAATAGAGATCCCATATTCACTATGCCCTTTCTATTCTACCTTTAAGTTTTAAGCACAAACCCTAACACGTTACACTTTCCAAATGGGCCTTTATTTCAAATCTTATTTACCAAAATAAGTTGAAACCATGGAAAATATACTCGAAGGTTCCAAACGGGCCTTCAACCCATTAAAGAAACAATAGACTTTTAATCAACACCAAACTTTTCATGAATTTCCACACTTTTGAAATCACCTTAAGTCACTTTGAAAACAATGAAACCATTTATCAAAATAATAGAGGAAGGGGAGAAGAAATAAATATTTTTAGCAAACCATGTTCAAGGAAAGGACATCTCCACATGATAAGACACCCTTTCCAACCATTTTTCAGGGACTACACATAGACATCATCCACTAAGGAATTAAAATATTTCCCCAAGTTCCAATTTTCATAAAGCCACCCATTACGAACAAATTTCTTTCCATAAAAACATTTTTAACAATGAAAACCACCAAAGATATCTAATAATACCATTTGAAAGTATATGGAGATTATTCAAAACCAAAAGGCAAGGAATTTACATGTGCATAAAAGAAAAGAATTCAGAAAACTAATTGTGATAAATTAAAACAACAATAAATAACTACTACAAATCAACTAATCATGTAATAAAAGTGAAACACATGTTTCATAAATTTAATAACAAAACTAAAGCACCACATGATTTGAAATTGGGAGTAAAGGGCATAGAAACACCTACCTCAAAGAATGGACAAGCTATGGCTTTCTAACTCAAGCAACATCCTGCTAGCACACACATAATTCCATATATATATATATATATATACACACCTGCACCTTTAAACCGAAGCACTTGTTCCTCGCACCATGATGGAATACACACTAAGAAGATATATATATACACACACATATATATTTATACTTGGAAAAAATGCGTGCGCGCACCTGGAATTGATATCAACACCCTGCAACAATTCCCAACACCCAAATTTTAGTGTTACAAGGACCAATGCATGACAAAAAAGTACCAAAGGCTCACATAAACCAAAAAGACCCTGAATTGGATGATGAGAAACAAAACAACAGGTGCATTAACCTTACCCGAAACATTAGTGGAAAGGTGATCCGAAAGGGGGGCTACCTGGAGCATCTGTAGAGCAGCAGGTCACCGAAACAGGAGACGATCAGATATAAGGAGGTTGGGGTGGGGCTACAGGCACGATATAGGTCAATCATAAGTAGGTGGGCTGTTGGGATCATTTTTGGTTTCTGAGATGGGATATAGTTGGGAGGTTAGGTTGTCGGGAGTAGGGCGGCAGTCAGAGGTCGACTAGACATGGCTACCGGTGTAGGGAGGCGGGCGGTGAGAGGGATGGTGGCTGATGAGCCGAAGGGGGGCAGTGCTGTCGGCGGCCGATGAAGGAGGAGGGAGGCTCCACAGGATGACGGTGAGCGAGCGGGATAATGGGATGGATAGGGCTACCGATACAGGGGTGGCGAGCAGAAGGGGGAGATGTGATATGAGGGGGGGGGGGTCGGGCGCTGGGTGTAGGACACCAGGGGGAAGGGGGTCATCCGCGTTGTAGAAGGGAAAGGGGGGAAACCTTTAGAGTTTGACAAAAAAAGAAATAAAATAAAATAAAATAAAAAGTGAACTAAAAAAAATATTGATACTAATTATATAATAATGATAATTCTAATAATAATAATAATTAATAATAACAACAAAAAAAACAACAATAATATAACAACTCAATAATAAAAATCACAATAATAAATTTGTTTCATTTCATTTTAAATAACAATAATATTAATAACAATTTAGTAATTATGATAATGTTATTATCTACACAAAATATTATTATTTAAGTGTCAAGCAACCACACGGTCAGTGGGGCAGAATGCACGATCACTGCTAATGATGCAGTGTCTGCGCACTGGACCCAAACCCATCAATATTATTAAACTTCAAAAATTTAAAATTAGGACCCTACACTAAACATGGTCCAAATGATGTGAGAATGTGAGAAGAATAAAATAAAAAGGGCATCTGAGGTTGGGGTGTGGCACTTCATGATCTGAGAACAGAATGAATTTGACCCTAAAAGGTCTGGCCTAAATTTATCCAAGGAAAAAACAATGGAAAGGAATTATTTTTCAGTTGTGGTGTAGTTTTCTTGGGCAGGGTCCAGTGTGCATGAGGCATAGGCTATGACATGTGAAGCCTGATCATCCCTTTGTGATAAGACCACCCCAACTACATAGTTAGATGCGACACACATGAACTCAAATGGTAAATCCCACCAAGGTGGTTTTATTACATGGGGTGATGTGATACTCCATTTCAATTTATTAAAATCCTCCTCACATTCTTTATCAAAAAGATTCTTTTTCTTTTTGGAGTAAGTGGGAAGGTGAGAGTTTAATCTTACTAAAGTGACGAATGAAAAGACAATAAAATCCAGAATGGCCTAAGAAGGATCGCACATCCCACACATTCCTAGGGAAATGTAGGGAAGAAATGACATTCAATTTTTATTTATCAACTTGAATACCATCCCTATAAATAACATGCTAAAGTACTATACCTTGTCACACCATGAAATGGAATTTCTCATAATTTAATACGAGATTATTTTCAATACAGTGAGGTAGGATAGAACCAAGACTTCTGAAACATTAATAAAAAGAGGTTCCATACAGAATAAAATAATCCAATAATACTTCCATGAAATTATTCATATAATACAAAAAAACACTAACCATGCATATCTAGAAAGTATCTAGAGAGTTGCACAGACCAAATGGAATCCTTTTATATGAAAATGTTCCAAAGGGGAAGTAAAGGTTGTCTTTTCCCAATCCTCTGGGGAAATATAGATATGAATGTATCCAAAATACCCATCAAGGAAACAGTAGTGGTACTTCCCTGATACCCTCTCTATAACCAGTTCAATGAATGGAAATGGGGAATGTTCCTTCCTAGTATGTTTGTTTAGTCAAAAATAGTCTATACAGACACACCAACTATTCTATATATGGGTTGGAATCAATTCATTATTTTCATTTTTTTAACCATTAAACCAATTTTATTGGGAACTACCTGCATTGTACTGAACCATTGGCTTTCAAAGATGGGGTAAATGATTCCAGTAACCAATAATTTTGTTATCTCCTTTTTAAAAAAATCTAGGAGGTTTGGGTTCAGTCTTCATTGTGCCTACCTCACTAGTTTAGCCTCATCATTTAACAATATATGATGTGTAATACTTGATGGGATAATACCAAGAATGTAAGTATGTGTCCATCCCAATGATTTTTTATACTTCCTCAAAAGGATAAGTAGCCACAATTCATGCTCTGGAGATAGTGAACTAGTAATGAAGATAGGGAACTTGTTTCCATTATAATGATATAAATATTTCAAATTTTGAGGCAGTACTTAAAGTTCCAATTCAGGGGTATTTTCAATTAATGGGAGTGAATGAGAATTTTATAGGTAAATGATCACATATAACTGCTCAGTGTTAACATCCTTAGATGAGTAATAATATTTTATAAGATTACAAGTATCATCGATGGTCATGGGGTCCTCAGTGCTAAAGAAATCATAAATTAACAAACATGCATGACATTTTTTAGACCACTACAACATTAAATGAAAGATTAATTACCTATAATATATATCAATGGTGAAAAATTATAAAGTAGATCAAGGGAAAGAAAATAAATTTGTTAGGGTAAGGGAGTACATCAATAGAATTAATTGAAAGTGAGGAATGTTCTTTTAAGGGGTGCTTCATGGAATCAAGGATGTTGAAGTGGAAAATGTTACCAACAAACTCCATAGATTATGTACCATTATGGACATTAATTATGGTTTTGGTAGTTTTCAATAAAGGTATCCCTAATATAATTGGGTAATGTCCATTCATCCTTTCATCTTCCATCTTAACACACAAAACTCAGTAGGAAAAATTAAAATTTTCAACCTCATAATAACATCCTATAACACACCCGTGGGGAGTTCCATACTCCGGTTTTCTAGTTGAACAAAAATTACTATGGGATTCAATTCCCTAATATTCATTGAAGTGAAAATGGAGTGAGACATAACATTTATAGAATCACCCAAATCAAGTATAGAATTGGAAAAGAAATACTTCCCAATGGTGGATAGAATCAATAATGTTCTAGGATAATTGAATTTTGTGAAAAGTAATGGATATACCAATGTTGATACATTCATCCCCAAGATCACCTTTTCATTACCTTTAATTCTTATTCGGTTTGTACGCATCTCCTTCAGAAACTTGGCATGTCATGGAATTTTCTTTACAACATCAATCAATAGGATGTTAACCTGCACTTTTTTAAAAATTTCGATGATTTATTTTTCAAGTTTAGTTTATTTTTGTTTATTTGGTTGGGTGGAAATTTGGTAAAATGGAAGAGGAATGGTTTTTCTTGGTGATTCATCAAATTAAACTCTCTTTCCTTTAGCAGGGATTATCTTAGGATATGGTTTTCCCTCAGTTGGACCATTTTTAGTGGTTGGGATGGTGTTTTATTCAAGATGGGATGAATATAATGGAGGTTTCATTTGGATTTAAAGTTGTGTTCCACTCAAAATGGTGATGGAACTAACATTCCCCTTATCACTTGGGTTGACTAGTGGTTTATAGGGTAGTTTACCCAACCCATGACTTTGGATTTCCCCCACCGAGCTGGTGAGTTGGACTAATTGGTTTTTTAATTATTATATCGATTCTTGGGTGGTTTTTTGTAATTATAGGTTATTTTCATCCATTTGTTTCATAATGTCCTCTAGGATAAACTCAAGTTTTAAAGGGGGTGGTTGGAAAGGATTTTATGGTGGTTGAGGATTTTTAGGTGGTGGTGGATGAATACTCTACCCTGGTTGGTTCCATAGTTTTTGAGGTTGGTTTGAATACCCCATTGACTATAGGATTGGTTTTCTTTACAACTAGGGTTGGATGGATAATATGGTTTTTTCTTGATGGGTTAGTTATATGGGAGACCTCGAAAGATTTACTCACAACTCTCAGATGTTTCTCTCAGTTGTGGGAATTGGTCAGAATAGTGGGTTTCAGAAGAACAAATAACATAATGGATGGGAGGAGGATATTGTGATTTAACTTGGGAAATAGCAAGTTGACTAATTAGGTTACTTACTACTTCAAACTTTGTGTCCACATTCTTCCCGAATTCAGTACTTTACACCTCATAGACACCTTGAATGGTTACAGTTTACCTTTAACCAAACCATTGAGTGTTTTGATCCATGTTCTCAATGAGGGTTAGAATCAATCATGTTTCAATCAATATGAATTAAACCTTCATAAAGATACTATATTAAAATCTGACTATTTATTTGGTGGTGTGGGTAGCTTGAAAAAAATCCTTTTAAACCTTTCCAAGTATTCATAAATCATTTCCCCTTGTGATTATATTATTCCAAAAAATTTATTTCCTTATATTTTAAGTTTGAGAGGCTGGTAAATATTTTTCTAGAAAAATGTGTTTCATGTCTGCCCAATCTTCTAATTGGGGAATTAACATAATATAGCCAATATTTTGCAGTGTATTGTAATAAAAAAGGGAATTCCTTAAGATTTATTTGTTCTTCATCCACATTAGTAGGTATTAATGTTGAACACAAAGTGTGAAATTATTTTAATTTCTTATGTGGATCATTTACCATGAGTCCTTGAAATCATGGTAATAAGTGAATTTTACCAGATTTAAGTTCAAAATATAGTGCCTTGCCTTGTATTTGAATATATACAGGATGAATCTCTACATCAGGAGTGGTTAGTTATTTTTATTTTTGGTGATATTAATACATATTAGGATAGTTTATTTTAGTTTTAACATGGATTACATAAGAAGAAGTGGGATCATGAAGAGTTTCAATGTTTTCTGGGTCCTCCTTCAAAGGGTTCTCCTGTGTGTCCTAGTGTCACTAATGTAGCATCCTATCCAGTTTGGGTTTGACAGGTGGTAAATTACTTTAAGTAGAACAAATACTGCACATAACCTACACAAGAAGTAAATCAGAACAATAAAATATATGTAAAGGTAGAAGATCAAAAAAATAAATATTCACAAAATTTAAAAATATCTTATAAAACATGCACTAAAAACCAAAGCAATCACCTAAAACAGTGCCAAAATTTGATCATGTTGTCATGAAAAGTCAAATTGATTATGTTTTAAAAGTTTTACTTTTAGTATAGGTAGGAACCTAGGCCATCTATCAATAATTTTTGGAGTATTAAACTATGTATTTTTAATAAAAAGAACTGGAATAGGGTGGGGGGGGGGGGTTGAAAACAGTTTTAAAAATAAAACGACTTAATTAAAGAGTTTAATATTTGACAAAGGAAGGTGGTTTTTTAGGATTATGAGATAAGGAGATAATTTCATGATCACTACACATATTGGTTGTTTCATTTTTCTAAAAAATACACACGGTTTAATGGAATACTTTGTTTGGGGGTTGTTAAGATATTGATTCCCCTCTTGCCTCATATAACGATGAATAAAGAATCACCCCTTGACACAATAATAATGTTGTCAAGGTTTGGACCTAAAGCATAGAGTGAAGGATACCAAATCATACTGATATCTCAAGTATGTGTTAGATAAATAGGATTCTTGTGTTTTCCAATTAGAACAAATGAAGTTTCCCACTTGAAATTTCATCCCAATCAGTGTTGAAATAAAAAGTGTTTCACTTAATTAAACCGAAGCAATGAACTAAAAGGAGAATCATGTTAAGATAAAAAATAAGTAAAATAATTCACACAAATATTTCAAAAATCCAATAGAATAAATTTTTTTAGAACTCACTCCAAATTATGTGTATATCATTTGAAATTCCCATCCACCATTTAGCTTAGCATCAAGTGGAGGGGGAGTCTCAAGTGGGACTTTGCATTCATACTTGATCCCCATATGATGATAGGGGCCTCTAGAACTTTTTGGATGAGGATAGGACTCCATTAGGTCTCAAAAATGGTAGAAATTTTCTCATAGTTTGAACTTACAAATGGGTTTCCCAAGGTTCCATTTTATAGACAAAGTGGGAGGTGGTTTTGAGCCTCTGTATTTTGAGAAACCGCTTATCCCATGGTTTTGAGTGGCCAGAAATTCTTATCTCACTTTGGAGAAAAATAAAAAGTTAATTCCCCAAATATGAACTATCTCAAATATTTTTTTTTCTCCATTTTAAAAAATACAACTTGAGATATGGATGAAATACAAAACACAAATTTTGAATTCATGAAAATTCTATTTCTTAGACATATCAGTTTGTTTGGACCCCTTACTGAATGAATTGGGATTGGATGTATTCATAAGAGTTGTATCCCACTAAATTTTGGATGAGAACAAAAAATTTATTCCCAATTGGATTCATTGATTAGTAATAGTAGGCATTTTACTCCACATATGTTCTTGGGATATTGCGCAATTTGGCCCATTTTTCTTCAACTTCATCTTGGGCCCTCCAAATCACCTCCACCTATAATAAAATAATAATAAAAAGTGTAATTAATTTTTTTAATAGTGGTTAAAATTTAATAATTGATTCAAATATAAAGTTAAATTTTTAATTAAAATTTTAATTTATGATACAAAATCAGTTTAACATAGTGGTATATGAGTGAAAATGAATAGTGAATCGCTACATGATTAATTTTCAAACAAGCAAGAACCATGTCACTTTATTTAGTAATTTTAGGGTGTTTAAAGTTTATTTAAAGGGATATAATTTTTACGGTCATTTAACTTTAACCAAAGTTATTTTAAAGTTTAAAGTCATACCAATTTGACCAAAATATATAGCGGTCTATTTAGTGATGAGAGAAAGGTGAGCTCAATGTGAATAGAGATCCCACTACTAGTATAAAAGGCCTTGGGGGAAAGGTGAATGAAGTTTAAGGGTTATAGTTGCTGTGTTAAGATTTATTTATGTTTAAGGTCGCTTATATTTGACTAAATCTAAAGTTTAAGTCCATACAACTTTGAACGAAATGAAGGATAAGGTTTCATATCTGAAAAAATAGAAAAATTGATCCGACATGAATGAGGAGACTATACATTAGTATAAGAAACCCCTGAATGTAAATACAAAATTAATTTATGGTCATAATTCTTATACTATAGTGGTAAGTGTGTAACCAAAATGGGAGTTCTTAGAGATAAAAGAATTTTTACACCCTCAAACATGGGATGAGAGCAATGTAAATCATAACTTGAATTGTCTGAATTGGGAAATGGTGAAACAATAATTAATAAATAAATAAAATCATTGGCAAATTTCAAATTATGAACTCATTACCATATTATTGAATAAGAATATTTAGGATTATCATTAACAAAATTTGAATGATGGGTTCCACTGAAATACTCTTTACAACATATTAGGTTAAAGGATCTTCTCTTTAGAATGAATTTATGCCTCTAGTTGGTTGTAGGCTGGTCGAATATGCAATGTATTTGTCATCACTAAATAGAAGAGTACTTTTATAAGTAGAAACCTACTAGAGGTACTGATCTTCTACGGTACGCTTCTCTTTGAATAATACAGTAGCGTGTGTTGTACGCAATCTCGAGCTCTAACACACCACAACCAATCAAACTAGCCGTTATGAATAGTAATACCTACTTTCTGAAATTTATAAATATTATTTTTCAAAGTGGACTTCATTTTTGGATTCGGAATATCGAAATTAGCCTAGGGTGAATTTTTGATATTTTTCTGAAAAACTTCATTTTTTGATGAATTGTGAAACCACTAAGTGGTAGTTAAAAAACTGAATTTTTCATAAAACTTAATTTTACCACTTCTGTGAGCGGAATTTCAAAAATCTGAGAGACACGGTTAATATCAAGGAGTAAAATATGGTTCAATGAGATGAAAATAATTTTTTGGTGAATAGTAACTTTTTACTTTTATTTACCACGGTTAAAAGTAAATAGGATAATTAAGGGTAAAAATGATATTAATATTACCCTGACAGATGTCCTAATTCTATTGGATAAGCTTAATTCGACCAAAAACAACCTTAGGAATAAAATATTATCATTTAGGTCCACTTGGATTAGATTAGGACATTTTTTATTATTTAATTCAAAGAAGAGTTAAAAGAGTTAAAATCAAAGTTTATTTACTAAAACATTTTTAATATAGGGATATACATGAGATAAATTAGTTTGTAAATATTCATTAGAAAGATAAAAATATTTCCTAAATAATTATATTTTATTTATAATTTTTAGACATTTAATAATTTAATTTATTTATGACAAAATGATGATGCAGTAATTACCATAATTGTGAAAAATTACAATAATTGATATTATAAATACTCAAATAAATATAATTTGAGACTTTTTATGAATTAAACTAATTTTATAGGTTAATATGACATGTTAGGATTGATTTAATTAACTTTTTTCTAAGTAATAATTCTTTTATGATTTTCACAAAAATCAAGTTTCCAAATAGTGTCAAAATTGACATAAAAGAGTTTTTAAAACAAATATTATATTATTAATTTATATTCAATTCCTAAAAATCTAAGGTTCAGCCAAGAGACTTATATCATGATAGGTGTATCATTAATTGACCACTTGGGGTATCTTGGATGTATATAGTATGTTTATTAACCATATAATATAAAAATACAAAGAGACATTGTAAAAGTGAAACTAATTAACTAAGAGTTAATACTTAAAGATAAGGTTAATATAGTAACCCAAACCTGTATAAATCCTATTGGTTAAGTGGTTTTCGACCTATCCCCACATTAAACTTTAAATAATCCACTTTGGAGCCATTAGAAACCGAATATGAATTTATTATAAAATAATATTTCTAGCTTTTCCAAAGGTGCCCCTCACCCCTCTTATAAAAGGGCACTCTCCCTTCTCACTAATTCACACATTCAAAGCCTTTTGGCTCGGCCAAACCCTGCCCAAATACTCTCTCAACTTCCCTAAATTCAATCTAGAGGCCTTAGTTTGATCAGAAAGCCAACCTAAGGGGCCCTTTTGATCAAATCAAAAGGAAGAACCCGAAGAACAGGTAATGTTTTCACCACCCTCTTTCAATTTCCTTTATTCTTCAACTTCTTCTTTCTTTATTATTCCCATTATAAAATAATAACTATAGTATCTTATATATACTGTAATGTTTTTATAAATATGGTACAACCATATTCAGTATTCTATCCATCCTTTGAATGACATGTCACCATACGTGCGTACGTACGGCTTACCGTCTCCACGTTGTGGTGTAATTGTTATTCAATAAATTATTATTTGGATGGGTATAATAATGATGTGTAATTCATTTAAATAATAAATATAACATTATAATGATTCTGTATATATGATATACCATCCAATTATATATTATTTTAATATCAAAATAATGATATTGTCGCTCGTGCGTATGTACGGACTACCGTCTCCATGAACGCGATGAGATTCATTCTCCATCGTATCCATTCAAGTATAATTCACATTCTATGATTAAAAATAATGTTTAAGGACTTGATATAATTATGGATATGAATAAGATACAACCTATCCATAACAAACACGGCTTATGTAACAAAACATATAAAACAAAATGAGTAAGTTAACACCCGAAACGACAATAATTCTAAGATATTATTAACAAAGTAATGTTAAAAGATCATATATGATATCATATTAATGTATATTATTATTATATAATTTAATAAAAATTATTTCACCATTATACAGGAATTTAACCTACCCTCAACCAAGGAAAAGTACAAGGTAAGGGTTATTTCACAATCTCTTCATTATCCGAGGTTGTTTATATGTGATTATCTACTGGGACCTCTTTATCATCCACATCCATGTTTCTTAAAAATGTATTTCAAATCATTATTTCTATTTTAAAGACTATGGTATAAAGTCATTTATACCCTTGGTGAATTTTTATAATAAGTTTATAAAGGAATATTGCATTCGTTTTCCAAACAAGGTCCTTTTTAACCTTTTCGACAGAATTAAGGTAAGAATGTTTTTTTAACTTATACGGTGGGTGCGGCTATTTTCAGCTGTTATAAAATTGTCAAAGCTTCCCTTACAAGCTTATAAAAATATTTTCAAATTAAATGTTTTATTTTATAATTATGTGACTTTTAAATTATTTTAAAAAAAGAGATATTTCTCTCAAATAGTTTTGATTTCATCTATGTCAATATCCTTCGATGGGTTTTAAGTTTATTTGAAGTTTATTTATTATGATACAAAACTTCCATATATTATTGAAGGTTTTGTGATATGTTTGATTATGGATGTGTTATTTTTATACCATTCATGGTTTATGGTGAAAGTATTGACATTTCGTATGCTTGTTTTAATACGAATGTTTATGTTATGTTTAAACCTGTTCATATGAGGAATGCATTGGAATTAATAAGTGACGGGTGGAGCCCACTATAGATCATCGATGAATCGGTAGGTCTCATGAGACAAACTAGTGTCTTGGCACAAGGCCTTGGCAAAATCTTATTTGTAGTCTTGGCACGAGGCCTGGGCTATGTGGTTATGATAGTCTGGCATTATGAATTCCATCATTATGAAAGTGGTTATTGATATTGCATGTGATTATTCGATTAGTATAATATCCATGTGAATAAGTAAATGACATTATTTCATTTTATTTTTTCCATACTATGTTGAAGTTCAAGTTTAAAAGGCTTTTGTTTTTGTTATACATTGCCTTAAATGTTTATTCTTATTTATGAATGTTTCCGCTATATTGTTATCCTTACTAGGCATTTGAGCTCACCCCTTTTCTATGTTTTATTTTTTCCAGGATGTGAAGAAGTAAATTATGAATAACCTGTAGGGATAGTATGAGAGAATAAGAGTGTGGACTATGGAGACTATGTTGTTGTAGTTTTCATTTTTATGATGTAATGTAAAACTTTATGAATATATCTAGTGTTTCCAAGGCTACTAAACTAATCGGTCTTTCTAGATTTGATCTTTCTTGTGATCATGCCAATGTTATGTAATAATGCACCGACTCTGGGTAACTGGGGTCGGGGCGTTACAGTTGGTATCAGAGCAAGTTTAGTACAAACATTGGAATCTAGATATAGATAAACTCTGATTAGATCACATAGACCTAAGATAGACTTTGAGGATTAATATAGACGAACTTGATAGAATTTTGGTATTGTAAAGATTTTGTGAGTTTTCTGAAAAATACATCCCTGTTGGGATACAAGCAGGTAGAGGCAGCTCTGGAACAAATGTACCTAGGGGTAAAACCCGAAAACACCGCTTTGAGCTAGACTCGAACGGGAACTGGTGCATGACAACGGGCCTTACCGCACTCTTGGTTACGACACTCTCGAGGGATATGCTTAGGATAACTCTTATTTTCTTTAAAAATCATTATGAATGGTTTATGAGTATATATTTCTTCAAATAAAACATTTTTATGATTATGGATTATATCCATAAATAGTTCAATTTATGTTAAGTGTTTTATAAGTATGGAATTATGTATTTTGATTCATAAACTGATCTAGTTTATGACATTGTTTAGAAATGGCGCCTAGTGGAAGAAATGGAAACCGTATCAATGCATGTACTCCATGTAGGGATTTCCCTCCTAATCAAGATAATTATAGTGGAGCTGGTGATGCAATTGGTGATGATCAACTAATCACCATACTGGGACAACTCACTCAGGTTATGAATAATAACCTTACCCGTATGGAGCACCCTGATCCACAGTGTGGAGGATCAATGTTATATCGCTTCATGAGGTAGAAACCACCAACATTCAATGGGAGTACAAATCCATTAGTAGCTGAGTAATGGATAAGTCCCCTAGAGAAAATATTTCAGGCTTTGGGAAGTAGTGAAAGGGAAAAAGTTATCATGGCAGTTTACCGCCTCACTGGAGATGCTGATCAATGGTGGTCATTGATTCAAAACATGAAGGAAGATGATGAAGTATCAAATATGGAATGGAGGGAGTTCAAAGATCTGTTTTTAGAAAAATACTGTCCTTGTGACCATCGAGAAGATATGGAAAGGCAATTTCTGAGTCTGAGACAAAAGGAGGATGAGAATGTTGCAAAGTATGAGACAATGTGTTCATTGAGTTTGATATAATCCTCGGTATGGATGGGCTTTCAGACCATGATGTGAAGATTTATTTTAAGAAGAAGGAGGTTACGATTTTTGATGATGATGATAAGGAACACCTTATCTTTAGAGCAGAATCGTCACCACCTAATTCTTATCTAGATCCACCCCCAATAGATCAACTAAATTCAATTATTGGGGAGGAAGAGAATGAAATTACAGTGGGTGAGGAAAGGAATGTTCAAATAGAGGATGTACCTATTGTAAAAGAATATGTAGATGTGTTTCCGGAAGATTTACCTGGACATCCTCCAGAACGAGAAGTTGAGTTTTCCATTGATTTAATTACTGGATCAAGGCCTATATCGAAGACCCCTTATAGAATGGCCAATGTAGAATTAGTTGAACTAAAAAAACAACTAGAGGAATTGAGTAATAAGGTATTTATTTTCCCTAGTGTTTCTCCATGGGGAGCCCCTGTTCTTTTTGTTAAAAAGAAAGATAGATCTATGAGGTTATGTATCGACTACAGGGAGATCAATGCTATAACAATAAAGAACAAGTATCCCCTACCTCGCATTGATGATTTATTTGACCAGCTACATAGAGCTCAATAATTTTCAAATATTGACCTTCGATCTGGATACCATCAGTTGTGTGTGAAGAAGGAAGACATTCCGAAGACAGCATTTTGAACCAGGTATGAGCATTACGAGTTTACAGTAATGCCTTTTGGATTGACTAATGCACCCTCTGTATTCATGGATATGATGAATAGAGTTTTCCAGGAATATCTTGATGAATTTTTGGTGGTATTTATTGATGATATCTTGGTACGCTCTAAAAGCTACGAAGATCATGAAAATCACTTGAGCATTATCCTGAAGACTCTGAGAAGACATGAATTATATGGGAAGTTTAGAAAGTGTGAATTATGGCTTCAGGAGATTTCTTTTCTTGGCCATATTGTCTCTAAAGATGGAATCTCTGTTGATCCTTCTAAGACCAAGGCAATCCAATAATGGCCAGCACCTACGAGTATAACTGAGGTACGCAGTTTTATTGGTTTAGCAGGTTATTATCGACATTTCGTCCAGAATATTTCCCGATTGGCTAACCCATTAACGAAGCTCACACGTAAAGGGGTTAAATTTGTTTGGAAAAAAGAGTGTGAAGAATGTTTTGAAGAACTTAAGAGAAGATTAGTTAATTCTCCTATACTGACTCTACCATCGGGGAATGATGGGTTCGTTATTTATAGTGATGCATTGAAGAAAGGACTTGGTTGTGTCCTTATGCAGAATGATAGGGTTATTTCCTATGCATCATGAAAATTGAAAATTCATGAGAAAAACTATCCTACTCATGATCTCTAGTTATCACTTGTGATATTTGCTTTGAAGATATGGAGGCACTACCTCTATGGTGAAAAATGTGAGATTTATACTGATTACAAGAGTTTGAAGTATATTTTCTCACAAAAAGAACTCAACATGAGGCAAATGAGATGGATTGAATTACTCCAGGGTTATGATTGTACGATACACTACCACCCGGGGAAAGAAAATAAGGTGGAAGATGCTTTGAACAGAAAAGATCATGGAGTTTTGAACAATATGAGAATAGAAAGGGATCTAATTTTCATTTATCTAGTGAAGATGGACATGAGAATAACCAGGGAAGGTGAAACATCAATGATTTTTCAAATGGTTGCCAAACCATCTTTACTAGAAAGGATTAAGAGTTCTCAGACCGATGATGAAGAATTTAAAAAGAAGATTAAAGCTGTGAATGATGGGAGATTGAGAGACTTTGTGTATGAAGAAGGAATTTTGAAATTTGGGAAGAGACTTTGTGTTCCCGATATACCTGATCTAAAAAGGGAATTTCTAGATGATGCTCATAGTTCCAATTTCTCTATATACCCTGGGAGCACCAAAATTTATAGAGATTTGAAGGAACATTTTTGGTGGGACAACATGAAGAGGGAGATTTCTGATTTTGTGTCAAGATGTATGGTTTGTCAACAAGTGAAAGATGGAAGGAAACAGCCTGGAGGAGTCATGCAACCTCTTCCCATACCCGAGTGGAAATGGGACAATATTACGATGAACTTTGTCATGGGGCTACCAAAGTCTCCTAGAAGGAACGATGTAATATGAGTTATTGTTAATCGTCTTACCAAGTCAGTACACTTTCATGCTATAAGGGAAGATTTACCACTTAAACGGCTAGCAAGACTATATATTAATGAAGTGGTGAGACTTCATGGAGTACCCCTATCGATTGTTTCTAACCTTTACCCCAATTTTACTTCAAGATTCTGGAAGAGTCTTCAGAAGGCCTTGGATATTGAACTTAATTTGAGCACTGCCTACCACCCTCAAACAGATGGAAAATCAGAACGAACTATTCAAACCTTAGAAGACATGTTGAGATCCTGCTCACCTGACTTTCAGGGTATGTGGGATCAATATTTACCTATGGTAGAATTTTCCTATAACAATAGCTTCCATTCGAGTATTCAGATGGCACCATATGAAGCGTTATATGGAAAGAGATGTCGCACACCAACCTTTTGGGATGACGTTGGTGAAAGAAAACTTGTAGGCCCAGAACTGGTGGAGGAAATGATGGAAAAGGTGAAGGTAATCCAAAACCATATCAAAGCAGCTCAAAGTAGGCAGAAGAGCTATGTTGATAATCGAAGGAAGGATTTGGAATTTCAAGTCGGCGATCATGTTTTCCTGAAGGTATCTCCATGGAAGGGAGTCATACGTTTTGGTAAGAAAGGTAAATTGAGTCCCAGGTACATCGGACCTTTCGAAATTCTAGAACGAATTGGGGATGTAGATTACCGATTGGCAATGCCGCCAAGCCTCTCCAAAGTTCACGATGTGTTCCACGTATCTCTGTTGAGGAAATACATGCCTGACCCAACACATGTACTCACCTATGAGGAATTAGAACTGGAACCCGATATGTCTTATTGTGAAGAGACCATCAGGATTCTTGATACCAGAGAACAAGTGCTGAGAAACCGGACGACTCGTCTGGTAAAAGTTCTATGGAGAAACCATAAGATGGAAGAGACAACGTGGGAACCCGAGGAACTTATGATGAAGAATCACCTGGGTCTTTTTATACAATATTTTTCTAGAAATTTCGAGGACGAAATTATTTGAAGGAGGGGAGAATGTAACACCCCAAGCTTCTACAATACGTTTCTCTTTGAATAATACAGTAGTGTGTGTTGTACGCAACCTCGAGTTCTAACACACCACAACCAATCAAACTAGCCATTATGAATAGTAATACCCACTTTTTGAAATTAATAAATTTTATTTTTTAAAATGGACTTCATTTTTGGATTCGGAATATCGAAATTAGCGTAGGGTGAATTTTTGGTATATTTTCTGAAAAACTTCATTTTTTGATGAATAGTGAAGCCACTAAGTGGTAGTTAAAAAATGAATTTTTTATAAAACTTAATTTTACCGCTTCTGTGAGTGGAATTTAGAAAATATGAGAGACACGGTTAATATCAATGAGTAAAATATGGTTCAATGAGATGAAAATAATTTTTTGGTGAATAGTAATTTTTTACTTTTATTTAGCACAGTTAAAAGTAAATAGGATAATTAAGGGTAAAAATGATATTAATATTACCCTGAAACATATCATAATTCTATTGGATAAGCTTAATTCTACCAAAACCAACCTTAGGAATAAAATATTATCATTTAGGTCCACTTGGATTAGATTTGGACATTTATTATTATTTAATTCAAAGAAGAGTTAAAAGAGTTAAAATCAAAGTTTATTTACAAAACATTTTTAATATAGGGTTATAAATAAGATAAATTAGATTGTAAATATTAATTAGAAAGATAAAAATATTTCCTACATAATTATATTTTATTTATAATTTTTAGACATTAAATAATTTAATTTATTTATGACAAAATGATGATGCAGTAATTACCATAATAGTGAAAAATTAAAATAATTGATATTATAAATACCCAAATAAATCTAATTTGAGACTTTTTATGAATTAAACTAATTTTATAGGTTAATATGACATGTTAGTATTGATTTAGTTAACTTTTTTCGAAGTAATCATTCTTTTATGATTTTCACAAAAATCAATTTTCTAAATAGTGTCAAAATTGACATAAAAGAGTTTTTAAAACAAATATTATATTATTAATTTATATTCAATTACTAAAAATATAAGGTTTGGCCAAGAGACTTATATCATTATAGGTGTATCATTAATGGACCACTTGGGGGTCTCTTGGATGTATATAGTAATTTTATTAACCATATAATATAAAAATACAAAGAGACATTGTAAAAGTGAAACTAATTAACTACGAGTTAATACTTAAATATAAGGTTAATATATTAACCCAAACCTGTCTAAATCCTATTTGTTGAGTGGTTTTCGACCTATCCCCACCTTAAACATTAAATAATCCACTTTGGAGCCATTAGAAACCGAATATTAATTTATTATAAAATAATATTTCTAGCTTTTCCAAAGGTTCCCCTCACCTCTCTTATAAAAGGGCACTCCCCATTATCACTAATTCACACATTAAAAGCCTTTTGGATCGGCCAACCCCTGCCCATATACTCTCTCAACTTCCCTCACTTCAACCTATAGGCCTTAGTTTGATCATAAATCCAACCTAAGGGGCCCTTTTGATCAAATCAAAAATAAGAACCCGAAGAAGAGGTAATGTTTTCACCACCCTCTTTCAAGTTACTTTCTTCTTCAACTTCTTCTTTCTTTATTATTCCCATTCTAAAATAATAAATCCAGTATCTTATATATAATTTTATGTTATTGTAAATATGGTACAACTGTATTCAGTATTCTATCCATCCTTTGAATGACATGTCACCATATGTGCGTACGTACGGCTTACCATCTCCACGTCATGGTGTAATTGTTATTCAATAAATTATTATTTGGATGGGTATAATAATGATGTGTAATTAATGTAAATAATAAATATAACATTATAATGATTCTGTATATATGATATACCATCCAATTATATATTATTTTAATATCAAAAGAATGATATTGTCGCTCGTGCATACGTACAGACTACCGTCTCCACGAACGCGATGAGATTCATTCTCCATCATATCCATTCAAGTATAATTCTCATTTGATGATTAAAAATATTGTTTAAGGACTTGATATAATTATGGATATGAATAAGATACAACCTATCCATAATAAACACGACTTATGTGACAAAAAATATAAAAGAAAACGAGTAAGTTAACACCCGAAACGACGATAATTCTAAGATATTATTAACAAAGCAATGTTAAAAGATCATATATGATATCATATTAATGTATATGATTCTTGTATAATTTAATAACAATTATTTAACCATTATACAGGAAGTTAACCTACCCTCAACCAAGGAAAAGTACAAGGTAAGGTTTATTTCACAATCTCTTCATTATCCGAGGTTGTTTATACGTGATTATCTACTGGGACCTCTTTGTCATCCACATCCATGTTTATTAAAAATGTATTTCAAATCATTATTAATATTTTAAAGACTATGGTATAAATTCATTTATACCCTTCTTTAATTTTTGTAATAACTTTATAAAGGAATCTTTCTATCATTTTCCAAACAAGGTCCTTTTTAACCTTTTCGACAGAATTAAGGTAAGAATGTTTTTTTAACTTATACGGTGGGTGCAGAAATTTTCCGCTGTTATAAAATCATCAAAGCTTCCCTTACAAGCTTATAAGAATATTTTAAAAGTAAATGTTTTATTTTATAATTATTCTACTTTTAAATGATTTTAAAAAAAGAGATCTTTCTCTCAAATAGTTTTGATTTCATCTATGTCAACATACTTTTATGGGTTTTAAACTTATTTGAAGTTTATTTATTATGATACAAAACTTACATATATTATTGAAGGTTTTGTGATATGTTTGACTGTGGATGTGTTATTTTTATACCATTCATGGTTTATGGTGAAAGTATTGACATTTCATATGCTTGTTTTAATACAAAAGTTTATGTTATGTTTAAACCTGTTCATATGAGGAATGCATTGGACTTAATAAGTGACGGGTGAAGCCCACTATAGCTTATTAATGCATCGGTAGTTCTCATGAGACAAACTAGTGTCTTGGCACAAGGCCTTGGCAAAATCTTATTTGTATTCTTGGCACGAGACCTTGGCTATGTGGTTATGATAGTCTGGCATTATGCATTCCATCATTATGAAAGTTTTTATTGATATTGCATGTGATTATTCGATTAGTAGAATATACATGTGAATAAGTAAATGTAATTATTTCATTTTATTTTTTCCATACTATGTTGAAGTTCAAGTTTAAAAGACTTTTGTTTTATTTATACATTGCCTTAAATGTTTATTCTTATTTATGAAAGTTTCCGCTATATTGTTATCCTTACTGGGCATTTGAGCTCACCCCTTTTCTATGTTTTATTTTTCCCAGGATGTGAAGAAGTAAATTATGAATGACCTGTAGGGATAGTATGAGGGGATAAGAGTGTGGACTATGGATACTATGTTGTTGTAGTTTTCTTTTTTATGATGTAATGTAAAACTTTATGAATATATTTAGTGTTTCCAAGTCTACTAAACTAATCGGTCTTTCGAGATTTGATCTTTCTTGTGATCATGCCAATGTTATGTAATAATGCACCGAATCTGGGTAACTGGGGTCGGGGCATTACAAAGGTAAAAAGTTTATAATATACTAATAGAATTAAAAAAAGGTAATTAGAACAATCTGGATCATAATTGATGAAAATTAGATCATTACTGAGTATTTGACTATAGTGGAAGTGGATAAGGATTTACAACTGGGTTCAAGACATATGGTCCAAAAATAACTTTTTATCCTATAATAATATGAAAAAAATCCACACATAGTTCAACTTAGAATATATATCATCCTAGAATAAATTAAAATATTTAAATAATTTATTTGAATGTGGATACCATATGCTAGGAGGAGGTTTGATAGAGTTGAAATTTATGTTTGAGACTAGGATAGGATATCCAGACGTCACTACATATACTATGAAAATAGGAATCAAACCACAAGTAGTTATGTTAATAAAAGGTCTAATATGATGGGGAGGGATAATGAAACGGCTTTTTTCCTAATTTAAGTCCATTGGAGTAGACTCGACATAAATTGGTGAGGGACTAAACACCAGAATGAAATGGGGAATTTTAGAGGATGAAATTTATATCTAGTACTAAGATAGGTGGTATGAACATATCTATGTATCTTAAAATAATAGGAATTAATCCACACATCATTTTAGAAATAGGTCTCTTTATAGATTTGGAACCCATAAATGAGAAAATTTTTGAAATGGATGAGTGACCGGGTGAAAAAAAGAAAAAAAATTAAATCTGATGTGAATTGATTAGGTCTCAATACTAGGAAAAAATGTAATGGTCCCATATATTCTTGGTCCATTATAGGACTTGATGTGAACAAGTGGGGGATCTAAACATTAGGATAGAGTGGGGGAATTAGAGTGGATGAAATTTGTATATGGACTAGAGATAAGATATCTAAGAATCACTATACATACTCTACGAAAAATGATTAAGACATGTATAGTTCCTAAATATAAAGGAATTTCTTATTCTAGATCAGGATTATTGGTGGGAAAACAATACAGTAATAACAGTTACATGGATCGTATTCTCATGTAAGGAAATGAATTCATATTAAACATACCACTTCAAGAAGTTTTTAGGGTTATGTTGTGCGGAAATTTATGTCATGTGGTTTAACATATTGTGATAAGTAAAACATGATATGTAGTTTAAAGTCCAAAAATGATGAATTTATTCTATATAGTTTAAATTAATGCAGTGAGGAATTTGGTTCCATGCAGTTCAGGGTCATATGATGAGGACCTTTGTGTGTTTTAGTTAAAGGTCATATGACTAGGAATTATGTGTCTTCATGTGAGTTTATATGAAGTATTTATTCAAAAATATTTTATTGGTCATGGGAGTAATACACTCTCTATCCATTGTGTTCAGGGAGATTGTGTATGATGTTAGGTAATTACTATTTATACTCTAATTTCAATGGTTTCTTTCCAGGTATCATGTGAATTTCCATGGACAATACAAATTCCCCTTGGATGAAAAATTGGATGTATAAGTTCTCATTGAATGCCCGTACAACCTGTTCTTGATAGAATTCAAGGTTGTGAAGTGTGAAAAATGTTTTTCACCGATTCACTATAATTAATTATTCTAGATCTTTTACTTTTCTTCTTTATATAATTTATCTCAAATAGAAATGTAAAGTGAGGGAAATAAAACTTATATGGGAAAGGAAACTTCTATCTTTTTTCAAAAGAATATGGGGTGATTGTGTGGGTATGAGTTATGGTGTGATAATACCATAAAGGATGAAAGATTTCATCAATACAAGACATATTTTAATTATATTTTCTTTTATAAAGGATATTGGATATAGTATTATTGAATGCCTTTATCTATTCATTCATCACCACATGATAACAAGATGGGTGATTAGACTAAATTGTATACTCCAGGTACAACTTATTCAACACCGAGGCACATAAATTGGTGTCATTGTATATTAATATTATATGGGAGATTATAAATTTAAAAATTATATTGGAATTAATGAAATTGATCACATCCTTTATCCTGATCTCCTTTAGGCTCACAACTTATACCTATTTGGAGAAGAATTTGGTGGCAGTAAGGATAAAATTAAACTGCTAGACTGTGTATGGAGGGTATAGAACCATGAAATCTGTCTCCCAAATGGAAAATGACCCATAATATTTATCAATGTGAAATATATCCAAGTATTTAAGAATATAGTTGGCATGCATCTAACATTCATGGTACTTTTTTTTGAATTACATAAAATCATGCATCATTTATGGATATAAATTCCCAAGTCTCCCAATTTTGTGGAAGATCTCGAATCCTATCCAATGAGTACCACATGTGAAAATATGGACTTCCAGTATAATGGTTATGATCTATCTTCATTCAATTTATTTTAAAAGGATCCCTTAAAATCCATGTTTATTGAGTAACTTCTCAAAATTCGGACAATAATAAAGGATAAAATGGGTTACTCATTGATGGATTTGTTCTTTCCTGGATCGATCCTTTAGAAGAGACCCATTATGAAGATAATCTACTTTGGGAGACATATAATTGTATATTAAGTCATGTAATGAGTATGGGGATTATCTTTGACTAGAGGTGGAATTAACTTCATTGATATCTTACATATTATTACTAATAAATGGAGAGTCCACCAAACAACATGTAATATAAATCACCATTTCATCTAGATTTGGGTAGACTAAGGTATTAAATACATTTTCCAACACATCCTCTTGAGAATTTCACAATAACAAAATAGAGGAAAACATTGAATCTGATGGAAACTATGACATAAAATCCTACACATAGTGGATAAGGGTTATCATTTCTTCTTTTTTTGATGGAATAATCTTCATTACTTTAATTGATCACCAAATACGAATCACCATTGACATTTAATCATGAAATAATTTTTTTTAGATCCAGTTCCAATCCTATAACGAGATTCAGATATTCTGCCTCATTATTGTTCCACTCCTCCAAGAGGAGGAAAGACTAATGCAATACTATATTTATTGCGGGAACCAACACAATCCCTAAGACAATAAAAATTAATTCTTATATAATCCATCCTTCTCCCTATCAAAATTTGAGAAACAACTTTGAAATACATTTCCTATGATTAGGAAGTTTCATGGATAGAGAAAACTTCATCATTAGGGACTTCCATTTCCAGTGATAATTTCTCTAGGGTATGGTGTCGTATAAATAAATATACCAGTACTTGTACTTTGATCACTTTTTTTTCAACACAAACTAAGTATCAAATTGCTATAGAATCACAACATATCATGACAATAATACTATAAAAATTGGATCATTGAAGATATATATGAGTAGATCCACATGAGAGATTATGCGGACCTCATAATGTAATTAATAATATCAAAGATTTTATATGGAAAGATCAATGCAAGGAATTTCTTCTCGATATCAGTGTATCAGGTCTCAGCTTTTGACATTATTTTATTGAGATAGTAGAGTCTATTCCATTTGCATGCATCATTCTTCTAAGTGAGAAGGGAACCAATAAACCAATCTATGGTTTCCATATCAAGGATAAGGGGATTTATATATATGGAGGAATAAACCCTAGAGTTTGAAAGAAGTATTGTTTGAGGTCATCAAATGACTTATTGAAATATTCACCCACTGATAAGTTACCCCTCTTCATCATCTTCATTAAAGGAAATAATTTTATAGTGATTTTTTCTTTGAAGTGTGTGATATATTTAAGGCACCCATGAATCCCTATCAACTCTCAGAGCATTTTAGGTTGGGGGAAAGTCAAGTATTACCACAGTTTTCTTTGGGAAAACATTGATTTGATGATGGTGTACTATAAAGCTAATAAATTTTCCTAGCATGACCCCTAACACAAATATTAGTGGGTTTTTCTTTAAATCATAATATCAACATTTGTTAAAAACTACCCCTAGGTTAGAAAGGTTTTAATTAAACTAGTGACAACTGAATACCATATCATCCTCATAACATTCCACTATTTAATTTTAAATGACTTAAATATGTTTTGTATATAATGTTGGTAAGTAACCCCAAAATTTTTCAAGACAAAAGGAAACATACAACAATAATATACACCTTAGGAAGACCTCAAAGTTTTTGATTCTTTATCTTATAGGGCCATTCTGATTTTTTATAATGGGAATACTCTTCCATAACTGAAATAGATTGAAAAACAATCATTACATCAATAAATATCTCCATGATCATGATCTGGAAATCATAAATTATATAAATAAGATTCAAATCCTTGAATTCAATGAAAACTCTGATTTTCTAATTCTTATTCTTGATAGGGACAATATTGGAAATCCACATATAGTATTAAACCTCTTGGATGAAGTTGAATTTGGTCAACATATCAACTTCATATTTCACCTCAGAGATATAAGTCAACTTCATTCTCCATGTTGCATGTTTATAACCATGATGGTTATATGGTAAACCCAAATAGCAGATGACTACCTAGGGATATGAACCATGAATCTTTGTGTAATTATATGTGAAAAATTATGATTTTCATAAGTAAATAGGAATACCCTTCTTGTTATTCAGGATCCATTACTAAACTGATTAATATGGATCTTGGGTCTTCATTAGTACCTAGATTCACCTACTTGAGAGCTCATCCATGGTTGTGGAAGAACATACCTCTAATTATAAAGGATAATCCTTGATCCCTTCCACTTATTCATTTCTAAAGGTGGAAGATAAACTTACCCCTTGATGTTTTAGATAAGGTAGTGAAGTTTCACCATTTTTATCAAGATCACACCATAAAAGGAGTGTGAGGGTTCATAAAGCATAGCTAACACTATATGAATATAGGTTAATGTGATTAAACCTTATATTATTCTATGATGATACTTATCCAGCTGATCAAATGATCATGGTCATGTCATCCAAATTTCATTCAAGCCTATGTTCAAGTAGAGATTCTTGGAGTCCATATTGCTTCACATAAATTGTATGGGAATATATTTATTTTTTGATGGAGTTTGTTAAATGGAGGAATTTACTTGAACATAAAAGGATATAAATGTAATTAGGATCTATATTTGAGGATAATATGACCCTATGATTCCCCATGGGTAAAAAATATTTACTGAGTCCTCTTAATGGATTAATTGGGGAAGATTATAGGACATTAAGGGTTGGAATTTGTGTTGTATCATTCACTAATGGATACTTACATTCCCTTTTTATTACCCTAAATCATTGTATTGGGACTTACAAGTTTCAAAATGGGATATATCACAATAGGGTACCTTGACTATCCCACTGATAGAATATTTTAGAAATTGATAATATGAATAGGGAACTACTGCATGAATTTGAAACCATGAACTTCCCAATAAGGAATTTATATCCATATCCTAATAAACCAAGATAAATTCTAAGTTAGATACAAGGCCTCCATATTGGGTCCTAAGTTTTATCATCTAAAGGGGAAACTACTCACTCTTTTCATACCACTAGACTATCATGTTGGATTGAAAAAATTTATCTTCACGATAGCCTGAACAATGAAGGTCCTTGATTAGGAAGAGGTTGATTTTTTAACTATTGTCAACTAGGGATTAGAAAATTTCAACATCATCAAGATTTATATTAAATATAATGGATTGATTTTTACTTTTATGTAATCTTCTCAATGTTTCTTGGTAAAAGAGATAACCATATGGAATTCAGTGGACCTTATTTTTGCATGATATGTCTCTCTTACAACCACTTCTATTTCAAACTCCTGAGGGATTAAAAGAGAATCAATAAGGGATTACATGAGTTCCTTGTAGAGATAAAGGGAGTATAATATTGAAAGTCTAACATGAATGGTAGAGAGATTCATTTACACATCATAATTTTGAGACAAGGCCTATGAATTATTCCTAATATTAGGGATTATGGGTTAAATTTTATTATGAGTATGACCACCCTAGTCAGAAATATGGTGGTTTCTTTTTTGTTTGGAAGTATATATGAGTTTTCCTTCATGAATCCCTAGGTTGACTGACCAAATATTTGTCTATTAATTATTCTACCAATATGATCAGATCAGAATAATCCATATAATAATTTTTATCAAATTCATTATCATTTTGATCTCATTTGAGTTATTGTATTTTAGTTTTTACTATCTTTATTATTTTTTATGGAATAAATTTTAAACTCTAGGGTCTAAAACAACTTCACCTTCCTTGGCCTTTGTGGCCTCCTTTATGTCTGCTGGTAGGGAACTCCATTTCACAAGAGTCTTATTCATTAAAAAATGGATCTGTTAAGTGGATGAAATAAATAGAACCACACTATTAATCTTCATCATATGAGAACTCTATTTGATAGGGAAATTCCCATCCTCCCAGTGATGGGGTCAAGAAATACACTATAGTAGGGAGTAGTAAAAGGTTACCATGCTAGATCCTCTTCTTGTGTTTTATTTTTTCAATGCAGATTACATTGAATTTTTGGTTTCTATAAAGAAAATGACATTTTTCTCAATAAATATAGAGTAAATTAGTATCATTACTGGTTGATTTATCTATTACCTGATGATGGAATGTACAAAATTGATTCATTTTATAGTCATCATATCATCAAAGTTCTATGCATTTTTACACAACACTTCCTGCCATTCTCCTCCGTCTTCTGGTGGATCAATAGAGACATAATTCAACAGAGTTGGGAAGTTGTACACCTTTACTCATTTAGTATCTATCATCTTCTATAGTAAGTCATTTAATACAAATTATTACTAGATTATATGTCCTAACATCCAATGATAACAGAAATAATCAGGGTGATCATTCAAGCCCACCTCATTGGGCCTATTGATCTCTAATAATGTAAACAAATCCTACTATAAAGTGTAAATGAAATACTCTATGACATTAAAATTTTAGTAGTAATATCATTTATTATTATTATTTTTTAATTTTTATTGATTATATTTATTATTTACATCCTAAAGGGGGACCTCCTATTACTTTCTAGGAGGTGGAAGTACATTATATTTTGGTAGGATCAGGATATGGTGTTGGAACTAACACAGTTCAAGAATAAGAGTTATGGTTTCTTATTTTCTATATTACATTCCCTACATTGAGGATATCAACAAATATATGGATTTGGAATTCCAAAGGGAATATTCAAAGCACTGTACCATTGAAAAAAAGTCTCAAAATACAACAACATATTTTAATGAGATGATAATTTTTTGTAGATAAACTAAGATATTATCTATACATATCTCAAGAAACTTTTCTTTTGAAATATGAAAGTTCAAGGAATAGATTATACCTTTCTATATGACGACAAAATCCTTAACCCTTTAATTATCAAGCTCTTTTCAATTCAAGAGGTTAAGAACAATCCTCCTCCCCAATTTTGGACTAAAATAATAGAGGAACTTCCACTAAAGATATCTAATATAAAATGGACTAGGACAAAAAATTACTGTAACACACAGGTCCTTCCAAATTCTAAATGAAATATCTACGATTTACTTTTTCCTGTTTCTCTAGAATTCCCAAAATAGGGATATATATATATCCATCGAACGTTACCATTTTTATTCAAAAAGGGAATTAAAACAGGGATAGAAGTAGTGTCTAGGGGGTTATATAGTAATGAAGACCAAGGGCATCACCCCGTATCAAGTTCACCCCCTCCGGTTTAAAATGGGACACATGAGTATGACAATTGACCATGCTACCGTGGGTTGACATTGAGGCCAAGTGATCCACCACCTTGTTTCCCTCCCTCCATGTGTGAGTGACTCTAGTGCTACTTTCCAAGAGAGCTTTGAATTTACAAATAGTGTACGAAATGGACCAGGGGAAGATACCTTTCCCATGTAGAGCATCGTGAATAACCATAGAGTCAGTCTCAACTTGGGAGATGGCAAGCGCCCGCTGCCTACACATCCCCAAGGGTTATAATTTCCGCTGTATCTTTTCTAGAGATATTTTTGTATGTATATTTTTCTTTTATATTCTTACTCTAGAATGAGATGAGTGTAGTGTGATTTTTCCCAACTCTGGATGAGAGGTTTCATCCAACAAATATGGTTAAACTATTAAGGAATTTTCTTTTCACAAATTGGGTGTCTGTTTTTCCTTTCTATCCGCCTAATACAAAAGTTTATCAATAGATTTTTCACCTTAATTTCAACTTTTCTAAGATCTAGGGACAAAATTATTTCATTGTACTTACCAACTAGTGCAAACAAATCAAGAGAAAAAGACTTATCCTAAAAAAATGATGTTGAAAGCTACCTTTACTAACAAACATTACTCACCAGTGAGTAGAGTGAACTAAAGAGCTCCATATTTATGAAACCCTTTGATACACTTTTTATATGGGGAATCATGGATTATTATATAGTGTTTATTTAAACCATTGAGGTAGGAATATCCTCATAAACAATCATGATTATTTCTCAATTTTTGATTCTATGACATTGAAAGGGAATCCATATCAGCGCAATGGTATTGATCATCAAACTTCTTGAGGTGATTAATATATTGCTGATAGTCAAAGTGCCTGGATTTAGGGAAATGAAATTTTATCTATTAGTTTCAGTAAAGATGATGTAATGCCCCGACCCCCAAATCCCGAATCTAGTGTATTAATTTAATTCATTGTCATGATCACAAGAAATCAAATCCCCAAGGACTGATCAGTTTAGTATCCTCAAAAAAACTGGATACAAACATAATCTTTACATTACACCATGAATTGAAAAGAAAAATAGAATCTCATTTGAAAATACTAATATCCCGTAGACTATCCCTATAGGCCTGTCATAATATAACTCTTCACATCCTATGTAAAAGTGAAATATAAGAGAGGAGTGAGCTTAGATGCTCAGTAAGGGTAAAAAATATAGCAGAAGCTATCATAAATAAGCATAAAATTTTAAGGAAAGGTAAAAAACTGAAACACAATCCTTTGAAACATAATCTTGAGAATATTATAGAAATAATAAATCAAATAATTCCATTTAAAAATTCCCATTGATATTCTACTAATTTAATAATCACATGTATAATCATTAAATAATCTCATAATAAGGGAATGCATATTACCAGACATCATAACCACACTATTAAGGCCTCGTTCCAAGAACATATATATGTGGGCATGACATTAGTCAAAACCCAAACTAGTTTGTCTTGTGAGAACTACTGATGCATCTTGGGGCTTTCATTAACCGGTCCCCAACCCATAAGGATTTCATTAAGTGGTCCCCAACCTGTCACTGACTAAGTCCAATGCATTCCTCATATGAAGAGGGTAAAACATAACCAACATAAACATTTGTATTAAAAATATCATATGAAATGTTAATACTTTAACCATAAACCATAAATGGTATCAATATATCACATCCACAGTTAAACATATCATAAACCCTTTAATACAACATGGAAAATTGTATCATAATAAATCAACCTAAATTAAGCAAAAAACCCAACAAAGGATGTTGACATAGATGAAAATAATCTAATAAAATAATTAAAAATCTTTGAGAGAAATATCCATTTTTTACATTTAAATTATTTAAAAGTCACGCAATTATAAAATAAAAAATTTATTTTAAAAATAATTTGCAAGCTTTTATGGGAAGCTTCAAGACGTTAAGGCGTCATGACTGTAAGATCTAGGATTTTTTTATCAGGGTATGTTTTTGTTTATGTTTCAGTTTAAGTCCATTATTTTGGCTAAATATGTGTTTCCCCAAGTTTATGAGAAGTTTCAAAGGTGTTTTAGGGGTTCGGGGCATAAAAGAGGAGGAAACAAGTGTTTCCGGGCATGTTGCACGGTTTGAGCACAGTTATTGAAAATCGTGTGAAGCATCCTAGGTAATTGTGCAGACTTGGATAGAGGCTTGCTCATGGTTATCGCATGGTTAAGCTAACCATGTATAATTCATAGGAAACCATGTGAAGGTTTTATTATGGGATAGTGGCTCATGCACAGTTTTCACATGGTTTGTAAAACCGTGTGGGTAAACCGTACAACCCTGTAAATTTGAGAAATTTATAAAAATACCTTTAAATAATTTTTAATCCCAACTCAATATTTTCTTCTTTATCCCCCCTTGCAACCCTAATGATGAGGAATATCCCCCAAGAGTTTCCAAGGGTGATTATCTTTCATCTCTAGGTTGTTTTGAGTGTCGTCAATTGAGAATCGAAGATATTGGTAAGACTAATCCCCCTCTTGCTTCTATTTTTGGTTTAGGGTTCACATCTCTCCTTTATCTCCTTCTGAATCTATAAAACCCATCTTTCTGGGTGAGATCTAGGTTGAAGCGTCAAAGGGGGTTAGGTCAAGATCTAAGGCATCATTTGAGAGTGCGTTCAACAATAGAATTGAGGTAGGTGGTCTAGAAGTAATATCCCTTGGTTTTGTTGTAGATTTGTGCATGTGGGGTTATGTTATTTCAATCGCCTTGTTGTGTCATTGGTTAATTTTTCAAGACTTGATATATTGGGTATTTAAATAACCAATTTACCCCTTAATTATCCCCATGGGATGCATGGAGGATGACTTGAACGATTTAGGGCCACCCATGGGGTACGTCTACCCACCCGAATGGGGATAATGGAAGAGTAGGGTGTGAAATTGACTTGTGTTGATGTAGAGAATTTGAAGAATGTGTTAATTGGTTAATATAATTAATTAGGAAGGATTATCAGTAGATGTATCCATTTTGGATAATGGCTAAGTTATTTTTTGGTTGGCATGTAATTAGGTTAAATGAGATTAATGGGAATGTGATAATGAATTATGTTTTGTACTTGAATAGGATTAGTGAGTTAGAATTTGGAAATGAGAATTAGGTTAAATGTATATGGGATATAAAGGATAATTGTGTTACTAGATTGTGGAATAATAGTGATTCAAATTTTAATTTTCATTATTTCATGTTTCTTATGTTATTGTATATGCTTGGGTTGTATTGTGGTTATGTGTGGAGAATAAATAAATAAGCATGTGCACATGGCTTGGTAGAGTGGGGTATAGACATGAGGTTCGACAACCATGGGTTGAGTTGGACCAAGGTTCTAAACTCCACCCCTTAATGCATAGGTTAGGGAAGGGGAAAAAGTTCTATTCCCCTAATGGTTTCATTCCACCCAGACTGAGGCTTTGAGGTGAGGATAATGAATTTATTGTAATGTGTTTCCCTAGTGAGATTGGAATTGATTTATTCCATTATAACTTGAAATTATTGAACATGCCTAATCCATTGAACACATGAGAAAGGTGAACTGAGCACTCAGTCTTTATTGGTATTGAATTTGAATTTGGTAATGGATTAACATAAGGGAAACACTATCACTAATGACTACATGAATTATTCTCTAATTATCCATCTTTATTTCGTTCTTGAATTCACTATCCAGTGAACAAGATATTTTTTAGGCACTGTTGGTGGTGACTTACTGAGTTATACTCACACCCTAATCAGGCCACCATTGGGTACTCAAGAAGATTTCATGCCTTCAGGTCAGGACAAGGGAAAGGGCCCTATGCTAGGGAGTTGAGTTGGACATGAGACATGAATGAATGAGGTTCCAGACTTGGATTCTGAATTATTTTGGGGATTCCACTATTTGTCTTTATTTTGTGTTTTGTTCACTTGGAACTGTATCATGAAATGAAATATTTACTGTTTCTTGTGTTTTTTACCCAGTTTGGGAGATGTTTGGCTATTCATGTTATTGGTTGTTTCACACTGTTTGCGCTATTTATTTTGTGATCTACTGTGGATTACTATGATAAGAAGGTATAGTCTCCCCACATGACCTAGTATACCTTCACTGATAGTCGGAAACCTTTGAAGTATGGGGAGGAACTCTTGAGGTCATGTGATGACCTATATTAGGGCACCAATTTAGTGTAACCTAGGTCAAAGATGTTACAATGATGTTTGAAATAGCTTCTCACATTGTATAAGTTAAAAAACATCATTTCCATAATTTTTCAAAAAGTGTCATAAAGTGCCTAATTTGGAAAACGATGGAAAGATTCCCTTAAGCATGTTTTTATAAATGAAAAACATGGGTAAAAATGACTTTAAACAATTGTCTATAATATTTTGAAATATATTTTTAAGAAACATGGATATGGATAATAAATGTGTCCCATTATATACTTACGTATAAACAACCTTAGATAAAAATGATATTGAAAAATTAACCCTTACCTTGTACTTTACTTCAGTAGAGGGTGAATTAACCTCTTATATAATGTTTAAAACATGTTATTAAATTATATGAGGAACATATCCATATTTTTGATATTATATATGATCCTATTATATCATTTTGTTAAAAATATTTCAGTATTACCAGTATTTCGGACGTTAAATACTTCATTTTCCTATGCATGTTTTTTCATGTAAATTATGTTTATTATGAATGGGATATATTTTATTCATATCCAGAATGATATTAAGTTAATAAAAATTATATTTATTTATCATATGAATTTTATAATCATTCTTTAATTGTTAATGTGAAGAACGATTCTCATCGCGTCGTGGAGACAGTAGGCCGTATGTACGCACGAGCGACGATATCATTACATTAATGGTTAAATAGTATGTAATTGGATGATATATTAATTATATAGAATCATAATTATGTAATATTAATTATTTATATCCATTATACTCATAATTATACCCATCTAAATAAGGTAGTGTTGAATAAAAAATTACACCATGGTCTAGAGATGGTAAGTCATACATACACATGCATGGTGATATTGTTATCTGTATGATGGATAAAAGGAGGAATATGGTTATAAAATAATCATAATAAAATCTAAACATATAGATTATACTTTATTTATTACTTTATTGTGGAAAAAATATATAATGAGGAAGTAGAAGAAGAGAAGAAATTGAATGGAATTGGTAAAACAATTACCTCTTCTTCGAGTGTCCCCTTTTGATCTTCACAGAAGGACTCATTAGGTTGACTTTATTCTCAAAGTATGGAATCTAAGATGAAGTGAGGAAAGTTGGGAGTATAATTGGGTTGGTTTTGGCTGAGTAAAAGGGATTTAGAGGTATAAATAAAAGATAAGGGGAGGTACCCTTTTATAAGATATGGGAGGGGAACTTTAGAAAACTCCAAAATTATTAATTTATTATATATTTATTTTAGATTCTAAATAGCTCCAAAGTGATTTATTTCTAATATAATATGATTATGGGTCTAAATACTCTCAAAAAATTAATTTTAGATAGGTTTTTATTTTATTTTAAACCTTATCAATTTTATTTATCATTAATTAATCTATTTAATTTTAATTGTTGTAATAATATGTTAAAAGGTTATAAAAATTTACTTATGTGGTGTCGATTGTCCATAAATTAGCACTTTATAAAATTTTAGAGTTTATAATTATCACTTTTTAGTTTTTAAATATTTTTATGATTATTAAATAATTTAATAAAATGTTATATTTATAAAATATCAATATTGTCAATTTTGACACTATTAATAACTTTGACTTTAGTTAAAATCCAAAAAGAAAGATAACATTGAACCAAATAATTGAATATAATACTAACATGTCATACTCACCTTAAAATTTCATATATAACCTTAATTAATTCAAATTATATTTCTTTTAATATTTTAAAACCATTTATTTGATATTTCTATTAATAAAATAATTTCTGCATCACTATTGTGTCATTATTAATGGTAATTATTTGATATTTAAATTTTCTAAATAAATTACTATGATATATTTAATTATTTTATATTTCCAGAAAACATTTATAATTGATGTTTTCTTCTAGATATCTCTATATTATAATTATTATACTTATAAGAAATGAAAGTGTGACATTTTGTCACATTCATTGATTTTAATAATATTAATGTCATATTCCCAAACACGTGTCCATTAAATGATTCAATTTAGAACCATACATGACAAGGGTTTAATTTATTTATCCAATAATAATTTTTCAGGTGTTAGAGTAATTTTATAATATTATTTTTACCTTTAATTACTTGATTTACCCTTAACTGCGGTAATAAAAAAATTACTTAAGTTACTATTCATAATATCAAAAAATAAAATAAAACTATTTAAATAATTTGGATCCACTGATTAAAAATATATATATTTTTTTAAAATTGAAAATAAATAAGTTTTAGTAATTAAATTAAAATCAATCCCGTTGATGGAATGAGAAAACAAGTTTTTTTAAAAGTAAAAACCATCAATAGATTAAAATGTGTTTACGTCCAATTTTAATGTGAAAATAATACCAGCGACCAGAATTATATTAAATGTTAAATATATAATCTGATTACACTTCAAAACCTTTCAAATTTATAATTTAACACTATAAATTATTTTAATGAAAATAAGTTGTTTTTAGTATTTTTTATTGTTCATCAAAACATGAAACTTATTAGAAAAATACCAGAAATTGAACCAAAGTAAATTTTGATATTAAAATTTTAAAGAAGAAGTTTATTTTGTAAAATTATATATATAAAAGTGTCAAATGTTGGATTTAAAATGTGTTTTCCTTTAAAAATAAGTAATATTGCTTTTAGAAAAAATAACCTTTTAATGTGTAATATTGGATTAATTCTTATCTTATGCCTTTAAAATATTTTGGATGGATGATTTTTTTATTAATTATATAATATATAAAATTCCATAATTTGGTTAATACTATTCATAACCACTTTTTAAGCGGCAAGTTTGATAGATAATGGTGCGCTTAATATCGGTGTTACGTGCTGTGCAAGCTATTGATTTTATTTAAAAAGAAACCTACCATGGAATATTGGGGTTTTACATTCTCCACTCCTTTAAATAATTTCATCTTAGAAATTTCTATAATATCACTTCATAAAAATATTTGAGTGGTTTTTAATACTAAGTTCTTCAGGTTCCCACATTGCCTCTTCTATTTTATGGTTTCTCCAAAGAAACTTTACCAGTATTGTCATCGGATTCCTCAACACTTGTTCTATAGTGTCAAGAATATCAATAGGCTCTTAACAGTAAAATATATCCGATTAAAGTTCTATTTCTTCATAGGTGATCACATGCGTTGGGTTTGGCATGTATTTCCTTAACAATGATACATGGAAACCATCATGAACTTTGGAGAGACTTAGCGACATTGCTAAATGGTAAGCTAAAGATCTAATTCGTTCCAGAATATCAAAAGGTATGATGTACCTGGGGCTTAATTTACCCTTATTAAGAAATCTTATAACACCGTTCCCTGAATATACCTTCAAGAAAACATGATCTCCTACTTGAAACTAAAAATCCTTCCTTTGATTATCAACATATCTATTTTCCTACATTGAGATGCCTTGATATGGGTTTGAATAATCTTAACCTTTTCCATTATTTCATAAACTAGTTCTAGGCCTATGAGTTTTATTTCACCCACATCATCATAATAATTTGGTGTACGACATCTCTTTCCATATAACGCTTCATACGGTTCCATATAAATACTTGAATGAAAGATATTATTATAGGAAAATTCCACTAGTGGTAAATAATGATCCCACATACCTTGAAAGTCAAGTGAGAATGATCTGAACATGTCTTCTAAAGTTTGAATAGTCCTTTTTGATTTTCCATCAGTTTGAAGGTGGTAGGCAGTGCTCAAACGAAGCACAATATCTAGGTAATTCTAAAGAATTTTCCAGAATCTTGATGTATAACGAGGGTCATAGTAAAAAACAATCGATAGGGGTACACCATGAAGTCTTACATCTTCATTAATGTAAATTATTTCTAAACATTCAAGTGCTAAATATTCTCTTATTGCAATAAAATGTGCTAATTTGGTAAGATGATCAACAATAACCCATATAAAATCATTTCTTCTGGGAGTCTTTGGTAGTCCCATGACGAAGTCCATCGTTATATCATCCCATTTCCACATAGGTATAGGAAGAGGATGCATAAATCCTATAGGATGTTGTCTTCTATCCATGACCTGTTGAAATACCAAATATCTTAACACATAATTAGAAATATCCCTCTGCATGTTGTCCCACCAAAAATGTTCCTTCAAATCTCTATACATTTTAGTTCCATCAGGGTGTATAGATAAATTGGAGCTATGAGCATCATCTAATAATTCCCTTTTTAGCTCAGGTATAGAAGGAATACACAACCACTTTCCAAGTTTCAAAACTCCATCTTCATATAAAAAGTATATCAATATCCCATCATTCACAGCTTTAATTTTCTTTTTAAAATCCCAGTCATGAGACTGAAATTTTTTTTTGATTTCCAGTAAATATGGTTTGACAACCATTTGAAAAAGTAGTGATGTTTCACCTTCCATGATAATTCCCATATTCATCTTTATTAGATCCTTGAAAATATGATCCCTTTCAACTGCCATTCTGTTCATAACTCCATAGTCCTTCCTACTTAAAACATTTTCCACCTTCTTTTCCTCCCTAGGTGGTAGTGTATTGTGTAATCATAATCCTTGAGTATCTAAAGCCATATCCTTTGTCTCATGTTGAGTTATTTATATGAGAAAATATATTTCAGACTCTTGTTATCTGTATATATCTCACATATTTCACTGTATAGATAGTGTCTCTATATTTTCAGAGAAAATATTATTACTGCTAACTAAATATCATGATTTGAGTAGTTTTTTTCATGAATTTTTAATTTCCTTGATGAATAAGTAATAACTCTATCATTTTTTATAAGAACAAAACCAAGTCGTTTCCTTGATGCAACACTATAAATTACAAATCCATCATTTCTATATGGTAGAGTCAATATAGGATCATTTAATAATATTCTATTAAATTCTTCAAAGCATTTTTCACGCTCTTTTTTCCAAATGAATTTAACTCCTTTATGTGTAAGCTTGATTAATGGGTTAGCCAATCGGGAGAAATTCTAAACAAAGAACCGATAGTAACCTACTAAACCAATAAAACTGCATACCTTGGTTATACTCATCAGTGATGGACATGATTATATTTCCTTTTCTCTATAGGATCAAACAATATTCCATACTTCTAGATAATATGGCTAAGAAAAGAAATTTCCTGTATCCAAAATTTACACTTTCTAAATATCCCATATAGTTTATTTCTTCTAAGATTATTCTAAACAATCCTCAAGTGGTTCTCATGGTCCTTATATATTTTAGAGTATACCAAGATATGATCAATAAATACTATGACAAAATCATCAAGATATTACTTGAACACTCGGTTCATTAGATCCATGAAAATAGGGGGTGTATTACTCAGTCTGAATAGAAATACTATAAACTCGTAATGCCCACACATGGTTTTGAATACTGTATTTGGGATATATTTCTTATTGACACACAATTGATGATATCTAGAATGAAGTTCAATCTTCGAAAAATATTGATCTCTATGAAGTTGATAAAAAAATCATCAATGTGAGGAAGAGGATACTTGTTCTTTATTGTAATAGCATTGATTTCTATATAGTTAATTCAAGGTCTCATTGATCCATATTTATTCTTAATAAAAATTATTGGGGATCCCCATAGAGAAACACTAGTGTGACTAGATCCCTTATTACTAAACTCATCTAGTTGTTTCTTCAGTTCTACTAATTCCACAGTGGCCATTCTATAGGGAGTTTTTGATATTGACCTTTCATCGGGGATTAAATCCATATAAAACTCAACATCCCTCTCTAGAGGATGTCTAGGTAAATACTTTGGAAATACATCAATGAATTATTATATAATAAGTACATCCTCAATTTTAATATTTATTTCTTCACCCATGGATGATGTTTTTTCTTCCTCCCAAATAATTTCAATCAGAAGAGCTACTGGGGGTGGATCCCGATAAGAATCATATGATGAAGTTTCTACTCTAATGTTAATGGATTATACATCTTCCTCACAAATCGTAACTTTATTCTACTTGCAATAAATTTTCACATCATATTTTGATAGCCAATCCAAACTGAGGATTATATCAAATTCGACCATAGGTATATTGATAAAGTTAGTAGAAAAATCACGTTTATAACCATAATGGGAACTACCTGAAACATCTTTGTTTCAATGAGATTTCCCTTAGGGGTTTTGACCGACAACTCCATTATTAATGTGAATTGGAAATATCTAAATTTTAGATCAAACTGGGAAGATATAAAGGAATTAGAGGATCCATAATCAAATAAATTTTTGTTTAAATTTGAGGAGATGATTATAGTACCTTCCACCATGTCATTATGAGCTTCAACCTCAGCTGTTGTGATCACATAAGCTTGGCCTTTCTCCCTGGGCCTTTTCTAGGGAAACTTTACTTGATGATTAGGATAATAATTTATATAATGTCCCATTTATTTATAATTATAGCATTGAAAATTGATATCTTCTTTCTTCCCCTTGAAATCATGAGCATAGTAAAGTTTTTCTCCACACTTATAACATACTATTATTCCCTAGTTAGTTCTAAGGTGTTTCTTCCCACAATTACTGTAGGTTGGAATGTCAAATTTTCCTTTCTTCCCCTTATATCATTTTCTAGAGTATTCAACATCTCTATTCTTCTCTTGTTTTCCTTTAAATTCATAAGACAAATATAATTCATTTTTTGTCTTGATAGCACATGTGACTATATCTTCATATGAGGATAAAGATTGTGAGACTAGTGTCTGTCAAAGTATTGGTTTTAACCCATCAAAGAATCAATCAATATTACTTATTGGTTTACATATGTAGTCTACAACATGACTTTATAACCTTGTAAAGTTAGCTTCATACTTTTCAACATTCTCATCCTCCTTCTGTCTTAGACTTAGAAATTCCTCTCTATATCCACTCCCTAATCATGATGAAAGTATTTATCTAGGAAGAGTTCTTTAAATTCCCTCCATTCCATATCTCTATTTCTTCATACTACTTCATGTTTTTAATCAATGACCACCATTGATCCAAATCTCCTGAGAGATGATAAACTGTTATGAATTATTTTCCCTTTTGTTACTCCCCAAAGCAAGAAATATTTTCTATAAGGAACTTATCTATTTATCAGCTATAAATGGATTTTTAGTTCCATTGAATGTTGGGGGATGTTGTATTATGAAGCAGTCTAACATTGATCCTCTACATTGTGGATTGGGATAATCTATATGGGTAAGGTTATTATTCATAACCAGAGTCAGCTATCCCAGTATAGTTATAAGTTGTTCTGCACTAGTTGCAACTCCTACTCTAACATCATTATATTTAATTGAAAGGAAATAGCTATATGAATTATGTGAATTAATAAGATTTCCATTTCTTCCACTAAGAACCATTTCTAAACAACAACATTCACCAGATTAGGTTATGAATCATATTGTACAATTTCAAAACACGTAACATAAATTGAAAATTTTATGCATATCTAATATATTAATCATAAAAACTATTTCTTTGGGGATATATTTACTTTTAAATCCTTTATAATGGTTCTTAAAGAAAATGTGAATTATCCTTAGCATATCCCCTAGGAGTGTCAAACCAGGTGTGTAGTAAGGCCTGTTGTTGTGTACAGGGTTACCCCGAGTCAAGCCTGAAACACCTTATTAGAGTTATTACTCCAAGGTAAATCTATGTTAGAACCACACCCATTTTTAGTATCTAGACATGGATATATTTTCTAGGGATACCCACATAATATCTCCATTACCAAAATTTTAGGATTTTCTTCTATACTTATCCTCAAATTATATCTTACGGTAGTGTTCCCTTATTAAAGTCTTTTCTAAATCTAGTTTCTAAGGTATTTACTAAACTTCCTTTGATACCAACTGTAATGTCCCAACCCTAGAAGCCTAGAGCCAGTGAATTAATTTAATAAATTGGCATGATAACAAGAAATCAAATCCTGAAGGATTGATCATTTTAGTATCCTTAGAGAAACTAGATACAAACATAAGCTTTACATTACATCATTAAATGAAAAACAACATAGTATATCCTTTTAAAATACTCATATCCCTTTGACTATCCCTAGAGGTCAGTCATAATATACCTCTTCACGTCCAAGGGAAAATTTAAACACAAGAAAGAGGTGAGATTAGATTATCAAGAAGGGTAAACAATATAGCCGAAGCTATCATAAAAAAGTACAAACTTTTAAGGAAAGGTATAAAACTAAAACACAATCCTTTTAAACATAATATTGAGTATATTATGAAAAGAATAAATAAAATTTATTCAATTTAAACATTCACATATATATATTCTACTAATAGAATAATCACATGTATGATCATTAACTAATCTCATAATGAGGGAATGCATAATGTCAGAAATTTAAACCCCACTGTCAAGGGCTCGTGCTAAGACCATACATATGTGGGTAAGATGTTATTTAAAACATAGAGTAGTTTGTCTCATGAGAACTATCGATGCATCATGGGGATTTTATTAACTGGTCCCAAACCCATAGGGCTTTCATTATGTGGTCCCCAACCCATCACTTACCAAGTCAAATTCATTTCTCATATGAAAAGGGTGAAACATAACCAGCATAAACGTTCGTATTAAAACTAGAATATGGAATTTTAATAAATTAATAATAAACCATGAATGGTATAAATATAGCACATCCACAATCAAATATATCATAAAACCTTAAATACAGTATTGAAGGTTGTATCATAATAAACCAACCTCAATTAAGTATAAAATCCAACAAAGGATTTAGACATAGATTTAAAGAATCTAATAAAATAATTAAAACTCTTTGAGAGAAATATCCATTTTTTTACTTTGAAATAATTTAAATGTCACAGAATTATAAAAAAAATTATTTTAAAAATAGCTTGTTATATTTTAAGTAAATCTTCAAAATGTTAAAGCGTCATGATGGTGGAATTAGCCGCTCACACCATATAAGTTTAAAAAAATTCTTTCCTTAATTTTTTTAAAAGTGTCATCAAGTACCTCATTTGGAAAATGACATAAATATTCTTTTATTTTTTTTATAAAAAGTAAAACATGAGTAAAAATGAATTTAAAAAATTTCCAATAATATTTTGAAATAAATTTTTAAGAAAAATGGACATGGATGATAAATGTGACCTAATAGATATTTACGTATAAACAACCTCAGATAATAATGAGATTGCAAGATTAACCCTTACCTTGTACTTTACTTTAGTCAAGGGTGTTTTAACCTACTGTATAATGGTTAAATCATGTTATTAAATTATAACTAGACTATATCTATATTGTTAATATCATATATGATCCTCTTATAACATTTTTTAATAATATTTCAGTATTACCATTGTTTTGGGAGTTAACTGCTTTATTTTCCTATGCATGTTTTGTCATGTAATTCATGTTTCTTATACATAGGATATATTTTATTCACATAAATAATGATAATAAGTTCATAAAAATTATATTTACTCATCATATGAATTTTATAATCATTCTTTAAAGGCTAATGTGGGGAATGAATCTCATAGCGTCGTGGAGACGGTAGGCCGTACATACGCACGAGCAACATTATCATTCCATTAATGGTTAAATGGTATAAAATTAGATGATATATTAATTATAAATAATAATAGTAATGTGATATTAATTATTTATATCCATTATACTCATCATTATACCCATCCAAATAATGTAGTGTTGAATAAAAAATTACACCACGGTGTCGATACGGTAAGTCACATATACGCACGAATAGTGATATTGCTATTCATAGGATGGATAAAATGAGGAATATGGTTGTCCCATAATCATAATAACATATCAGAATATATATGATAATGGATTTATTACTTTATTATGGAAACAACATAGGAATAGGAAGTAGAAGAAGAAAATAAATTGAATTGAATTGGTAAAACAATTACCTATTCTTCGAGTGCCCCTTTTGATCAAAATGGCTCCTTAGGTTGGATTTATTCCAAAAGTATGGAATCTAGAATGAATTAAAATAATTTGGGAGTATAATTGGGTATTTCTTAGCCAATACAAATGGATTTATAGTCTTGAATAAAAGAGAAGGGGAGGTTCCCTTTTTTAAGAGAGGGGAAGGTCACTTTAGGAAACTCCAAAACTATTAATTTATTATAAATTAATTTTAGGTTTAAAATAGCTCCAAAGTGAGTTATTTCGAAGATAAGAAGAGGATGGGTATAAATCATCTCAAAAAATTAATTTTAGACAGGTTTTTATTTTATTTTAATCCTTATCATTTTTATTTATCCTTAGTTAATCTATTTGTATTTAATTGTAGTAATAATATATTAAAAGGTTATAAATATTTAATTACTTGGTGTAAATGGTACATAAATGGAAAATTTATGGAATTTTAGACCTTATAATTATAATTTTTTATTTTTTAAATATTTTATTTTTTTAAATAATTTAATAAAATGTTATTTTTATAAAATATCAATAGTGTCGATTTTGATAGTATTCACAAGTTTGACTTTAATTAAAATCCAAAGAAAAAGATAACTTAAAAAAAAATACTTTAATATACTAATAAAATGTTTTTTATATATAAAATTCATGGATCACCTTAATTAATTCAAATTATATTTCTTTTAATATTTTTAAAACAATTTATTTGATATTTCTATTAATAAAATAATTTCTCCATCACTATTATGTCATCATTAATGGTAATTATTTAATATATAAAAATTATAAATAAATTACTATGATGTAGTTAATTCCTTTAGATTTAAATAGAATATTTATAATCGAATTTATCTCGTGGTGATCTCTATATTAAAATTATTATACATAAAAGAAATGAGAGTGTGACATTTTGTCACATTCATTGATTTTAACAATATTCATGTAAAATTAAAGGAAAAGTGTCCGTTAAATGATTATATTTCTAATAATATATGATAAGGGTATAATTTAGTCATCTAATAGGATTTTATTCAGGTTTTAGGGTAATTTATAATATTATTTTTATCTTAAATTACCCAATTTTCCCTTAAGCGTGATAATAATTTTTTTTACTAAAGTTATTATTCATAATGTCAAAAAATAAAATAAACCTATTTAAATAATTTGGAACCACTGATTAAAAATATGGAATACATTTTTAAAAATTCAAAACAAATAATTTGTAGCAATTAAATTAAAATTAGTCCCATTGATGGAATGAGAAAATGAGTTTTTTTAAAGTAAAAACCATCAAAAGTTTGACATGTGTTTTTATCCAATTTTAATGTGTAAATAATTATAATGAAATAAATTATATTAATTGATAAAAATATAATATAATTATATTTTAAAACCATTCAAATGTATAATTTAACACTATAAACTATTTCGATGATAAAATCCATTTTTTATTATTTTTTTACTATTCATCAAAACATGAAACTTATCATAAAAATAACAAAAATTAAAACAAAGTAAATTTTGATATTACTCTTTCAAATAAGAAGTTTATTTTTTCAAATTTAAGATATAAAAGTTTCAAATATTGGATTTAAAACGAGTTCACCTATAAATGGTGGGAAAATTACTTTTAGAAAAAATAGCCTTTTAATATATAAGATTAGATTAATTATTATCTTATTACTATAAAATAATTTAGATGGATGTAGAATTTTTTTATTAATTATATAATATATAAATTTCATAATTTGGTTAATACTATTCATAACCACTTTTTGAACGGATAGTTTGATAGATCATAGTGTGCTCAAACTTGGTGTCGTGTGCAACACAAGCTATTGATTTTATTTAAAATGAAACGTACCATTGAATCTTATAGTGTTATAGATGAATCATAAATGATGATTGTTTCCCCAATTTACCCATTATATAAGGTGAAAACCCACTTGTTATTGGTAAAGTTCATGTTGTATCCAACTTTGGATTTTTTAATACCTCTCAATATGAGGGAAGATTTAGAATGACTACAACATGGGGAGGGTCTTCATATTGAGAATATGTGTCATTGTGAGGAGTAAATTAATAATAAAGACTCTAGGGAGGGCTTACAGAATTATTGGTTGCTTGATCACCTTGGGTTGACCTCCATGGTTGTTGATTAAGGACTAATCACCATAGAAAGGGGCTCCAGGGTTTTCAACTTGTCGATCAGCTTCATTGGGTAAACCTAAACTTCAGTTACTCAAATTTCACAATGAAAACCTTTATAAGAGGCACTATATAGAGCTATTGGACTGGTCATCATGAGATGGACATCCTTGATTATTTGTTTTCTTGTTTCCAACATGGGGAGGACATACATTTTAGTTGTTTTCTTCTTGATCACTATAACGATGACCTTAATGGATCTTTATTGATAATTTATTGAAAATGGGAATATATCCTTGCTAGTTGATCACTCTTCTGTTGGGAGAGATTTTGAAACTAGCATCATAAGGAAGACCTTCATGATTTCTAGATGATATTCCACTATAGGTAGGACCTCCACAATTGTCATTTTTATCTTTTTATAATGATAATTTAACTAAAGTGATCATCAATACCTACATAAATGATACCTAATGATTATTTTCCATGAGGATCATAAACTACCATTGGGTAAACATCAAGATATGTCAATGATCTTTGAGGGTATTTGTAATTGCAGGGGGGTAGATATTCCCCTGAGAATCATATTTGGATTCCCCTAATGGACTCTCCTAGGTGCCCTAGTGAGTGTGGATAGGGATGAAGCTTATGTAATAGCTTCTAAAGAGATATGGGTCACGCATTAGGAAAAAACTTGGTTAGAAGGATCCCTAATAAGAGACTCTTGAGTGTTAGCAGCTGACTACCCTTGTTGGGCCTTCCTCATGAGTTCCCTTATAGGAACATATAGGTGAAGGTCCTTAATAGTAGCTTCCTTAATGATTTATTGAGGGATTTAGTTAGGGTAGTGTTGGAACAAGACACGATTAGTAGGAGTATCTCCTGAATATCTATTTAGATATGGTGTACATCCTACTCCACAACCCTAAGATAAGGGATGTGTGGTCTTATTCTGGAGATAGGCTCCCAAAATTATTTAATATGGTGATAAGGGATGTATACCTTCAATTGAACTATCATTTATGGGATGAATTATAAATATTTAGTTCCTCAAGTCTCTCTCAATGCACCTTTAGTGTGGGAATTGATCTATTGTGATTGTATTATTGAAATAAGGCATTCATCACATGAAATTGGTGATGATGGGTAAGTTAAACCTCCTTAAAAGGTTGTAAATTAATAATAGTCATCTAAGTAGAGTAATATGTTTAGTGATCCATTTGTTAGAGATATAAAAGAACCGAGGTTGTCCTGCCTCTTCCCCCAGTCAGATCGAGGAATTTGATGCCAGATGATTGATGGGAAACCTATTATGGGGCCTTATAAAATAGAATATATAAAAACCTATAATGTGATCTAGTAGATTTCAAGGGTTATATTTCAAGGAATTGATCCTAATAGAATTAAATATCCTTGAAATTTATTTATTTTGGCTTATTTTTCTATTGTTTTTAAATTATGAGACACGAGGTCGGTTTAATAGATGCTAACAGAAAGTGAAATGGGAATGTAGAACCAAATGAATTCAATTAAATAAAGGAGACACCCATGGATTCAACTTAGTTATCCTTACTTTTCATATATCCTCTACCCTCTATACTATTATCTATGTGTTACAGTTGGCTATACACAATCTCACTACCTAGATGGTGTGAATGGAAATCACACTCTAAAAGGATCCCTAAGTGATCATCCCCTCACTCTCATTAATGGGTCACAATCATGATTCCATTCACTAACCAAAACACTAATTCCAATCATACATTAGTGATCCATATAGATCAATAGGAATTGATTTTTAGTATTATAAAAGAAACAAGGGAATGAATAACACAAGGTACAATCATACCCTTAGTCTATATAACACCCAAATTTCGATAATTTAAATTTAAATTACAAGACCATATTGTAATATGGTTCATTAGTTTTAATCCAATAGTTTGTTCTTGATTTATCCTTCTATTATGGATGGATATTGAGAATTATTACTACTTCATAGGGTGAGAAACACTAAGAAAGAGGAATAAGAGAAAAAAACTTGAACACTGAAGAAAATGGAATTCAAAATTAAAATTATAGAAAGCATATAGAAAACCCTAACTAAAATCATTAGGTGATGAATACTCTATAAATGGGAGAGGGTAACAATATTAATAAGATTAAAATAACCTTCTCCCCCCTTCTCAATAAAATTAGTGTCTTGAGCTTGAGTTCCACACCTTTGCTGAATGGATTTTGTGTGTCTAGGAAGAAATATATGATTAATGATGGTGGGTATCACATGAATTTTCTAAATTATTTATATTCTTCCCATGATCTCTGAATCCATATTTATTTAGATGACCACCACACGGATCATTTTCTTAAGATATCCTCAATTTATCTAAACCAATGAGAGTAGGGTTTAATTTTTAATTTTCCATTTCTAGAATTTAGTTTTAATCCATGTAATTACCATTATGAGAGCCGAGGGAGTGATTATATTACCATTATATAGCTTCAGGACTATGGATCTATCTTTACACAAATTTCAATTTTTTTCTTGATGAAATGACATTTCCAATCTGATGACCCTTACATTGCATGAGGTGTGCATTTCTGACACTTACACAACCTTTGAGATACATAGACTACCCTTACATGAGTGGATGGTGTTATACCATTATTCAAGTGCATATTAGATGAAACTTATACAATATATGAGTGACCTTTATGTGGTTCATAGAGTGTGATCTCTTCCCTTTTATAGAATAGGCGATGCATATGCATCCTTACGTAACACTTGAATATAGAATATTTTATCTTACTATCACTTACTCAATGTGTGGCCAATTTGTTATAGTGGGTTCATTTTATTTGGAAGTTTAAAGATCATTATTAGTTGAAATCATCATTCATTTGGTTGTGCCTGATGCGGCTTGTAACAACCCAAACTTTTAATAATGGAAATTCCTCTTGATCTAATTAAATTTATTATTTTGTGAAATGTTTATATAACATATGCACTTCTTTGGTTTTATGATTTTGGATTTTTAAAATACCGTTAAGAATTTTGACCATTTCTAATATAGCCATTAAACATTGATCACATGATTAGTATAAATATAGGGCTTTAAAAAATCAATTTACTCAGACAAAGGAAACGATGACCTCATCCAGTAGACTTGCCACATATGAAGCCCATTTTTCGGAGCTTGGAAAGGAGGTGGCGTCATTGGGCTTATCTCTTGACCAAGCCCAATTTGAGCTTCAACATGTTAAGCTTGGATGGAACTGCCTATAAGATAAGTGGAAGTTGATAGAGATTACCACCCGAGTGATGTTATCCGAGCCACCCCAAGAATCTGCCACCATCTCACACCTTACCCTTAAGTCTTAAGAGGGTGTTATAAGGGGTTATGTAAAAATACCCTAGCACTATGATTATGTGCATTATTTCTATATATAATAAATAATATACATTCAATTTATTATTGTTGCGCTGTAAATAGTTTTTAAAGCACAAATAGTATTTTTATGTAATATTCAATTAAGAAATATATTTTGATGAATTAATGAATTTTTTAATTATATAATATTTTAATTAAATATTATTACTAAATTAATTTTTATATAATATAAATGACCATATAATTATTATGACTATAATTGTAATTTTTATTAAGTTTTGAAAGCTATTTTTGTCAAAACCCATGAATTTTTGATAAATAATAATTTTTATTTTAAAACATAAAAGTAACATATTTAGAAAATTATTTAGATAAAATTAATATTATTTTTGGAATCAGGACATTGAAATTATCCAACGATGAATTTTTCATAATTTTCTGAGGTAATCAAATTTTTGGGTAAAAATTAAATACCATTTAAATATATAATGTATTTTATGACTTCATAATGACCCAATAGTGATGTAATAAAATAATATAAACATTATTTTCGTCAAATATATGTTTTAAAATTAAAATAATGTGATTTTTGGTTTTTTGATTTATTTTACCAAGCCTTAGTGGACCCTTCCAGACTTATAAAACATTTTAGCTTTTTAAATTGTTTTCCTTAAGAGTGTGACTCACCTCTACATAAGAAATCATATTATTTTAAGAAGTTTGGCCATTTTCCTTATAAAATATTTTTTCCACTCCCATTTTAAAAATACCATGGGAAAAAACCATGGGCTGATTTGTGGTTTGGATTAGTTTAATGTGTGGTGACCCAAACCTAAATAATAAAGAATTCCGTCTCCTTTCCTATATAAACCCACCCAAGATCCCACTTCCTCTTTACTCAAAGCCTTTGGATTTTATCCAAACTCTTACCTACTCTCTCTATAATCCTCCCAAGGCACCCCAACATCCTAATAAGCCTCTCTCAATCCTCTCATAAGCCTTTGGGATCACACTTCCAAGTAAGGGATTCCTTCCTTTTTATTTTTATCAAAGTTTCTTTATGTTGTAATACCATTTTAATTTAAATTAAAAATGTTTGGGTATGATTTATCACCTTCCTTATATTTCCATCCTTATGTCTGAAATGATGATATAACCCTTTCACTCTCATTAATTCCTCCCATGTACACCCGTTACTAAGCTGAAATTCTGTAAGGAATTTCTCACTCCTCATTTACATTCAAGAAATTATTTGGTATTATGAATATAAATTCCATTACATATGTTGGGACATGTATATATATGACCCCCTTAATGTCCATTTCATATACATATTATGAGACACCCCTTTCTCTCTCGTCAACCATTTTTATGAATTCTTATGTCACGTCGTTACGCTGCTGAAATTTCACCGATTTTCCAAGCCAATGTCATTGGGTAGTGAATACCATGCCCAGTTCTCTATCAAGGTAATTCACCTTTATTCACATTTACTTATTGATCATAAAGGTTCATGTATCTATTCCACATCCCTTTATCATTGAATAAATGATTATGAATGATTCTATGTTGTATTATTCATGTGGCACACTTATGCATGAAATGAAATACTTAAGAAGGGTGCGCCCTGATAGCGCTCCAATGCATTGGGTAAATATTAGTATCATGATACATCAAGTTCAATGAGGATTTAATCATGCTAATCCAAGTACAATGAGGGTTTAATCATGCTCCATGTGCAATTATCCTTGGCTCATTCTAATTCCATGTTAAGCGTTGTTTCCACATTTCCATGTTATGATAATCATGCTATATCATACCTTTATGTTAATGTTTATTTTATGATCTATTGATATGACTATTTCATAACATGTATTTTATTATTCATGTTATGCCTTTTTTATTCACTTACTGAGATTTATATCTCTCCCTTTTCACATGTATGTCCTCAGACTATCCCATGCAATGCTAAGGACGAGGGAATGTTGTGGTTATGTAAATGAAGTTTTCAATAAAGATGTTGGGTGTTTTTTGTTTTAAGTTTTTATGTAATGTTCATAAGACCCAAAGAAACTATACCTATCTATATTCCATGTTGTATAAAGTAAATATTTTATGTAATAAATCATGTTTAAGTGTGTAATAAAAAGTAGGGTTGTTATAGTTGGTATCAGAGGATAGGTTTAGTTATTTTTGGGATTTGGATTATAAAACCCTAGTGAAAGCCTTAGGGATACAAATAAGTATAATAATAATATCCATAAATTTTGGTGAGTATTGAGTAAGTGATTTATCAAGAAAATATATCCCTATCTAGATACGAGAAGGTAGAGGCATCTATGGCACAGATATACCTTGGAGTGAAAACTCTGACAAGGAGTTTCAGGCTTGACCTGAGGTATCCTGGTACACGACAACGATCCTTGCTATACTCTTGGTTTCAACACTCCAAGGGGATATGCTCTGGTAAATTCACAAGCTTAGTATGAACCATTATTAAGGGAATTAAAAAAAATTCCCCTATGAATATATATCAGAAATTATATCATGGATAATATATATTGAAGCCTATAAATTCATGAGTTAAGGAAATAAAAGTTTTTTATTAGTCTCCAGTTTTTGTCCTTGGATTACCCTTTATGCGTTATCCCTAAATTTCCTTTTATTCCATCCAATGGCCAGTAATAGGAGGAATTGGGCTAACAACTGATGTGAAGATCAATGTGATGACTGTTCTAATGAGATGATCAATCCGATGGGAGTAGGAATCACGAACTTTGTCACGATAATCTCTTAGTTAACTCATTATTTGAATATAATCATGGGTCAAGAAGAATGTTCAACCCCCTATAAGAAAGAACAAGTCGCAATCAAGAGATTCATGAGACAATTACCTCCTGTTTTTAATGGATCATCTGATCCCTCAATTTCCGAACAATGGATTAACTCCATTGAAAAGATCTTCTCCATCCTTCAATGTTCCGAACAAGAGAAGTTTATTCTGGATGCTTATCATATGGAGGGTGAAGCTGAACAATGGTGGACATTGATAAAAAATAAGAAGCCTAAGGAGTAGATCGAGGTGTTGGAATGAAAGTATTTCTGGAAAATGTTTTTCGATAAATATTTTTCATGCACCATACGACTTAAAATGGAAAGGGAATTCCTTACCCTCAAGAAAAAATATGATGAATCCATCGAAGCATAAGAGGAAAACATCACAAGTCTTGCACAATAGGCCTTCTGTTTTGTTGTTACCCCCGAATGCAAGGTTGACCGCTTCTTTGGTGGGCTAAAACCTAGCCTACGGAAAGCCCTGACGATCCGTGACTTTGACAGCTAAGAGGAAATTGTCTGATGTTCCCTCAAGTTTGAAATGGATATTGAAGAATATCAATGGTATCATGGGGATAATAAGTTTATGGTGGAATTCAATTATGGAATTTTGATGGATAAATCCAACGGTGTTAAGAAAATCCAGCACCCCATTTACCAAAGGTGTGGAAAGAAGTACCCCGGAAATTGATTGAAGGGGATGAGGAAATGATTTAGGTGTGGAAGAGAAGGGCACCTAGACATTAACTACCGATGAGAAAAACCCATTACTACAATATAAGAGAGGAACACTTTGTTCTAACCTCAACACATTGTTCATTGCTTCAACTGCAAAGAACCAGGACACCTTGCAAATCACTAGCCTAAGACAAGGGTTTTTGGAGGAAACTATCAACCTCCAAGTTAGAAAGGATTAGATTTTTCCATCACTACCACTGAAGTGATCCCTGAAATCGAAGTGGTGATAGGTACACTAGTTATTCATTCAAGAATAGCGAACATACTTTTTTATTCTGGTTCTATACATTCTTTTATATCCCAAAAGTTTAGTAGAAAAATCCCAACACCACCAAAAATCATGGAATTAAAGATGTCAGTGAGTACTGGAAATTGGGAAATCATTGCATCCCATGAATATAACTCATCCCCTATCATAATCAGTCGATTGAACTTCCCAGAGAACCTCATCATACTCCCTTTTGTGGAATTTAATGAAATTATTGGCATGGATTGTTTTTCCTTATATAGAGCCAACATAAATTTCTATGAGAGGTAAATCACTCTCCATATAGAGAATATACCCCTGATTCTATACAAGTTCAAAGAGGAAGATTAATCTTCTTTAGCACCATCATCTCAAGAATGGATATTACTTCCCTATGAGCATGCATATCTGGATCAAATTATTGAGTCTAAGGAGGCAACCATCCTTGAAGACATGCCTATTGTGGAGGAATTCACTAAAGTGTTTCTTGGGGAATTTCATGGTCTTCCTCCTATAAGATATATTGAATTCTCAACTGACCTTATACCTGAGGCATTTCCAATATCCAAGACTTCGTATAGAATGACTATTGTGGAGGTTGAGGAGTTGAATAAACAACTACATGATAATTTGGATAAAGGGTTTATATGCCCAAGTGATTCACCATGGGGTGCACCAATCCTCTTCATCAAGAAGAAGGATGGTTCAATGCCCCTTTTCATCGATTATCACGAGCTTAACCAAGTCACGATAAAGAGAATGTAACCTGTTCCTCGAATTGATGACTTGTTCGATCAGATACGTGGATCAAAATACTTCTCTAAGGTGGATCTGCGGTCGGGATATTACCAAGTAAGGGTGAAGAAGGAGGATATCCCCAAGACTGATTTTCATATAAGGTACGGGCACTATGAATTCATAGTAATGCCTTTCAGACTCACTAATGATCCACCAATCTTCATGGGCTTGATTAATAGAGTCTTTAGAGATTACCTCAACAAATTTGTGGTAGTATTTATTGATTATATTCTAATATAATCCAAAACAAAGGAGGTTCATTATGAGCATATAAGAATTATACTAGAGACCTTAAAAAAAGTGAAGATCTTTGCAAAGTACAACAAGTGTGAGTTCTGGTTGAAGGAGGTATCATTCTTGGGTTATATCATCGTAAGCAATGAGATATCTGTGGATCCCTCCAAGACAACTGTAATTGAGGGATGGACATGACCAAAATTTATAATGGATATCTATAGCTTCTTGGGGTTAGCGGGATATTATCACCAATTTGTGAGAAATTTATCATGATTGTCCAACCCTATTACAAAGATAACTTGGAAGGGAGTAAAGTTTTCTTGGAGTGATGAATGCAAAGAGAGATTCGAGGAGTTAAAAAGGAGTCTTATCACTGTGCCCATGCTCACATTACCCATGAGTGGAGAAATATTTGTGGTATTTAGTGATTTTTTGAAGAAGGGCATGGGTTGTGTGTTGATGCAAAATGATAAAGTGATAGACTATGCTTCAAGGCAGCTGAAAATACATGAGAAAAACTATCTCCCACATGATCTGGAGTTGGACGCTGTGATCTTTGCATTGAAAATCTGGAGGCATTATCTCTATGGGGAGAAGTGTGAGATATATAATGATCAAAGGAGCCTCAAATATATATTCACACAAAAAGAGATTAATATGAACCAATAAAGATGGATAGAACTCATCAAGGATTATGACTGCTCAATCCACTACCATCCCGGTAAGGCAAAAAAGGTGGAAGATGCTCTAAGTAGAAAGGATCCTGCATCTTTATCAATGATGATAATTGAAAAGGATCCAATATTCTTAGATTTGTAGAGGATGGACATGGGGATCATTAAGGGAGGAACATCATCAATCCTTTCTCAAATGATTAATTAACCATCCCTCATGGAGAAAATAAAGGATGCTCAAAGAAAGGAAGTGGAATTTCTGAAATGGGTGGAAGCTATCAGAAATGGGAAATCCGTAGATTTCATGGTTGAAAAGGATGGAATTGTGAGATTTGGGTCCTGATTATATGTACCATCTGATCCAGAGATAAAGAAGGAGCTTCTGAATTATGCACATGCTCAACCTTCTCTATTCACTGAAGGATCACAAAGATGTATCACGATCTCTGAGAAAAAATTTAGTGGGACAATATGAAAAGGGAGATTATTGAATATACATCAAAGTGCCTGGTATGTCAGCAAGTGAAGGATGAGAGGAAAAAGTCTAAAGGGATGATCCAACCACTACCCATACCGACATGGAAGTGGGGGAACATTACCATGGACTTTTTCACTGGACTTCCAAGGAAATCTAGAGGAAACAATGCTATATGGGTCATTCTGGATCGTCTTATGAAGACATATCACTTTATTGTGATTCGAGAGGACTTCTCATTGGATAAACTTGAACAGATTTACATCAAAGAAGTGGTAAGGCTGCATGTAGTAACACTATCTATTGTATCCGATCATGATCCTAGATTCACCTCGAAGTTCTGGAAAAGTCTCCAACATGATTTAAGAACTGAACTGAACTTAAGTATAGCCTATAACCCTCAAACTAATTTCCAATCTAAGTGAACTATTCAGACACTGGAAGATATGTTAAGATCATGTTCTATGGACTTTAAAGGAGGATGGGACCAACATGTTCCACTGGCTGAATTCTCCTACAATAACAGTTTCCACTGGAGCATTTGAATGAAATATTACGAGGAGCAACCAGTGATGATCTTATATCATAGAGAAAAAGTTCTACGAAATAATACAATGCCCCTCGTCAAGTTGTTGTGGAGAAACAACATGTTTAAATAAGTGATATGGGAATCATAGGAAGTGATAAAGGAGAGTTACTCACATCTGTTTTAGTGTGGGAAAAGGAAACTTCAAGGGTGTAATTTCTTAAGGGGGGAAGATTGTAACGACCCAAACCTTTAATAATGGAAATTCCTATTGATTTAATTAAATTTATTATTATGTGAAATGGTTATATAACATATGCACTTATTTGTTTTTATGATTTTGGATTTTTAAAATACCATTATGAATTGCGATCATTGATAATATATCTGTTGAATAGTGATCACATGATTAGTATAAATATAGGGCTTTAACTAATCCAATTTACTCAGACAAAGGAAACGATGACCTCATCTAGTAGACTTTCCCCGTACGAAGCCCATTTGTAGAATCTTGGAAAGGAGGTGGCATCATTTGGCTTCGCTCTTGACGAAGACCAAGCTGAGCTTCAACATGTTAAGCTCGAACAAAAATTCCTACGAGAGAAGTGGAAGTTGATAGAGATTACCACCCGAGTAATGTTATGCGAGCCACCCCAAGAATCTATCACCATCGCACACCTTACCCTTTGGTCTTATGTGGGTGTTATAAGGGGTTATGTAACAAGAACTTAACACTATGATTCTGTGCATTATCTTTTATATAATAAATAATATACATTCATTTTATTATTGTTACATTGTAAATAGTTTTTAAAGCACAAACAATATTTTTAGTTAATATTCAATTAAGAAATCTATTTTGATGAATTAATGGATTTTTGATTTAAATAATATTTTAATTAAATATTATTAGTAAATTAATTTTTATATTATATAAATTATGGTATAATTATTATGAATTCAATTGAGATTTTTATTATGGTTTGAAAGCTGTTTTTGTCAAAACCCATGAATTTTTAGATAAATGTCGGTTTTTATTTTAAAAGTGAAAATTAAAATATTTAAAAAATTATTTGGATAAAATTAATATTTTTTTGGAATCAAGATGTAAAAATTATCCAACAGTGAATTTTTCATAATTTTCTGAGAAAGGTGAATTTTTGGGTAAAAATTAAACTCCGTTTAAATATTTAATGTGTTTTATGACATCATAATGACCCAATAGTAATGAAATAAAATACTATAGACATTATGTTCGGCCAATATATCTTTTAACATTAAAATAATGTGATTTTAGGTTTGTTTTATTTATTTTACAAAGCCTTAGTGGACCCTTCAAGACTTATAAAACATTTTTTCTTTTTAAATTGTTTTCCTTGAGAGTGTGACTCACCTCTACATAAGAAACCCTATTATTCAAATAATTTCGGACATTGGAGTTATAAAATATTGTTTTCCAATCCCCTTTGGCCAAAAACATGGGAAAAAACCATTGGATGGTTTGTGGTTTGGATTAGTTTAATGTGTGGTGACATAAACCAAAATAATAAAGAATCCCCTCTCATTTCCTATATAAACCCACTGAAGCTCCCACTTCCTATTTACTCAAAGCATTTTGAGTTCATAAAACCTCCTCCATACTCTCTCTATAATCCTCAAAAGGAATCCCAAGATCCCAAGAAACCTCTCTCAAGCCTCCCCCAAGCCTTTGGGATTACACTTCCACGTAAGTGGTTCCTTCCTTTCTTATTTTTATCCAAGTTTCTTTACATTGTAATACCCTTTTACATTAAATTAAAAATGTTTGGGTATGATTTTGAACCTCCCTTATATTCCAATAATTATGTATTAAATTATGAGAGACCTATTTATCTCTCATTAATTCCTCCCATGTACACCCGTTACTATGCCTAAATTCTATAAGAAATTTCTCTCTCCTAATTTACACTCAATAAATTCTTTTGTATTATGAATCTAAATTACATTACATATGTTGGGAAATGTATCTATATGACCCCTTACTATCCATTTAATTTCCACATTATGAGATACCCCTTTCTATAACGACCCATACTTTACATACATGGTTATTACTTCAAAATTGAAGCAGACTTATTACAACATATAACAAAACCATGAAAGGACCGTATAGGTATAGTGTCTTTAGAAACTGGGAAACATAAACAACTATTTCATAAATCATCTACATTGTCTCCCATTTATTTCATCATATCTAGAGTCCATTTTTGGCATATCCTACTTAATATCCTTCTTCCTGACCTGGGGAAAAGAAAACATACAAAAGGGTGAGCTCAAATGCTCAGTAAGGGTAAACAAAAGAAATATCAAACATATCATATTTATAAGAACATAGCATTTTGAGAATATTATCCTGTAAAAGAGATCATAACATGGGATAAATCATAGAAGTGAAATGTAATCTCAATAATCATAACTTAAAACAAGAAGCTTTGTGGCATACAAATAATCATAGAAAATCATTTCTTAGTAGTCAAGACTCATTTCCAAGACTATCTTAGTGGACAAAGTCCATTTCTGAACCGAGTTCACTCCTCGTTTCAGTCCTGTTTCACTGAACCAATTTAACCTTCCGTTCTAGCCATGTCTATCTCATGAGATATAAAATCTTTACCCAATGCATTGGAGGGAGATATAGGTCCCACCCATCTCATAATGATACCATTCTTATGTGTTCCACAAAATCATAAACCGTACATCATAGCATAACCCATGTAATAAAAATGGGAATCTTAAACATCATGACATCATAAAAATATTTCCATCACAACATAATCAAATCAATGTAATAATAGGGATAGAAACAGAACCCTATATTATCTTAGATGGAAAATAATTTTGACAAAACTCTTGAACACCATTCTTGAGGAAAATATCCTTTCTAATTCAAAAACATTTTTCCTTTCTTAACATGTCTTTCAATCTTAAACTAAAAGAAGTTGATTAAAAATAAACTTGAAAACTTGTAAAGGAATATTCTTGGAAATAATGTTTTTAAAATCCATTCATAACGTATAAGTTAAAAAAAACATTCTTCTCGTACTTTTGTCGGATAAGTCAAAAAGTACCCTGTACGAAAAACGACAAAAGATTCCTTTCATATCTTTTACTAAAAACTCACCGAAGGGTAAAATTGGATTTAAAAAATTGTAAGAGGATGTGAATAATATTACATATTGAGGAAACATGGATGTGGATGATAAATATTCCCCAGTAAATTCTGAAGTATAAATAATCTCGGATAAAAATTGAGATTGTGAGATTGTCCCTTACCTTAGGTCTGATTTGCTTCGTAAGTGTCCAAACCTCTGGTATAATGATTTAAATAATGTTATTGACTTATTCAAGAATCATACTTATTGTTATGATATCATATATGGTCATATTCTTAGCTTCTTATTAGTAATATTTCATTACTACTTGTTATTCGGGTGTTTATTACTTTTTGTTCTTATGCGTGTTTTGTCGAATAAATTCTTATTCTTATATTTAGGTTAAAGATACCTCATTTCCAGAATGGTATTAGTGTACTATATATCATATTTATTCATTAAATTCATTTATATAATCATTATTCAATGAAGATCATGTAGAACGAATCGCATCACATCGTGGAGACGGTATTCCGTACGTACGCACGAGCGATGATATCGTTCCCATGATCGTGGAATTGTATTGGAGTGTATGTATACTATTTCAGAATCAATACCACTTTACAATAATCATATAAAGTTATTTATTTTCACCATTATACCCATCCAATTAAGGTGGTGATGGAAAATAGATTACACCACAGCGTGGAGACGGTATTCCGTACGTACGCACGCGCGGTGATTTCGTTTTCCATAGGATAGATAGATGGTGAAATAGGGTTGTTTCATACTTATAATAACATATCAGTATATGAGTGATACTTATGTTATTAATTCATAATTAAAAAACTAAAGAAGAACAATTGTAAGAATAAATAAAGTTGAAAGAATCAGTAACGGACATTACCTCTTCTTTGAAGCGCCTCTTTGAGATCTCCTCTTCGGGCACTAAAATTGGTCTTTGAAGAAGACCAGGACCTCTAGGTTGTTTCTAGGGAATTGGGGAAGTGAAATGGGCAGGTATTGGCCGATTTTGAAGGCTCAAATTGGTGTGAGGAGGAGAGTGAGGAGGTGCCCTTTTATAAGGGAAGAGAGGAGCACGTTTGGAAATATAAGAAATATTAGTTTATATTAAATCCCAACCCCACTTAAAAACTTCCAAAAATGACTCATATCCTAATATTAGATGAGATAGGATTGTAATCTCATCAACCAATAAAATTTATACATGTTAGGAATTTATTTTAAACATTATCAACTTGATTTATCCTTATTTATCAATTTAATTTTATTTGTGGTAAAAATATTCTAAATTTTAAATTATTATAAATAATTACATATGTGTTTTGAATTTTCCATAATTTGACACTTTATGACATTTTAGACCATATAAATTTTAATTTATAATTTTTAAATATTTTTGTGATTTTTAAACAATTTTATAATATGTTATTTTTATAAACTACAATAGTGTCAATTTTGACACTATTTAATTATTTGAATTTAAATAAAATATATACAGAAGATATGTTTGAACTAAAAGCTTTAATAGATTAATAAAATGTCATATGTATCTATAAAATTAGTGGATCATATTAAATAGTTCATATAATATTTATTTTAATATATTTAAAACCATTTATTTGATATTTTAATTAATAAAATAATTTCAACATCACTATTGTGAAATAATTGATGATAATTATTTAATCCCTAAAAATTATAAATAAATTCCTATGATGTAGATAATTGTATTAGCTTTATGGAGAGTATTCATTTTCGAAGTTTAATTAAGTTTATCACTAAATTAAAATTATTATACTTATAGGATTTAAGAAAGTGACATGTTGTCACATTCTTTGGTTTTAATAATAATTAAATTATTTTCATAGAAAAAAGTCCATTAAATGAATATAATCTGACCCTTAGGTGATATGGGTCGACTTTTAGTCCTCGAATAGGATTTTGGCAGGTGTTAGGGTAACTTTATAATCTTATATTTACCCTTAATTACCCGATTTACCTTTAACTACTGTAAATAAAATTTAATGTAGTTACTATTCATAATGACCAAAAATAAAAAAGTAGCCTATTAAAATAATTTGGACCCACTGATTCCAAATATGGAATCCATTTTTTCAAAATTCAAAACATATAAGTTGCAGTAATTAATTTAAAATAAATCCCGTTGTTAAGAAAACGGGTTTTAGAAGTTAAAACATTGCCAAAGATTGAAATGTTTTTACCTATGAATTCAATGTGAAATTAGTGCTAATGACATAAATTATATTAAATGGTAAAAATATATTCTATTTATACTTTAAAGCCATTAAATATTATAATTTAACCATATAAATTATCTCAATGAAAAAAGTTGTTTTTAATTAAAAATTAGCGTATTTTTACTATTCATCAAAATATGAAAGCTATCATAAAAATATCAAAAATTTATCCAAAGTAAATTTTTATACCCTGATTCAAAATAAGAATTTTATTTTGTCAAATTGAACTTATAAACATGTCAAAAACTATATTTAATGTGGGTGCGCCATCAAAAGGCGGCAAAACTGCATTTTTTTAAAAATACTTATTTTACTTGAAAAATTTATTTTGTTCTCTTACCATATTCTAGAAAATGTGTAAGATGAATAATAATGTTATAAAATTAAAAATGTAGTTAATACTATTCATAACGGCTAGTCCATAATAATATATCATTTTTTAGTGAAACTCGGTATTGCGTACTACACACGCTATCAAGGAAGGTCGCGATTGCGTGTAATGCAAACCAAGTCCGTATTGTGTGATGTTAATGATTCCTTTGGTGTTTCATATAACATAAGACATAAAAAAAACTATTTCTCATAAAATCTCAGGGTGTTACATTCTACCCCCCTTAAAATGAATTTCTCCCTTGAAATTCGTTACTTCATTACAAACAGATGAGGATACCTCTCCCTCATCATATCCTCAAGTTCCCATGTAGCTTCTTATAAATGGCGGTTCCTCCATAAAACTTTCACCAAGAAAGTGGTCTTGTTCCATAGGAATTTTTCACTACGATCCAGAATCTCTATTTTTTGTTCTTCATAAGAAAGATCTTGCTCCAGCGGTACAACTTCTGAGCTGAGTACATATGAAGGATCAAGTATGTACTTTATCAGGAGAGATACATGGAACACATCGTGAACTTGAGAGAGATTTGGTGGAAGCGCCAATCAGTAATCTACCTTCCCAACACGATCCAGAATTTCAAAAAAACCGATATATCTAGGGCTCAACTTTCCCTTCTTTCCAAATCTCATGACCCTCTTCCAGGGAGATATTCGTAAGAACACTTTATCACCCAATTCAAACTCTAGGTCTTTTCTTCGGTTGTCGGCATAACTTTTTTGTCGACTCTGAGCTGTTCTTATGTGTTGTTGAATATATATGACCTTTTATGCCATTTCATCAACAAGATCAGGTCCTAATAGCTTTCTTTCCCCAACTTCATCCCAGCAAGTTGGAGTCCTGCATTTCTTTCCATAGAGAGTTTCATTAGGAGCCATCTGAATACTGGAGTGAAAGATATTATTATAAGAAAAGTCCACCAAAGGTAGGTGTTGATCCCAACCACCTTTGAAATCTATAGAGAAAGCTCTCAACATATCTTCTAGAGTTTGAATTTTCCTCTCAGAATGACCGTCTGTATGAGGATGATAAGTAGTACTGAAACTCAACTTTGTATCCAGAGTATGCTGAATACTTCGCCAGAACTTTGAGGTAAACCTTGGATCCTGATCAGATATGATAGAAAGTGGTACTCCATGCAATCTTACCACTTCCTTTACATATATCCTGGAAAGCTAATCTAGAGAGAAATCGTCTCTAATAGTAATGAAGTGTGCAGAATTTGTAAGACGATCAACTATAACCTAGATAGCATTATTGCCTTTGGATGTTTTAGGAAGTCCAGTGACAAAGTCCATAGTGATATTTTCCCATTTCCATTCTGGTATGGGTAATGGTTGTAACATCCCCTTAGACTTTTGTCTATCAGCTTTAACTTGCTGACAAACCAAGCATCGAGAGACATATTCAGCAACATCTCTTTTCATTCCATCCCACCAAAAGTACTCTTTCAGGTCCCTATACATCTTCGTGCTTCGAGGATGAATAGAGAATGAAGAACTATGAGCCTCGTCCAGTAGCTCCTTCTTTAATTCTGGGATGGGAGGAACACAAACCTGATTCCTAAACCTTATTATCCCATCACAATCAAGGTTTAATTTAGGAACATTTCTCACCTTCTTTTGTAACTCAACATCTTCTTTCTGTGCCTCTTGAATCTTCACATTTATAGATGGTTGAACATTCATTTGAGAAAGATAATATTTCTCCCCTTCCATTAAAATTCCAAGATACATCCTTTGTAAATCCATAAATATTGGATCTTTTGTGATCCTCATTATGGATAATCTAGCATGGTCTTGTCAACTTAATGCATCTGCCACCTTGTTTGCTTTCCCAGGGTGGTAATGAATTGAGCAGTCGTAATCCTTAATCAGCTCCAACCATCTTCTTTGGCGCATATTCAACTCCTTTTGTGTTAAAATATACTTTAAACATTTATGACCAGTATAAATGTCACACCTTTCTCCATAAAGATAATTCCTCCAAATCTTTAATGGAAAGATTGCCACAGCTAACTCCAAATCATGATTTGGGTAATTTTGCTCATGGATTTTCAACTGTCGTGAGGCATAAGCTATCACCATATCATTTTGCATAAGAACACACCACAATCCATTCTTGGATGCATCACTGTAGATCACAAACATTTCTCCACTACAAGGTAGTGTGAGCACAGGTGCACTGGATAACCTTCTTTTCAACCCCTTGAAATTCTATTCACATTTCTCCATCCAAACAAACTTAACTCCTTTCTGAGTCAACTTGGTGAGTGGATTAGATAATCGTGAAAAATCTTTCACAAAACGTCGATAATATCCAGCCAAACCAAGAAAACTTCGTATCTCGGTTACTATTGTTGGTCTCGACCATCTTTTGATAACCTCTATTTTTGCTGGATCCACAGATATCCCCTCTTTTGAGATTATGTGACCCAAAAATGCGACTTTTTGAAGCCAAAATTCACACTTGGTAAATTTGGCATAAAACTTCTCCTTTCTTAGGGTCTTTAATACAATTCTCAAGTGATCTTCATGTTCTTCCTTGATCTTTGAATAGACAAGAATATCATCTATAAAGACTACCACAAACTGATCAAGATAGTCTCTAAAGACTCTATTCATCAGATCCATGAAGATAGCAGGGGCATTAGTAAGACCAAATGGAATCACTGTAAATTCATAGTGTCCATACATTGTACGGAAAGCCGTTTTTGGTATATCCTCCCTTTTGACCCTTAATTGATGATACCCTGAACGAAGATCAATCTTGGAAAAGTATTGAGCTCCGCGTAGTTGGTTAAATTGGTCATCAATGCGTGGGAGAGGATATTTGTTCTTGATAGTGATCTTGTTAAGTTCTCGACAATCAATGCAGAGTCTCATTGATCCATCTTTCTTCTTAACAAATAGAACAGGTGCTCCCCAAGGTGACGCACTAGGGCGTATGAATCCTTTATCAAGATTCTCTTGGAGTTTCTTCTTTAATTACAACAACTCAATTGGGGCCATTCTATACAGTGTCTTTGAAATAGGCAAAGCACCCGGTACGAGTTCTATTGAAAACTCAACTTCACGATTTGGTGGAAGACCTAGAAATTCCTTCGGAAAGACATCATCAAATTCCCGTAAAATGGGAATATTCTTAATCATGAGTTTCTCTTCAAAAATTTGAGATACATAACCCTCATTTAGTAGAATCAAGACCCATAAGATTGAAGAAATTTCCACTGGAAGGTTATGTTCATCCTTGCATCGATAGACAATCATAGATTGATATGGAATATGAAATGTGAATTCCCTTCTTTGGCAATTGATATGAGCTCTATATAGAGAATTCCAATCCATGCCAAGAATCACATCAAATTCCACTATAGGAAGGATCACAAGATTTGCAGGAAGCACTTTCCCACAAACTTCAATCAGAGAAGAATTGTAAACTTTTGATGCGACTGTTATACCATTAGGAGTTGTCACAGCCAACTCAACATCTAATTGTTGAGGTAATACGGCGATGCCCTTAGAAAATTCTTCATAAATAAAAGAGTGGGTGGATCTAGAATCAAATAAAACATTTTCTACTTTAGAGTGGATGGTAAGTGTACCTCTCACCACTTTGTTGTCGTACTCCACATCGCCGATAGTAATTTCATGTGACTTTCCTTTGTCTTTGGCCTTAAGAGTTTGTTGACGTCGATCATCATCATCAACCCTTGGATTTGGGCATTGACTGGCATAATGCCCCATCTCCTTGCACTTGAAACATTGAAGTGTATTAGGTTCATTCTGTGTATCCCTTCCTTTTTTTTCATCATTAGACATCTTCTTACCATTATTTAGACATTCAATTACCCGATGACCTTCTTCTCCACACTTATAACATTTTCTTGTACCCTTAAGACAATTTCCTCCATATTTCTTTCCACACTTTGAGAATAAGGGAAAACTCATCTTCTTTTCAGTGTGGTCTTTAGATTTTCCTTTGAATTCCATTTTCCTCTTCTTATCAAACCCATGTGACTGATGGGTTACACCAATCTCCATATCAACCTTGAGAGCACATCGAACAATTTCCTCATAGCTATTGAATTCCCTTATGGCTAACGCCCTTCGAAGACTTGGTTTTAAGCCACTAAAGAATTGATCGATCTTACTCTCAGTTTGGATAATATTTCCAGAAGCGTACCTTGCAAGTCTTGTAAAATTTTCTTCGTAGGTACCAACAGATTCATCATCCTTTTGCTTCAGTTCAAGAAACTCCTTCTCCATCTTTGTTCGAAGAATACGAGGGAAATAATTATTGAAAAATAAGTTCTTGAACTCGTCCCATTCTATGGAATCAATTTCATCCCTTTGCCTCACATTCTTAATAAGATTCCACCATTGATCAGCATCACCTTCCAAACGATACACTACTAAGATGACTTTATTATGTTCAGAACATTGAAGAACTAAAAATATCTTTTCAGTGGTACTGATCCATTGTTCAGCCACTAATGGATCAGAAGACCCGCTGAATGAAGGTGGACGCTGCCTCATGAAGGATTCAACAAAATGTTGCTCCTTCCTTTGCTCATTTGGAAGTCCTACATGATTCATAGCTTGAGAAATTTGTGTGAGAATGGCTACAAGATTTTGTATTCCAGCTCCCATAACGTTTGGTTGCTCAGGGGGACAATCATTTCATTGACCATTGCATTCCACATTAACATGGTTCCTTTGGGTTCCAGCCATTGACTAAAACCAAGAAGAATTGTGTGAGCAACACTAATTATAATAGGAAAACCACATAATCAAGAATAAAATTTCACACTTAAGGTCTTATCATAGGTTGTTCATGGCCATTTATAAAACACTAAGATTGTGTTCTATGCTTAGACATATCCTTAGGTTTCTTACTAAGGATTTCACATCCTAGTTTCCAAAGGTTGACTATACCTTTCCTCTGATACCAACTATAATGAACCATAATTTACATACATGGTTATTACTTCAAAATTGAAGCATACTTATTACAACATATAACAAAACCATGAAAGGACCGTATAGGTATAGTGTCTTTAGAAACTAGGAAACATAAACAACTGGTTCATAAATCATCTACGTTTTCTCCCATTTATTTCATCATATATAGAGTCCCTTTTTGGCATATCCTACTTAATATCCTTCTTCCTGACCTGGGGAAAAGAAAACATACAAAAGGGTGAGATCAAATGCTCTGTAAGGGTAAACAAAAGAAATATCAAACATATCATATTTATAAGAACATAACATTTTGAAAATCTTATCCTGTAAAAGAGATCATAACATGGGATAAATCATAGAAGTTAAATGTAATCCCAATAATCATAACTTAAAAAATGAAGCTTTGTGACATACACATAATCAAAGAAAATAATTTCTTAGTAGTCAAGACTCATTGCCAAGACTATCTTAGTGGAAAAAGTCCATTTCTGAACCGAGTTCACTCCTAGTTTCAGTCCTGTTTCACTGAACCGGTTTAACCTGCCATTCCAGCCATGTCTATCTCATGAGATATAAAATCTTTTCCCAATGCATTGGAGGGAGATATAGGTCCCACCCATCTCATAATGATACCATTCTTATGTGTGCCACAAAATCATAAACCGTACATCATAGCATATCCCATGTAATAAAAATGGGAATCTTAAACATCGTGACATCATAAAAATATTTCCATCACAACATAATCAAATCAATGTAATAATATGGATATAAACAGAACCCTATATTATCTTAGATGAAAAATAATTTTGATAAAACTCTTGAACTCCATTCTTGAGGAAAATATCCTTTCTACTTCAAAGACATTTTTCCTTTCTTAACATGTCATACAATCTTAAACTAAAAGAATTTGATTAAAAATAAACTTCAAAACTTTTAAAGGAAGATTCTTGGAAATAATTTTTTAAAAATCCAATCATGCCGTATAAGTTAAAAAAACATTCTTCTCGTACTTTTTTCAGATAAGTCAAAAAGTACCTTGTACGAAAAACGACAAAAGATTCCTTTCATATATTTTACTAAAAACTCACCGAAGGGTAAAATTGGATTTAAAAAATTTTAGGAGGATGTGAATAATATTAAATATTAAGGAAACATGGATGGGGATGATAAATATTCCCCAGTAAATTCTAAAGTATAAACAATCTCGGATAAAAATTGAGATTTTGAGATTGTCCCTTACCTTAGGTCCGATTTGTTTCGTAAGTGTCCGAACCTCCTGTATAATGACTTAAATAAGGCTATTGACTTATTATAGAATCATACTTATTTTTATGATATCATATATGGTCATATTCTTAGCTTCTTATTAGTAATATTTCATTACTACTTGTTATTCGGGTGTTTATTACTTTTTGTTCTTATGCGTGTTTTGTCGAATAAATTCTTATTCTTATCTTTAGGTTATAGATACCTCATTTACATAATGGTATTAGTGTACTATATATCATATTTATTCATTCAATTCATTTATATAATCATTATTCAATGAAGATCATGTAGAACGAATCGCATCACATCGTGGAGACGATATTCTGTACGTACGCACAAGCGATGATATCGTTCCCCTGATCGTGGAATTGTATTGGAGTGTATGTATACTATTTCAGAATCAATACCACTTTACAATAATCATATATAGTTATTTATTTGCACCACTATACCCATCCAAGTAAGGTGGTGATGGAAAATAGATTACACCACGACATGGAGACGGTATTCTGTACGTACGCACACGCGGTGATTTCGTTTTCTGTAGGATGGATAAATGGTGAAATAGGGTTGTTTCATACTTATAATAAAATATCATTATATGAGTGATACTGATGTTATTAATTCATAATGAAACAACTAAATAAGAAGAAGTGGAAGAAGAAATAAAGTTGAAAGAATCGGTAACGGACATTACCTCTTCTTTGAAGTGCCTCTTTGAGACCTCCTCTTAGGGCACTACAATTGCTCTTTGAAGAATACCAGGACCTCTTGGATATTTCTAGGGAAGTGGGGAAGTTAAATGGGCAGGGATTGGCTGAGCTTAAAGGCTCAAATTGGTGTGAGGAGGAGAGGGAAGAGGTTCCCTTTTATAAGGGAGGAGCGGGGCACCTTTGGAAATATAGGAAATATTAGTTTATATAAAATCCCAACCCCACTTAAAAACTTCCAAAATGACTCATATCCGAATATTAGATGAGATAGGGTTGTAATCTAATCAACCAATAAAATTTAGACATGTTAGGAATTTATTTTAGACATTATCAACTTGATTTATCCTTATTTATCAATTTAATTTTATTTGTGGTAAAAATATTCTAAATTTTAAATTATTATAAATAATTACATATGTGTTGTGAATTTTACTTAATTTGACACTTTATGACATTTTATACCATATAAATTTTTATTTATAATTTTTAAATATTTTTTTGATTTTTATACAATTTTATAATATGTTATTTTTATAAACTACAATAGTATCAATTTTGACACTATTAATTTATTTTAATTTAAATAAAATATATACAGAAGATATGTTAGAAATAAAAGCTTTAATAGATTAATAAAATGTCATATGTATCTAGAAAATTATTGTATCACATTAAATACTTCATATAATATTTATTTTAATATTTTTAAAACCATTTATTTGATATTTTAATTAATAAAATAATTTCAACATCACTATTGTGGCATAATTAATGATAATTATTTAATCCCTAAAAATTATAAATAAATTCCTATGATGTATATAACTGTATTATCTTTCTGTGTACTATTCATGTTTGAAGTTTCATTAATTTTATCACTAAATTAAAATTATTATACTTATAAGATTTAAGAAAGTGACAAGTTGTTACATTCTTTGGTTTTAATAATAATTAAATTATTTTCATGGAAAAAAGTCCATTAAATGAATATAATCCGACCCTTAGGTGATATGGGTAGACTTTTAGTCATCCAATAGGATTTTGGAAGGTTTTAGGTTAACTTTATAATCTTATATTTACCCTTAATTACCCGATTTACCTTTAACTATGGTAAATTAAATTTACCGTAGTTACTATTCATAATGCCCAAAAATAAAAAGTAGCCTATTAACATAATTTGGACCCAATGATTCAAAATATGGAATCCATTTTTTCAAAATTCAAAAACATATAAGTTGCAGTAATTAATTTAAAATAAATCCCGTTGTTAAGAAAACGAGTTTTAGAAGTTAAAACATTGCCAAAGATTTAAATGTTTTTACCTATGAATTCAATGTGAAATTAGTGCTAATGCCATACATTATATTAAATGGTGAAAATATATTCTATTTATACTTTAAAACCATTCCATATTATAATTTAACCATATAAATTATCTCAATGAAAAAAGTGGTTTTTAATTAAAAATTAGCGTATTTTTACTATTCATCAAAATATGAAAGTTATCAGAAAAATATCAAAAAATTATCCAAATTAAATTTTTATACCCTGATTAAAAAGAAGAATTTTATTTTGTCAAATTTAACTTATATACATGTCAAAAACTATATTTAATGTGGGTGCTCCATCAAAAGGCGGCAAAACTACATTTTTTGAAAAATACTTATTTTACCTGAAAAATTTATTTTGTTCTCTTACCATATTCTAGAAAATGTGTAAGATGAATAATAATGTTATAAAATTAAAAATTTAGTTAATACTATTCATAACGGCTAGTCCATAATAATATATCGTTGTTTATTGAAACCCGGTATTGCATACTACACACGCTATCGAGGAAGGTCGCGATTGCGTGTAATGAAAGCCAAGTCCGTATTGTGTACTGTGAAAGATTCCTTTGGTGTTGCATATAACATAAGACATAAAAAAAATTATTTCTCATAAAATCTCAGGGTGTTACACTTTCTCTCTCATCAACCATTTTTATGAATTCTTATATCACGCCGTTACGCTGCCGAAATTACAGCGATTTTGCAAGCCAATGTCATTGTGTAGTGACTACCATATCCATTTCTCTATCAAGAGTATTCACCTTTATGAACATTTACTTATTGATCATAAAGCATCATTTATGTATTACATATCCCTTTATCATGGAATAAATGACGATGAATGATTCCATGTTGTATGATCCATGTGGCACACTTATGCATGAAATGAAATGTTTAAGAAGGGTGCGCCCTGATAGCTCTCCAATACATTGGATAAAGATTAGTATCATGATAAGTTAAGTGAAATGAATATTTACTCATTATAATTCAAGTGGAATGAGGGTTTACTCATTCTCCATGTGCAATGAGCCTTGCCTCATGCTAATTCCATGTTAAGTGTTGTTGCCACATTTCTATGTTATGATAATCATGTTATATCATGCCTTTATGTTCATGTTTCTTTTATGATTCATTGATATTCCTATTTCCTAACATGTATTTTATTCTTCACGTTATTCCTTATTTAATCCATTACCGGGATTTATATCTCACCCTTTTCACATGTATTTCCTCAGGTTATCCCATGCAATACTATGTACGAGAGAATGTCGTGGTTATGTAAAGGAAGTTTTCAATAAAGATGTTGTGTGTTTTATGTTTAAATTTTTTATGTAATGTTAATAATACATAAAGACACTAGACCTCTCGATCTTCCTTGTTGTATCAAGTGAAGAATTTATTTAATAAATCATGTTTAAGTGTGTAATAAAAAGAAAGGTTGTTATACGACTAGTGCTCACGGCCTGTTAAAGTGATTCAGAAGCTTTACTTAGCTTCTTTGTAACCATCATATGAGTCCAACTTGATTAAATTTATGGAGTTCTATTGGATGTGTTTTTAACTAGACAAGGACTGTGACCTTCATTCAGTAACATTTTCTCATGTAAGGGTAAATCACAACCTATTAAAACCTGAAAAATCAAAATTCTAAATGTATGAATAGTTTAGATTAAGTTCAGAATTGATACAGATAACAAAAATATGATTCCAAATCCTTTAAAAAACAAAATTCTATAATTAAAATATTATTTTATGGATTCTAATTAATTGAAAAAAATAATAAAACATATAAAGAACACATTTTGAGACATTTATCAATTTAATTAAAAATTCATAAAAATAAAAAAAATGTATCAATTACCCAAGATTTAGATAAATTATGTTTTTAAAATGAAATTAAAACCTTTCAAAAAATACTAAAATTTTGGATCACATCAGTCCCCACACTTATACTATTACATTCCTAGATAATAAAAATAATTCCATTTATTAAAAATATTATCCTGAAAAAATTATGGTCCTTCCTAGGTTCAAATACATATACAAAAAATGAGTGAAAGAAAAGATCCATACATTATTTAAAATTTCATTCCTCTTATGTGAATGGATCCTACATTCTTGAATTATATTCAAGCTAAAGTTCCACTTATAGTGGTGAAACAAATAAATTTAAGGGTAATTTTAAAAATTTATAAGGGGAACCTTCAATTATCAATCTCTCTTAGGTCCCTTATACCAAATTCAAAACTCCATTTCCTTAATACAACTCAAGTGATATTTTTATAAGTAATTTACCCCTTATTCATTTAGGTTTAATATTTCCCTCACCTAAATGAATTTATTTTCAATAATTAGGAGTTTTTTGAATTTTTCTCATCCATGTATGTGAAAATCACTTATTGGATGTATAGAGGGATTTTATTTACTCACTCGCATGATTCCAAATGCCTTATAGATTAATTTTGGAATCCAAATTACCCATTTAAATCCAATTTCAAAGGAATTATATGACTATATTTTGAGTTGGTTCTCTGAGGTGTTTTATTTGACAAGGGACAATTAACTTAGGTTCAAGTTCAAATATCTAGTTTCCTTATGTCATAATCTAAATTTTTAAAAAATATTTCCAATCAAACTCCTTTTCCTAGTTCCAAAATAAAAGTTTCATGAAAAAAGAAATCAAATTCACTCAAAAATAATAAAAATTTAGTAATTTTAGAATCTATGTAATACTCAAAGGCAATATTCATCTTTATTATAGGAAGGTAAATAGTTAACTCAATTTCATAGTCTAAAAAAACACTTAAAAAGAAAAACTAAAATAAAATCAGAATGTATAATTTATTTTGAGACTCTAAAAATAGTTCCTAAAAATCTTTTAAACTAATATAAAAAGGTTTGAATCCCCCCCCGACATATTTTTAGCACCCCTATAAGTTCCATTATAAATGAATAAAATTTCAATTAAAAAATAGTTATTAGATGATAGAAATATCCTAGTGTTTATTTTATCTAATAGGCTTGAGTTTTCCGCTTCTCTTGGATGTTTAGTAGACAGCCTAAGCTAATCTCCTAGTTTTCTCTCCAATTAGGTAAACCTACATAAAAAAATAAACATGTTAATTTTATTAAAAATAAATAAAAATATATAAAATTAAAGAAAAATTTGTTTGAACCCCGAAGTAGGTACTAGAATTTTACTATCTCTAGTGGGAAGTTTCATTTATCAACCCCAATCAAAATGTTGGTTTATTTTATTTAATAGAAACCACAACATCTCATTTCAACCAAGTTCACAAATGGAAAATGGTTTTAGAGATCCATATAAATGGAGTAAAATTATTTCAACCCCAAAATTTTAAATAATTTTATGTTTAAGGGTAAAGGGAGAAGAAAGTAAGGGGTCTCCCTATTTATAATTATATCTCTCTTCATATGGTAGTAAATTTGATTTTGAGGGAGTAGTGGGTTCTCTACATGTCCTGTAGATTATTATTTTTCACGAGAAACATATTTCATAGACTTTTTATCAATTTATATGGATGGTTGTATGAATTTTTCTTTAAAATGGATTAGATGTAAAATGGTTTCAACTAGTATAATCACTGTCAGGTCTCCTTCAAATTATTCCAGAGTAGATTTAAGAAGATTTCCAAATAATTCTTCATCCAAATCTACTTTATCTTATCAAAAAACATGTTCTTCAATTTCTATCTCCAGTTTATTTTCTATGGTGGTTACCTGTTCATCATTATCACTATCCAGGGTTAAATTCTTCTTATCCATACCAAAAAATTCAGCACAAAAAGGATTGTAATTCAATTGAAGCAGATAAATAAACAATTAAAGTAAGTCCATAGAAATTTCTAATATGTTAAATGGTTTAACCATAATATTTTTCTATTGAAGGTATGCCTTTATATTGGTTCCTTAAGGAGAGAAAAATGTTTCTATTAGCTTCTATTCATAACCCATCATCACCTCCACTTCCTCTTCTAGTAAAAAATCTACATGCACTGATTATTTATTTTTAAAACAAAGAGGGTGAGATTTTAAAAGAATTTGAGAAAATTAAAGACAATAAAGCTTAGTGTTTGGACACCCTCCTTAAGGTATCCTCTGGTAGATTATGTTTCACCTTGATGGACTCAGAAATTATCTCATAAATATGCTGAAGAGAGGGTTCATTAAGTAATTACTCCACGTATTAGATGTATTATTGAGAAAATACCATACACACTAATTCATCTTATTATTATTGTTTCCTTTTATTTATTAATTCTTTTAGTGTGGTGGTTATTGTATTAATTATTTCCTTAAAATTTCCTAGTTCTATTTGATGTTCCTTCAATTGTTGGTATATTAGTAAATATCTATTGATGATTTATTAAATCTCCTCTTGTGTGTATTCATCTTCACTTGGATAGCATAGGGGAATTTATTATTTGTGGTATTCTTCATTAGTTCATAAAAATTAACCCTCCAAAAAATTGGTGTACATTAAAGGTTACTCCTGTTTTCCTTGAAAATTAACCTCCATGGGCTCCTATATGAAGATAGATTGACTAGAATTAAATATTTTGGCCGGGTGTGGTTCCACGATCTCAAAAGAGTGTCTGTTGGTCTCTTTAATCCAAGCATAAAATTAATTATCCATAATTTTATAATGGTCTACTTATAATGGTTATACTAGTTTAAAGAAATAAGGAAAGAAAGAGGAAAAAAATAAATAAAAATAGTAAAGGAAAGCATGAAACACTAAGTACAACATGTTTCAAAAATAGTGAAATACTCACCCTAACTTCCAAGTTGATGAAAAACTATCCCAAGGACTCGTCATGTAGAAATTATGAAAATGTAGAACGTAACCTAGTGACTGACCAGGGTCATCTCTCAATGAGTTTATCCTAATATAATTCACTATTCTAGTACTTTTTTGTTTGTTTTTACATTATTTTAAAAGTAATAGGGTAGATTAAAAAAGAAAGAGAAATGGTGATATTGAACAAAATAAATTCAATGTAAGAAAGGGAGCACCCCTAGATTCAACTTATTAATCCTTCCATTTCACACAACCTTGATCCTTTATCCTATTCTCAGTGTGTTCTAATTTTCTACACAAAAAATCACTTCCATGATGGTGTGAATGGACATCATGCTCAGAAAGGATCCCCAAGTGATTATCCCCTTACTCTATCCAATTTTTCAAAATCATGAGTCTATAATTTACCAAAGAAATGATCACAATTATACATCAGTGATCTTGATTGAGGGAGAGGAAATGATTTTCAACAATGTGAAAGAAAATGAGTTAAAGAAGAACATGAGGTAAAATCATCTCCTCAGTCCCTCAAACACCCAAATTCATAGAATTAAAACAGAAATAACGGGATCATATGCATGGAATCTGATTCACTACTTTTCATCCAATGAGTTATACTTGGGGTAACCTTCCATCATATATGGAATCTTGAGAATCACCACTTCTATACAGAGAGAAAAACATGAAGAAATATGGTTTAAATAAATAATAGCATGAACAATGAATAAAATGGGATTAAAATTAGAATTTTATAAAGTATACAAAAAAACCTTAACTACAATCAATAGGGATCGAAAACCATACAAATGGGAGAGGGGAAAAATATTTACAATACATGAATAACCTTCCCCCTTCTCTTAAAAATAAATTCTATGGGCTTGAGTTGTTCATACATTATGGATGGATTCTTCATGTCTAGGATAATCATTTAAATTTCTTATAGTGAGTATCACACGAATCTTCTAACTGATTGTAATTTTACTAATAATATTCACATTTATCTTTATATTGATTATAACCATATGGATCTTTTTCTCAAGATATCCCTAATTAGGATTAACATATAAGAGTGGGGGGTGATTTTTAATTTTCAATTTTAGGAAATTTGTTTTAATCCATGTATTTACATTTACAAGAGTTGAGTGAGTGAGAATTTTACCCTTACACAACTTTAGGACTGTGGGTTTATCTGGGTGTATCTTTCAATTTTTTCCTTTATACAATTATATTTCCATTTAGATAACTCTTACATAGAATAAGGCATGTGTTTATAACCCTTATGAAACCTTTGAGATGATCATACTACCCTTAAATGAGCATCTATTTTTCTACCTTTAAGTGAGAAACTTTGAGATGACCCTTATATTGGGCATGATTAACCTATATTCAGGTCCTAGAGCATGATATTTACCCTTTTATAGCTTATAAAACACACCCTTCAGCCCCCCACAATGTTTGATTAACTTTCCATATCATAGGGGATGTGGATATGTATCACTAGACCATAATATCTTTAGTCTCACATTCACTTATTAAATGTAACGTAAATTTATTGAGGTAGGTTTGGTTGATGTGGCTGGTTGAAGGTCACCATAAGTTGAAGTCTTCATGCGATCGGTTGTTCTTAATATAGCTGGTGCTCATGGTTAGTTGAAGTGAGGAAATAAATTTACGTATCTTCTTTGTAACCCTTATATAAGTTTGACTTGATTACCTTTTTGTAGTTCTATTGGATGGGGTTTTTCTTACATATGGCCTATGACCCTCATGTTGTAGCAATGCCTCATATAAGGGTAAACTAAAACAAATAAAAACATAAAAAAGCATAATTCTTAATGTATTAATTGTTCATATTAAGACCATAATTGATAAAAACAATAAAATTCATATTCAAATGCATTTAAACAAATAAATTCTAGAATTCAGTGATTAATATATGGCTTCAAATTAATTGAAAAAATAGAAAAATATATAAAAACAAAGTTTTGATCTATATGTTGATTTAATTCCATATTCATAAAAATAACCAAAATGTATTAATTAGACTTGATTTATATTAACTATGTGGTCAAAATATGATGAAAATTATATGAAAATATATAATTTTTTTCTCCCATCAATGGTGCATTAATTGAGTAATCCATTTCAATTTTACGGGTGAATCTGAGGGAATTATCATAATAGGAACCCATCAATATAAATAAGAGTGTATAGTCTATCGATCCCATTACTGAATAAATTATTTCATATTAAGTTCAAAATTTTTGTTTTAGGAATTCACATTATCTCTTTGTTTTATTCATGGATGAGTTTTCCAAAGGTAGGTGGTTATTAGTTTGCATTAATGATGCTCTAATTTTCATGTATAAATATTGAGAATGGGACATTAAATCATCCCATTAAGGGTCATATTTTATAGTCTAGGACTCTCTTATATATTTATATATATTCATAAAATCATTTTTAGTAGAAATTCTGGTTACCCTTTTTTTGAAAGTAATATATTATTACCATTCACCAATGTAAACATTGACATGTATCATAATTTCTCCATTAGTATTTATGAGGGGTTCTCTATCTTCCTCCTCATTGGTTAATTGTTATCTTATCTAAATCCGTACATGACTGGATCACACAGTGTTATTGATTCCAAATGGGAATTTATCATATTATAATTTATATCATCCCAAACTACACTAGCTACAACAACATAGAATAACAGTAATATGGGGCTGAACACATAAGGACTAGTTGGAAGTCTAGAAACCAAGCGATTAGAACCTTTAACTCGGATTCCTCATAATCTTTCTTTGGTTTTTTCTATAACTTATATATATTAGGTTTATATCAAGAAATATTAAAGGGATCCAAGTCAATATCAGGGTTTAGGAAAAAGATTAACCCTAAATATATCTTGGGATAGACCTATGGTATATGATATGATGAAATAAAAATGCTACCAATTGGTCATGGTAAATATAATCATATCTACCTAGGAATCAACTATTCTTTGGTCCAAATATAGTAAACAACCTAGATGTAGTACACTTAGCTTCAAAAACAGAAAGTATCACAAGCTATTGGTCCTATCTTTCTCAACTCCAACTAGGCCATGGTCTTTTAATTACACTTCCCATCATTAGGGTTATTCAAAAGAATTTTATAAAAAATTGTTTTTATCTAATTACTAGACAAAGGGTTAGAAATTTTAGATTTAGAGATTCATTACATTTAAAAACACCCTTAATCTTGACCCCTAACCCTAATAGAATTACTCTCACATGACCATAAGAACATTAAATAGGAGAAAAATAGGAAACATGCTCAACATAATAAATAAAAAATCAAATCAATGAAATCAAAAAGTGAAGAAATGTGAAATAAATTAAATACTAACTTAAATGAATGAACAATGAAGAAAACATTAAAAAATAAAGTTGAACAGAAATCAGAATTGAAACTTGAATGTTAGAACCAAAAATAAGAAATCGGAAACCCAAGAATGGTATAAAACAACGAAGGACTGATAAAAGAAATAAAATAAAGAAATAGAACTAAGTTTTAAGGAAATAAGAGAAGAAATTATGATGTTCAGATAGATTTTGAGTTTTCTATCAGCCTAGGGAGTGGCCACATATTTATAATCCTTATCTATTCATGATGTGTAAATGACTCAGGTTATGAAAATGTTTTAAGTGACTTATGTTCTAAGAATTACATGATTGTAAGTGGGTTTCATGTTGTGTACTTCATATCTAAAAAGGTCTCCAAAGATCCTGAATATCCTGGATTTCATGACATGTATCTTCGATGAGGTTTGTATTTCAAAATTTTAACATCATGTACTTATTTCAGATAGTGTATTGGATTCACATATTGTAAAGGTTTTATGGGATGTAATTTATCTCAAAAGTTCTCTTATCAAGGAATACACACCATGAATTTATTTTATGGCATGTAATATATGATTTTTCTATTTTTTCAACATGTCCTCCTTTGAGTATTGAGTTCCTATTTCCTACAAAAACAACCCAAAACATAGTAAATTATTTAATAAAGCATAATAAATTCTTAAAGAAATGTATCAAAAATATATATATGAATCCAGATTATCAAATTCCTCTACACTTGAACAATTTATTATACTCAAGAAAAATCATCTCAATAGGGATTCCAAATCAAACACTTTTTAAACAAGAAACATGCATTACAACCAAGAAGACGAAACTAAGTGAAAGCTGAAATAATTCCTCCAGAATTATTCCCAGAGAGAAAATCAGTCATGACTCATAGTTAAGTTATTTATTTATATTATTTATTCATTTAATTACAATTTCTCATCTATTTCTTAGAATCTATACCCATATTTAAATTTTCCTCATAATGAATTTTATCTCACTACTCAAGGTAAAATGAAACTAGAGTTATGTCCATACATTGAATACATGTTCTTAACCATAGGTTTGAATTAGTTATAATATATACACTCTATAAATATAAACACACAATTAATCACGAGGGCTTCAACAATAAGTTTAAAACGACTCTATGTCTGAGGGTAGGTGGGTAGATGAGAAAAGTGAATCTCAAAAAGTTGGAAAAATCTCAAGTATAAGACATAATCTTTAGGAATAATGAAATGAAAAATATCCCCCAGAAATAAACATCTTCACAATCCCAAAATCTACGGGTAGGTTCATGGATGTGTCATGAAAGTGCAATGAAAGTATTCCATTTCTTATTATTTTTTTCAAAATCCATGTCAAGGCTAGATCTCACATTCATCACTTAACCACATATAATACATCATAAGATTCATCGATCTGGTAATGATGATTTTTGAACTTCCTAATATACAACCTATATATTTTTAATGTTTTTTTAAATAGGATACCATGAATGGTGCATCAGAAAAACCATGGACCAGTTCCCATGGATCTCGTGAAATAACCAATGTACATATCATCAGTATTAAAAATCTCTTATCCATCAGTAATGAACATGTACCCCACAATTATTCAAATGGAAATTATAAAATTATATGAAGAGTAGGTTAGGAAGAGATAAGATGGGATTATAATATGGATCAGTCCTAAAAAGCTCAATTATGGATTATAGGGGCTTAAGAAGAAAAAATTCATAGGTGGGTTTCAGGATAGATGGATCAACAAAGATTACATAAATCATTTTAACAGTGTATTTATTCATTAAAAGACTTAATAAGATTCCAATAAAAGTTATAACAGGCTTATATATCCTATGTATCTCTCAATAAATATTCTTAGAAAAGAATATGAAAATGTAGGTATAAAATCATCTCGATAATGAGAATATAAAATAATAAAATCATTTAGGTAATAGTATCTAGTAATAAGTCAACAAAAATAAATTATAAGAGTCTAGAATTAGAATTAAATTACTCAACTCATAAATCATGCTAAAATTATAAATAAGAATAAAAATGGATTTTAATAATATCCAACAAAACTTTGTATTTTATTTAAATGGGTTCAATGATATTTTAAGTTAAATATTTCTTGCAATGGAAAATGTCTCCTAGACTAATGAAAACAAGCAACAATACAAGTGAAAACACAATAAATCTTAATAAAGCCCCCCACACTTAATATGGAATAGTGTCTACACTATTGTTGAAAGTGATGTGGGAGAAAAATAAATAGGAGAATAAATAGATTAGAAATGGAATATCTGAATTTAAAATAGGGAATTGTGATATCCCTATATTAAAGGTCATTATATGGGGAAATTTCTTGGGTGGTGGTGTCTAATCATGCTACCTAAAAAAATGTTTGAAACAAAAGATACCTATAATATATAAATCATTAATACATATGGTTTAATCAATATGGAAGAATAAAAATGGGAAGGTGGACATATTAAACAATAAGATAAAACAACTCAGATAAATGTGTCAATTAGCTACAATGAGGTATTTAATGAACTACAAATAGATAGTTTGAGAAGAATAAAAAACAAAGGTCCTAAGAACACAATGAAAACAGAGAAAAAATATGGGTTTCATCCCATAAAGCACTAACAATGTAATCATTATCTAAAAGTATGGAAAAAATAATCAGTTGGTGGAATCCGTTGTCTTAGATGTTCTCTGCCTCTTGCAAGAATTGGTTGTGGCATCGTCAAGATCTGTTGGTTTCTTGGTGAGGTTAACCACGTTAGGAATGGGTGGAATAAAATTATAATGTGGAATATTTGGTATTCATGTAGTTCATGGAGGGGACTCTTATACAGTATGGAGCTATAGCTACTGAAGCTAGCTCTATATGTCATCCAAACACTGATTTATCTCATGAGGGAGGCTAGACGATGACCTTTCACACTCTTCAATAACCATGAATGATGTAGTAGATCTAGACATGTCTAAATAAGTGTATAAGTAAATATGAGTAAAATCAAGCAATCATTATAGTCAAAACTATGTCCCATCCATATATATGATCAAGGATATAATATGGAATAAGAGATACAATGAGAATACAAAAAATACACCGATGAGAAAGTACAATGGGGGAGGGGTACATGGGGATAATTAAACAGTGTAGGCAGTATCACTACTATCTGTCTCAATAGCCCCCTCCTGAATAGTGGGTTACTAAACATACCCCTACCTATTAATGGAATCTATAGAAGCTAAATAAAGTTCCTCAACGATCGTAGTGGGTGTTGTGGTGTTGGTTGTTGGCTCGGTCATTTGAGGAAGTAGGGAGGTTCTAATCTATACTATGGCGAAATGTCTGGTATTTTCATTAGTAAATAGAACTTCCTAGGTAGAGGGAAGGTCATGGAACTTTCCCCATCATGATTTATCTACTATAAAATCCTAATAGGTGACAGGAACCATGAAATTTAGAGGTAGGATGACATATATGGGATGTGGGGTGGGAATGGTGGTAGAAGCGGGGTTTGTAGAGTGTGGTGGGTGGGTAGATGTAGGGGATGGTGGTGGGGTGGGGGGGGGGGGGTGGTGAACTATGATAGCTTAGTGAAAGAGATGATGAAGTGGTGGAAAATATGTCTCTATTTCTCCATAATTCACTAGAGAACAAACTAGATTCCAGATGTAAATGGTGGGTAAGTGCAAATGGAGCCGGGGGTAGTGGAGTTGTGGTAGGTGGTGAAGTTGGAACAAAGAGGAAGTAGGGGATAAATCAAGTGCAATGGAGGCAGGGACCTCATGGAATAGAGTTAGGGATAGGCATGATGTGTTGGTTCCTCATCAGTAGCCTCAACATACTTGGGGTCCCATTGGTAGTGCCATGTTATCTTCTTCAAGTGCCCCATCTTATAGAGCTTGAGAAGATCAAGGGGCTCCATCTTACCAAAAGATTTATGGGGTTGAGTGGTGTTGAAGGCACCAAGATTATTGGTGATGTGGGTGATTAATCTACCTCTTATAAGAATACCATAAGTCCTCATCATCTAGATCTCATAAAACAACATGAACTGGTGGGCCATGTTGACGGCTGAGTCTCCCATAGCTGAGGGTAGGATGATGACCTCAATCTGGAGGATGCTCCCATAAGAATCACCCATGGACAACTAGGAATGATCTAGAGCCCATTGTATAATAAAAAAAGCGGCACCCGACTAATGTGTGATCTTCACCGTACATGGATATTTAAATATCTATAGATCTTAGACGATCAATGTCTAACTCCTCATCATATCCACCTTTCTTAGGTCAATCCTTATGGTCCTAAAGATTGGAGAAGCAAAACATTCTGAATAATAGATGACCAATCCAACCAAAAATTCACTGAGAAGTAGTTCCCTGAGATAACCACCTAACCTTAAGGTGAAATGTGTGATGGACAACTTAAAAATAGATAGGAACTCGAGGAAGAGTTCTTGGTACATCTCCTCATGCACCTCTGTGATGGTGGAGAGGTAAATCCAGCTAATCGGATCAAGGATGTCTTCATGTACCTGGATACTCTTGATAATGACTAGGTCCAGAGTTTTGTTAGACTATATAGGCTTGGATTGTAAATGGACCAAGTATACCTGAGGCTCAAGCATAGAGAAGTAGAGGAAGGGGTGCAGGTGTGGGTGTGGGTCAACACCCTTGGATGGGATGGATGAGCACCTGGACTAGTTGGAGGATGATGGAGTGGTATAATCTGATGTGGAAGATGGTATGTATGGATATATGGTTGGAAACAGAGGTGAAAGCACTTGATGCTTGAGTGGTAGAGGATTTTCTTCATGTTTGGCTACATGCTTGACAGTTTTAGTTTGGTCCCTGATAGAGGGATGTAGTGAGTAGGAGTGGTAGAGGCATGTGATAAATGATTGAATGGGAGTTGATAAGATAATGGGAGGGGTGATCGGATATGAACCTAGGGTTCACGGATTTTAAAGCCTCCCCAAATTTTCATGTCATGTAAGTAACACATGACATGAAAAACAATTTTTTTTCAGTCTTGAAATTTTCATGTCATTTAAAGGTTACAATACATGTAAATGTCATTTTATGTATAATTTTGTCCAATTAACTCTTTATATGATTCCAGAATGAACAAACCCCCATAAAATCTAATCTAACCTATTGGACCTATTCTGGGTTTCCTCCCAGTCAGTGGTTCATTTAACATCAAGATCTGTAGATGATCCAATTTAGATGAATTTAAAAGTAAGGAAACACCTCTCATGGAATATTTCTTTATAAATTTTTAATCTTTTTCCATTTACCTTAAAGGTTGGTTCTCTACCTTTTTGAATTTTGATTGTCCCATAGGGGAAAAATTTGATGAATTTGAAAGGACTCGACCATTTGTATTTAATCGTTCCTAGAAATAGATTCAATTATAAATTGAATAGTATAACCTTTTCCTTTGGTGTAAAGATTCATCAAGCCATGTTTTAGTCATTCCATTTATTTTTTTCTTTATAGATATGGGAATTTTTATAGGAATCCTTTCTAATATCTTCATGTTTTTCCATTTGTTGCATTATTTTATTTTTTGATTTTTGAGCATCCAAGTTTAGATTCTTAATTTCCCAATAATATAGAAACTCTAATTCCAACAGTAGGTGAAAAGTCTTCACATATACAAGTCATAATAGAGTAGTGGTGATGGTTATTTTATATGTTGTGTGATAAGCCCAAAGTGCATCATCCAATTTAATACTCCATTATTCTTGTATTTATTGTCTTTTATAGAATTTGTTTAATCTATCAGTAATACAATTCAAATTTCCTTCTTTTTTGTACATGGTAAGGAGTTCTGTTGTTATATCTAATTCTATATTATTTGAGGAATCCTTTCATATAATTATTGTAAAATTTTGTTCCCCAATCACTAATGAGTACTTTACGGAATCAAAATCTTGAAAATATTTTTTCCCTTAAAAAGTTCATGACCACTTTTTCTGTGTCATGAGTGGTGGCTTCAGCTTCTACCCACATCGAGACATAATCCACACTAACCTAGATGTATTATTTTCCATGATAATTTGGGAAGGGACCCATAAAACCGATTCCCTAAAAATTGAATATTTATAATTCTAGAATGGGATTTTGGGTCATTTTGTTTCTTATTCCATTGTTTCTTATTCACTTTAATTGATCAAAAATTTGAACGAAGATCTTTGCATACTGATGGATTATGGGTCAGAGCAGTCCTCTCTATAGGATTTTGGTTATGGTGCATTTAGACCCATTATTACCTCTTTCTATAAATGGGGGATACATTTTGATCATGCTTTTAATTTCATCTTATGGTATGTAGTGTTCCATTAATCCATCTCTACAAGGATTAAAAAGTAGAGGATCATCCCAGTAGTAGTGAGAATATTTGACTAAAATTTTTCCTTTATTGGTAAGAGAAGTGGGGGTAATGTGTTATCATGGAAAGATATTTTAAATATCAAAAAATCACAATTGTGATTGTGTATTTATATTAAAAAAAAATTCATCAGGAAATTCCTCATCAATGCTCAGATTGACATCATCTTTAATGATCAACAATGGAAGTCTAGACAAGTGATCATAAATGACATTATCAATACCTTTTGTGTCTTTGAAAACTATATAAAATTCTTGCAATAGTAAAATCCACTATATCGGCCTTGGTTTGGCATCCCCTTTACTCAGCTGGTATTTTAGTACTGTATGATCTATATAGACCACTACTTTAAAAAAATATGAGGTTTGACTAGATCTTTTCAAAAGCATAAAGACTTCCAAAAACTCTTTCTCTATAGTGGTGTAATTGGAATGAGGTTCATTCAGTGTTTGAATAGAATAATAGATGAGGCGAAAGGCTACCCTAAAAAAGTTACTATAGAGAAATTTCCAGGATCAAACATTAGTTAAATGTCCCTGTTCCAGTATGGTGATATTATGATAGGAGTGGCCACCAGGATATTCTTTAGAGTGTTGAAAGCCCATAAAAACACTTCAGGGAATTTGAAAGGAATATCATTTGATAATTTTTTTTATTGGGTGGACTATTCTTGAAAAGTATTAAACAAAACAGTGATAGAATCCTATGTGGACTAGAAAACTCATGACACCTTTCACCATCATTGGTTTTTGTAGGTTTTTAATCAACTTGGTCTTTAAAGAATAAATTTATTTACCAAGATTTGATATTTTATGTCAAATGACTATTCCTACTTAGAAAATAATGTAAAACTTTTCCCAGTTTAGTACTAGGAAATTCTCTTCATAGCACTACATAACTAGGTCCCGATTCCTCAGGAATAATTTGAAATATCATCCATAAATAGAGAAATTTTCTATGAATACTTCTTGAAACTCCTCATCCATATCATGGAAAATGTGTTTCATGCACCGTTGAAATGTCTGCAGTGCATTTCACATTCCAAATTAAATTATTCTATAGGTGAAAGTTCCAAAAGTTCATGTGAATGTCGTTTTAGAGTAATCTTATGGGTTTAATGTAATTTGATTGTATCTATAATACCAATCCAAAAAATAATATAATTCATGCTCAGATAATCTCTCTAGAATTTGATCTATGTAGGGGAGTGAAAAATGGTCCTTCTAAGTCATATGTTTGGGGTTTATATAATCATCCCATGCACATTATCTAGTAATATATTGACTTGTGATTAGACCATCTTCATCATTGTTTTGATGCTTTCTATGGGGTGTGCTCATGCATCCACACGTGGCATGTGCATGCTAGCTGCTCTTGTTACCCCACATTCCCACTTTCCAAAGGTGGGTGGATTTAATCAATTTCAATATAAATGTATACTTATTGACTAAAATAGAATGTTGGGATGTCAGTTCCTCCTTCCATGGATTCCTCCTTGGAGCTCATCGCCTAGTCCAGGCCTCCCACATAGAGTTAATTCATGTTTGTGGATCTCATTCCCAGTTCCATCTATTTTTGGATGCCGGCTAATTATGCTGCTTCTATCTTGACATTGTTTCTTTCTAGGAATGTCAATGACTTTTATTCAGAAGAGTAGTTACGTTAGGCATTGCTGGTATGTCTGGACACAGGGAACATTGGTCACCTATATTTTTCCTCTTTGGAGGAAATATTATGGAGGCATCTTAGTCATGGAACCCAATGAATCTTGTGTCTATCACATGGTAGTAACCCTAGGGGAGTAAGTCCTCCAAGGACTTTTACCTCAAGAATCCCATGTTTTTCATGAGGTAATAGACACCATAGGAGCATTTATTCCATGTCTTTCACCTCAGGAATAACATTTTTTTCATGAGGTATGTATTTGGTGTTAGGTCACAAGTTTAATGTCATGTGGAGATGGGTCATAATGTCTAGATGAGATGAATCAGGGCATGATTTTAACATCTTATGTAGACGGATTTGATTGATGAAGACACCCCATTGAGTCAGACCAAGGAGTTTCATCCTAAGGAGGGGAGATGTAACACCTAAAAGTTTACCAATGGATAGATTAAAATTTTCCATGGGGGAATATTTGGGGGGTGTTTCCCATAAAGGGATGATATCACACCAGGAAGGTTTATCGATGGATGGATAATAAATCCCCATGGAGGTGGATCTGTGGGGGGGGGGGGTATCCCATAAAGGGAAGGTGTCACACCATCAAGGATTAATGATGCATAGATCATAATTACCTATAGAGGTGGATTAGGGGGGGGGGGGGTCACATAAAGTGAAGATGTCACACCATGAAGGTTTATCGATGGATGGATCAAAAAACCCCATAGATGTAGATCTGGGTGTGTGTGTCCCATAATGGGAAGATTTCACACCATGAAGGTTTACCTATGGATGGATCAAAATACCCCATAGATACAGATTTAGGGGGGTGGCTATCCCATAAAGGGAAGATGTCACACTATGAAGGTTTACTAATGGATGGATCATAACTCCTCATGGTGGGGGATCCAGGGGTGTGTCCCATAAAGGGAAGATGTCACACCATAGAGGTTTATCGATGGATGGATTAGAAAACCCCATGGAGGTGGATCTGGGGGATGTTTCCCATAAAGGGAAGATGTTATACCATGAAGGTTTATGAATGGATGGATCAAAATTCCTAGTGGAGGCAGATACAGGGGGTGTGTCCCATAAAGGAAATATGTCACACCATTAAGGTTTACTAATGGATTGATCAAAATTACACACGGAGGCTTATCTAGTGGGGTTTTCCCATAAAGGGAAGATTTCACACTAAGAAGGTATATTGATGGATGGACCAGAATGCCCCATGGAGGTGATTCGGGGGATGTTTCCCATAAAGGTAAGATGTCACACCATGAAGGTTTATCGATGGATGGATTAGAATTCCCCATAGAGGTGGATCAGAGAGGTAAATTCCTAGAAGGGAGCACTTGGGTTTACCATTGATCAGGATTTAACCTCATGGAGTTATCTTATATACCTCATTTAGAATACATGGATGAAAATTCACATAGTTCAATGTTGTAGTTTAAGATCATGTGACAAGACAGATCCATGCAGTTTAACTTCATGTTTTAATGATTCTCATGTCACTAAAGGAGTTTCGAAGAAGGATGGTGTGGTAATTATGTGTGAAATATTCCCTTTGCAAGAGGATTTCTTTTGGATGGAGTTGGTTTGGGGCTTACGCATTGAGCTGCCTGAGGGACCTAGAGTAGATGTGGTCTCCTAGGTGAGGGGCATGATCTTATCAAGGATGTGGCCTAGATAATATTGGGGTGCATGTGGATATGAGGTTGGACCTCAGGGATGCTTTCGATGTATCAAAGTTTGTTGGAAATAAAATCCCATGTATTTTGGAAAGGGATGAGGAATACACCTATAGAGGAGGCCCAAGGGAGCATGTGGTTGGGGATTGTGTGTGAAAGCAACCCAATTGAGTATGGTTGTTGGGGCTTACACTTATGAGTATTCCCATAAGAGGTTTTATATCATGAAGATTTCATGATCTCCACTAACCTCTGAGCCCATGTAAGTCTTACTTGGTGTGAGAAAAAAGAGGAATTGGTAGATCTGAATATCACAAGATACCCTTTTTCCATAGGTCGAGGGATGGTGGGGTTCTTCTAGGAGAAAAAAATTTGTGATTAGGGCTTATGCATGGAAGATACCCAAGGTGAATCCCATTACATGTGTGTCATGCATGGATCATCCTATTCTGGTTGCATAAGGTAATTGGGGATTACTTATGAAGGGTTCTTTGTATGGAAGGTATTTTTCTTACAGTGGGTGGAGGTGGAATCCCTTGATGACCATACATGGGGAATCATGTGTTCATAACATAGGGTATGGCGACAGTTTTATGTCATGTGATGAGCACATTATCATGAAGTTTAACCTCATAAAACTAGGACATGGAACTAGGTAGTTTTACGTCATGAAACTCAGCCATAGGGGGAATCACTCCATACCCCCAAGGCTTACATGACCATGGATCAGACACCAATAAGAGGGGCATGGATTTGGCACTTCTAGGGTACAACGATGGGAGGAGTGGTCACTCATGAGGTCCACATTATAGTCCCTATATTGAGAATAAATAGGGATTACAGTTCCTATGGTGAGAAGAAATAGGTATGGCAACAAATACACTAGAGGCATATGGGACATTAGGCGATAAACTATGAAATTGTTACACACAAGTTTAGAGGGGTGCACGCAAGAGGTGTGTGCAAGGTCTAGGAATTGTGTGAAAGGTTGATCAAGCATGGTACTCTAACAGAAGGGCAGTCCATGGAGTCTCAAAGAGGGGGTGCACACAATATTGGGGGTTGTGCGCAAGGTTACAGTTGCGCATTGGAGGATTCATTACACGCACCCAAAATAGGTTGAAAGAGGTTGGGAAAGGATTACTCGACTATCATCCCAGTCAATCTTGGACCCATAGGGAATTTATCACACAAGAGTCTCTACCTTTAGTGTTCTATGCTTTCAAGATGTCGTAGAAGATGGGTCTTATGCGTAGTAGAGCAACACTTTCTATTATGTAGGGTCATTGAGCAAGGGGGTGATCTTCTATTTATATCCAAAATAATTGGTCATGGAAACACAAGATTATGGTTTCAGAATAGTATTTGTGCACAACCTCTGTATTCAGTGTGGGATTCCATCCATGCAAAATGCCTATTTTATATCGTATTTCGCGTGGAAGAGATTTGCATGTGGATTGACCTCTTGCATGTAATGCTAATTTCTTGCATGCATACCTTCCACCTTAAAAATGACTTCTTTGGATTTCCTAGTAGACTTCAGGGAAGGGATGAAAAATTTCATCATATTTGGAATGCAATTATTATTTATATGGATTGAGGTCTTGCACACACACACACACACTAGAACTTTTATTCACCACCATTTTCAATCCTGGAATGGTCCTTCGAGTCAAATAATGGCTTCAGTTTTCCCAAATATATATATTTCCAACTTCAAGTGGAATTTTATAACCACCAAATTCTCATTGGAATATGACCTGAAAGGGGACTAGAAGTATGGGTTTTGAGGGAAATTCCAAAGAGAGGGATGCACTTTCGTGGGGTGTAAAAAATCTATAATATGGTGTGTAAGATTCTTATGCACATAGAATTCCATGGTCTAGGACTATAAATAGGTGGAGGGGGACCCTTATATGACACCTTGACTTTACATGTGATAATACTCCTCTTGTGCATGTAATTCTATCATTTTCATGAAAATCCCTGTCCTTGACTTTGTCTTTCATGTAGAACACATTCTTTCTGGAAATAATTTCTATGACCAAGTACCCATCTTTCATGCCTACTTCCATTATTGCAAATAACATAAAATTTTCATTCCAAAACTTTGGTTTTTACATGAACATCCCTTATAATTTTCACAATTAACCAGAATGCCCCACCAACATAACACAATTGAGATTGAAGTTGTGACTGCTACTCTGAGAGCCAAAATGGATGAAAATTCTTAGATCCCTTGAGCTAGGATGGTCGTCTTGGATAATAAAGTGCTTGTAAACATGATGAAAGATGAACGTAAGAGATATACACTTAGAAACTACCTCCCACTATGGAACTTTTGTCGAAAATATGAGGTATACACCCCATATTTTGAGGATAATACACTGCAATCATGGTTCACATGTAGGGGTGATCTCAATCGCTGGTACATCACTGTTCATGACAATACCTATAGGGAGAATGGAGATATTTCCATCTATGAACTTAATGGGAGGACCATGATGGTAATAGGTGATGATCCAGAGGAAGAATAATTCCATTCCCATTCACCACCATTTTTAGAGTAGCATGAGGGATAATATCTTGGAATGACACAAGAAATGAGACCTGTGATTGGGAAAAAACTTTACCAGTGAATGAGTGTGGGAATACTGGTTAGGCAACACTTTCCTAGAGTATGGGGTAGTGCTACACCATATAAGGATGTATGAGGTGGTGTGGAAGTCACATTTCCACTTTTATCGCCAATAGGAGCAGGTGCCTAAGCTCCTAAGTTGTTGGTCCCAAAATATAAACACATTCCATATTCATCATGGGGAAGTCAACATCATTTTTTGGGATATCCACTATATTAGTGGCATTCCACTAGAAGGGTTCTAGTATGATGAGTTCCTTCTGTCAGATAACAACTAGAGTGACCATCAAAGAACTCCTCTCCCAGTGCAACATCCTCTAGAGGCACTGAAGTATATTCTAGTTCATGCTCCCATTTTCACATGGAAATCCTATTCAAGGAATTGTTCAACATGTTTCTAAAGAAGGACCCAAATGTGAGGATGAAAAGGTGGGGAAAATAGTTCCCAAAAACACCATAGAAGAGGATGTCAGGATCATACTGTTTGATCCTAGAAGAAGGAAAATTTGATAAATGAGGGTACAACATGGTGGGAGGCTAAGATCCACTGGAATGATACACCACATTTCTTTCCACATTCTGGAGTAGTTTGATACTTTTGGTAATGGAAACATTGATGGGTCTGAGACCCAGAATAATGGTTATGGTGGAAATTTTAATGGCCAATAATAGATTCAATCTAAGGGTATCTGTGATAGGCTGACTCTACAACCTACTAGGCCATGTGGTGAGAGGAAGCATGTTGAGGAGGTTCTATGGACCATTCTAGTTCTTACATGGTTGGATAGTGGCACAACTTGGGGGTTATGAATCCCTGAATGTCATCATCCCTTGAAATGATGGTCTACGACCATCTCTATTGAATATTTATGGGGTTTAGCTAGTGTCACTTGACAAGGCTTTGATCAAGATCCATATAGAAAACCATGAAAACTTCAATTTCCACCCCTTATCAACTCTAGTTGGCCTGATGGTAGATAATTTACAAGGAATATTAGAAAAAAGAAGTACCTGCAAAGCCTATGGGGTGAAATACTGGAGGATAGAATTGATATCCATGTCTACAATGGGCCGTATACACCATCCTTATTTTTCAACAAGTGATGAAGGCAGTCCACATGGGGGTCTTTGAGGAGCATATCCCCTATATTCTTCTTCATCTATGGTGTATACTGGTGAATGCGGGATTAGGGGAAATGAATGTGCTACTGCCAACCAATTTCGATGCTACTCTGTCGATGAACTATGCTATAATCATGGTGGAAACATATCTGAGGGAAATATTGACAAAGTTCATTCAGGTGTTCGAGCATGTGGGTTAGGAGCTAACATAGTGAGGATGTAGGAAGGCTTCCCCCAAAGGGAAAATCCAAGCAACATGGGCCACTCAGGCTGGATCCATGGTGGGGACGACGTAAGGCAAAGTCACACTCATGCCTCCTGGAAGAGAAGGGTATCAGAAGAGAACTTGGGGGAAATAAAGTGGCTTCCATGCTGAGTCGAGCAGAGCTATGGAGGATCTTGGGAAGAAGATGAGGTACCTTCTACAACCATCTTCTGATTCTATCTTCCCTTCTCTTTGGTCAGCTTAAAATATGTTACAAACATCAACGTCGATAGAGGAACTATGAAGAAATATGGTCTGAGATAGAATTGATATGCTAGAGGTTGGGCCCATCCAGATCACCTCTAGGAAGAGATTACATCAGAGGCATGTATATATAATGAATAGGGACACCTAAACATGTCAGCGGTGGTAATATTAATCTCCTTCCACCCCAGTGCGGGTGATTCTTGGCGACGAGTTAGAATGGGAGGAGACTCCTGTTGAAATGGTAGGTTCCCTAAACCCACTATTCAGTGCTATAGATTACCATATCATGTATACAATTAGCTATACATGATGTTATCTTACCATTATAGTGTAGAATTTTCTGTGTCCACTATTGAAATGGCAATGTCCAAAGGTTAATTGTCATATCAAAAGGTTATAACTATTCCCAGGCTATAATGAGAACCTATAAACACTATAAAATTAATCTTAAATATATGTTCTATGGTCTAGATACATATTACTGACTGGAAACAGTAGATGTTTAACTATCAGGTGTTGGGGTCTCATAATAATTGACACTTCTTCTCATGAAGTTTGCACTTGGTGATCTCTAGTAGTGAGATCATGAGGACTGACCTGCCAATAAGAACACCACATATTTCAGGTGTCATTGGATGTTCCTATCTATGATCATGTGTTGATCTCCTGACTTGAGATCAATACCAATGTATGTCATTTGATTTTGTACTTTTATATAAGAGGAAAACCATGACAATGAAGTTGTGGCGAGGTAGTTTATGTTGGGTGTGTCAATGGTGGCATGAGATTGGTTGAATGGTCAAGAAAGGATTTGTCGCTTCTGGGTTATGGGAGTAAAATATATCAGGCCATGTTGATATGGATGGCAGTAACTTTATAAGACCATGGATGTGGAAGTCAAGGGTAAATTCATCCAGTTACATCAACAAACAATAAATTAAGAAAAGGGCGATGGTACGTGAGTGCATCTTGCTTTATGAGATATTAAAGACAAAGAAATTATATTACACAGCACATGTTCATTGGTTGGTTTTCGTTGACGTGACAATCCTTATTTCTTTAGGGACCATGATGGGTTGCTAGATCCCTCTCTTAGTCTATGAATACTATTCACTGCTGTCTAAATAAGGTCCTAGAGGGTTACACACAATAGCATATTATTCATAAAGCTTCTCTCTCCTATCCTCTCTCCCATAATCTAGAGAGAGATGCTATGGATCCAAGGAGCATGGATCAATAACTCTCTCAGGCGTCACTAGTGAAGTGGTGCAATGATCATTGGAGCGTCGAAGGCGTCATCGTAATTCCGTGCTAGGACCCGGATTACAACGAATGCCACTCTCATGGATTCCTTAAAGTGTGTGTGGATGATCTAGAGGATTTAGACTTCGGTTTCTTCGAGAAGTGATCGCCAACGAAGAACATACGTCGTACACAGATTCAGAATTAAACCAGGTATTTTTTACGGTTTATTTTGTGCTTAAAATACTTCACGTGGGATCCTCAGCTTCGTCTGGGATGGCCTTCACTGACATTGACAAGTTTATGTTGATTGTAGGTGGAAATATTTTAAAAAACCCACCTATTTGGGGCTTCCGCTGTACACCCAGTTCCAAAAAGTGGTATCAGAGGGACGCGTGTTGATTTTAAGTCAATTGAAAATTTTAATTTGCATTAAGCTATAAATAGGGCGTCGATACGCTCCCAACGCCACAAATGGAATCTGAATTGGATTCCAGATGTCCAATCTGCGGACATTCGAAGTTATGAATTCAGATTAAAAAACAATTGCAGGTCACCAGAATAGTATTTTCCGGTTATTCAAATAATTGTTATTATAATAATAATTTTATTATAATAATATTTATTCTTTTATAATAATAATTTCAATATTATAATATTTTTATAATATTTTAATATCATAAAATTATTATTATTTTTGTTCCAAAGTCTATTTATTATGTTTTGAATTTTTTTTAAAAGCAATCCTTTTATTTAAAAAAATAAGAGGAGAAGAAAGACCTGTAAAATAAAGTCCAAATAAAAAATAATAATAATAATAAGGGGGCTATGAGGGCTGCCTCCTCCCTAAGCCATGCCGCGACCGACTCCCAGATCCAGGCTGGAGCCACCTACACCCAGTGCCCCACAGGATGCCACAACTAGTACCCCCCGCGCCCGACCATCTCCTTCCTCCTGTGGAGCCGCTATGTGGCTCCCTCCTGCACCGAGCGAACCGAGCTGCCTCCGCAGCCCTACTGCAGTAGGCGCTGGCACCATCTCCCATGACCAACAGGCACCCTGCTACATGCCACTTCAGCCAGAGCAACTACAACGCCACACAGTAATGACCCCAGGCGTCACCTTCTGCCTATAGTGCAACGACACATACCTGCCACTACAGCGCCTCCAGTGCACCGCTCCCATCCAAGATGGCCAGCCCGCTTCAACCTTGGCCCCCCTGGAATCTCCGAGTCAGGACTCGACACCTCCATCCACGCTACAGTAGACCTCCAGTACCCATACTCTCCCTATCCCGTTATCGCACACCAGGTGGAAGCTTGCCACAACCCTCATGGAGACCTCACAGACATGCATCAGGCGCGCTGCACCCCGTACCCGTACCAGCAAACCAGGCCACTCGCCACTGACGTTCCCCAATGCCCTGCCAGCCTGGACTCCTCCGTACTCTCCCATGGAGACACACGTAGTGGCACTCCACCGCAGGGCTCTCTCGCACTGGCGCCTCTACGCCCTCTGCCAACGGAGGCCGCTCTCAACCAACCGGTAAGAGAATCCCCCACCAGAACCCTTCGGCCTCCTCCCCTGCCACCGACGCAGAATGCCCTGGCTGCTGTAGGGGAAACCCTGGCCACTGCCTGGTCTGCATAGTGGGCAGGTATCTTTCACTGCCCTATAACGGGTCCGGGCGGGTCTGCTCAGCCCGGAATGGGCTTAGGCAGACCTGCCCATCCCAAAACGCCCCTGTACGGGGTCGCTAACGCATGGACTGGGTCTGCATAGGTTCGTCCCTAACCCGAACAGACCCTGCCCAAAGTTAAATGGCCCTAGGTGATATAATTAAAAAAAAATTAATTAAAAAAATTAAATTAAATACAGTTGATAATTAAATTAGTTTTACATTAATTTTTGGTTATTAAAAATTTAAATGCAGCATAATTAATTTAATTGGGAGTTTAATTAAATTAATTGATTAATTTAATTTTTAGTTTTTTTAAATTAAATTAATTAAATCGGGTCCGAACAATGGGAAATTGAATTAAAAACAAGAGTGAAAATTTTAATTCAATTAAATTCCCTCGAGTTTATTTTTAATTCAAGTTTAATTTTATTCTGTATTTATTTTATATATACATGAGTTAAAGCGTATACTGGTCATGAGCTGCAGACCTACCAATGTATGTTTGGTGCTTTTATTTAGTTTATTTATTTAATTATTGCATAGTTTTGTAATAATTAGTTTAATTAAATAAAAAATTTGATCTGAGTGTCGTCTCAGAGTCGTTATATGTATAAGGGTCTGCACACCCATTATAAGAGTTTTATATTTATATCTTGAGACCCCCACACCTGTGTGTGAGTATAGTTATATAATGATGAGAAGAGGTGATACTTACTTCACGCCAAGTGATGGCGACACACCAGATAGGAGTTGAATTCCTTGGATGAGCAAACATTGCTATTCAAGTTGCAAGACACTTGACTAAAAGGTACTCACTCCTAGGGTTTCGATTGGTCCGTTATTCACTCAACAGATCAACCAATAGTACCGGCTAATGATCAGGTGTTCATTTTGTTTTTCATGGTTTATTATTTTTGTGCATGTGTAGTTTATTGCGCAATCACATATAATAATAATAAACAAGCATGCAAGATAAAATGAACATGTGACTCGATCAAATTTTTATTTCTTGCATAGTCATTTGTGAGTGAAATCGCATAATACGATTTTATAAAAATTATAAAATTATTTCTTTCGTCACACTAAAAAATAATAAAACCATCAAAAATATATTAAGTCATAACCGCATTCCGTCATTCAAATTTGGAAAAAACCTAATGTTTGAGGTGCCAGTTATGCCATAGCTAAGGGTGCCTCTTACTACTGAGGAGTCCTTATAAGAATGATGGGTTGACTTAACTAAAATTACAACAAATAAATGACCATAATTATATTGTTTTAATTTTAGAGGCAATCATTGAGTTAATCAAGTTCTGATTTTAGAAGCTGGGACTTCACTCAACAGTTCAAGGAACCGCAAGTTAAAGTGGTTGTCCAACCAAAAGCCTACCTAGAACCATCCAATTAGTGGCATAGCCATAGCTTGTAGACTACGAGGCGTAGTTTCAGGATCCTTTACCATAGAATACTCCAGTGATAGAGTATTTCTATTCTAGTACAGAGGGTTCATAGAATCTGATAAAATAGTCGGAGACATTAAATGATTTAAGTTATTAATAAAAAATGTCTAAACCGATAATCCAGATAAAAGGCACTAATCAGCTAAAATTAATTTTTGTAGATAAATGTCAAGCTATACCACAAGTAACAACTATGATAAATAGTGGACAAAGTAAATGTTCACACTGACACAAGTATCCATGAATAGTACAGGCGTGTGTGCATAGTGCTATGATAAAGGAAACTCAACGTGTCAGTGTCCCTAACACTGTTAAACTACCTCAAGAAGCAAGGGTGAAACTGCTTACAAGAGACTAATGAACAAAGCATATGCGAGTTATATCATTATGATTTCATCAACGTCCGATGTCAGTTGCGGTCGCTACAATAGGACATGGATAATAAAACACGAAGTCTCATCTCTGAGATGTTTTCAAGGAGAAATCGAAGCAATGATATGAATAAAGTGATGTTACATGGGAATTTGTAAATTGAAATATCGATCACGATCTTTAAATGGATACCTTTCTCATATCATTTTCACCCCTTTACTCAAGTTTCATTTTATATTATAAAATGAACAAGTATTGAGTAAACGCTCAATTACTTATCAAGGTAAGGTTTGACAAGTGAATAAGAATAAAATACATCTAATTTTTAATTCTTATGGCCAATAAATTGAAAGAAAATGTGAAAAGGCCAGAAGAAAATTTATGCAAATGGAACATTCATGGCACGCTTCAATTAATGAGGTATTAACAAAGGTTATTTTCATTGCATATTATAAAATAATACAATAGAATTTTAAAAGAAATAAACTGATTTAAAGGATCAAATTTTCGCTTTTACATCAGACATATTCATATATGTAATGTTTCTTTTACTACTTGGGTATTTAATACTTTATGATTTTTATCTATATGTATACAGTTACATTGTAAATATAGAAACCTTACTAGAAGTCAGGTGTATACTCCAAGTGGTTGTGAAAGGGTGATACCTAGGCCAATGGTGAGAAGTACACGACTTCTTTAATTGGAAATTAAAAGATTCATGTTGGACTATTATTGAGTATAACCACAAACATTAATCTCATGTGTCCTTGGACGCAAGGAGACATTATTTTAGGTTTTGGAATGAATGTTTTTTTTGGTAAAATCAATCACTACTTTAGTAATACATGAATCATAGGCAATTTGTGATGAATATAAATATAAGACTTATACCCAGTTATGAAAAGATAATTCTTTGTGAATTAATACTAAAAGTGGACATCATGAATATACCAAGTAAGGTATTTTGTCTTGGCACAACTAAATACTTTTGGTATTATTGACTTCTTTAGTTTGGACAAAGGAGACTTTATAAATAAAGGTATGTCACAAAGCTTTTGGAAATACTTCAACTAGTAAAAATGAACTATTCCAAGTATAAGCTAGAGGTATATATACTTCATAAAATTCCTTTAAGTAATTAAGGAATAATAAAGTGAATTATATACATGGTCAGAAGATATCAGTTGCTTTAGGTTGGGATACCGAAGAATACATTGACCAAGCATTCATCAATCATGATAATGTAGCGTGGATTAATTCCTAAATGCACATTAACTTATTGACATCAAAACATTGATTTTAATAATGAGGATTGATGATAAAGTCTTACATATCAACATTGATCAACAAACATGTAGCATTGTGCAATTTCTAAACTTATATGTCATACATCAAAATTTTGATGTAAGTAATATCAATGTTGCAACTAGCAGAAACTTCCATTATATTTTATGAAATGATTTTCAAATAATAGTGATATCCCATAATCATATGACAAATATAATTAAAAATGGATATCATGCGAGCAATAGTATGTTGTAAATCCATTATGTTATAAGGAAATGTGTTTGGATGCAAATAGTTTTTTTAGATACAAACAAACTTACATCAAGATAAACACATTATGCATCTAACGTAGTTATCCGAACGATATCTTATGATATTATATAAATACCTAAGATAGAAAATTTGGTAGTCAAGTAATAGACTACACTTCTATATAAGGGTGCACATGTCTATTAGAGATAGTGTGAGCTATATTGACTACTGTTTTTGTCAATGCTCATGATGCACAAATAATTGGCATAAGAACTAGTTCCACAAGCACATGTGGAACATAGTATGTTATAGAGACATATACTGTGTAGGAAGGATAAAACCATGGTGATTGTTTTATATTCACCTCAGTCGGTGATCTATTATTCAATATAAATAATATTTCCTACAAGCAATCAGTATATGGCCATTAACTAAAATTGATAATACCAATTAAAATTTAATTAATGAATTCCATGTATCAAAGTGAAAAGGGGATTATTATTTTGAATATTGTGGTGGGTATTCAAGTTAGTTAATACATGGATGGTACAAGTGTAGTATCGATAAGGCATGATTGGTTGGATCAAGTCATTATTCCTAAATCTATTAGAATTTTACTTATCATAGCTAATATCTACGAACAAAATATTTAGCATTGGATGTCATGAAACCCAATCTTGTATGGTGTATATACGACGCAAACACAAAGGGATGGTCACGTCACATAATGCTAATAAAGGTTGAAATTTACTGAAATCTGGTTTAGGATTAAAGTAAGGAATGTGATCATAGGATATACATTTGAAAAAAAAATGATTTCCATGTATCTAGGAGAGGTTAGTGGGAGCGTCAATGTTTTCCAAGCAAAGTATGTTCGACAACATATGGAGAACAAATGGTCTTACTGTTAGACCAAGATGAAATTTATTCTCCTATGATTGACTTAAAGTAGCAACCTAAGTTCTAGGGAACATGATATACTAAGGTAGATCTATAGGTTTTTTGGTCCAAGTCAATCGTACATATAGTGACATTGTATGAAAAAATACAAGTTGGAACATTTCAAGAGATGAATTGTTGCCTATTTTACAGGGCATAATATCCCTAGGTTGACCTGTCAGTGACATGGGAAGAGATAAACATGGTGATTTACAATCCATATGTCGTAGCGATGGATCAATCACGAATTCCAGAATATGTATAAGAACTGATATTTCCAAGGTATATTTTATAGTAGGTAAATATCAGTTATATCTAGGAGCACTGTAGGGGATGTAGTCAGAACTATCTAATTGTACTTCGGCAAGTACAAAAGATATGTACCTGGTAAGTGGAGAAGAAAGGATACTAGTTTTTGGGGATAAAAACTAGTATTCCATAGATCAATGTGATTTGTTATTACAGTTAGACTAAATATGATAAGTGAGACAAGCTCATAAAAATCAGTGGTAGCCATACCTACAAAGACCGAGTAAGTTTCCGCTTCTAAGGAAGCTAACAAGCAGTTAAATACAATAATTTGTTCCAGTTCTTGCAATCGAACCTAGTAGCAGCAATATTATCATAATGTAAATTATGATATTATTACTAGCCAAGTAGTCATGTTATAATAGTGGAAAAAAGGTATATACTTGGGATACCATATCTTGAGAAGTTTTACTTAATGAAATAGGGTCACAATTGCAGAATTTCCACGTGGCAGAACCATGGTGGACCCAATAGATAAAGACATAACTCCACAGAAACATGGTAGTCATCATGTGAGTAGATAACAAGTTTGGTTAGCAAGTTGGCTCTAGTGAAAGTGGGAGTGTTGAAATGGCAGGTGCTCTAAACCCAACTATTCAGTGCTATAGAACACCATATCATGTATACAATTAGCTATACATGATGTCATCTTACCATTATAGTGTTGACTTTTCTACGTCCACTATTGAAATGGTAATGTCCAAAGGTTAATTGTCGTATCTAAAGGTTATAGTAGTTCCCAGGATATAATGAGAACCTCTAGATACTATGACATTAATCTTAAATATATGTTCTATGTTTTAGATACATCTTACTGATTGGACATAGTAGATGTTTGACTATCAGGTGCTGGGGGCTAATAAGCATTGAGACTTCTTCTCATGAAGTTCAAACTTGGTGATCTCTAGTAGTGAGATCATGAGGACTGAACCTCCAATAATAACACCACATGTTTCAGGTGTCATTGTATGTTCCTATCAATGATCATGTGTAATGTTCTCCTGACTTGAGATCATTACCAATGTATTTCATTTGATTGCGTACTTTGATGCAAGACGAAAACCATGGAAATAAAGTCCTGGCGAGGTAGTTTGTGTTGGGTGCGTCATTGGTGGCATGACATTAGTTGAATGGTCAAGAAAGGATTTTTCACTTTCGGGTTATGAAAGTAAAATATCTCAGGCCATATTGATATAGATGACAACACCTTTATAAGACCATAGCCATGACAGTCAAGGGTAAATCCATCCAGTTACATCAACAAACAATAAAGCAAGAAAAGGGCGATGACACGTGAGTGCGTCATGCTTTATGAGATATTAAAGACAAAGAGATTATATTATATAATGTGTGTTTGTAGGATGGTTGTCACTGCTGTGACAATCCTTATTTCTTCAGGGGCCATGATGGGTTGCTAGATCCCGCTCTTGGTCTATGAATACTATTCACTACTATTGAAATAAGGGCCTAGAGGGTCACACACAATAGCGTATTCAAGAATCTTCCCTATTCAGTTGAATAGTAGTTTTGGATATAGTGGGCAGCGCCACAAGGGTCCATGATTTCTCCAAAGTTAAATGATCATCAATGCAATAAATAAATTCATATTATTCGAGTTTAGAATAACGAGTTTTGAATTTATTAATTAAATGTATTTTTGAGTTTTATTAATACATGAAAAATATTAATTGAATAATATTAAATTATTCAAGGTTCAATTAATATTTATGGGAGTGACGAGTCAATTTAATTACTCAATTATTATTACTTAATATATTTTAATATATTACAAGTAAATTATAATTATATTTATGACTCTGTTTAGTAGTCATAAAATGTCATTGATAGTGCATTATGTATTCGGGGTTGGCGAGGCGATATTGGGTATTTTAATTAAGCACTATAAATAGAAGAGGAGGGGATTTTTCCAAGTACAATTCATGGAGCTTCTCCCTCCTCTCCTCTCTTCCATAATCTAGAGAGAGATGTTCTGGATCCAAGGATCATGGATCAAGCACTCTCTCAGGAATCACTAGTGAAGTGGTGCGGTGATCGTTGGAGCATCGAAGGAGTCGTCGCAATTCCGTGCTAGCACCTTGATTACGATGAACGACGCTCCCGTGGATTCCTTGAAGCATGTGTGGACGATCTAAAGTAATTCAACTTCAGTTTTTTCGAGAAATGATCATCAACGACGAGCAGATGTCATGCGTGACTTTATAATTAAACCTGGTATTTTTTACACTTTATTTTGTGATTAAATCCTTCAAGCGGGATCCTCGGCTTTGACCGGGATGCCCTTCAGTGACATTGACAAGTTTATGTCGATCGTTGGTGGAAAGTTTTTAAAAACCCACCAGTTTGGGGCTTCCACTGCACACATGGTTCCAACAAGTCGTATCATAGGGACACATGTCGATTTTAAGTCAATTTAAAAATTAAATTTTCATTAAGCTATTAAGATGGAATTGATATGGTCCAAACACCGCAATCCAAATCTGAGTCGGATGCCGGATGTCCAGTCCACAGACATCTGATGTTTTGAATTCGGATTAAAAAAATAGCTGGTCACCAGAATAGTATTTTCTATTGATTCAAATAATTGTTATTATAAAAATAATTTTATTATAATAATAATTGTTCTGTTATAATAATAATTTCATTATTATAATATTATTATAATATTTTAATATCATAAAATTATTATTATTTTTGTTCCAAAGCATATTTATTAGGTTTTGGAATTTTATTAAAAGCAAGTTTTTTATTTAAAATAATTAAGAGGAGAAGAAAGACTTGCAATAGGAAGTCTAAATAAAAAATAATAAGAAGAAGGGGGCTGTGAGGGACACCTCCTCCCTCAGCCAGGCCGCAACCAACTCCCAGATCCAGGATAAAGCCACCTACACCTGGTTCCCCACAGGATGCTACAATTAGTACCCCCCCTGCACCTGGACATCTCCTTCCTCCCACAGAGCTATTGTGCGGCTCCCTCTTGCACCAGGTGAACCAAGATGCCCCCCCATCCCCACTGCAGTAGGCGTTGACGCCTTCTCCCAAGACCAGTAGGAACCCCGCTGCATGCCGCTTCAGCTAGACCAACTACAACACCGCACAACAGTGACCCCAGGCATCACCCTCTGCCCGCAGTACAGCGGCATGGACCAGCTGCTGCAGCACCTCCGGTACACTGCGCCCATCCAAGCTGGCTAGCCCGCTTTGACCTTAGCCACTATAGCCTCTATAGGCCAGGCCTCGACACCTCTCGCCATGCTGCAGCAGACCTCCGGCACCCCTACTCTCCTCGTCCCGCTACTGCACACCAGGTGGAAGCTTTTCATAGCCCTTGCGGAGACCTCACAGACATGCAGCAGGCGCGCTGCACCCCGCACCCGTACCGATAAACCAGGCCACTGGCCGCCAACATGCCACGATTCCCTGCCGATCTAGACTCCTATTCACTCTCCCGTGGAGACCCAAGCAGCGACACACCACCGCAGGGCTCACCCGCACTGGCGCCTCCGCGCCCTCAGCCAACGGAGTCCGCTGATCATACCATGATTCACTGTTTTATTCCACCCTTATACCGCTATTTTAAACTAGTTTTGTAATGAATATTCCAAATATAAAAATAAATTACACATTATGTTTGAATCAATTAATTAATGTTAATCAATATTATAATGATCAATTTTACTTGTTTTTATTATTTCAATATAGGTGGATGTGATTTGGAGGGCCCTTGATGAAGTGGAAGAAAAATGAGCCAAAATTGCATGGATCCATGGATATCTTTCCACTGTTTTGAATAGTACATGAAATTCGTGAATCCAAATGGGTTGAAATGTTTTGGTCCGGTCCATAATTTAATAGGATACATTTCATATTCATGCACCCAATCCTGATTCAGCTTATAAGGGGCCCATACGAACTGATCTATCCAAGCCACCGAATATGCACAATGTCAAAAGTGGTGTTCTGTATTTTATCAATATCTCGAGATGTATTTGTCCAAATAGTGCCAAAATTTAGGTGGTGATAGATAAGATGTGGGGATACAACTTTCCAGTTTTTTCAAAAGGGTAATTAGACTGTATAATAGCCGAAAACCTTTTTCCAAGTGGTTTATCAAAATCTGTGTGCCCAAAACCACTTCCCATTTTGGCTATAAAAAGGAACCTTGGGCACCCCATTTGCAAGTTCGGCCAGGAGGCAAGGTGCTGCCATTTTGGAGTACCCAAGGAGTCTTCTCAACATACCTAGTAGTTTTGGAGGCTATGGGAAGTTCTACCCCAACATCATTCTCTTCCTCCTCTCCCATGGTTTTCTAAACCCCTTGTGATCACCCGGGGAGGAACGTGATGTAAATCCCAAGCTTCATGTTTGTAATATTTGAATGATATTTTGAATTCCAGGTTGTTGTGTTGTTTTTTATCATCCTATATTCTTATTTTATTGAGTTATCTACTGGTATGTCATGCTCAAATCATATGATCATGTTTGGGGGTACCCATTCATGTGATGTTTCACACACCGTTCACCACTTTCTTTTCCCCCTTTCAATTGTGGTGTTTGTGTGGTTCATATTGGTCAATTGAACTAACACAAGAACTTTAAAGGCCATATAAATTTATGTCATGGTATCACAAATAAATATCATACAAACCTGGATAGCGCATTGAGTTTTTCGTGTGTTTCCTTGGTGAGTTTCGGTTATGAAGTCAAACACAATTCACCCAATCATCGGCGGTGTCCGGTGAATCATTATGTGTTTTCGACTGAACCCTAGGAGTTATCCTAGTATAAACTCAGTAAAATTATGGTTCTAGTTTTTACAAACCAGGTATTAAAATATCATAACCCTATATCATGAAGCGATGAAGTATAAACATCATGAGAGTGCCCCGGGTTGATCACGCTTAATTAATTCTGTTAATCTCTACATTGTTTTATCACTTTCATTTTCTATTTTCATCTTTAATAATCAAACCCCCAAGTTTTAAAAAACCCAATTCACCTTATATATTCATAATCAAAATCCTCTTTTTAAATTAATGATCTAAGGCTCCGTCGAGAGATGACATAGGGTTGCTGCTATACTGCAGAAATTCTAGTCAAAAGTAAACAACTAATTTGACATGCTCGACAATGCGATCAAATTTTGGTACCATTTCATGGGAGCTGAGATCATTTTTTTCTTTATTTCCTTTTATTTATTTATTTTACTTCTTAATTAGTACTCCTTTAAATACCCCACCCCCATTTTATTGTTTTTGTTTTGGGGTTTGTCTTTATTTTTGGTTGTTTTTGGTGTGTTCTTTCTCTCTTTCTCTCTCTCTTCTTCTCTATCTACCCATCTATAATTCTGTATTATAACATTATATTATCTTTTCACCCTTCTTATGTTATTTTATTCATATTCAAAAAAAACCTTCACAAATTATTTGCATGACCCAATCTGGTAAAGAAACACTACTTGAATTTGACCCTGAAATTAAAAAGTCACTTCACACACAAATCAAGGCATCTAGAGAAGGACAATAAAGTAACATTGAGGAACCCCTTTTAGAACCTCAAATGGTTCTAAACCAATACAAAATTGAACCCAATCAAACCCAAGAAAATAAGGCTGCAAATAATCGAACTTTAAAAGAATTGAGCACCCCTGATGTAGAGTACCAACCTGCGTACATCCAATATCTTGAGGAAGCCGCCAACTTTGAGCTGAGATCAGGTCTCATCCAACTTCTTCCTAAATTGCATGGTATTCCTGGTGAGGACCCTCACAAACATCTTAAAGAGTTTCATATAGTCTTCTACACCATGAAACCCCAAAATGCGTCTGAGGACCTAATTAAGTTTAGGGCCTTCCCTTTATCCCTTGATGGTGTAGCCAAAGATTGGCTATACTATTTGCCTACCAAAATTGGGGGCTAGAATGAACTAAAAAGACTTTTTCTAGAGAAGTTATTCCCTTCCTCCTGAACTACTTCAATTAGGAAAGAAATATGTGGAATTAGGCAATCAAAAGGAGAGACCCTTCATGAATATTGGGAGAGATTCAACAGACTTTGCTCAAGCTGCCCCCACCACCAGATTAGTGAATAACTATTAATCCAATACTTCTATGAAGGAATTATCCCCATGGATCGTGGAATGATTGATACTGTAGCTGGTGGTTCCCTAATTTACAAAACTCCTTCTACTGCTTGTGACTTAATAGTCAACATGGCTCAAAATGCACAACAATTTGGTACACGAGCTATTGCACCAACCCGAGGAGTTCATGAGGTAAGTCATTCATCCCTAGAAAAAAAGGTAGATAATAAACTTGATGAGATGCATACCATTATAAGGAAATTAGCTCAAGCACAAGGTAACTCACACTCTCCTCCCGTTCCATTACATTGTGGTATTTGTTCTGATAATACTCATTTTTCTGACCAGTGCCCACAATTTCAAGATTCATATGAGTCTTGTGCTATACTGTTCCCTGGGCATCCATTCCAACAAGAACCACTATTCAAGCAAGAACCATTCAGGCCAAATCCAAACCCCAGGTGAAAAGCACAACCACAATACTAATAAGGAGGAAACTCAAGCTACCCCAAGCAGAACTCGTATCAACAAGGCTAAGGTATGAAACCCTCTTATCCTTCAACATCTCAAAACAATCCTCCTCCTCCCAAATCTGAACCAAGCCTCGAGGATATGGTAAAGAAAATGGTAACCCAGAACCTTCAGTTCCAACAGACCACACAATCGTCAATTCAAGACCTACTAACTCAAGTGGGACAATTGGAGAACACCATAGGTGATCTTTAGATGCAAGGGTCTGGACAACGTCCATCCCAACCCATTTACAATCGAAAGGACAAAGGTAATGTATGTGAAATTAAACTTCGTATTGGTAAAGAAGCTTATCCTTCTACTGATTCTATGAAACAAGTATGTCCCCCTCTTGAAAACACTCCTTCCCAACTCTAAAAAATTTCATGTAATGAAAAACAAAATAAAAAGGGTAATCAAATTATCATTGATGATTCAAAATGAACAATCCATTCCTCTTCCTTTCCCACAAAGACTCTCTAAATATAAGAAAAATTATGATAATGATATTGATAATGAGATAATGGATATATTTAAAAAAGTTCATGTTAATATTCCTTTATTGGATGCAGTCAAACAAATTCCCCATTATGACAAATTTCTTAAATAACTTTGTACCCATAGATGAAGGTTGAAGGGGAATGAGAGAGTCAACTTGGGTAGGAATTTCTAGTCCTTGATTCAACCAGAAATGCCAACCAAATGCAAGGATCCATGCACATTCACGATCCCGTGTACCATAGGGGAGACCTTGTTTTCTGATGTTGTGCTAGATTTAGGTGATTCCATTAATGTAATACCTCACTCCATGTATACTTCTCTAAAGGTTGGAGAGATTCAACCAACAGGCATTGTCATGCAACTTTCCAACGGGAGTAAAACGCATCCAAAAGGAGTGATTAAGGATGTCCTTGTCCGAGTGAAGAATATCATCTTCCCTACAGACTTTTATATTCTTGAGATGGAAGATACCCCAACCCAAGGACATGCCCCTCTCATACTTGGGAGGCCATTCCTCAAAACAGCAAAGACAATCATCAATGTTCACAATGGTACGTTGTCCATGGAGTTTGGTGGAGAAAAGGTAAGTTTTAACATCCTTGAGGCTATGAAACACCCCGTTGAAGAGCACTCCACTCTTCCTATCTATTCGATGAAAGTGCTCTCTAATGACAAACGCACACAAAATTATATCCTCAACCCATCCTCTGATTTATTTTCCTCTTATTCACCCATGGATGATTTGAGTTTTGGTTCTTCTTTTGAATGTTGTGTGGGTTCAAAAAATTGTAAATTTTGTGCTTTAATTGATGAGTGTGTTTATTCTGAGGTACCCATGACTATCAATGATTCTGCAAATCTCATTTCATTAGATTATCTTTCCTTTGAGAATAAACATGATAAGATAGATAGTTTCATGGACCTCACTACCCCCAAATCCACTCCCTCAATCCAAAAACCCCTGGTGTTGGAATTAAAACCACTTTCATCAAATTTAAAATATGCCTATCTTGAGGGTATTGACCAATTGCCTGTCATTATTGCCAATAACCTCTGTCAACAGCAGGAATCAAACTGCTTGATATTTTTAGAGAGTGTAAAAAGGAAATAGGATGGACATTGGCTGATATTCCTGGGATTAGCCCATCTATTTGTATGCACCATATACTTTTGGATGATGAGGCTAAGCCCGTAAAGCAGGCTCAACACCGGTTGAATCCCACTCTCCTGGAAGTGGTAAAATTGGATGTCAGTAAATTACTTACTACTAGGATCATTTATCCTATATCTGATAGTAAATGGGTTAGCCCAGTTCAAATTGTGCCTAAAAAAAACAAGAATAATAGTTGTGTCAAATGAAAGGAATGAATTGGTTCCAATACGTGTGCAAAAAAGTTGGCGAGTCTGTATTGACTACTGCCGACTGAATCAAGCCACGCGGAAGGACCACTTTCCTTTACCTTTCATTGAACAAATGTTAGAATGACTGGTTGTTAAGTCCCTTTATTGTTTTCTTAATGGATATTCGGGTTATTTCCAAATCCATATAGCCCCTGAAGACTAAGAAAAGACAACATTTACCTGTCCATTCGGCACATTTTCATATAGAAGGATGCCATTCGGTCTATGTAATGCTCCTGGTACTTTTCAGAAATGTATGTTGAGTATTTTTTCTGAGTACCTTTAGAGTTGTATGGAAGTATTTATGGATGATTTCAAGGTATATAGATCTTATTTTGATGATTTTTTGGAACACCTAGGTTCTTTCCTCCGCTGCTGCATTGAAAAAGATCTTGTTTTAAATTATGAAAAATGTCATTTCATGGTTGAGCAGGGGATAGTTCTTGGGAATATCATTTCAAATAATGGAATTCAAGTTGATAAATCTAAAATTGAACTAATTTCATCCCTTCCATATCCAAAATTTGTTCGTGAGGTGAGTTATTTCTTGGGTAATGCTGGTTTTTACCGCCGATTCATTAAAGACTTTTGTAAGATCCCACTTCCCTTATCTCGGTTATTACAAAAGGATTATGAATTTGTTTTTGATAAAAATTGTGAGGATGATTTCAATTCACTAAAAATGAGTCTCACATCACCTCCCATCATCCAACCACCAAGGTGGGATCTACCCTTCGAACTTATGTGTGATGCCTCTAACTTTACAGTTGGGGAAGTTTTATCACAAAGGGTTGAGAAGTCCCCTCATGTCATTGTGTATGCCTCACGTACCCTTGACCCTGCCCAGGTAAACTACACAACCACTGAAAAAGAACTTATTTCTATTGTTTTTCCTTGGAAAAATTCCATTCATATCTTCTCGGGTCAAAAATCATCATCTTCTCTGATCATGCTGCCCTTCGTTTTATCCTAAAGAAACCTGAAGCCAAGCCCCGCCTCATTCGGTGGATTCTCCTCCTCTAAGAGTTTGACCATGAGATTAGAGATAAGAGAGGAGTGGCGAATGTGATAGCTGACCACATTAGTAGGATTTCCCCACCATTGGACCATCATGTTGACTCACCCCTACCCATTGGATAATTCTCCCTTCATGAGAACCTTTGTGATGTTGTGGACCTTACCCCCTAGTATGTGGACATTGTGAATTTTCTAGAAACATCTAGGGTCACCACTGATTTTATCACTTCACAATCCTAGAGACTTAAACATGATTCTCGACGGTACATTTGGATAACCCATATTTTTGGAGGATCTGTAGTGACCAGGTTGTTCGTAGGTGTGTCCCTAACCATGAGTTCACCTCAGTTTTGAGCTTCTGTCACACATTGGCTTGTGGGGGCCACTTTGGCTCTCAATGTACTGCTCTAAAGGTTCTTGACTCGGGATTATATTGGCCAACATTTTATAGATATGCCCATAGGTTTTGTAAATCATATACTCGATGTCAATTCACAGGGAATATCTCCAAGAGGAATGAAATGCCCTGTAACACCCGAGACTTTTATGAGAAATATTTTGTTTTTATGTTATATAAATCATCAAAGGAATATTTCACTACACACAACACTAGCTTGGCTTGCTTTACACGCAACTGCGACCTTCCTCAATAGCTTGCGTCGTACGCAATACCAAGTTTCACTAAACAACGATATGCTATTAAAATATTATTAAAACTAGCCATTATGAATTGTAATAACCACTTTTTAAAATTTTGTAAATTTTATTTTTCAAAATGGACTTCATTTTTGGATTCAGAATATCGAAATTATCCTAGGGTGAAATTTTGGTATTTTTCTGAAAACTTTCAATTTTTGATGAATAGTGAAAACACTGGGTTACTATTTAAAAACCAACTTTTTATTTAAATAATTATTTATTTTATTTAAATTTATTTTAGGTAAAAATTGATAAATAATACCTATATAAGTTCAATGCAATTAATTGGAGTCATTTTATAATAATTTTAGATATATAAAAATTCTATTGAACTTTTCACCGTCTTTTACCCACCTCCTAGGAGAATTTCCAAATTCACATAAAACCTAATTTTACCGTTCTGTGAGTGGAATTTCGAAAATCCGAGAGACACGGTTAATACCAAGTACTAAAATGTGGTTCAATGAGATGAAAATAATTTTTGGTGAATAGTAACTTTTTACTTTTTTTTACCACGGTTAAAAGTAAATAGGGTAATTAAGGGTAAAAATGATATTATTATTACTCTAACACGCGTCCTAATTCTATTGGATAAGTGTAATTCGACCAAAAAAAACCTTAGGAATAAAATATGACCATTTAGGCCCACATGGATTAGATTAGGACATTTATTATTAATTTATTTAAAGAAGGGTTAAAATAGTTAAAATTAAAGTTTAATAACTAAATAATTTTTAATATAGGGTTATACATAAGATAAATTCGACTATAAATATTCATTAGAAAGATAAAAATACTTACTACATAATGGTATTTTATTTATAATTTTTAGATATTAAATAATTTAATTTATTTATGACACAAGGATGATGCAATAATTATATTATTAATGAAATATTAACATAATTGATGTTATAAATACCTAAATAAATGTAATTTGAGACTTTTTATGAATTAAACTAATTTTATATGTTAATATGACATGTTATTATTGATTTAATTAACTTTTTTTTAGAACTAATCGTTCTGTTATGATTTTCACAAAAATCAATTACCAAATAGGGTCAAAATTGACATAAAATTGTTTTAAAACAAATATTATATTATTAATTATTCTTTTATTCCTAAAAATCTAAGGTTCGGAAAAATGAATTATATAAGGTTATATATATTAATAATAAACAACTTGGGAATCGTTTTTCTTGTTATAGTAAGTTTATTAACCTTATAGTGTAAGAAAACAAGAAGACACGGTAAAAGTTAAATTATCTAACTTAAAGTTAAATCTAAATGATAAGGTTAAAATTGATACCTAAACTTGTCTAAATTATATTGGATGAGAGGATTTAGACCCATACCAACCTTATCTTCTAAATAAATCAATTTGGAGCTATTAAAAACCGAATATGACTTTATAATAAAATACTATTTTTAGTTTTTCCAAAGGTGCCCCTCTTCTCCCTTATAAAAGGGAACCTCCTCCCTCTCTTCCTCACACCACTTTGAGACTTCAAGCTAGGAAAACCCCTAAAAAATTCTCTTATCCACTTCCCTAGAAACATACTAGTGGTCCTGGTCTTCTTCAAATACCAAATTTAGTGCCCTAAGAGTAGGTCTCAAAGAGGCGCTTCAAAGAAGAGGTAATGTCCGTTACCGATTCTTTCAACTTTATTTCTTCTTCCACTTCTTCTTCTTTAGTTGTTTCATTATGAAGTAATAACATCAGTATCAATCATATACTGATATGATATTATAAGTATGAAACAACCCTATTTTACCATCTATCCATCCTACGGAAAATGAAATCACCGTGCGTCCGTACGTACGGAATACCGTCTCCACGCCGTGATGTAATCTATTTTCCACCACCACCTTAATTGGATAGGTATAATGGTGAAACTAAATAACTATATATGATTATTGTAAAGTGGTATTGATTATGAAATAGTATACATACACTCCAATTCAATTCCACGATCATGGGAACAATATCATCGCTCGTACGTACGTACGGAATGCCGTCTCCACAATGTGATGCAACTCGTTCTACATGATCTTCATTGCATAATGATTATATAAGTGAATTGAATGAATAAATATGATATATAGTACACTAATACCATTCTGGAAATGAGGTATCTATAACCTAAAGAGAAGAATAATAATTTATTCGACAAAACACGCATAAGAACAAAAAGTAATAAACACCCGAATAACAAGTAGCAATGAAATATTACTAATAAGAAGCTAAGAATATGATGATATATGATATCATAAAAATGAGTATGATTCTGGAATAAGTCAATGACATTATTTAAATAATTATACAGGAGGTTCAGACACTTACGAAGCAAATCAGACTTAAGGTAAGGGAAAATATCACAATCTCATTTTTATCCGAGATTGTTTATACTTTGGTATTTACCGGGGTGTATTTTATCATACACATCCATGTTTAATCAATATGTAATATTATTTCCATCCACCTAAAATTGTTTAAATCCAATTTTACCATTTGTTGCGTTTTTATTAAAAGATATGAAAGGAATCCTTTGTCGTTTTGCGTACGAGGTACTTTTTGACTTTTTCGACAAAAGTACGAGAAGAATGTTTTTTTAACTTATATGGAATGAATGGATTTTTAAAAAATTATTTCCAAGAAGCTTCCTTTTAAAGTTTTCAAGTTTATTTTTAATCAACTTCTTTTAGTTTAAAATTGTATGATATGTTAAGAAAGGAAAATTTTTTTGAAGTAGAAAGGATATTTTCCTCAAGAATGGAGTTCAAGTGTTTTATCAAAATTATTTTCCATCTAAGATAATATAGGGTTTTGTTTCTATCCCTATTATTACATTTATTTGATTATGTTGTGATGGAATTATTTTTATGAATTCCTTTATCTTATATGAATTGTTTTATGATGTCATGATGTTTAAGAATCCCATTTTTATTACATGGGTTATGCAATGATGTATGATTTATGATTTTGTGGCACACATAAGAATGGTATCATTATGAGATGGGTGGGGCCTATATCTCCCTCCAATGCATTGGGTAAAGATTTATATCTCATGAGATAGACATGGGTGGAACGACAGGTTAATCCGGTTCAGTGAAACAGGACTGAAACGAGGAGTGGACTCAGTTCAGAAATGGACTTTGTCCGCTAAGATAGTCTTGGCTATGAGTCTTGACTAATAAGAAATGATTATCTATGATTATGTGTGTATGAAACAAAGTTTCATGTTTTAAGTTATGATTATTGGGATTACATTTCACTTCTATGATTTATCCCATGATATGAAATTATGATTTCTTTTGTAGGTTAAGATTTCCAAAATGTTATGTTCTTATGAATATGATGTGAATGATTTTTCTTTTGTTTACCCTTACTGAGCATTTGAGCTCACCCTTTTGTATGTTTTCTTTCCCCCAGGTCAGGAAGAAGGTTATTAAGTAGGATATGCCAAAAGGGACTCTAGATATGATGAAATAAATGGGAGGCAATGTTGATGCTTTATGAACCAGTTGTTTATGTTTCCAAGTTTCTAAAGACACTATACCTATTAGGTACTTTCATGGTTTTGTTATATGTTGTAATAAGTGTACTTAAATTTTGAATTATTAACAATGTATGCAAATTATGGGTCTTTATAGTTGGTATCAGAGGAAAGGTATAGTTAACCTTTGGAAACTAGGATGAGAAAGCCTTAGTAAGAACCCTAAGGATAAGTCTAAGCACAGAACACAATATTAGTGTTTTAGAAATGGCCATGAACAACCTATGATAAGACCTTAAGTGTAAAATTTTATTCTTGATTATGTGTTTTTCCTATTATAATTAGTGTTTCTCACACTATTCTTCTTGGTTTTAGTCAATGGATGGAACCCGAAGGAACCATGTTAATGTGGAATGCGATGAGAAATGCAATGATTGTCCCCCTGAGAAACCAAACGTTATGGGAGATGGAATGAAAAATCTTATAGCCATGCTCACACAACTTTCTCAAGATATGAATCATGCAGGACTTCCAAACAAGCAAAGGAAGGAGCAACATTCTGTTGAATCCTTCATGAGGCAGCATCCACCTTCATTCAGTGGGTCTTCTGATCCATTAGTGGTTGAACAATGGATCAGTACCACTGAAAAGATATTTTCAGTTCTTAAATGTTCTGAACATGATAAATTCATCTTAGAAGTTTATCGTTTGGAAGGTGATGCTGATCAATGGTGGAATCTTATTAAGAATACTAGGCAAATGGATGAAATTGATTCCATTGAATGGGACGAGTTCAAGAACTTATTTTTCAATAAGTACTTCCCTAGTATTCTCTGAACAAAAATGGAGAAGGAGTTTCTTGAATTAAAGCAAAAGGATGATGAATCTGTTGGTACCTACGAAGAAAATTTTACAAGACTTTCAAGGTACGCTTCTGGTATTATTATCCAACCTGAGAGTAAGATCGATCGATTCTTTAGTGGTTTAAAACCAAGTCTTCGAAGGGAGTTAGCCATAAGGGACTTCAATAGCTATGAGGAAATTGTTTGATGTGCTCTCAAGGTTGAGATGGAGATTGGTGTAACCCATCAGTCACATGGGCTTGATAAGAAGAGGAAAATGGAATTCAAAGGAAAATCTAAAGACCACACTGAAAAGAAGATGAGTTTTCCCTTATGCTCAAAGTGTGGAAAGAAACATGGAGGAAATTGTCTTAAGGAGACAACCAAATGTTATAAGTGTGGAAAAGAAGGTCATCGGGCAATTGAATGTCGAAATAATGGGAAGAAGATGTCTAATGATGCAAACAAAGGAAGGGATACACAGAATGAACCTACTACACTTCAATGTTTCAAGTGCAAGGAGATGGGCCATTATTCCAATCAATGCCCAAATCCAAGGGTTGATGATGATGATCGACGTCAACAAACTCTTAATGCTAAAGACAAAGGAAAGTCACATGAAATTACTATCGGTGATGTGGAGTACGACAATGAAGTGGTGAGAGGTACACTTACCATCCACTCTAAAGTAGAGAATGTTTTTTTTGATTCTGGATCCACCCACTCTTTTATTTTTGAAGATTTTTCTAAGGGTATCACCATTTTACCTTAACAATTAGACGTTGAGTTAGCTGTGACAACTCCAAATGGCACAACAGTTTCATCAAAAGTTTATAATTCTTCTCCGATTGAAGTTTGTGGGAAAGTGCTTCCTGCAAATCTTGTGATCCTTCCTATAGTGTAATTTGATGTGATTCTTGGCATGGATTGGCTTTCTTTATATGGAGCTCATATCAATTTCTAAAGAATGGAAGTCACATTTCATATTCCAGATCAATCTATGATCGTCTATCGATGCAAGGATGAACATAACCTTCCAGTGGAAATTTCTTCCATATTATGGGTCTTGATTCCACTAAATGAAGGTTATTTATCTCAAATGGTTGGTGAGAAACTCACGATTAAGAATATTCCCATTGTACGGGAGTTTGACGATGTCTTTCCGGAGGAATTTCTGGGTCTTCCACCAAATCGTGAAGTTGAGTTTTCAATAGAACTCGTACCAGGTGCTTTGCCTATTTCAAAGACACCTTATAGAATTTCCCCAATTGAGTTGCAGGAATTGAAGAAGCAAATCCAAGAGAATATTGAGAAAGGATTCATATGCCCTAGTGCGTCACCTTGAGAAGCACCTGTTCTATTTGTTAAGAAGAAAGATGGATCAATGAGACTTTGCATTGATTATCGAGAACTTAACAAGATCACTATCAAGAACAAATATCCTCTCCCATGCATTGATAACTTATTTGACCAACTACGTGGAGCTCAATACTTTTCCAAGATTGATCTTCGTTCAGGGTATCATCAATTAAGGGTCAAAAGGGAGGATATACCAAAGACGGCTTTTCGTACAAGGTATAGACACTATGAATTTATAGTGATGCCATTTGGTCTTACTAATGCCCCTTCTATCTTCATGGATCTGATGAATAGAGTCTTTAGAGACTATCTTGATCAGTTTGTGGTAGTCTTTATAGACGATATTCTTGTCTATTCAAAGATCAAAGAATAACATGAAGATCATTTGAGAATTATATTGAAGACTTTGAGAAAGGAAAATCTTTATGCCAAATTTACCAAGTGTGAATTTTGGCTTCAAAAAGTTGAATTTTTGGGTCACATAATCTCAAAAGAGGGGATATCTGTGGATCCCGCAAAAACATAGGTTATCGAAAGATGGTTGAGACCAACAACAGTAACCGAGTTCCAAAGTTTTCTTGGTTTGGCTGGATATTATCGACGTTTTGTGAAATATTTTTCACGATTATCTAATCCACTCACCAAGTTGACTCGGAAAGGAGTTAAGTTTGTTTGGACGGAGGAATGTGAAGAGAATTTCAAGGAGTTGAAAAGAAGGTTATCCAGTGCATCTGTACTCACACTTCCTTGTAGTGGAGAAAGGTTTGTGATCTACAGTGATTCATCCAAGAAGGGGCTGGGGTGTGTTCTTATTCAAAATGATATGGTGATAGCTTATGCCTCATGACAGTTGAAAATCCATGAGAAAAATTACCCAACTCATGATTTGGAGTTAGCTACGGTAATCTTTGCATTAGAGATCTGGAGGCATTATCTTTATGGAGAAAAGTGTGATATTTATACTGATCATAAAAGTTTAAAGTATATTTTCACACAAAAGGAGCTGAATATGCACCAAAGAAGATGGTTGGAGCTGATTAGGGATTATGACTGCTCAATTCATTACCACCCTGGGAAAGCAAACATGGTGGTAGATGCATTAAGTCGACAAGACCATGCTAGATTATCCATGATGAGGATCACAAAAGATCCAGTATTTATGGATTTACAAAGGATGTGTCTTGGAATTATAATGGAAGGGGAAAAATCGTATCTTTCTCAATTGAATGTTCAACCATATATATATGTGAAGATTAAAGAGGTGCAGAAAGAAGATGTAGAGTTACAAAAGAAGGTGAGAAATATTCCTAAATTCAACCTTGATTGTGATTTGATAATAAAGTTCAAGAATCGGGTTTGTGTTCCTCCCATCCAAGAATTAAAGAAGGAGATGCTGGATGAGGCTCATAGTTCTCCATTCTATATTCATCCTGGAAGCATGAAGATGTATAGGGACCTGAAAGAGTACTTCTGGTGGGATGGCATGAAAAGAGATGTTGCTGAATATGTCTCTCGATGATTGGTTTGTCAGCAAGTTAAAGTAGAGAGATAGAAGTCTAAAGGGATGTTACAACCATTACCCATACCAGAATGGAAATGGGAAAACATCACTATGGACTTTTTCACTAGACTTCCTAAAACATCCTAAGGCAATAATGCTATCTGGGTCATAGTAGATCGTCTTACAAAGTCGGCACACTTCATCGCAATTAGAGAGGATTTCTCTCTGGATTAGCTTTCCAGGATATATGTGAAGGAAGTGGTAAGATTTCATGGAGTACCACTTTCTATTATATCTGATCGGGATCCGAGATTTACCTTGAAGTTCTGGCGAAGTCTTCAACATACTCTGGATACAGAGTTGAGTTTCAGCACTGCTTATCATCCTCAGACAGACGGTCAGTCTGAGAGGACAATTCAAACTCTAGAAGATATGTTGAGAGCTTGCTCTATGGATTTCAAAGGTGGTTGGGATCAACACCTAACTTTGGTTGAATTTTCTTATAATAATAGCTTTCACTCCAGTATTCAGATGGCTCAATATGAAGCTCTCTATGGAAAGAAATGCATGAATCCAACTTGCTGGGATGAAGTTGGGGAAAGAAAGCTATTAGGACATGATCTTGTTGATGAGATGGTAGAAAAGGCCAGATCTATTCAACAACACATTAGAGCTGCTCAGAGTTGACAAAAAAGTTATGCCGACAACCGAAGAAAAGACCTAGAGTTTGAAGTGGGTGATAAAGTGTTCTTACGAATATCTCCTTGGAAGAGAGTAATGAGATTTGGAAAGAAGGGAAAGCTGAGCCCTAGATATATCGGTCCTTTCGAAATACTGGATCGTGTTGGGAAGGTAGCTTACCGATTGGCACTTCCACCGAATATATCTCAAGTTCACGATGTGTTCCATGTATCTCTCCTACGAAAGTACATACCTGATCCTTCACATGTACTCAGCTCAGAAGTTGTACCGCTGGAGCAAGATCTTTCTTATTAAGAACAGCCGATAGAGATTCTCGATCATAGTGAAAAAGTCCTACGGAATAAGACCACTAGCTTGGTGAAAGTTTTATGGAGGAACCACCCATTAGAAGAAGCTACATGGGAGCTTGAGGATATGATGAGGGAAAGGTATCCTCATTTTTTTGTTACAAAGTGACGAATTTCGAGGGCGAAATTCATTTTAAGGGGGGTAGAATGTAACACCCGAGACTTTTATGAGAAATATTTTTTTTATGTTATATAAATCATCAAAAGAATGTTTTACTACACACAACACTAGCTTGGATTTCTTTACACACAACCGCAGCCTTCCTCAATAGCTTGCATCGTACGTAATACCGAGTTTCACTAAACAATGATATGCTATTAAAATATTATTAAAACTAGCCGTTATGAATAGTAATAACAACTTTTTGAAAATTTGTAAATTTTATTTTTCAAAATGGACTTAATTTTTGGATTCGAAATATCGAAATTATCCTGGGTGAAATTTTGGTATTTTTCTGAAAACTTTCAATTTTTGATGAATAGTGAAAACACTGGGTTACTATTTAAAAAATGACTTTTTATTTAAATAATTATTTATTTTAGTTAAATTTATTTTAGGTCAAAATTGATACATAATACCTATATAAGTTCAATGCAATCCATTGGAGTCATTTTATAATAATTTTAGATATATAAAAATTTTATTGAACTTTTCACCGTCTTTTACCCACCTCCTAGGAGAATTTCCGAATTCACATAAAACCTAATTTTACCGCTTCTGTGAGTGGAATTTCGAAAATCCGAGAGACCCGGTTAATATCAAGGAATAAAATGTGGTTCAATGAGATGGAAATAATTTTTTTGTGAATAGTAACTTTTTACTTTTATTTACCACGGTTAAAAGTAAATAGGGTAATTAAGGGTAAAAATGATATTATTATTACCCTAACATGCATCCTAATTCTATTGGATAAGTGTAATTAGACAAAAAACAATATTAGGAATAAAATATTACCATTTAGGCCCACATGGATTAGATTAGGACAGTTGTTATTAATTTATTTAAAGAAGGGTTAAAATAGTTAAAATCAAACTTTAATAACTAAAGCATTTTAATATAGAGTTATACATAAGATAAATTCGACTATAAATAATAATTAGAAAGGTAAAATGATTTCCTACATAATGGTATTTTATTTATAATTTTTAGACATTAAATAATTTAATTTATTTATGACACAATGATGATGCAATAATTATCTTATTAATGAAATATTAACATAATTGATGTTATAAATTCCCAAATAAATGTAATTTGAGACTTTTTATGAATTACAATAATTTTATATGTTAATATGACATGTTATTATTGATTTAATTAAAGTTTTTATAACTAATATTTCTGTTATGATTTTCAAAAAAATCAATTACCAAATAGTGTCAAAATTGACATAAAATTGTTTTTTAAAAAAATATTATATTATTAATTGTTATTTTATTCCAAAAAATATAAGGTTTGGGAAAATGACTTAGATAAGGTTATATATATTAATAATAAACAACTTGGGGATCGTTTTTCTTGTTATAGTAAGTTTATTAACCTTACAGTGTAAGAAAACAAGAAGACACGGTAAAAGTTTAATTATCTAACTTAAAGTTAAATCTAAATGATAAGGTTAAAATTGGTACCTAAACTTGTCTAAATTATATTTTATGAGAGGGATTCGACCCATCCCCACCTTATCTTTGAAATAAATCAATTTGGAGCTATTAAAAACCGAATATGACTTTATAATAAAATAATATTTTTAGTTTTTTCCAAAGGTTCCTCTCTCCTCCCTTATAAAAGGGCACCTCCTCCCTCTCTTCCTCACACCACTATGAGCCTTCAAGCTTGGCCAACCCCTGACAAATTCTCTTCTCCACTTACCTAGAAACATCATAGAGGTCCTGTTCTTTTTCAAAGACCAATTTTAGTGCCCTAAGAGGAGGTCTCAAAGAGGTGCTTTAAAGAAGAGTTAATGTCCGTTACCGATTCTTTCAACTTTATTTCTTCTTCCACTTATTCTTCTTTAGTTGTTTAATTATTAAGTAATAACATCAGTATAACTAATATACTAAAATTATATTATAAGTATGAAACAACCCTATTTCACCATCTATCCATCCTAAGGAAAATGAAATCACCGCGCGTGCATACGTACGGAATACCGTCTCCACGTCGTGGTGTAATCTATTTTCCACCACCACCTTACTTGGATGGGTATAATGGTGAAAATAAATAACTATATATGATTATTGTAAATTTTAATTGATTCTGAAATAGTATACATACACTCTAATATAATTCCACGATCATGGGAACGATATCATCGCCCGTGTGTACGTACGGAATACCGTCTCCACGATGTGATGTGACTTGTTCTACATGATCTTCATTGAATAATGATTATATAAATGAATTGAATGAATAAATATGATATATAGTACACTAATACCATTCTGGAAATGAGGTATCTATAACCTAAAGAGAAGAATAAGAATTTATTCGACAAAATACGCATAAGAACAAAAAGTAATAAACACCCGAATAACAAGTAGCAATGAAATATTACTAATAAGAAGCTATGAATATGACCATATATGATATCATAACAATGATTATGATTCTGGAATAATTCAATGACATTATTTAAATCATTATACAGGAGGTTCAGACACTTACGAAGCAAATCAGACCTAAGGTAAAGGAAAATATCACAATCTCATTTTTATCCGAGATTGTTTATACTTTGGTATTTACTGGGGTGTATTTTATCATCCACATCCATGTTTCCTCAATATGTAATATTATTTCCATCCACCTAAAATTTTTTAAATCCAATTTTACCCTTCGGTGAAATTTTAGTAAAAGATATGAAATGAATCTTTTTTCGTTTTTCGTACGAGGTACTTTTTGACTTTTCCGACAAAAGTACGAGAAGAATGTTTTTTTAACTTATACGGCATGAATGGATTTTTAAAACATTATTTCCAAGAATATTCCTTTACAAGTTTTCAAGTTTATTTTTAATCAACTTATTTTAGTTTAAAATTGTATGACATGTTAAGAAAGGAAAATGTTTTTGAAGTATAAAGGATATTTTCCTCAAGAATGGAGTTCAAGTGTTTTATCAAAATTATTCTCCATCTAAGATAATATAGGGTTCTATTTCTATCCATATTATTACATTGATTTGATTATGTTGTGATGGAATTATTTTTATGAATTCCTTTATCTTATATGAATTGTTTTATGATGTCTTGATCTTTAAGAATCCCATTTTTATTACATGGGTTATGCAATGATGTATGATTTATGATTTTGTGGCACACATAAGAATGATATAATTATGAGATGGGTGGGACCTATATCTCCCTCCATTGCATTGGGTAAAGATTTATATCTCATGAGATAGACATGGCTGGAACGGAAGGTTAATCTGGTTTAGTGAAACATGACTGAAACGAGGAGTGAACTCGGTTCAGAAATGGACTTTTTCCACTAAGATAGTCTTGGATATGAGTCTTGACTACTAATAAATGATTCTCTATAATTATGTGTGTATGCCCCAAAGTTTCATGTTTTAAGTTATGATTATTGGGATTACATTTCACTTCAATGATTTATCCCATGATATGAAATTATGATTTCTTTTGCAGGTTAAGATTTCCAAAATGTTATGTTCTTATGAATATGATGTGAATGATTTTTCTTTTGTTTACCATTACTGAGAATTTGAGCTCACCCTTTTGTGTGTTTTCTTTCCCACAAGTCAGGAAGAAGGTTATTAAGTAGGATATGCCAAAAGGGACTCTAGATATGATGAAATAAATGGGAGACAATGTAGATGCTTTATGAACCAGTTGTTTATGTTTCCCAGTTTCTAAAGACACTATACCTATTCGGTCCTTTCACGGTTTTTTTATATGTTGTAATAAGTGTACTTCAATTTTGAACTATTAACAATGTATGCAAAGTATGGGTTGTTATATGCCCCAACAACCCTTGTTATTCTGTTAAATCTTCGATGCATGGGGCGTTGACTTCATAGGGACTTTTCCAAATTCATTTGGATTTTTGTACATATTACTAGCTGTTTACTATGTTTCTAAATTGGTGGAAGAAAAGGATACTAGGACCAATGACTCTTGAGTTGTTGTTGATTTTGTGAGGTCCCAGATTTTCAGTAGGTTTGGTCTACCAAGATTCATCATTAGAGATCAGGGTTCACATTTTTAAAATCATAAAATGAAAAAATTGCTTCGTAAGTATGGGGTTATTCATAAAGTCTCCACTTCATATCATCCCCAAACTAACGGACATGCGGAAATTTCAAATAGTGAAGTTAATAGAATCTTAGAGAAAATAGTACAACCCAATAGGAAAGATTGGAGTTTGCGCTTGGATGATGCACTTTGGGCATACCGTACTGCTTTTAAAACCCCGATCAGAATGTCACCATATAGGATTGTGCTTGGAAAGGCTTGTCACCTCCCGGTGGAGGTAGAGCACCGTGCATATTGGGGCGTTAAGCAATTTAATATGAATCTCTTAGATGTAGGTGAGCATAAGAAGTTGTAGATTTAGGAGTTGGAAGAAATTCAGCGTGATGCATATGAGAACTCTTGAATCTACAAAGAAAGGACAAAGGCAATCCATGATGGGATGATTCATTAGAGGAAGTTTCATATTGGTGAGAAGGTCCTCATGTACAATTCCAGGCTTAAGATCCACCCAGGTAAGCTTCATTACCGATGGCTCGGTCCTTATACTGTTAGTAATGTTTACCCTTTTGGTGCAATATAGATTTTTCAGGAGAAGAGTGGACGAAGTCTTACTGTCAATGGGCAGCGACTTAAACACTTCTATGCGGATTTTCTGAAGAATCCGGTGGAGTAAATCCACCTTCTCGAAACATCATACCAATAAAACAAACCAGGTTTTATCCTTCCTTCTCACATTCTCAATTATTTCAGTGAGGACACTACACATTCTAGGTGTGGGGGGGGGGGTGGATACATTCCTGGGTTAGTTAGGAATTTTCATCCTTGTCTCCTTTCTTCTCTTTTTCGCCTTCTTTATGGTATTTTCATTTTTCCCCATCAACAATTCTGAAGTTCGACGATTTGGTGACCATAAAGGGCGGAAAGTAAAAATACCATAACGAAGGCTAAACAGAATATTTTTATGAATTTAACATCAAGGAGTGATTTTCTTTTTTTAGTTAATTGGTTTTCTGTCAATGATATAAATGGTCATATCTATGTGAAACCTTTGAGATGATTGATGCCCCTTATGTGAGTAGTTTTTGGAAAAAATGTGTCACTAATATCACCAAAAATTTTTGCACCAAACCACAAAGTGTGATTATTTCTTAATTAATATAAGGTAAATATAAGTTGGGTTAATATTTTTCAGCTTTAAATGATATTTCCATACGTTCGTTCCTTATCCGATCTGTTTCATTACTGTACCAGATTGACCTATGCGTATGTACCTAATGTCTGACTGTTGTACGACATCAAAAAAAAATTGGTAGTGTCTTGGACAGGTCAAAAACCACTTATCCTCAACCTTTGATCTTGTTATAACTATTGAAATTAGTGTTGTGAGGAGATCAAAAAAGGGTTGAGAGATGAGTGTGAGATTTGTTCCAATTGCAACTTCAAAAAAAATAATAAATGAGGAAAGTGATGAAATGTGCAACATATGGGGATATCTAGGTCAGGATCTTATGGTTTGACTTCTGGGAATGCTTAAATGAGTGGGTCTTGAAATATGATTGCAAAGGATGTAGGGTAGGTTCGGTGGACAAAATCATTTAAGATTAAAAATGTTAAAATAACCTCTATTTATTGGATAGAAAGTGGAAAGAATAGCATGAAATGGTTTTCAAACACACACATGGAGAGTTAGTTTCATGGTTGACTTTTGAATTCCTTTATCAATTTGGTATCATGAATCTTTTTTAATTTTACTATGATATTATTTATGAGACATCTTTTTCTATTTTCACTAGGAAAAACTCCTTGGTGTGGTTCGTGCATTGATCACATTACTTTAATTAAAATTTCCTCAAATATTAAATCTTCATGATTTTGGGAATATATATTTGCATCATTTTATTCAGATATGTGACTTTTCCCAGGAGTGAAAATGTTTAGGTGTGGGGGTGTGATCGTACCACGATTCAATGTTTTATTCCACCCTTACACCGCTGTTTTAAACTAGTTTTGTAATGAATATTCCAAATATAATAATAAATTGAACTTTATGTCTGAATAAATTAATTAATGTTAATAAATATTATAATGGGAAATGTTACTTGTTTTTATTATTTCAATGTAGGTGGAGGTGATTTGGAGGGCCCTTGATGAACTGGAAGAAAAATGGGCCAAAATTGCATGGATCCATGGACATTTGTCCACTGTTTTGAATAGTACACGAAATAAGTGAATCTAAATGGACTGAAAATTTGTGGACCAGTCCAAAATTTAATAGGATACATTTCATATTAAGGAAATCAATCCCGATTCGGCGTATAAAGATCCCATTCGAACTGATATGTCCAAGACACAGAATATGCACAAAGTCAAAAGTGGCGTTCTGTATTTTATCAATATTTCGAGATGTATTTGTCCAAATTGTACCAAAATTTCTATGGTGATAGATATAAAGTGGCGATACAAATATACAGATTTGTTAAAAGGGATATTCGACTGTCTAATATCCGAAAACCTTTCTCCAAGTGGTTTATCAAAATCTGGGTGCCCAAAACCACTTCCCATTTTGGCTATAAAAAGGCACCTTGGGCACCCCATTTGAAAGTTCGGCCTGGAGGAAAGGTGCTGCCATTTTGGAGTCCCTAGGAAGTCTTCTCAACATCCCTAATAGTTCTGGAGGCTATAGGAAGTTCTACCCCAACATCATTCTCTTCCTCCTCTCCCATTGGTTTCGAAACCTCCTGTGATCACCCGGGGAGGAATGTGATGTAAATCCCAAGCTTCATGTTTGTAATATTTGAATGATCATTTGAATTCCAGATTTTTGTGTTGATTTTCATCATCCTATATTCTTATTTTATTGATTTATGTACAAGTATGTCATGTTCAATTCATATGATCATGTTTGGGGGTACCTATTCATGTGATGTTTCACACACCGTTCACCACTTTCTTTTCCCCCTTTCAATTACGGAGTTTGTGTGGTTTATATTGGTCAGTTGAACTCACACAAGCACTATCAAGGCCATGTAAATTTATGTCATGGTATCAAAAACAAATAACATAAAAACCTGGACAGCGCATTGAGTTTTTCATGTGTTTCCTTGGTGAGTTTCGATTATGAAGTCAAACACAATTCATCCAATCATTGACGGTGTCCTGTGAACCATTGTGTGTTTTCAACTGAACCCTAGGAGGTATCCTAGTATAAAATCGATAACATTCTGGTTCTAGGTGTTATAAACCAGGGATTAAAATATCATAACCCTATATCATGACGCGATGAAGGATAAACATAATGAGAGTACCCCGTGTTGATCATGCTTAATTAATTCTGTTAATCTCTACATTGTTTTATGACTTTCATTTTCTATTTTCATCTTTAATCATCAAACCCACAAGTTTTAAAAAACCTCATTCACCTCATACTTTCATAATCAAAATCCTCCTTTTAAATTAATGATCTAAGGCTCAGTCGAGAGATGACCTAGGGTTGCTGCTATACTGCAGAAATTCTAGTCAAAATTAAACAACTAATTTGACGCACTCGACAACGCGATCAGCCACTCTCGACTAGCCGACCAATGAACCCCCCACCGAAAACCTCCAACCTCCTCCCTCTCCATCGATGCAGACTACCCAGGCCACCGTAAGGGAAACCCTGGTCGCTACCCGATCCGCATAGTGGACATGTATCTTTCACTGCCCTCTAACGAGTCCAAGCGGGTTTGCTCATCCCCAAATGGGCTTAGGAAGACCTTCCCAACCCAAAACACCCCTGCACAGGGTCGTTATCACCTGGACTGGGCCTGCGCAGGTTCGCCCCTAACCCCCACAGACCCTGCCTGAAGTTAAATGGTCCCGGGTGATTTAATTTAATCAAAGATTAATTAAAATAATTAATTTAATTACAGTTGATAATTAAATTAGTTTAACATTAATTTTTGGTTATTAAAAATTAAAATGCGGCATAATTAGTTTAATTGGGAGTTTAATTAAATTAATTAATTAATTTAATTTTTAGTGTTTTTTAAATTAAATTAATTAAATCCAGACCTAACAATGTTAAATTGAATTAAAAACAAGAGTGATGTTTTTAATTCAATAATATGCCCTCAAGTTTATTTTTAAAGCAAGTTTAATTTTATTCTACATTTATTTTATATATACGTGAGTTAAAGCATATACTGGTCATGAGCCACAGACATACCAATGTATATTTGGTTAATTTATTTAATTTATTTATTTAATTGTTGCATGATTTTGTAATAATTAGTTCAATTAAATAAAAAATGTGATATGCGTGTCGTCTCAGAGTCGTTATATGTATAAGGGACTACAAACCCATTCTAAGAGTTATATATTTATGACCCGAGACCCCCTTGCCCGCGTGTGAGTATAGTTGTACAATGATGAGAAGAGGCAAGACGCACTTCGCGCCAAGTGAGGGCGATGACCAGACAAGAGTTGGATACCTTGGATGATAAAACGTTGCTATTTAAGTTACAAGCCACAAGACTAAAAGGTACTCACCCCTAGGGTTTTGGTTGGTCCATTATTCACTCAACAGATCAACCAATAGTATCAGCTCATGTTCAGGTGTTCATTTTTTTGCATGGTTTGTTATTTTTGTGCATGTGTAGTTTATTGCACGATCACAAAGAATAATAATAAACAAGCATGCAAGATAAAATAAACATGAGACACGATCAAATTTCTATTTCTTGCACAGTCAGTTGTGAGTGCGATCGCATAATATGTGTTTATAAAAATATAAAATGATTTCTTTTGTCACACTAAAAAATAATAAAACCCTCAAAAATATATTAAGTCATAACTGCCTTTCGTCATTCAAATTTGGACAAAACCGACCGTTTTAGGTGCCGGTCTTGCCATTGCTGAGGGTGCCTCTTACTACCGGGGAGTCCTTATAATAAATATGGGTTGAATTAACTAAAATTGCAGAAAAGAAATAGCCATAGTTTGATTGTAGTAATTTTAGAGTCAATCATTGAGTTAATAAAGTTCTGATTTTAGAAGCTGGGACTTCACTCAACAGTTCAAGGAACCGCAAGTTAAAGCGGTCGGCAAGCCAAAAGCCAACCTAGAACCCTCCAAGTAGTGGAATAGCCATATCTTGTAGACTATGAGGGGTGGTTATTGGATCCTTTCCACTAGAATACTATAGAGACATAGTATTTTGATTCTAGTATAGAGGGTTCCTAGAATCCGATAAAATAGTGGGAGACATTTAAAGATTTAAGTAATTAATCAAAAATGTCTAAACCAATAATCCAGATAAAAGGCACTAATATGATAAAATTCATTTTTTTATATAAATGGAAAGCTATACCACAAGTAAAAACTATGATAAATATTGGACAAAGTAAATTTCCACACTGACACGAGTATCCATGAATAGTACAGGCGTGTGCGCATAATGCTATGATATAGTAAACTCAATGTGTCAGTGTCCCCCACACTGTTAAACTACCTCAATAAGCGAGGGTGAAACTTCTTACAGGAGACTAATGTACAAAGAATATGACAGTTATATCATTATTCTTTCATCAATGTCTGTTGTCAATTGTGGTCGCTACACCAGGAAATGGATGATAAAACATGAAGTCTCATCTCTGAGATGTTTTCAAGGAGAAAGCGAAGCAATGATATGAATAAAGTGATGTTACACCGTCATGTGTAAATTGAAATATTGATCATGATCTTTAAATGGATCCCTTTCTCATATCATTTTCGCCCCTTTACTCAAGTTTCGTTTTATGTTATAAAACAAGCAAGTATTGAGTAAATTCTCCATTACCTATCAAGGTAAGGTTCGACAAGTGAATAAGAATAAAATATATTTAATTTTAAAATCTTATAGACCATAAATTGAAATACAATGCGAAAAGGCCAAAAGGAAAGTTATGCCAATGGCACATTCGTGGCATCCTTCAATTAATGAGGTATTAACAAAGGTTATTTGCGTTGCATATTATAAAATAATAAAATAGAAGTTTAAAATAAATAAACTGATTCAAAGGAGAAATTTTCCGCTTTTACATCCTACATATTCATCAATGTAATGTTTCTTTTACTACTTTAGTATTTAATACTGTATGTTTTTTATGTATATGTATACAACTACCAAGTAAATATATAAACCTTACTAGAAGTTAGGTGTATACCTCAAGTGGATGTGAAAGGGTGATACCCATGCTAGTGGTGAGAAGTACATGAATTCTTTAATTGGAAAGTGAAAGATTCATGTTGGACTATTATTGAGTATAACCAGAAACATTAATCTCATGTGTCCTAGGATGCAAGGAGACATTCCTTCAGGTTCTGAAATGAATGTTGTTTTTGGTAAAATCAATCACTAGTTCAGTAATACATGAATCATAGGCAATTTGTGATGAATATAAATGTAAGACTTATACCCAGTTGTGACAAGATAATTCTTTGTGAAGTAATACTAAAAGTGGACATCATGAATATACCAAAGTATTTAGGCTTGGCACAACTAAATACTTTTGTTATTATCAACATCTTTAGTTTGGACAAAGGAGACTTTAGAAATAAAGGTATGTCACAAAGCTTTTGGAAATAATTCAACAAGTAAAAATGAACTATTCCAAGTATAAGATAGAGGTATATATACTTCATAAAATTCCTATAAGTAATTAAGGAATAATAAAGTGAATTTTATGAATGGCCAGGAGATACGAGTTGCTTTGGGTTGGGATACTAAAAAATATCTCGACCAAGCATTCATCAATCATGATAATGTATCGTGGAGTAATTCCTAAATTCACATTAAACTATCGACATCAAAACATTGATGTTAAAAAGGAGGATTGATGATAAAGTCTTACATATAAACATTGATCAACAAACATGTAGTGTGGATCAATTCCTAAATACATATGTCATACATAAAATTTTTGATGTAATTAATATCAATGCTGTTACTAGTAGAAACTTCCATTATATTTTATGAAATGATTTTAAAATAATGCAGATATCCCATAATAATATGCCAACTATAATTAAAAATGGATATCATGCAAGTCATAGTATGATGTAAATCCATTATTTCATAAGGAAATGTGTTTGGATGCAAATAGTTTGTTCAGATACAAAAAAACTTGCATCAAGATAAACACATTGTGCATCTAACATACTTATCCTAATGATTGCTTAGAATTTTACATAAATACATAAGATATAGAAGTTTGTAGTCAAGTAATAGACTACACTTCTATATAAGGGTGCACATATCTATTAGAGATAGTGGGAGCTATATTGACTAGTGTTTTGTCAATGCTCATGATGCAAAAATTGTTGGCATAGGAACTAGTTCAACAAGCGCATGTGGAACATAGTATGTTCCAGAGACACATACTGTGTAGGAAGGATAAAACCATGGTGATGGTTTTATATTCACCTTGGTCAGTGATCTATTATTCAATATAATTAATATTTCCTACAAGCAAGAAGTATATGTATATTATCTAAAATTGATAAGACCGACTAAAATTTAATTAATGGGTTCCATGTATCAAAGTGAAAAAGAGGATTATTATTTTGAATATTGTGGTGGGTATTCAAGTTAGTTGATACATGGATGGTACAAGTGTGGTACCGATAAAGAACAATTGGTTTGGCTAATTCATTATGCCTAAATCCGTTAGAATTTTACTTATCATAGCTAATATCTATGATCAAAGTATTTTGCATTGGATGTCATGACACCCAATCGCGGATGGTGTCTATACGACGCAACCACAAAGGGATGGTCAGGTCAAAAAATGAAAATAAAGGTTGCAAGCTACTGAAATCTGGTTCAGGATTAAAGTAAACAATGTGATCATAGAATATACATTTGAAACAAATGATTTCCATGTGTCTACGAGAGGTTAGTGGTAGCATCAATGTTTTCCAATCAAAGTATGTTCGATAACATATGGTAAACAAATGGTCTTACAGCTAGACCAAGATGAAATTTATTCTCCTATGATTGACTTAAAGTAGCAACCTAAGTTCTAGGGAACAAGATCTACTAAGGTAGGTCTATAGGTTGTTTGGTCCGAGTCAATCGTACGTATAATGACATTGTATGGAAAAATTACAAGTTGGAATAATTCAAGAGATGAATTGTTGCCTATGTCACAAGGCATAATCTCCCCATGTTGACCTATTAGTGACATGAGAAGAGATAAACATGGTTAGTTGCAATCTATACATCGTAGCGATAGATCAATCACGCATGCCATAATATGTACAAGAACCGATATTTCCAAGGAATATTTTACAGTAGGTAAATATCAGTTATATCCAGGAGCACTGTAGGGGATGTAGTCAGAACTATCTTATTATACTTTGGAAAGTACAAAAAAGATATGTACCTGGTAAGTGGAGAAGAAAGGATACTAGTTTTTGGGGATAAAAACTAGTCTTCCATAGATCAAAGTTATCTACTATTGCAGTTAGACTAAATATGATGAGCGAGACAAGCTCATAAAAACTGGTGGTAGCCATTCTTACAATGACCGAGTACGTTTCCACTTCTAAGGGAGCTAAGAAGCAGTTAAATTCAACAATTTGTTCTAGTTCTTGGAATCTCACCTAGTAAGAACAATATTATTGTTGGAAAAAAATCCCTCAAGGTAACATTGCATCATTTTTGGGGTTTCTTATGTTTGTTGACAAAACAGGTTTTCATGGATAATTTTCGAGTTGCAGAGAATTTTTTGACAATCCATGTTGACAAAGAACCATGAAAAAGGAATGGACGATCTGGAGGTAGTACAAAAGATCAGTACAAGGTGGCGCCGTTTCCCAGTGTTTGCCAAATTTTTGGGGTCCAAAATTTGGAAGTTGAAGAGCATCGCTAAAAGAGAATATTCTTAAAGATCATATTTTTATATGGCAAAGGCATGAGTTTCACGAAGATGGGATGCATGGATTGGATTTCACGAAGAACAGAAAAATGGAGGCGGTGATGATTCGCGATTACGTCAACGCTTCGCGAACGGAAGAGTTGAAGTGCATCGCGGCGGTGAAGGGCTTCGCAAGGGAGATTCACAGAGAAGGTGCGAAGGAATGTTGATGGTGATGCTCCACAATTATGACGAGCTCCACGATCGGAAAATTGCCGTGGTGCTTCGCGATTTGGACAGAATTCCGGCGGAAACTTCAGAGCTTTGCGATAGGCAATGACATGGCACTGACTTCGCGTGGAAGGGTCGAGGGTCTGTGGAATCACCTATAAATAGAGTTCGACCCCCTCAAGAGAAGTAGAGAATTTTCGAAGAAGATCTTTCGCTCTCATTTCGCAAAGGTAGTCTGCGTAGCCTTTTTGATTCGTGAAAGAAGAGCTTCGCGGCGACTATTGTGGTTCCGCGAAAGTCGCGCGCTCCGCATTGGCTCAGTGATATTCGCAAGGGAAGTTGCTCTGCAAACGACTTGAGCATCACAATTGTGCTTCACGAGAGTGCTTCGCGAAAATTTAGGAGCTTCGCGAAGTCTTTTTTGAGCTTCGCAAAATTGGGAGCCTCGCGAAGTAGGGTGCTTTGCGAAGGTGTTTCCAAAGGTAGTTTCCTAGTTTTTAGAGGATGCTCTTGAAGAGATAGATGTTTGGAGAGCCAAAAAAAAAAGAAACCCAACAAAGTTGTTTGTGACGCCAAACTCTATATGCAGCAGCAGGAAGAAGAGAAGTCTGAGTTGATGGAAGAAATCGAGAAACTCAAGTTATCAACACCAGAGGACTCAGAATCAGTTAGTGAGTATAAAATAAAAATTTAAGAATAGAAAAGGGAGATCGATAACTTGAATAAGACAATGAAAGAACAAATCAAGCGTATTGAAGAACTTGAAAGAGAAGTTATTGGCCTGCAGACAAAAGTTAAAGATCAAGAAAAGCTCTTGACTCCTACTGGGTCATCGGGAAAGCAGATCACTTTGAAAACCGAGAAGCTGAAAGTGGAGAATATTGGTTCGGTAGAAAAGAAGAATCAAATTTGTTCAAATGATGAGACTAATGAAGGGATTGATCGAAGACAGAAAGTTGTGAAAGTTGAGGTCAGATCGCAAGCACCCACTCTGAGACTGAAGGTGGATTTGGGCACAAGGCATAATCATAATATTCAGAGATCCCAAAGGGAAACTAGCAGTGCATAAGTAAAACGAAAGAATACGCCTTATATCAGGTGTTATTGTTGTGAAAAAATGGGACATTCATAGTATGTGTGTTCCATATCCAAGAGATATCAAAGGGCACAAGAATAGAGGTGGAAGCCAAATAGAGAAAGGTTCTCTAGAACATATTTCGAAGGGAACTGTTTTTCATGCCGAGGATTTGGGAACATGGATAGGTATTGAACTTCAACCATGCAAAAGAATATGCCAAAGAAAAATCAAAACATTCGCAAGCAGTAGATCAACAAACCGACAGATGTGTTAAAAATGCAGAATAGATTTGCAGCTTTGTAAGATGAAGCTGGTCCATCATACTAAGAGAAAGAACAGAAATCTCAATCCATGCCGAGTTTGAAGGAAAAAGTATGGACCAAGAAGAAGAAGAATGAGAAGGCTGTGGTGGCAGAGATTTCCCTTAAAGCATCATATTGCTATGGTGTGTGGATCCTTGATAGTGGCTGCACATCTCACATGAAAGGTAATAAGGATCTTGTTACAGGCATAAAATATGAAAAAGAAGGAGTTGTCAAGTTTGGAAACGATGACAGCCTGAAAATAATTGGCTCAGGAAAGGCCAAGTTTGGGGGCAAAGAGATGAGATGTGCTGATGTCTTAGTTGCAGAAGGCCTCAGTCACAATTTGCTCAGCATCACTCAACTGTGTGACTCTGGAAATTCTATAAGGTTTACTAAGAAGATGTATATCATCAAAGGAAGAGACGAGGCAGTGGTTCTAAAGGGAAAGAGAACAAAGGGAAATATATACCTGGTAAGTGGAGAAAAAGATATGTGTTTCCTATCCAGAGAGGAAGAAAACAAGTTGTGGAATAAACGACTTGGCCATCTATGTCAACCATACCTGGAAGATCTGGTAAAGTGTGATGCAGAAAGAGACCTACCCAAGCTATCACGTGATCGTACTCACACGTGAGATGCATGACAACAAGGGAAGCTCATCAGAAAGACGTATAAGGCAAAAGAGAAGAAGTCAACAAGAGTGCTCGAATTGGTGCATGCAGATGTTTGTGGACCTATCACACCAAGAGAAATTGACGGAAATAAGTATTATTTTCTTTTCATTGATGACTATAGTAGAATGGTGTGGGTATTTTCTACTGACCATAAGTACGCTGTGTTCAGCTACCTAAAACAGTACCAAAGGGAGTGTGAAAGGATGATTGGACAGAAAATTATGAAGTTTCGTACTGACAATGGTACAAAATTCACAAACAGTCAGGTGGAAGAATATCTAGAGAAACACGGGATACGACATCAAGTTTATTCAGTAAGAACTCCCTAACAGAATGGAGTGGTTGAAAGGAGAAATCAGATCATCAATAACATGGCCAGAACAATGCTCATTGAAAAGGACCTACCAGAGAAATTTTGGAAGGAAGTAGTTTTAACATCGGTCTACATTTCTAACAGGGATCTGTTGTGTCCGAAGGAAGGAAAGACTCTATATGAAATGTGGTATGGAAAGAATCCAATGGTGAAATACTTCCAAATATTTGGAATTGCTTTATCCTCAACAAGGAAAAACATAGGAAATATGAGTCTCGAGGAGATGAGGGGATATACCATGGATACTCAGGAAAAATCAAGGCATATGAATGCTTCAACAAAAGGTTGGGAAAAGTAGTTGAGAGCAACGATGTCACTGTAGTGGAGAATGAGGAGATCATTCAACAATGTAGTGAGCAATTTCCTGATGAGAGTGATGAAGAAGAAAGTAACGTAGGGGAAGAAGAAGTGGATGATGTTGATTCAAAAGAAGATACTGATGATGAGCATGAGGAAGTAAAGTCTGTATCTGCACAAATCCAAGGAGTCGAGCAGAAATTGATAGGCAGAATATCATTGGAGATCAGTCTGATTTGGTTCAGACTGGGAGAATGAAATCACTACAGCAGACATCTTTCCTATCTCAGGTTGAGCCGAAATGCTTTGCTGATGCAGCTGAAGATGAAAACTGGATTCAGGCAATGAATGAAGAGCTAGATTAGATTGAGAAGAATCAAACATGGGAGATTGTTTTGAGGCCAATAGATAAGAATGTCATCGAGACTAAATGGGTCTATCACAACAAGATGAATGAAGATGGCATAGTGATTCGGAACAAATCACGACTAGTGTGCAAGGGGTACTCCCAGATCGAGGGAATAGATGTTGATGAAACATTTGCACCGGTTGCAAGGCTGGAGACAATCATATTATTCCTAGCCATCGAAGTGCAAAGGAAGTTCAAAGTGTTCCAGAAGGATGTCAAATATGCATTTTTGAATGGGGTTCTGGAGGAAGAGGTATATATTGAGCAACCAGATGGTTTTCTCATTCATGAGGATGAGAACAAGGTTTGCAAACTGAAGAAGGCTCTGTATGGGTTGAAACAAGCACCAAGATCATGGTACTCAAGGCTTGATAAGTACTTGAAGAAGCTTGGTTTCTAGCGTGGGGGAGTTGATTACAATCTCTATTTAAACATCAATAGTAATCAAAGGATGATGGTGCTGGTTTATGTCGATGACATAATATTTTGTGGATCAGATGAAGCTCAGTGTAGATAGTTTTCCGAATTCATGAAAAATGAGTTTGAAATGTCAATGATTGGAGAGATAACATTTTTCCTTGGTCTTCAGGTGACACAAGGAAGGAATGGAACATTCATTTCTCAATCAAAGTACGCTAAGGAGGTTCTAAGAAGGTTTGGAATGGATAATTCCAAGGAGATGAAGACTCCGGTTGCTACCCGGATGAAATTATCAAAAGATGAAGATGGCAAGGCAATTAATATCACAGAATACAGGAAAATTATTGGAAGTTTGTTGTACTTGACCGCAACAAGGCCTGATATTGTTTTCACCACATGCCAAGCAGCGAGATATCAAAGTAATCCCAAAGAAAGCCACATGCTTGCATTGAAAAGAATACTTCGGTATATCAAAGGCACCGTGGATTTCGGTCTGATGTATAATGATAGATCTCAATCAGTGTTATTGGGTTACACAGATGCAGATTGGGCCGAAACAACAGATGACATAAAATCAACATCAGGAGGTGCATTCTATCTTGGTGGATTGTGTATTTCTTGGCTAAGAAGGAAGCAAGATTTCATTTCATTGAGCACCACAGAGGCTGAGTATATTGCGGCCACTCAAGCATTCACACAGTTATTATGGATGAAGCAGCAGCTTGAAGATAAGGGAGTTGAAGTGAAGTATCTGATCGGAATCCAGTGTGATAACTCAAGTTCTATAAATCTTAGCAAAAATCCCGTACATCACTCAAGGACAAAGAACATTGAGATAAAGTATCATTTTATAAAGGAGAAGTTTGAGCAGAGGATCGTGAAGTTGGAGTATGTGCCTACAGAACTACAGGTTGCAGACATCCTAACAAAGGCCTTACCCAAGGAATCTTTTGAGAGGCATCGACTAGCTCTGGGATTTCAGTCGACTCCCCACACTTGAAAGAGTGTGGATGTGGAAACCCCCCTCCGCCTCTCCCCGAGGTATGGTGTGTTTTTCTCTACTGTGCTAATGGTTTTTCTTACCAATGTCTCAGACCGCAAAGGAGTGCCCTTTGGGTTCGTTGACAAAGGGGGAGAAATAGTGACTCCTCAAGGGGGATAAATTGTGGCTTTTAAAGGGATAAAATGTCTTTGTAAAAGACACAGGGAGAAGCTGACAGGTGGAGCAGCCAGATAGGGGGAGTTGAAGGAGAAGACATATAGGGGGAGTATTAAATCTGATGATGCTAGAAGTGATCGATCAAAGCATTGAAATCACAACAGCTGAGGATCATGATAAAAACAGAACAATGGTGTTGGAATGGTGAGATAAGGTCTCCAGCTATCATCAATTGGTATCAGTGTGGTTCAACAATTGGTATCAATTTAAGAATTGGTATCAGGTTGGAATCGACGATTGGTGTTTGACATGAAGTGATTCATTGATGAACTTTTCATACTACTCTTGTTTCTCACACCGAGTATTGCTCATGTGGGATTAGAGTACCTGTTAAGTGAATCCTTGAACACTATCAGAATCTCAAGAGGCTAATGGTGGTAGCGGTTGGAGGAGTTTCAGAGAGGTATCAAAGTGGAGAAAATCATTTTGAGAAGAGTTGTGAAGAGTTGTCAACAAACCCAAAGGGGAGATTTTTGGGAAAAAATCCCTCAAAGGTAACATTGCAGCATTTTTGGGGTTGCTTGTGTTTGTTGACAAAGTAGGTTTTCATAGAGAATTGTCAAGTTCCAGAGAATTTTTTGACAATCCATGTTGACAAAGAACCATGAAAAAGGAATGGATGATCTGGAGGCGGTACAAAAGAGCAGTACAAGGTGGCGCCGTGTCCAAGTGTTTGCCAAATTTTTGGGGTCCAAAAACTTGGAAGTTAAAGAGCATCACGAAAAGAGGATATTCTTGAAGACCATATTTTTATATGGAAAAGGCATGAGTTTCGTGAATATGGGATGCATGGATTGGATTTCACGAAGACCAGCAAAATGGAGGCGGTGATTCTTCGCGATTATATCAACGCTTCACGAATGGCAGAGTTGAAGCGCATCGCAGCGGTGAAGGGCTTTGCGAGGGAGATTCACGGTGAAGTTGTGAAGGAATGTTGACGGTGATGCTCCGCGATTACGACGAGCTCTGTGATTGGAAAATTTCCGTGGTGCTTCGCGATTTGGACAGAATTCCCGCGGAAACTTTGGAGCTTCGCGATAGGCAATGACGTGGCGCTGACTTCGTGCGGAGGGTTCGAGGGTCGGTGGAATCGCCTATAAATAGAGGTTGACCCCCTCAAGAGAAGTAGAGAATTTTTTAAGAAGATCTTTCACTCTCATTTCACGAAGGTTGTTTGCGTATCCTTTGTGCTTTGCGAAAGAAGAGCTTCATGGGGGCTATTGTGCCTCTGCGAAAGTCGCGCGCTCCGTGTTGGCTCAGTGAGCTTCACAAGGGAAGTTGCTTTGCAAACAACTTGAGCATCACGATAGTGCTTCGCAAAATGTTAGGAGCTTTGCGAAGGCTTGTTTGAGCTTCGTGAAATTGGGAGTCTCGCGAAGTAGGGTGCTTTGCGAAGGTGTTTTCAAAGGTAGTTGCCTAGTGTTTAGAGGAAAAGGGGCATTCATCAATGGATGAACTTTGAACTTAAAATAGAGAATCCATCAACAGTTAAGGATGCACTATTTTATGAGAATGAAGAGACCTACAGTTCTATAAACTTTGAGTGGACCTTCTGAAGAAGCAATGAGCTCACTTCAGTTGAGAGATCAGTGATTTCTCAAATTGTGAGTGGTTGTAAACTAGAAGGGACAGTGAGTCCGCTTCAAACTTGTAAACAGTAGTGTGCTTATAGTGGAATTGGTACATCAGCACACTGCCAGTGTATTCTCCTTGGACGTAGCCCAGTGTGGGTGAACCAAGTAAAAATCACAGTGTACTGTGCATGGTTTAAGGGTTGTTCATACTCTGCATCAGGAAAGAGAGATAAGAGGGTTTTGTCTAACAGTAAAACAAGATCAAAAGGGGCAGTTGTTTTTATCTGTCATACCCTGAATCACCCCCCCTCTCAGGGCATCTAGCCTAGTCGACCTAACAATTATCATAATGTAAATTATGATATTCTTACTATCCAAGTTGTCATGTTATGATAGTGGACAAAAGGTATATACCCGGGATAATATCTCTTGAGAAGTTTTAATCAACGAGATAAGGTCATAATAGTAGAATTGCCACGCGGCAGAACCGTGGTGGACCCAGTAGCTAAAGCCATAACTCAGCAGAAACATGATACTCATCATGTGAGTATCTAACAAATTTGGTTAGCAAGTTGTCTCTAGTGAAAGTGGGAGTGTTGAAATGGTAAGTGCCCTAAACCCAACTATTCAGTGATATAGATTACCATATCATATATACAATTATCTATACATGATGTCATATTACCATTATAGTGTAGAATTTTCTACGTCCACCATTGAAATGGTAATGTCGAGAGTTTAATTATCACATCGAAAGGTTATAGTAGTTCCCAGGCTATAATGAGAACCTCTAGATACTATGAAATTAATCTTAAATATATTTTCTATGGTCTAGATATATCTTACTGACTGTAAACAATAGATGTTTGACTATCAAGTGCTGGGGGCTCATAAGCATTAAGACTTATTCTCATGAAGTTTTCACTTGGTGATGTCTAGTAGTGAGATCATGAGGAATGACCCGCCAATAGGAACACCACATGTTTCAGGTGCCATTGGATGTTCCTATCTATGATCATGTGTAATGGTCTTCTGACTTGAGATCATTACCAATGTATGTCATTTGATTGCATACTTTGATGCAAGATGAAAACCATGGAAATGAAGTCGTGGCTAGGTAGTTTGTGTTGGGTGCGTCATTAGTGGAATGACATTGGTTTAATGGTCAAGAAAAGATTTGTCACTTCCGGGTTATGGAAGTAAAATATCTCAGGCCATATTGATATCAATGGTAGAAACTCTATAAGACCATGGCCATGGCAGCCAAGGTTAAATCTGTCCAGTTACATCAACAAATAATAAAGCAAGAAAAGGGTGATGCACGTGAGTGCGTCCTACTTTATGAGATATTAAAGACAAAGAGATTATATTACACTGTGCATGTTAGTAGGTTGGTTGTCGCTGCTATGACAATACTTATTTCTTCAAGGGCCAGGATGGGTTGCTAGATCCCGCTCTTGGTCTGTGGATACTATTCACTACTGTTGAAATAAGGGCCTAGAGGGTCACACACAATAGCATATTCAAGAATCTGCCCTATTCATTTGAATAGGAGTTTCAGACATTATGGTTCCCACCACAGGGGTCCAGGATTTGTCCGTAGTTAAACGATCAAAAATGCAATAAATAAATTCATATTATTCGAGTTTAGAATAATGATTATTTAATTTATTTATTAAATGTATTTATAAGTTTTAGTAAATAAATGAAAAATATTAATTGAAAAATATTAAATTATTCAAGGTTCAATTAATATTTATGGGACCAACGATTCGAGTTAATGACTCAATTATTATCACATAATATATGTTAATATATTACAAGTAAATGATAATAATATTTATGACTTAGTTTAGCAGTCATAAAATTCCATTGATAGTGTGTTAAGTATTTGGGGCCGGTCAAGTGATACCGAGTATTTTAATTAACCACTATAAATAAAAGAGGAGGGGCTTTTTCTAGTACTATTCATGGAGATTCTCTCTCCTCCCCTCTCTCCCATAATCTAGAGAGATATGCTCTAAATACAAGGAGAATGAATCAAGACCTCTCTCAGGCATCGCTAGTGAAGCGGTGCAGTGATTGTTGGAGCATCAAAGGAATCCTCGCAATTCCGCGCTGGCACCTAGATTACAAAGAATGGCGCTCCTGCAGATTCCTTGAAGCATGTGTGGATGATATAAAGGAATTCGACTTCAAAATCGTCGAGTAGCGATCACCAATGATGAGAAGACGTCATGTGCAACTTCATAGTTAAACCAGGTATTTTTTACAGTTTATTTTGTGCTTAAAATCCGTCATGTGGGATCCTCGGCTTTGACCGGGCTTCCCTGCACTGACATCGACATGTTTATGTCGATCATCGGTGGATTTTTTTTTAAAAAACCCACCTGTTTGGGGATTCCTCTACATGATCAGTTCCAACAACTCCAACTATTTATGTTTCATCATATGTGGAGGAACTGATTGATGAGAAAGCACATGAATCCAAAAATGAAGAATTCTAGGGATCATCCGCTCACCAAGGGAGTCTCTGGGAAAGTGGTGAAATTGAGACTTTTGAAGAAGACATGGTTGAGCTTCTTGAGGTAAGTCTTAACTTATTTTATTTAATTGATCCTTCCCATTTCATTATTAGGAATATCTAATTAAATCTTACTTTGTATAGGATGATATTGGAGATGGTCAAGGGGCCCTTACTGAAGGGGGTGAAGGTGAACCAATGGGTGTTGAAGGACATGCTTCAGGGCCTATTCCTGAGACTAAAGTGGATGGTGGGATAGTCGAGGAGGTCATAGTAATGGCCTCATATCCCCAGGTCCCCCCAGTTATCTATGGGGGGCCACATCATGGAATTTAAATGCCAACACCCACTTCTGAGGAAGCTAAGCACCGAGGGAGGATCGTCATTAAAATCCCTCTTCCCCAAGGTAAGAACAGACTTCAAGTCACTTGGACCTTATCATATTTTCATGAATCATTTGCATTAATGTGTTTGTCTATTTCATGAAGCTCCCATGATCAACAGAATAGGATCCAACACCAGATGTTGAAGTACCAACCAATGTCGAGGTGTATCCTATGGTAGAGCTCCCTTCTGAGACTCATGGACTCAATTTTATAAGGCTTATCTCTCGTAATTTTCTTATTCTTATGTAAGTTCAAAAGGTCATTTGTTAATCAAATTTACAAGCATGTTCTCATTTAAAATAGTGCTAGAAATATTGTCTTCTCAATAAGAATATGAGGATGGAACATCCAGGATCCATTCACTGATAGCCACATCAGTTCTTGAGAAGTTAGTCATTCAGGCTAACCTAACCTTCGTCCCAGGAGAATAGAATACTATGGCTATGAGTGATTCCACTGGTGGGGTGGAACTTGAGGTGGGTGGGGGATAATATTCTAAGTAAGAGTTGACTAAGGATGACAAAAATAATGATCTAGATCCCAACCCATATGAGAGGATATCCAAAAAAGTCCCTTCTACTGCCATTCTTGTGGGGTTACATGAATACAAGCCTACACGTACTGAAGAGAAATAATATTCTAGGTCTGAGGCTACTGAAGAAAATTATATAGTCTGATACAAAGCATGGAGGCAGATACAAAATTTCATTAACCAGACCCAGGAACCAGACTGAGTGAGTCAGATGGGGTCCCTCTTCCACTAGCTGTGTAACTTGAGAACTAGAGGGGTGAGTGCTCATGGTCTCCATGCGGTAGTCTATGACTTCCTTATTGAGTGGGTGTATGAAGGAATCCATCATTTATAGGTTTTTTGGCACCACAAAAGGTCAGATAACATTAATAAGATACATGAATTCAATTAAGAAATCCAATGTCTTGAGGAGTAGAATAATGAGCATACTGCTTTCCTCAACACTCAATCAGAAGTCGTCAGCCAATAGAGGGCTCATATAGAGGATAAAAAGAGGTAGATGAGGTAGGAGACACTTCAAATAGCCTATTTTCTAGATGGATGAGATCAATAAAAGATCAGATATGATGAGGTTCTCCCTATGGTAGATGAGGTGGAAGTAGAGATCGGAAGGTGGTAGTAGGTTCTTGATACCATACATCGAAGGTTGGTGGAGCTACAATATTCAATTTCTAGAGTAGAGCCACACGGACAATTTTCTAGTACTTGAGAGAGATTCCAACATGTGGATGAACCTTTCTAATTCTATAGTTTTCTTGGTTATTTTTTTTTTGAAAAATTTCTCTGCGCATGGATAGATTTCCTTTTATTCTCTGGATTACTACACTTCAATCATATTCATGAAACAACTGATGACCTATCCATAAGATCACATGAGTCATGATCAGTGCAAGAAATAAGGTATGAACATATAATTTCTCATTTTTATGGGAGTTTTAGATAACCATTTAACACTCAGGGAATGCTATTATTTACTCACTAACAAAATTTTTCAGGTTGAGAGAGCTAGTAACTGGATAACAGGGCTCTCAGAACAACCAACTTTGTTTTCCAGCATGTTTTGATTCACAAATAGGATAATTCTAGAGGAATTAAATTCTATCTAAATAAAGGGGAATGGGGTGTGTGAATAAAAATTACCAAAATATGGAACACAAGGAGATTGGAATAACGATATAGGATAACTATTGACCACGTTTTAAGCACATAATCCAAACTGCTTATCCAGTGAATGGGGGAAATAAAATTTAGGGTCAACCATTAACGATGTTTTAAATTTGGGATGTATCTCAAAATTTCATCCAAATTATTCTGAGGCATTGAACTAGGATTTTAGGTGAGACTTAGCGAGACACCATGCCATTAGGGACTCCCTTCAGATGTGGAGGAGGATGAGTATCCAAATAAGGAGTACACGAAGCATGAAAATTGATCCGATGGAATGTTTTAATGGATTCCAACACTATTGAAATTATCCCACCATGGATTAGTGCACATTACTATGGGAGTATCTCTTTGAGAAAATATCCAAACTCATATTCTATGGGAAGATGAATTTCAGATGCCGACCGACAGTTGAAAATGTGAATGATGTGGTAGAATATCAGCACCAGAGGAGAGGACCTATTAGGCGAGGGCCTAGAATTTCTTAAAGTTTTATGTCATATAAATGATGATGATAAAAATGCAGTTTTACATTGCATAGTAAAAACTTTGGGCATAAAGTTTAACATCATACAGTGAAGATGGCATATTGTACCATGTGATCAGGATGTATCCCACAGTTTAATGTCATACGATAGGGACATTGTACACAATTTAAGGTCATATGGCCTAGACCAAAGAAAAATGTTTAAATTAATGTTGCAAGAACTATGGGAAATCAATTTAAAGTCATGATTCATGTACTATAGATGTTTTTGTTCCAAGGGTACATGTGTGTCATGAAGGAGATAAACTTGATGTGAAAGATCCAAAAGAGTCTTGAATACCAAACAAGTATCAGGAATCAAACAATACATATTTTAAGGTTTCTTATCCTGAACCATGAATACAATTTAAATTCATGCTTCTTGGACTATAGGGTATGCAAATAGTTTAAGTTCATAATTATTAGATCTACCACAAACAACTTAAGGTCATGTTTCATAGACTGTAAGGTGGGTTGTTAGATTAAGGTCTTAAATCTCAGACTCTGAGCTCTTAGTTTATGGTCATGGAGTTTGGACCATAAGAAAATAGTTTATGATCATAATGATTGGACCATAGGAAGTACCCAAAAGGGGAGATGCATAACATGGAAGAGTGAAAAAACCGATGTGAATGAGGGATTGGGTGGTCCAATGCCACACCATGTATCCCTGATAATAATTTCACATAGTTTAAAGTCATTTTTCTTGGACTGAGTGCGACTGTTGGTTTAAGGTATTAATGCTCGAACCATGATAGAGATAGGGGTCCAGAGGATTTGTTGAATTTTTGGTTGGGCCTAGAGATGAGAATTTATAGCATTGCTACGCACCCCATGAGGATGGGATTCAATCCATACATAGTTCTGGAAGGCAACACACACAATTTAAGGTCATACTATCTGGACCATGGAATAGAATTTAGAGTCATGTTTCTTGGACTAAGGGGAATGGGTATATATATATATATGATACAAAAGTGGTAAAACCCAATGTGAATGGAGCCAAGGAGGAATGTGTACCAGATATATACCTTAAGGTGAACTTAATATGGTTCAAGTTCATAATGCCCTGACCATAACAGGGGCCAAGGGGCCAAAGGGTAATGAATTTTCCACTGGGACCTAAGATGAGAAGTCCAAGCATTGCTACATATCCCATAAGGATGGGAATCAAGACACATGTAGTTCTAGATCACGGTTTGGTAGAAGACAAATTCCAGTGAAGATGGTCCTCTTTGATGAGGGAATTAAGGCATCCCACAATTTTCATGAGGCATCCTATATTCAGGGTGTGGGGTATGATTTTTTTACCATCCCATACTTTTCATATGAGGAATCCTAGTTTGAAATGGGTTAAAAATCATCTCTTATGTGTTTAAGAGGAATCCAGAACTTGTTTAGGGTAAGAATGCAGTTTATCATCATGCACTAAGGACATTAACTTCTAGTTTATGGTCGTAGAGTTCAGAAAATGACAAGGGGGATAATCTCAAATGGGTTTGTGTAGTATGGTGTCATGAAAAACCTGACGTGAATGAGGAAGAAAGATTCCCAACACCACAGAACAAATATCATAGAAAAACCGCATACAGTTTAAAATCAGGATTCTTAGACTGGTAGTGACCATTAGTTTAAGGTCTTAAAGCTCAGACTGATAGTGATCTTAATTTAAGGTCATAGTGTTTGGTCTATGGAAAAGGGTCTTCTCAAATGGATATGTGTAGTGAAATGGAGTGTTGAAAATTACATGAATGAGGGCCTAGTATGCCCAATTCAATACCACATATTCTATAGAGGACCTGCATATAGTTTAGTGTCATAATTCTTGGTCTTCGACTCTCTTTTTAAGGTCATGGGGTTCATACCTAAGTGCGGAATTGCTTCAAAGTAATACACTTAGGGTGGTGGAGTAAAAAACCTGATGTGAATGAGATATTATTAGGCCTACCACCACAAAAAACATATTGAAGAAAAACCAAATATAGCTTAAAGTCACGATGCTTGGATTGAGACTCATATTTTAAGTTCATGGAACTCAGAACTTTTGAAAACATTTTATGGTCATGTTGCATGGATCATAGGATGGATGTTAGTTTAATGTCTTAAATCTTAAACCAAGTTCCTAGTTTATCATCATGTTCCCATATTTTAGGATACTCGTTTACTGCCATAGAGTTTAAACTGATGGGGTTGGGTGTTCCAAATAGATATGTGTTGTGAGAGGAAATGACAAATTTGATGTGAATGAGGGCCAAAAAGGTCTGACACCAAATAACACAGTCTAGAGAGGAAACTCACATGTAGTTTCAGGTCATGATGTATTGAACATTGGATATTAGTTTAAGTTTATAGAATTTGGACCTAGCATATAGTTTAATATTTTGTTCCTAGGATATAGTCTCCTTATGCAAAGTATTGCGTGAGGAACTTGGAATTAGTAGGGGAGTAATGCACTCTCCATCCATGATGATCAAATAGTACGCACCATTGGAATAGAAATTATGAATGATATATGATACTTACCATTTAGATCCATATTTGGTGGCTTCTTTCTAGGTATCATCAACATTCTGAGAGCCAGTACCATGTCACCCTAGAGGAAGGAGCTAAGGAAAACCTTCTTGTTGAATGATCTCGATATCTTGTTCTCGTGTGTAAGGAATGGATCCTATTCTCTTCAAGGGATAATAACTCATCTAGATGGAATTATAACATTTTTTTCTAATTTCTTCTAGTCAAAGATAGATATTATTAGCGATTGTAGATGAATCTAAATATGGAGGACTACCTATATTCCGTACTCCAGGGAGTATGGAGTCACTTGGGTGGAATTCTAAGTCATTTTTTGATAGGCCTAGAGGTAATTGGGGAGCTTGTATAGACAAATTTTCTTGTTTTTGACCACCATATTATGTAGAATTTTAGAGATGGTCTTGTTGAATGCCTCAATATGTCCATTTTCCTGTGTGTGATAGTGTGAAGTATGGTTTGACTAGATGTTGTACTTAGAGTGCAAACATTTCTGCTCAACAACCCATAAGTTGGTTCTATTGTTGATGATAATGGAGTGGGAGACTCCAAATTAGTGGATAATGTGGGATATAAAATAATCCATCATGGATCGATCCTTGAATTATTTAATAGGAATTTATTTTTCCCACTTTGAGAAGAAATCCACCACAGTCAGAATGAACCTTCTATGGAAAGCTGTCGCTGGAGGATAAGACCCCATAACATTGATTCCCCATACTACAAAGGGCCAAGAATACTTGGTGGTGTGGAAAATATTTGGTGGTTAGTGCACAAAGTTGGCATGAATCTGACACATGTGACATATATTGGCGAACTCAATACAGTCATGGACCATGGTGGTCCAGAAATAGCCCAACCCTTGAATCTGGTGGGAGAGTTTCAATCCCTCCTTATGAGCACTATGGGACCTGACATGAACTTCCTACATTACCTGGGGAATCTCATATCCTTGGAATAAAAAGAGGATTATTCCATCAAACCCATGTCTATAGAGAGTCTACTCAAGATTAAGTCTACTATAGAGGATGAACTATGCTATATGCTGATGGATTATCTCACACTTTAATAGATCTAATGGGATAATTCCATGATGGAGGTCCTTGATGAAAGGAATTATCCAATTGGAGTTTTCCTATACTTTGGGATAACTTGGGGGTCCTGATGTGGAAGCATCGAAAATCAGCTGGTTCACCCACTGGATATCGTCGTCATCTGGAATGATGGGATAAATGACTCTATGATGAACCATATGAATGAATAGGTCATACTAGTCTATCTGTACAAGATATGCTGCTATGTTGGATAGGGAATCAACAAAACCATTATGTGATTAGGGAACATGATTCGCTTATGGATGAGAAGGAAACTGGGCCATTTACTAGCAAGTGAACTCTAGTAGGGGCATGAGATATGGATTTCTGATGATGTAGTCACTATTAATCTGTTTGATGACTAACTTGGAGTCCCCCTTTACATGTATGTGGGGGACATCAATCTCAAGAGCTAACTCGAGACTAGTAATGAGAGCCTGATACTATTCCTCATTGTTTGTGTTGCCTTCTAGCAGAAGGAATGAGTATGGTAGGAAATCCCGTGTAAGAGTGATGAAGATGATTCCTAGACCTACTTTGTTGAGCTTTAGATTGTTGATCCTTCTATCAGTTGGGATCGAAAAAGCATCGTCGAAGTGAATCTGTCAAAAGTTCATGGATTGATCCACTGAATGGATAGACTCATCAAGGAAATCAACATCTAGAGGAAAATCTTCAAGGTACGGATAAGAGGACATGAAGTCTACCAATGCCCGATCCTTCACGACTTTCTACAAAATGAATAGGATGCCAAACTTCTAAAGGATCACTTCCCATCATGCCAACTATCCCATTAACATGGGGTTATTTTGGATATACTTCAGTGGGTCCAAGCAAGACACTAGTTTTATCTTGTGATGTTGCGGATAATTTCATAAATTCTATACTGTGAAAACCATCATGAGGAATCTCGTCTAGATAGTGGAGTATCTGGTCTCTATGTCAAGGAGAATGCAACTGAGATAGTATAAATAGTTCTATGTACCCTCATTGTTATTCTGAGTGAGAAGGGAATCAAGGGATCATTCAAGGGCAGTCATGTATAGAACTAGAGGCTTCTTAGAGATGGGTGGGATCAAAACCATAGGCTTTAAAAGAGACTTCTTGATTTCATTGAAGGTGGTTTAACTCTCTTCATCCCACTAGTTGGCAGTACCTTTCTTCATGAGTTTGGAAACAGGCTTACACTTTCCAACCATATTTGAAATGAATTGGTGTATTTAGGCTAAGTGGGCCATGAGGCCTCGTAAATCCCAAAGGTTTCTCAAATAATGCATCTGGATGATGGAATTAACCTTTTATGGGTTGATTTGGATTCCTCAGTATCTAATGATGAAGCTGGGAAACTTCCCAGAGATAAAACTCGAATGGACACTTCAAGGGGTTGATCTTCAAATATCATAAGAAGAGGAAGCCAGACACTTTATCAAGATCTCTAAGACGGTCCTGAAACTAGTTGTATTTTACTAAAAAAAATTCCACGTATCATTCCACTATCATCCCAAGGATCAGTTTGAAGATGTGGTGTATGAACCTCTTATAATTAGATCTTTCATTCTTCAGACTGAAGGAAATTACCTTGTTGAAAAAGGTCCCTTGTGATTCTCTAATGGTGGTAAAATCCTCATCCTCAGAGTCCATCTAGATATGGTTGTATTCAGAGTATCCATCCAGGAAGGAGTGAGCCTGGAGCCTAGTTGTCGCATCGATCAACAACTCTATCACCGGAACGGGAAAATCATCCTTTGGAAAATGGTGGTTGATATACCGGAAGTCGATATAGAATATGATATTCCCATTGTTTTACCAAAATAGGATGATATTGGCTATGCACTTGGGGTACTAGACCTCCATGATGAAGCTATATTTGATTAGCTGAACAACTTTGGCCTTGACCATGGAACCATGAGAGGGATGCATTTTTATTGGAGGCCTCTTGAACCCATGATGAATACCTAGGAGCTCAAGATGGTAGAAAAACATGCGGGTCTAGTCCTGGAATCTCTTCACAACTCTAGGAAAATACTTCATCATGTTTCTTCAAGAAAGACATGTACTACTATTTCTCCTCTAGGGGAATAGCTGTATTGATCAACATCAGCCTCAGATCTACCTCAGTACCGAGATTCACCTGAATCAACTCATCAATGGTGGTGGAGACACCATCTCTTAATGTGGGAGGAGCATCTTACAAATCCTCTTCATTATCTAAGGTAGAAGAATTAGTGGTTGGAGGTTCATCTAGGACAGTTGATTTGGGAGGAACACTAGTGCCTACTTGGGTAGATACTGAATCTCCTCTAGGGGACTCCTGCTCTATTGAAAGAATGGTGATAGAGGCTATAAATAAAATCCCATAAAGCCTTTAACCATGGGGTCCATGCTTGATATCAAAGTAATAGTTGTTGGTCACCTTTTGTCTATTCAACCCAGCTCAGTGGAATAGGAGGGAGTGCTATAAAATGGTGTCCATGGGATGAAAATCTCGATACCTTACAGGGTTAGGGGATTCTAGTATCACCTTATCCTATCCTATGTAAGATTATGAGGTAATTTTTTGATGTTATTTAAATTTAAGGGCACGACACCCATTTTTCTCCCAGTAGAAAAAGAAAATTCCCAAGTCCAATGTGGTGGCCTCCAATATATGAATCAATAAAATGAAAGAGTCATCCAAATATTCCCATGGACTAGCTGTAATGGGTGTGTGATCAACCTCATTAGTATGAGCATACTTCCCCTCATTCTTGTAATAGACAACATCTTGATAGTGGGAGTCAAAGGAGTCGAAGGGTGATGCATCACCTTAGATTATCCAACTCGACCATTGAGGGAGTACTTGATGAATTGGTGATATGATAAGGTGACTACCACATGTATCTGAATCCAGAGCCTAACCAACAACAAGTTTTAGGTAGTGTCCTATGAGACTTCCATGAATTCAGTGCTTGTTATCAAGCCACCAAACTGGGTCATCAAACAAATCCTGCCAAATAGTCTAGTTAGTCCTATCATAACCCTGAATCTCCATGTCAGATAGACTCAAGTCTACTTTAGTCATCTCTAGCTTTCAGAGTTTATGGGTTGGGATGAGGCTAACCCTAGAATCTGTATCCAGTAAGAAGTGGTGGATTTCTATGCCATTAAACTGGACTATGATGTACATCGGGTTTATATTCCCCATCGTGAGGGAGACCACATCCTCTCTAGAGAGAAAGATGATGGCATGGAATTCCTATTTCTTATCCTCCTCTACATAGTAGTTCTCTACTACCACTACTTCTACTTCGAACCGGAGGGTCCTCTTTAAAGATTATGTAAGGGCCTTATGAATATCCTTTGAAAAGTGTAAATACTTGATAATTGAGAACCTTGCAGGTATACTAGGGACGTGCTTTAGCACATTTTACTTTTGTGCCAAATGAACGTTTCTAATCATAGGAGGTCACTCTTTATTTGGGGGCTTAATGGGTGATTCTAGATGTACCATTAGGTTCTAGTTGGTACTAGAAATATCCTGCTACTTAAAAGCTAACTCAACCAAAAAAACCAATTGGATAACTATGTATTTTTTTAGGCTTAGATTTAGTTGAAAATGGACGATCATGGTGTGATCAAAACTGTTCTACCCAATCCTTTAAAACGATCTACTATGGCAGTGTGTCTTATGGAGTGTACTTGGAGGACTTCACCTGCTGATCTCTACACAACACCTTCTATCTTGTCTCAGTAGCATGTACGGATTGGTTCGAGGCACTAGAATGAATATTCTGATGATTTTCATGTTGTTGAACTCCCCTTTCACGATGTCATCCAGAGGAACTCGATGGGCGTACCTGACATTTCTCATCATCAGGTAGCATGAAGCATTCTATCAACTTGATGATATTCATGTAAGCATACTTCTGTTCATCATTAGAGGGGTCTTCCAATGCTGTACAGACCCTGGTGATGATTATTATACATGAAATCATTGAGGGTGCGAGACAACATTTTCACTGGTGGGGGACTTTGGTTTCCATTGAACTGTTGGTGTATACTCTTCTGAGATTTAGTGGGTTGTGTTGTGGATACAAAAGCGTTAGCATGCGAAGGAGCAATGACTTTAGGAGGTTTGGTCTGGCCTAAGTGAGCACATATGACACCATGGGTGATAGAAAATACTCTAAAAGATAAAAAGTCATCATAATTTTGAGTCCCTTGGTTAGAAACCTAATGCTATTCACCTGAAACATCGTTGTCTATGTCAAGGTTGACAGAGATATGTGACACTTGTTCTAAGATGTTTCCCATCTTGACTGAACTGTTATCCACTTGGTCCTAAAGCTAATCCTTGAACACATAATAGTCCTTTATGGTATGTCCAATTATACTGTGGTAAGGGAAGTGATTGGGGTGTTCAGTACGTTTAGCTTTATGGAGTCTATTACACTCTGACACCTTCAAAATTTCCTGCTCTAGGTCATGAAGGAAATATCCGGTAACCTGTGTATCTTTGAAAGAATAGGTTTAGTTCCTTCTATCTGGGAAGGGAACTCTGGTAGCCTATCCCTAAAGAGGGGATAAAGCTTCAAGAGGACATAAAGACACATTTTCTCACCTAGTTGGATGTGATTTGAGAGGTGGTGTTTGCTATTTTTTCACTAGGTGAGGATGAGCTTGATGAGTTTTCTATACTCGTTGATGCTCCATTGGAAAAGGTTCTAACAACTCCAATGGCTCGATGGCCTCTACTTGCAATACGAAAAAAATCAATATTCTAGAAAATCTTATTGTAGAATTTGGAGGCGGTGATGGATGAGATTGTTTATCCTGCAATAAGGCTTCCTCCAGGATCCAGTACTTGTTAGAAAAATCTCGAAATATTCCATGAAGTTCTGAGTGATAAGGATAGGTACTAGTTCAATATTGAAATTTCCCACACACATTGCTAGAAGCTAATATTGATTCATTAGCATGTCAAGTGAGTACGTGATTTCTTTCCACCTAGTGAAAAAATTAATGAATCAATAATTAGATAGTTTATTGAACTTGAAGAGGTTACCAATACTTATCTTTCATGTGGTGGAGCGAAACTAGTAGAGGAACTATCTACAAAGATCCTCAAAACAAAGGATAGACCCTATGAGAAACTAGATATACCATATGAATGCAGGTCCTTCCAATTTCTAGATGAAACATCAAATCTTTGTGGCCTCTTACAGATCTAGGGTTCCCAACATGGACCCGTACCTAATGATGAAGTGGGATAAATGCTATAGTGGGTTTCCCATGCCCTTAAACAGGGAAAAACTGGGGATCCCAAAATCATGGGGTGCTTTCATATTATCTACCCATGTTGTAAGGACCCGACCCCAGTTGCTTGAAGACGATGCCTTATTCGATTACATTGGAATACAAACAAAGAATAAGAATCCCAAAGGACTAAGTAGTTTAGTGTTATTGGAAACAAGATACATACATAAGTCCAACATTAAAACTTGAAATGAAAAACAACATAGAAACTCCTTAGACACTTCCATAACTCCTAGGTTATCTCAACATGTCATTCATAATAAAATTATTCATTTATTGAGAAATTGAAACATAATAAAGGGTTGAGCTCAAAATCTCAGTAAGGGTAAGCAATACAGTGGAATATCACATAAACATTAGACATGGTGAATAATTGAAAACACATGCCTTTAAAAATAAACTTGAACATAATATGGGAGAAATATGAGCAGTGTAAATATTGCCATAACATAACATAATCATGGGTATTATACTAGTAAAATAACCACATGAACCATCAATACTATATTCATAATGAGGGAATGCATAATTCAGGACAACATAACCATACTGTCAAGGCCTTGTGCCAAGACCATAAATAATATTTTTGTCAACGCCTTGTACCAAGACCGTAGTTTGTCTCATGAGACCAACCAATGCACCGAGGGGCTATAGCGAGACACAACCGAAACTTTCTATGTCTAATTCATTCCTCATATGAACAAGTATAAATATAAAAAACATATACATTCATATTGAAACTAATATATGAAATGTAAATAACTCTCCCCAAACATTAAGCATAAACGCTAACCATTCGGAGTAAACTGACAAATGATTTTAAGATAGCACATCCATATCCAAAATAATCGAAAACTAGTAAATTAAATGTGGTAGTTAGTACCATGAAATATTAATCCCAATAATACATATAAATCAATAAGAGTGTTGAAATAGAGGAAGATACTCTTATAAAATCTTTGAGTAATTTTTGAGATAAGTACCCCTTTTACTTTGAAAAGAAGAGTTATTTTGGAAAAATATTTATATAAAACTATATGTTAAGTAACATAGTATTTTTACAATAAAATGATTTATTTTATAAATATTATGGTTTCAAGAACCATATTATATAATTCCCTTGAAAATAGGTAAGAATTTTGGAAACTCCCTTGTAACGGGCTTGTATTTCCGAAATAATTTTGAAAGTTCCTTTTAAAATGTGTAACTATCCACAAAACGAGGAAGGGTTATGGTTGGTAAACATATATAGAACACTAAAAAATATTTTATGAGTATTATATAATAATATACAGGAATTTCATTGAGGTAATTAGACAATAAAAGTAACTCGAATGAAAATGGAGGTTTAGGTGAGAAAACCCTTACCTTAAGCCCGAACGTGCTCCGCTCTTGAACTTAAGCTCCTGGAATATGAAATTAGACTTATTAATAAATTATTTATGAACCTATTAGACATTTATTTATTTTATAATAATTCTTTTTAGTTCATTTAAGTTCTTATTGATAAGTTATTGTATTGAATTCCATCGTTTTAGAGTGTTTGTTTTCTTGATTTTCATAATCGATTCACTTTTTTTTAAGTAATGGAATTCATGTTGAATGGTTTTAAATCTCCAAAAATTAAATTAAATATTATTTATGAACATCCAGAATTATTAATGGTTATTTATATCATTTGGTTACATGGAAAGAGGATGAATCATTAGATGATAACCGCTTTGATTATTTGGCGGTATTAGGATTATTGTGAACTAGTTTTGTCATATAAATTAATAATATGTACATATACTGGTTCATGAATATTAATTAGGTTATAATAAATATATTATAGTCTGTTTTAACCATCTAAATGGTTTCATGACCAGTACTGCAGGAGAAAATGAATAACTAAACTTCATCATCCACGAAGTTTATAAATTGAAACCTCATGGATGTTGATTTCATTCATAAAAATAAAAGGGAGAGATTAAGAATATTGATGCTGGTTCTTACATTAACATTATATTATTCAAATATATAGATGATAATAGAGTTATCATGGTCATTTGGATAGAAGAGGTGAGGATAGAAAAGAAAAGAGATGAACTTGAAAATAAAATAAAAGTTGAGAGATCCCTTATGAAATTTCAGCAGCCTAACGACATCACTTAAAATTTCATAAAATGAATTGATGAGAGAAAAAAAGTTATCTCATCATATTGAAATAAAAATAAAATAAATGGTAATACATAATATAAAACCCCAACAACTGATAATGGAAATTCAAATAGATAAAAAAACAAGTGTTGACTAAAAGAGTAGGGTGAAAGGTTCCCTTACCTTGTAGAGTAACTCCTAGAATTTGAAGGTTGGGACCTTGGGGGCTTAATGAAACCTTAGGAGGAATCCTAGGGATGTAAAAACACAAGATATTCTTGGATTTGGGATTTGTAATGAAAGAAAATGAATTGATGAGTGGGTATTTATATTAAAAGCGAGAGAATTTTTTATTAATTTAAAGACACCTCATTAGTGGTTTTTGTAAAACCATGGGCTTTCCCATGGTATTTTCCAATGGTATTAGCCACTTGGGACACCTAATATCTTATTTTACTATTAAAAAGTCGACCAGAACTTTTATTTTAATTATTATGTCATTATGATGTCATTAAATTACAGAAAACTCAAAACTATATATTTACTATTCACAAGAAATTCAAGTATTTTGGAAAAATCCCAAAAATTCACCCCTACCATTTTTTGATGTGTAGAATTCAAAAATGAACTCTATTTTTCAAAAATAATTTTCTAAATATTATTAGTTTAATTTTTAAATAAAATCATAGTTAATTTGACAAATAACAATTTTAAGGTATAATTAGTTTTATATCAATTTGAAAAATTAATTAAGATCTCATTATCTTATTACCATAAGAAAATAAAATAATATCATTATTTACTATTCATAAGGTTCATATTACTATTCATAAGGGTATGTTACTATTAAACAAAAATCAAGTTTGTTTTATCAGACTCCAAATGAATTACTGGTTATAACTCTAGATGAACATTTTTTGAAATTCAAAACACAATAGTAGAAAAATTATGTTTAATGGATAGATTATAAAATGCATTTATTTTGAAAACCTTGGGGTGTTACACATGTCTTGTATGGAATACCGTCAGGTGGGATCTCCACCTACATTTTTTCCAGGGATTTAAGTCGAGCGGTGAGAGTGGCAATCAAATCATATTGGCAGGGATCTCTGTCTTGATAGGGATTCATAACCACCAACACATTGATATGCTCATCTATTTGGTAATCAGGATTGGAGGATCATGGAGGGAAACAGTTTGGTTTTTAAGTAAGATGATTACACTACTTAGGTGGATTCAATAACTCACATCTCAGTAACTTTTAATAAAATCCTACCCCTACTCTATCTGGATGCATGGGATCACCAAGATCTACTTGGGACAAATGGAAAATGAGGACTTGATGCTTCCCCGTTGGAGGAGAAATGGGATCTCATCAAGTTGTGCCGTAATCTAGGTGCCACTCAGTAAGGAGATCATCATTGATCCTATTATTCTCTATGACCTATTGATGTAAATTAGAAAACATGGGATAAACCTCTTTCCTTGGGATAATATTAGATTGATCAAAGGGATCATCCTTGTCTTTACCCTTTTTGGTATTTCAATGGGAAGGTAGTGAAGTAGAGGGATCCTTGAGATTGAGTAACTGCATTTGTAAGCAAGTGTAGACACCTGTATGAGGGTGTACCTGGTACCACGCTACCCAGAAGGTGGGTTTTATTCATCATGCTCTGGATCAGATCCCCTATCTTTTTGGTTTTTTTGAAGGTTTTGGATGACTATATTTACCATAACTTTACCAGGAGGGAAATCCTTTATATCAACAAATAGGTTAGGCTATTGTAGGATAGGGATGATGTGGATAGTGGAATACTATCCCCATCCCCTGATCTATACATGTAGAGATGCCTCATCCATAATCCTTCAGAGCACTCTGAGGCCCTTGACATATCTCTTCTTGAGGGTATGGTGGTAGCCAACTGATGTATGGTGCTAAGATGCTAGAAGTGCTTCCAACTCAACAATTCGACAATGTTGATTGATGTCATTGAAGTGTTCCAAAATTCTTGGATATATCCCCTATTGTTCAGAGAGACAGTGAAGCATCACCCAGATTTTCTGGTGGAAACACGCAGCCTAGCCCTCTGTTAGGGATTTTGGGATATCAAATTTGGTAGTTTCATTTGTCCAGAACATGAAGGATAAATGATAGGTATCCAGAGTATCCCATATGATTTATTTCTTAGAGGAATAGATCTTATCTTGGATAGCCCAATCCTCAATCAGTACTGTCCAAGGGATTGGTGGAGTCATAGATGTGGATCGGTGCGATGATTAGTTAGATGACAGAGGAGTCACTTCCTGAGTTACCTATTCTTTGTATGCTAGTTATTCCATTATAGGTGGAACCAATCCCATTAACATGTACTTATAGGACTGATTTTTTACCAATGCCTCATGTCCAAGGTTGGATACACTCATCAGTGGGTATTTAGATATCCCACCGTCTAAAGGAGTTAACCCAAACAAAAAAAACTTCCTATTATCTTAGATAGTATTATAGAGTGAGACTGGAAAAAATAGAGATGAATGAACCATGGGCCCATGGAAGGGAACCAAAACTTCCTCCACCTACATATACTTGTGGAGGGATCTTGAGATTCAGTGGATTTCACCTTCTGAGATGGGGAACTTCACCTGATGAGACCCTACCATAGAATCTAATGAATGGAGTGTAAAATCCATCATCAAGTCTTCTTCCACCTCAGAATCAGAAATATTGACAAGGTTGAAGAAGACATATAATTTCTCAATATTTCTCCTTCGGTGGAGGGTGTTCTCCCTTCTACTTTGGGATGATTCTTTAGGGAAGGACATGTCTTCAGCATGAGGAGGACTTCTATACTAGTTAGTGTTGAAGCGAGGAAGACCTCCACTCGGGTTGGTAGCGACATAAGGAGGACCTTCATGTTGGTTGGTGGTGATAGAATTTGGAGGACCTACGTACTGGTTGGTTGGAGCATGAGGAGGACCTCTATAAAAGTTGTTAATGAAGTGAGAAGGAACTCCACTTTGATCAGTATTGGAGGGGGGAGGACCTCAACTTGAGCTAGGATTGGTGCGAGGAGGAACTTAATTTTTATTGTGGTATAAGGGAGGACATCCTCTTTGGTTGGTGATAGAGTGGGGAGGACCTTCACACTGAGAATTATCATCATGGGTTAGTCTGTAATGACTATCAGTAGCGCCACCAATTGACAGAGTCTAACCAACCTACATATAGGGAAGATGAGGTCTCAATATCAACTAGGAAAAGATGGATCCCTACTTTTCCATGATAGGTATCAATAGGAATGCATCGTATGTGAAAGGTTCCACTTAAGTTATGGAAGATGATTCCCCCTTTCATGAATTCTCCTATGCTTGTACCTGACATTGGCACTGAGTTGTTTAGACCAACACTGATAGAGAAGGGGTAAAATACACCTATTCTTCAGCCTAAAATATCTATCATTTTTTTGTTTATGGGGGCTTAGTGGGATACCTTATTGAAGGATCCCAGGTAGCAGTAGTCATTGGGGTGACAAGAAAACCCCCCACCTCCATGGTGAATGGGAGAGATTCATAGGATTGCTCTGAGGAGAGGCTCCCGAAGTTGTTTTCTGTGGGAACATGGAGTGGTTTCTCCCTAATCAAACCTTGGGGACAGTGGTGTCAGTGAGGCTCTAAAGTATCTAGGTCCTCACGGTCCACATCCCTTGTGGGAATTACCCTCTCCTACTCGTACCGATGTATGAGGGTGTCAATCACACTCATTTAGATTATTTACAAGGGTGAAATGGGGTGTGGGAACTCAATAGATGAGTTCATGGAAGTCATGGTGGGAGAGTGCTTGTGAAGGATTTTCACATCATGGTTCTCCTACCCTAATGTATGCGGGTGCTGGGTGGATGATTCCACATAGCTAAAGTCCTGTAAAGTTGGTGGATTCATCCATCAATATAGTTACAAGGATAGATATGCCTATTTCCCCAACATTATACAATATTATGAAGCAGAGAAGGATCCACACTACTGATGTCACAGATGGAGAAATTCTAAACATTTATTGCCCTAATTTCTAGTGAGTTCCATACTGGGCCCACTGTTTACTTGGTATAACCAAGCTCCGAAGGTCTGAATTTGGTGACATGATAATTTTCTGATGTCCCGAATGTTACTAATCCACATATTTAGGAGAAGAGTTCCATGTCGGGTTCACCCTTTCTATTTTTGACACTTTTTTTGGGGAGATACCATTCGTCAATACATGTCATGCATGTGCTGGATGCTTTTGTTTCCCCCTTTCCCTCTTTCCAAATTCGGATGGATTTCATCACTTTCAATAGTGATGTATTCTCCTTGATCGAAGTGAGATGATGGGATGTTGGTTCCTCCTTTTATGTATTCGTCCCTAGAGCTCATCACCTAGTCTGGGTCTCCATCATAGAGTTAAGTCACATTCAAGGAACTCATTCCCAGTGCCATCTCTCCATGGATTCCAGTTAATTACACTAATTTTATATTGAAATTGTTTCTATCTGGGAAAGACAGAAACCTTCAGTCAGTAGAGTAGTCATGTTGGGCATTTATAGAATGTCTAGACAGTGGTAACATTGGTCAATTATATTCCTCTTCTTGGGAGGACATCTCATGGAGGCATCCTAAGAATAGAACAAAAAAAATACCATTTCGATCATGAGGTAGCAATACCAGGGGTGTAAGTACTTAAAGGATTTTTTACATTAGGAATCCCATGTTTTTCATTAGGTATGCATTTGGGGTGAGTTCATAAGTTTAATATCTTGAGTAAATGGGTTGGAACAACTGGATGAGATGGATCGAGGCATGAGTTTAATGTCTTATAGATATAGAGTTGATTGATCAAGATACCTAATGTAGATAGATCAAGGAGGTTTATCCATATGAGGAAAGATTTCACACCTGGAATTTTACTGATGGATGGATTAGAACTTCCCATGGAGGAAGATCCAGGGGGTGTATCCCATAAAGGGAAAATATCACACCATGAAGGTTTACTACTGGATGGATCAAAAATCCCCTTGGATGTGGACCCAGGGGCTGTGTCCCATAGTGGGAAGATGTCACACCATGAAGGTTTACTAATGGAAGGATCAAATCACACCATGGAGGCACATCTAGGGGGTGTTTCTCATAAATGGAAGATGTCACACCGTGAAGTTTTACCAAAGGATGGATTATAATGCCCCATGGTGGAAGATCCAAAGGGTGTGTACCATAAATGGAAGAATTTACACCATGCAGGTTTACCTATGGATATGTTAGAATACCCTATGAAGGAAGATCAAGGGGGTGTTTCCCATAGAGGGAATATGTAACACCATGATGTTTTATCAATGGATAGATCAAAACTCCCCATGGAGGTAGATTTGGGGAATGTGTCTCATAAAGGGAAGATGCCACACCCTAAAGTTTTTCTGATGGATAGATCAGAATTCCCCATGGTGGTAGATCCGAGGGGTGTGTCCTATAAAGGGAAGATGTCACACCATGAATGGTTATCGATGTATGGATCAAAATGTACATTAGAGGCATATATGTTGGTGAGTTCCATAAATGGAATATGACACAACACAAAGTCTTACCGATGGAAGGATCAAAATGCCCCATGGAGGAAGACCAGAGAGGTTCTTTACTAGGAGGGAGCACCTAGGTTTACCTTTGACTGGGATTGATCCTCATGTAGGCATCCTATGCACCCTATTTAGAATATAGGGATCAAAAAACTCATAGTTCATTGCTACTGTTTAAGGTTTCATGATAGTACCGATCCATTCAATTTAATGTTATGTGGTAAAGAATCTCATGTCATAAAAGTAGTGTCGGTGAGAGATAATGTGTGGATTACATGATAAAGGTTCCCTTCACTAGTAAATTGCACTTTGTTGGAGTTGGTGCGGGTCTTATGTGTTGATCTACCCAATAGAACTAGATAATATGTGGTCTCCCAGGTGTTGGGCTCGATCTTACTAGTGTTGTGTCCTAGAGAACATTTGGGAGAATGTGTATATTGTGTTTGGACCTCAAGGAGGCTTCCTACGTATCCTAGTTAGTTGGTAATCAAATACCATGTAGTTAGGAAATGGATGGAGCTTACAACTATGGATAAGGCCCAAAGGAGCATGTGGTTGGGGATTACATGTGAAAGCAGATCAATCAAGTATGGTTGTTTTGTCTTACACTTAGGAGGATGCCCATAGGTGTTTTCGGATCATGTAAATTTCATGATATCCACTAAACTCTAAGCCCAACTGAGTCTTGTTTGGTGTGAGAAATAATAGGAAGTTGTAAATATGGAGATCACATTATGCCCTTCATCTGTTGGTGGAGGGATGCTGGGGTGCTGCTAGGAGAAACAATGTCGTGAGTGGGGATTATGCGTGGAATATGCTCGAGGACGATCTCATTCCATGTGAGTTATACATGGAGCATCCTATTATTGTCGTATAGGGTAAGTGGGTCTTACGTATGTAGGATAACCAGTATAAAATCTATGTACCATAGTGGGAGGAGGTGGAATCCCATGATGACTATACATGGAGAATCCTGTGTTCATCACATAGGAAAATGATATAGTTTTACTTAATGAGCTGATGATGTTTTCATGTAGTTTAAAATTGTATGAATATGATGTGGATATATGAAATTTTACATCATGTGGATCATATATAGGGGGAATCAATCCATACCATCATGGATTACATGACCATAGATCATGCACCTCTAATCAAGGCATGGATTTGGATTCTACTAGGGTACAACAACGGGAGGAGTGGTCACTCTCGAGGTCCACATTATGGTCCCTATGGTAATAATAAATAGGTATTAAATTACCTATACTAAGAAGAAAGATTTATAGAAAAGTATGCACTAGAATCATAAGGGACAACACACAAGGGACCATGAAATTGTTGCTCACAAGTTTGGAGGGGTGCACTCAAGAGGCACATGCAAGGTCTGGGTGTTGCAAGAAAATGTTACTTCAACATGGTTCTGTAACACACGAGAATGATGTGGAGTCTCAAAGAGGGGTGAGTTCAAGATTGTGGGTTGAGAAAAATGTAAGGTTTATACATATGAGGATTATTTACGCACACCCAATTTAGGTTGAAAGAGGTTGGGTGAGGATTAATCAACTATGGGCCTAGTAAATCTTTGAACCATAAAGAAACTATCATGAAAGAGTCTCTACCTTGTGTATTCCATAGTTTTAAGATTTCTCAAAATATGGGTCTTATGCATAGTATAGTGGATCTTCATCTTCTGGAGGGTCACCAAACAAGGGGTGAGATTCTATTTATAGACGAAATCTTCAGTGATGGGTGTTCAAGATTCTAGTCACAGAAGAGGCTTTACACGAAACCTAGGGATTTAACATGGGACTCCAACCATGAAATACATCGATTCAATGTCATATTGGGCATGGAAGATATTTTCCTGATAATTTAGCTCTTGCACACAATGTTGTTTTATAACACACATCCCTTCCACCTTGCACGCGATTTCCTTGGCTTTCCTAGTGGCCATCAGGTTAGGGATGAGAAATTTCATCATATTTGGTTTGAAATTATTTTTCACATAGATTTCGGTCTGCACACACACACCAGATCTTTCATGCACTAGCCTTTTCGATCCTAGAATGGTCCTTTGAGTTGGATGGTGGCTTCGATTTTCCGAAAGCTTGTTGTTTGTAGCTTCAAGTAGAATTTTGGCCAAAACAATAATTTTAAACAATAGTAAAGCCACATTTATTTGGGATGAATTTTAGTGGGCCCACCTTTTCATTGATAGAGATTTAAAATATTATACCAGTATTGAGAAGCTTCAATACTTCATTTTTTACAACCTATTTCATTGGTGGAGTGAGTTGTATCTTGGGTTGAAATTTTACTTTATCACATTCTTCCAAAAAAATATTGTGGATGAATATAATGGGGATAATCACATTGATGTTAGAAAATACCCAAAAAATTGAGTTTTTGTACCTTTTTAGGAATTCAATGATTTATCCTTCTTGAATTTGAGTTAGTTATAAACTGATAATGACTGGTAGTGAGACTACTATTTCTAAGAATGAATACTTTAGTGTGCTTGGTATAGGTTTCAATTCCAGCATCGGGGACTTGATGACTGAGGGTATGAATGGTGGAATGGTATCCCTCATTAGAGTATTAATGTAATCCATGTATTCATAATCACTAAACACATATGTTTCAAGAGACAGGGTATCTGTATCATCCACAATAGTCCTGAAATCATCTTCCCCATTGTTGAGAAAGATGGCTTGACAATCAAATGAATTACCACCATGTTTGGTGGATTTTATTATGTTCAATACTAATTTTTCTTTTCCAACTCTAAAAACCAATATTCCTTGGTTTACATTGATCAAATGCTTCCCAGTGTTGATAAATAGTCTCCCTAGAATAATCAAACATCTTCTTGCTCCTCTATATTCAAAATAAGGGAATAAGTAGGAAATATGAACTTACTAACCTTCAATAAAACATCCCTAAGAAGTACCCAAGGGTAAATGACTGATTGGTCATCCGTTAGAAGTGAAAATATCATTGTTTTCAAATATTCAAGCCCTAAATTTCAAAAGACACTCATGGGTATGATATTGATACTTGCATCAAGGTTTATCAAGGCTTTCTCAAATTAAAATAACCCTATAGTGAAGGGAATTGAGAAGCTTCCAAGGTCTCACATATTTGGTGGGATCTTTCACTGAAAGACTACCTACTAGTCTTAATTCAAGTATATGACTCCTAGTTATTCCATTTTTATTTTTTAGTTAGAAAATACTTTAGAAACTTGGCATAAGTTGGAATCTGAGTGATGACCTCTACAAAGGGGATATTGATGTGTAATTTATTAAACATATCTAATTTTTTTACTGTACTCTATTTTTAATTGTATCATCATCTCTGTAAAGGTTAGAGGGCGTTTTTATAGTGGAAGTGCTACATAAAAATCATCATTTTTAGGCAGATCCTGTATAAGATATTTTTTAGTTGGTTTTGATTCCAAATTTTGTTCCTGACCAGATTTTTGTGTGCTATCATCACTATATTTTTAGATTATTGAAACATGTGTTTCAGATTATTTTAGCTTATTTTCCTCACTTATTCATAGTTATTGACAATTTATCTCTTTCCCAGTTCCATGTACCACAACCTTAGTCTCCTCTCTTAGATGTGTCTCAGTATTACTAGGAGACATACCCAGTAATAGATCCAATAGATTCTTGGAGATCTGTCCCACCTAGTTCTCAAGATTTGGTAAGGAAACCATTTGATTATATATTTTAGTTTATTGGGTATTCATCCACTGATCTTATTTATGAAAAAATGCAGTACAAAATTTTTCCATATTTTATGGTGGTGGTGGGGTTTTTTGTTGCTACCTTGGCAGAGATATTTGAAATTATTATTACTAAGTGGGTGGAAAATTTTAAGCTCTAATGGGGAAAGTTTATTGATGATTTTTTTTGTAGTTGAGGATAAGGATTCTATGGTGGGAACCCAGGGGGTATATGATTTTGTAGTGACTATTGACTACTCCTCTAATGGTAGAAACATTGGTTTTCTTATTGCAGTTGCTGAGCTGGTCTCTATAGATAATAATACTACTAGTATTGTTGGGGTTGCTGAAACTATTTATTTTGTTGATTTTAATTTATGTAATTACAATCCTAACTTTGATCCTCTTTCATACCCACTCCATAGTCCTAATATGGGTGTTGAAATCTAAAAATTTCATATGCTTGGATTTCCATAATAAGGGAAGGAAGTGGCGATTCTGGAGTAGGTAGCTGGAAACTTTCAATCTTCTTTATAAGAGATTAAACCTGGCCTATAATGCAGGTATTCTCTTCCAACTAGTGAATTTTTCATTGAGGTGGTCCATGATCACTTTTCTACATACTAGCATTGTGGGATACCTCATCCAAAATGGATCTACAGACTTCGAGTATTTTGAGCATGAGTCTACCATTAGCAGAAACTTCTACTAAGGTACACATATCTAGTTGGAGTCCTTGATAAAATGTTTGTAGTTGTAGCCACACATCAAGTCCATGATGTGGTCACTTTCAAGTCATCTCCTTAATGTGATCCCAAGCTTCCTAAGCTGATTCTGCATCCACCTAGGTGAAGTTCTTGATCTCATTTATGAGCTTCCATGTTCATACTGGTGGGAAATATTTATCTATGAATTTATTGGCTAAAATGTCCAAAGTCATAATGGACTTGGGAGATTGGATTTTGAGCCAATATTTGGATCTTTCTTGTAAGGATATGGGAAATAACCTAAGTTTTATGGTTTCATAGGATACACCTTGATTTAAAAAGGTGTGACATAATTCTAAAATATTTTATATTTGTTTATGGAGATCTTCACTCTAAATTCCACTAAACTGCCCCATATTCTAGATCATGTGTATGAGTCCAGGTTCTATTTAAAATATTTTCATCTGGATAGGAGGGAACGCAATGTTGGGAACAACATCACTTATGGATAGCAATCCATAGTTCGTAATGGTGCGGTCTTGTAATGCTGGTCGCTCTCCATGATAATCAAGTGGTGCATATTGGAGATTTTTTGGGCTAGGTGCTGCAAGGTTATTGTGTTTATCCATATTTGATAGACGATGTGAAACTAGATATCTCTCAATATATGTATAAAAAACAAGTATTTATTGAGTGTCAAGGATCCTAGAATGAGTGAAAGGGACCAAATAAATGAGATAGGCTAAAGAATATTAGATGTAGGTGATAGTACATGTGAGAAAATTGTAAAAAGAAAAGGGGGAAAGAGGAAGGGGTGAAGAAATCTCAAGATTTCATTGAAAGTCATTGTGCCTAAGAAAAATCTATACCTGAAAATGATGCTTAAATTTTATTGGACCATGTGGAATCGTTGATTCTTTGTAGTCTTTGATCATATTAGAATTTATATTATAAAAAAATAGGGTAGTTACAAAGGCATAACAAATCAATAATATGGGGTCGAATCCACATGGACAAGCTGGCGAGCTGGAAACCTAGTGATTAGAACCTTTAAGTAAGATTCCTCATGGTCTCTCTTCAGTTTGGTTTTCTAGAACTTATATATCTTGGGATTAAATTGGGAAAGAGAAAAGGGATAAAGGTCAAATTCATGGTTTAAAAAAAATATTAACACTAAATATTTCTTGGGAGAGACCTATGGATTAGGCTATGAAGCAGTACAAAGGTCACCAATTGTTCATGGTCAAAAAAATTGTATCTATCTATGTTGCAACTATTCTTTGGTCTAGAGATAGTAAAAAACTTTGAAATAGTTTTCTTAACATCAAATTATGAAAGTATCACAAGTTATAAGTCCTATATTGAACAACTCCTAATAGCTCAGTGTCTTTCTATTACACTTACCATGATCATGGTTATACAAAAGAATGTTATAAACATTTTTTAACCTAATTACTATACATAAGGTTACCATGTTTCAATTTTGAGATTCATTATTTTTAAACACACCCTTACTCTCAACCCCTAACCCTAAGAGAATTGGACGTGGATGAGAATGATGGTATTAAACAAGAGATAAATAGACTACTTTATTGAAATAATAAATAAAAAATTCAAATCAACGAAATCCAAAATCTAAATAATGTGAAATAAATTAAATTCTAATGTAAATGAATTAAAAATGAAGAATAGAGTGACAAATTAAGTTTAATGACAGTGAAAATTGAAACTTGAATGTTAGAACTATAAATAAGCAATCAAAAATCATAGAATGGTATGCGGTAGAAAAGGAAAGACAAAAAATGGAAAAGGAAATTAATAGAACTGATGTAGAAAGAAAGTAGAGAATAAATGAAGAAGAAACAAGGAAGATCGACTAGATTTTTAGTTTTATTTCCACGCCAGGAGTGGTTGAATATTTATAATAACAAGATGCTCATGATGTATAAATGCCCCATGTTGTGAAAATGTTTTAAGTGACTTATGTTCTAAGACTTACATGATGTGTAAGTGGGGTTCACATCGTGTACTTCTGTGACATCTTGGACCCAGATACCACTTAGGAGGTTCCCCGAGCTCAGTGGGCTACATGGCCTCAGTCACATCTCCCTGAATTCTAGAGGCCTTCAACTACCAGCAAAGGCCTAGTTTGTTTCCATAGAGAGACTATTACCTCATTAATAGAGTGTAGCACATTGGATAATTATAAACAAAAGAAAATAGTGGAAGCAATAAGTAAACAGAATGCACAACAGAAAGTGAAAAGGATAAAAATAACTAAAATAACTAGAATAGCATACAATATCTGATGATGATAAATTTCAGGCCATTAGAAATATTGAAATCATGGATAAAAATTAGTAGGCATACATGAAAAACCCAATGTCGCAAAAGAAATACATAAACTATCCAAAGTATCCTGAGCTACAACTCAGTCATCTACTACCGGCTCCATCCTAGCAAAACAAGCAATCCAATTTCTAAAGCATTACACTTCCATTTATCAACACCGACATACATGTAATCTTCCCTAGGTACCAAATAGTTCCTGAAGACGGTGTGAGATAAATCTCAGTGGGGTACCGCTGACGGTTCCTATAACACCCGACTCATGTAATGGAAATATAATTGTGTGGAGGCATGAATATATAAAGTAAAGAAGTACAATGTAACTAAATACCCAATTACCTACTTTAACCTTCAGCTGGTGTCTGAATGTATAAATGGTTAATCAATTAATTAATTACAAGTTATATTAATAGGTCACATGATGTATATCAATCATTGACATCACCTCGTGATAATACAAATAGTGAATGTTTCAAGATGTAACAAGGAAACCATAATTGATAATTAATATGAAGTGGTTTCATGACATTCACCAAGGAAACATTGACCTCAGGGGATAGTAACTTAGTAGTAACTGATTCTAGATAAGGTGTTAAGAGTTTCATATAAGGAGAATCATCCAAGGAATTCCCACAATAATATTTCTAAATAGTCCAAGGAATACATCCAAGGTAAAATGGGAGATAAGTAGTGGTCAGTCCCAAGGATGTAACCATGGAACCTCAAGTCACGATGGATCCAAGGAGTGTATCTGAGGCATCCTTTAATAATAAAAAAGGATCCTATGATGTCATATCATGTATCCAAAGGTAGAAAAGGATTGGGTTCCTGGGTAGGTCTCACTCAAGGTAACCAACATCGTTGAATTGGAATGATTTTCTCAAGTACCCAATGAATTCCTTTAGGAATCCATGATATAACATAAGTAAAGCCCTCCTATAAATATTTCAAGGTCCATGTGCATAAAGAGTCACCTTACATTTAATTCACTACAATTAATTTAGTCATATGATAACTATGCCATTTACAAATTTACTTGGTTCAATCCTTTCCTTTCATTAGTTTGACAAGGCCTAGTTTCCTGAAAAATTTTAATTAAAACCATGTAAGTCAAGTTTAATTAATAAGTTTCACTCCACTAACTTCCATGAACATGGAAAGGTGTGCTATATACGTGCAACCAAACACTCATTTATATTTAATAAGGCCATGTCATATACTTAAGTATGCTTACTATAATATCATTTCAATGAATTAATTATATTTAGGCACTTAAATTAGGTGGGTCTAGTGGAAGTGACAAGGTACAATCTATTCAAAATTTCTTGATTCAATATGAAATTAATATAATGAGGCTTACCATTAGTTTGGTAAATCTCAAACACACTTGAACGGTGGATCAAAAGTGTCAAAACACTAAAAACCCAATTATGAAATATTACCCTACATGGGGTGTTAGGAGTTGTGGATGTAACCACCAAAAACAAATAAAATTTATGGAAAGATCATAACCATACCATTATAATGAATATAAAAAAGATATATAAATTAAATAAACAACATTCAATAAAATCGGCAGGCCTGATATGTCAATTCCAAAATCAACGGACTTGAGGGATGAGTTATATACCACACACCTAATACTTTTATGACTCTCCTCCTTGAGTATCAACCTTCGATTTGGCTCAGATCAGAGTAGATATAAGAAAAAATTAAAAAGACTTACACCCTGATAACTAGGTCGAGAGAAAGAGAGATAAAGAACGGCTAAAAAGGACTCGAGTACTTACCATAACGCATCCAACATGGTGAATTAAAGATTGAACAGATCTTGGATGAAGGGAGTTCTGTTGATTGATATAGTAGGATTTCAAAAAGAACCAAAATGGGAGAAAATGTAGTTCATCCTACTATAAATTGGACTATGGAATAATGTTTAAGTTAATTAGATCATTAATGGAAAAATGTAAAGTTACCCAAAGATTAGCGTGTGCATTGTTTGGTCGTTTGGTTTTCTAAACCATGCACAAAACATACATGATAACTTTGAGAAGAGGGGGAAATCACATGGTTAGGCCACATGGTTTGAGAAACTGTGCACCAATAATGTGATATGGACCAACCAAAAAATGTAGGCCATCCGCACGGTTTAGACTAACCCCGCGTCCTCCCTGCATGGTTTACTCTTACCATGGGACAAGACCATTTATTTCAAAAATTTGGGTTTTGAGATCTGAATAAGACCCAGGAAACCTTGAGACCTTTGCTAACCCATTAGGCATCTATATTTGGTCCAAAATAAAGAATTAGACCAAATTTTAAAGGATTCATACCTGAGTCAAAAATTGGGTTCTTGCATTATTCCCCCATTAAAGGAAATCATCCTAAATTACACATTCTCAGGGTGGTGAAACATTATATGAGAATAACTCTAGTCCCTGGTCATGTATGTCAGCCACCTGCTCAGAAGTCTCGTCTAGTATATGACCATTTTTCTATATGACCCGTATCAGAGGGACATATCAACCTCAAAGAGCCTATGTGCTCTTGTTAATAATGAATACTGGATACTTCGCAAAGGAAGAATAAAAATCAATATCTACTTACTTAGGATCAAAAGTATGAGATGGTTCGACATTATAATGGTGAAGATGTGAAATGTAACATCGTCCATAGCATGGTACCTCTAAGGTAGTAACAACCGATGTGATACCAACCTGACTCTTTCCCAGATCTCAAACAACCCTACATAATGAAGAGATAACTTTTCTTGCCTTCATAACCATATATTCCCTAGCGTGGGAGATACCCATAGGAATACACGATCCTCGACCTCAAACACTAGTGGTTGTTGATGATTATCAGTAGAAGATTTCTATCTAGACTAAGAAGTATTCATACTTTTCCTTATTAGATGAACCTGCTTAAAAGTCTCCTATAGTAGACAAGGACCCAGTAGGGCTACCTCACCTACCTCCACCCAACATAGGGGTGAACGACATGGCCTACAATACAAGGCCTCAAAAGAAGCCATCTGAATCATCTCCTAAAAGCTATTATTATAGGAAAACTCAGTGAGAAGGTTATTCTTCTCTTAAGAACCACTGAAATCAATGAAACATACCCACAATAAGTCCTATAGAACCTATATAATCTGTTATGGCTTCCCATTAGTATGAGGGTGAAAACATTTTCTTAGAATCACCCATGTATCCATAGCTTTCTGCAAGACATTCCAGAACTGTGATGTGGAAGAAGCATCCTGATCTGAAAGGATAGTACGAGGAACCCCATGTAGTCGTATGATCTCTTGGACATATAGTCTTCCTAGATCATTAATTGAAAAAGTATTCTGAATAGGTATTAAGTGGGATGCTTTTTTTAGTCTATCAATGACTACCCATACAATATCGCTAACCCTTGGTAACCTAGGTAAGATGAATTTGAAATCCATAACAATATCTTCCCATTTTCATTATGGGAATAGATGTGGCTGTAACAAGCCTGCTGGTCTCTGGTTCTCTTATTTCACTTACCGATAGTTGGAAGACCTAGTGATGAAGCCTGATATCTGAAATTTCATCCCAGGCCAACAATTCTGGTGTCATATATCTCAATACATTTTCGAGATTCCTAGATGAACTACCCCCTAAGAAGTGTGGTACTCTTTCATCAACTACTCTCTGATATCTATAGAAACCCAGACATGCCCATGAATATGTAGGAGATCATCTCTATCCATAGACCAATCCAGAGGTGGGTTAGCTCCTGATTTACTCTCATGGAGAACCAAGCCTTTAGTATCTAAAAATTTTCTACTCTACACCATCTCTAAGTGGGAAGATGTAACTGTTATGGATGAGAGGTAAGACTACTCATGAATGTTATGAAAATACATATGTATCTCAAAAAAGAGGGCTATTAACTTCCATTCATCCCTGACCTCCTATACGACCTGTGTCTAAGTTTTTCGACTTAGTGCATCAATGATTACATTTCCCTTTCTAGGTGCATAAGAAATCTCAAAATCGAAATACTGAAGATATTTGACCCATCTTCACAGTATGATATTCAATTCATGCTATAAAAAGATATATTTTAGGCTCTTGTGATCTGTGTAAACCACAAATTGCTCACCCAAAAGATAGTGTCTCCAACAACGTATGATATGGAAAACTACTACTAGCTCAAGGTCAGGCGTCTTGTAATTTCCCTCATGAGGCCTCAACTGTTGGGATCCATATGCTAAAAATATATCCTCTTACATCTTCACTCCTCCTAGGTTGATGCATGATGAATCATAGAAGATGGTACAACCTTTGCTAGGATCTAGAAGAATTAGAATAGGTCTTGATACAAGCCTACCTTTCAGCTTCTGAAGGTATTTATCACACACTTCTGACCACAAGAACTTAACCGCTTTCTTTGTAAGTTCAGCGTGAGATAAAGCAAGGTGTGGGAATTACTATATGAAATTCCTATAATATTTAACTATCCCCAAGAAAATCTGCATAGAAAACACATTATTGGGTTTCTTCTAAGAAACCAGAACACTAACTTTATCTAGGTCAAAAGATACTTCCGATTTTGAGATAATATGACCTATGAAGTGAACTTTGTCGATATATAAGTGGAACTTAGCAAGATTATCATAAAGTTGATGGTATCTTAGTGTACTCAGAATGATATGAAGGGGATTGGCATGGTGGCTTCGAGTGTGAGAATACACCAAGATGTCATCCACAAAGACTAGGACAAAAGAATCCAAATAGGGGTGGAACACCCTATTCAATAGATCCATGAAAATGGTAGATGAGTTCTTAAGACTGAATGACATAAAAATGTACTCATATAGATCATACTTACTATGGATAGTTTTACGAGGTATGTATGATGGACTGACTCACACCTAGTGATAGCCTGATCATAGGTCAATTTTAGAAAAGACCCTACATCCTCGAAGCTAGTGAAAGATATAATCTATATGAGGTAGTGGATACCAGTTCTTGACTTTAATATAGTTCAACCATTTGTAATCCACACAAAGAAGAAGGGACCCATCCACCTTCTTGGCGAAAAGCATAGGTGAACCCCAAGAGGAAGTGTTGGGCTGTATGAAACCTTTGTCTTCAAGTCCTCTTACTATTGCCTGAGCTACTGGAGCTCAGTAGGTTCCATCCTATATAGAGGAATGGAAAATGGAGATTCTCCTAGAATGAGGTCAATTGTAAAATCTTACCCCTCTTAGGAGTTATGCTAGAAAATTAATTGGGAAAGACATCCCTAAAATAATCTACTACTTGAGGTAATTCAATATGAAGTAAACCCTAATCCCCCATAAAGAGATTGTATATCTAGATGGTCACCCCACCTATCCGATGATTCTCTAGTCCAACTCCGCTATCTTAGAAATCCCACTTACCCTTATGTAGATAATTTCTTCCCTCTGGTGATGTAAATGATACCCTTCAATGATAGTAGTCTAAAAAAGCATGATATAGAACCAACCAATCCATCCTAATAGTGACATAAAAGCCTATCATCTCGAGAATAAAGAGGCCCCACAAGAAAGGGTAGCTACCTATCTCAAGGGGACAATCCCTATACTAGCACATTCTCTCTGATTGTACCCCTAATTTTCGTATCTAGTGTCATAACACCACAACAAAAATGTATTTCCATTCTAAAAATTTACATGATAGATAAAGAGATGGAATAGTGTGAATCACCTACATCAAATAAATCATATACTATAGTGGAGGCTACTATAATATTACCTCGTACTATAGATGGTTCTATAGCCTGATCCTTGGGTATCAATTGTAAAGCATGCATTTGGCCTGATCCACGAACCTAATAAATATATGGACTAGCATGATCAAATTAGCTTTTCTAGCACAACTAGTTGTCATGGGTCTGGATACCACAACCTTGACCTCATCTTCAGCCTGTCCTGCCTGTGCTACTACAACTCCCCTCTAGACGCAACATAATAGAACCTTCCCCAAAAGGTAGAGCTAATATGAATCATCTTTCACTTGACTCTGATGTAAATTTCAAATAGAATTGCTGGGGATGCCACATACAACCGCAATCTCAACACTCCAGTGGGGATCTATCAAAATGAGTCTTTATATTCCCCATTTGTTTTCACTAGATACACACTATATAGCTACCTATATGGGTACCATGTCTGCCACTTCCCTAATTGGAAACATCGAGGAAACGCTTATTTCCATTGGAATAACTACAGGCCTAACACATCAATGTTCCTCTATGCCCGATACTATCACCATACCTTAGGTTATACTAAGTGATAAATGATTCATTTACTATATCAAAAAAGGTAGGTTGGTGAAATAAATTCACCTGAGTAAGAATGTCATATTGGAGCCCATCCTTGAAGCATCTATTAGGAAAAATCTCATCACTGACTAGAAGTGGTGAAAATCACTGCAACTCCATAAAACCTGTTTAATAATCCATGATTGACATAGAACCCTACTAGAGGTGCATGAAATATCTATATTTATAAAATATCAATGTCTAAGGAATGAACTTATCATATAAGGTAGTCTATAAATCAACCCATAACATTCCCTGATGATGACTAGCTTGGGTAATCACATCACACTATCGTTTGGATGAATCACACAACATGTAAGTAGAAAGTTTGACCCTCTACTCTGAAGGAATATCTAGAAGCTCAAAGATAGATAGGGTGACCTCTATCCAAGAATCATCAACCTGTGGACCACCATCCCCTAAGAAGGTGTGAGGATCCTATAGATGCAACTCACAAGTCAGATCAATCATTGTAGGTGAAGCTTGTGGAGCACCATGCATAGACTGCATCAGATTTAAGAAACTATCACAGACTTGGGAATCATTTCCCAGATTAGGTAAAGTAGGTGGTTCCTCAAGGGACACTCCTAGTGGTAGGACTAGTCTCTTAGGGTCCACCATGTATAAAGTATGGTCTTTATCACCTTCCTGGAATGTGACACGAGGACGTCATGGTGGTCTTGGTCTACACATTCCAAGAATACAGCTGAGAACAAACTTAGAATAATAAAGATAGAATCACTATTGGAATATGAACATAAGAAAACCCACTACCCATGTAATACTACCCCAACTACCTGCTTATATGGCCGGGTACCAGTAAGTTCTCAGATATTATTTTAAGGGGTTCCAATTGACGAAGGGTTAACAATACCTTGCCTCATCATTTACTGACAACCGTTTCAATTAATTTTATAATTAATTAAAGGGTTCACTACTTTACCTTTCATAAACATGGAAAGGTAGGATAAATATATGTAACCGTTCCACTTTTATGTTTTCATTTTCTTAGAACTTGTGTCAAAGTTATTTTAAAATGAGTTGTCTATCCTAGTGAATTAGGTCCCATTCCCTTTATCAATGAAATTCACACCCACTTGAATTTATAATAAAATGATTGATTTGGTAAATTACTCATTCTATCCCATGAGTTCCCATAACACCTCATGAATTGAAATATACAATCACTCAATCACATCCCAAAATTAGTAAAAGAATATATACAAGAAAGGATCACTCAACAATCATAGGAATTTCAAGAAATAAAATTTCAAAAATGTACCTATATGGAACAGTAATATGAATGACATGAAAATTCTAGGTTCCTATAATGATGCATGTAACAAAGCTCATTTCCCTAATATCATCGATCCAAGGATGAATTAAAATTATCAATCAGAATAATAATAAACAACTCCACATAGCATTTTCATCATCCAACGATGAAATGATATCAATTATAATAGGAAAAAGCAGAACAACAATTATAATTTTGGCAACTTGGCCTTTTCCCAGAACATGGGTTTGTGATTCCCACACATGGATTATGACCAAGTCCCAAGAATTCATAATCTCTTGAATGTTGTATCCAAATAGTAAAGAAAGAAAGGAAACCTCCTCTGATACCACTTTGTGACTACCAAGACTCAGATTCCACTTAGGAGGTTAACTGAGCCTGGTGGGACACATGGACTAAAGTGAATCTCCCCAAACACTAGAGGTTTCCAAATAGTATCAAGGCCTAGGGTGTTTTCATGGGGACACTATTCCTAGATTACCAGAGTGTAGTAAAATAGATAATTATAAACAAAATTAAATTGTAGAATTAAATAAAAGGAACATCAGAAAGAGACAAGGATAAAAATAACTGAAATAACTAGAATAACATACAATAGTTGATGATGATAAAGGTCATGTCACTAGAAATATAGAAAACATGGTTACAAAGTAGTAGGCATACATGAAAAAACCCAATGTTGCAAAAGAAATACATAATCTATCCCAGCATTCTAAGTTACACAGCTCAATCATCTTCTACCAGTTCCATCGTAGAACAAAAAGAAATCAAGTGTTTGAAGCATTAATCTTCCCTTTATCAACACCTACATATATGTAGTCTACCCCAGGTACCAAAAAGTGCTTGGAGAGGGTGTGATATAAATCTCAATGGACCACCACCAAAAGTGTCTATAACATTCGGACCATGTAATGGAAATATAATAGTGTGCATGCATTCACATATAAAGTAAAGAAGTACAATGTAACTAAAAACCCAAGTAACTGGTTCATCCCTTAGGCGGTGTTTGAACACGTAACCAGTTCATCAAGTAATTAATTACCAATTTATATTAATAGGTCACATGAGGCATATCCATCACTAACATCACCCCCTAATAGTATAAATAGTAAAGGTTCCAAGATGTTACAAGGAAACCATAATTAATAATTAATATGAAGTGGTTACATGGTATTCACAAAGGAAACCTAAACCTTAGGGGATACTAACTCAATAGTAACTGAGTCTAGATAAGGGGGTAAGATTGTAATCCAAGGAGAATCATCCAAGGCATTCCCACAATAAAACTTCTAAAAAATTATAAGGAATACATCTAAGGTAAATGGGAGATAAGAAGTGGAAAATCCCAAGTATGTAACCAAGGCACCTCATGTCATTCTGGATCTAAGGAGTTCATCTAAAGCATTTGTTAATAATAATGAAGGGATCTTACAATTTCATACTGAGCGCCCAAAGTTATATAAGGATCAGATTCCTGGGTTGGTCTCACCCAAGGCCACCAACAAACTTGAATTGGAATGACATCATTGAGTACTTAAGGCATTCCCTCAAGAATCCAAGAGCTTACATGAGTTCAAAATTCCTATAAATATGTCAAGGTTCAGGTAAATAAAGATTAACCTTACATTTAATTCACTACAATTAATTCAGTCATATGATAACTACGACATTAAAAAATTCACTTGGTTCAATCCTTTCCTTTCATTAGTTTGACAAGGTAAAGTAGCATAAAACCTTTTAATTAAAACCAAGAAAGTCAAGTTTAATTAAGAAGGTTCACTCCACTACCATTCATGAACCTGGAAAGGTGTTCTAAAAACATGAAACCAAACATTCATATATATATTTAATAAGGCCATGTCATATACTTAAGTATGCTTACCATAATATCATTTGAATGAATTACTTATATTTATTAACTTACATTAGGTGGGTCAAGTGGAAGTGATAAGGTACAAGCTATTCAAAATTTCTTGATTCAATATGAAATTAATATAATGAGTCTTTCCATTAGTTTGGTCAATCTCAAACACACTTGAACGGTGGATCAAAATTGTCAAAACACTAAAAACCCAATTATTAAATATTACCCTACATGGGGTGTTAGGAGTTGTGGATGTAACCACCACCAACCAATAAAATTTATGGAAAGAGCAAAAAAATACCTTTATAATGAATATAAACATGACATATAAATTCAATAAACAACATTCGATGAAATCGGTGGGACCCAAATGTCAATTCCAAAATCAACGAACTTGAGGGATGAGTTATAGACCACCCACCTAATACTCATATGACTCTCCTCCTCTAGTATAATCCTTATATTTGGATTGGATCAGAGTATATATTAGAAAAGAGTAAAAACACTTACACCTCGATAACTAGGTCGGGAGCAAGAGAGATGAAGAACGTCTAAAAAGGACTTGAGTACTTACAGTTGCACATCCAACGTGGTGAATGAAAGATTGAACAAATATCAGATGAAGGGGTTCTCTTGATTGATAGACTAGGGTTCTCTTGATTGATATGACCATTTTTCCCAAAAATTTGAGTTTCGATCTCTGAAAAATCCCCGAGAAACCGTGAGATCTTCACTAACCCAATAGGAATCTATTTTTTTCCAAAATAAATAATTATACCAAAATTTAAAGTATTCATACCTGAGTCAAAAATTGGGTTCTTGTAGTATTCCCCCCTTAAAGGAACTCGTCCCTAATTACACCTTCTAAGGGAGGTAAAACACTATCTGAGAATAAATCTGGCCACTAGGCACATATGTCAGCCTCCCACTCCCAAGTCTCGTCCAGTACACGGTCTTGCTTCTATAACACCCATACCAGAGGGACAGATCAACCTCGGAGGACCTATGTGATCCATTTAATGATTCATACTAGATACTTCTCAAAGGAAGTATCTAAATAAAGATATAATTACTTGGGATCAAAAGTATGAGATGGGTCAACATGATAATGGTGAAGATGTGAAATGTGGAAGAAATCATCCTTAGAATGGTACCTATGAGTAGTAAAAACCGATAGGATACCGACCTGAATATTTCCAAGATCTCAAAGGACCATACATAATGATTAGATAACTTCCCTTTCTCCATAAACATCTATTCCCTATCCAGGGTGATACCCATAGGGAAACACTATCCCCGACCTCAAACTCTAGAAGGTTGTCGACGATGATCAGAAGAAGATCTATATCTAGACTGAGAAATAGTCATACATTTCCTTAGTATATGAAAATGCTTCGAAGTCTCCTATAGGATACAAGGACCTAGTAGGGATACCTCACTCACCTCCACCCAATATAGGGGTGAAGGACATGGCCTACCATACAAGGCCTCAAAAGGAGCCATATGAATCATCACCTAAAATCTATTATTACAGGAAAACTTGATGAGAGGGATATGATTCTCCTAAGAATTATTGAAATCAAGGAAACATACCCACAACATGTCCTCTAGAACCTATATAATTTGTTATGACCTCCCATCAGTGTGAGGGTGAAAAAACATACTTAGAAGTACCTGTGTATCCATAGATTTATTCAAAAGTTTCCAAAACTGGGATGTACAATGAGCATCCCGATCTAAAATGATAGTATGAGGGACCCTGTGTAGTCGTATGATCTCATGGACATAAAGTCTTCCTTGCTCATTAACTAAGAAAGTGTCCTAAAGTGGTATGAAGTTTGATGCTTTTGTTAGTCAGTCAATGAATACCCATGCAATTTCACTACCCCTAAATGACCTAGGTAAGATGACTACGAAATCCATAGAAATATCTTCACATTTCCATTCAGGGACTATATGTGGCTGTAACAAGCCTGCATGTCTCTGGTTCTCTTCCTTCACCTAACAACAGGTGGAAGACCTAGTGATGAAGCCTAATATCTGAAATTTCATCCCATACCACCAATACTGGCATCATATATTTTGATACATTTTGGAGATTCCTAAATGAACTACCCACTAAGAAGCATGTGAATCTTTCATCAACTCCTCTCTCATATCTATAGGACCCCAAAAACTCCCATGAATATGTAGGATGTCATCTCTATCCATATAAAATCCAAAGGTGGGTTAGCTCCTGATATACTCTCATGGAGAACCAAGCCTTCAGTATCTAAAAATTATCAACTCTATACCTTCTCAAATTGGGAAGAGGTCACTATTAAGGATGATAGGTAAGACTACTCATGAATGTCATGAAACTCCATATATAGCTCAGAAAAGAGGGATATTAACTTCCATTCTTCTTTGGCCTCCCGTACGGCCTGTGACTGAGTTTTTCGACTTAGCGCATCAGTGATTATGTTTCCCTTTCCAAACGCATAAGAAATCTCGAAATCAAAATACTAAAGATATTCAACCCATATCTACAATCTGATATTCAAGTCATTTTATAAAAAGATATATTTGGGGATCTTGCGATCTTTGTAAACCAGAAATTTCTCACCCAAAAGATAGCGTCTCAAATAATGTAAGGCATGGACAACTAATTCTAGATCAAGGTTGTGCATCTTGTAATTTACCTCATGACTCCTCAACTGCGAGGATCAATATACTACAAATATATCCTCCCACATCTTCACTCCTCCTAGGATAATGCATGATGCATCATAAAATACGATACAACATTTTATTTGATTTGGAAGAATCATATTAGGTTTTGAGACAAGCCTACCTTTCAACTCCAGAAGGTCTTTCTCACATGCTTCTGACCATAGGAACTTAACAACCTTCTTTGTAAGTTCAGTGAGATATGAATCAAGGTGTGAGAAGTCCTATATGAAATACCTATAATATCCAACTATCCCTAAGGAACTCTGTATAGAAAACATGTTAATGGGTTTCTCCCAAAAATCCACAGCACTAACTTTCTCTAGGTCAGAAGATAATTCTGATTCTGAGATAATAGGAACTATGAAGTAAACTTTGACGATCTAGAAGTATCACTTAGAAATATTATCATAAATATGATGATATCTTAGTGTACTCAGAATGATATCAAGGTGATTGGAATGGTCTTTACGAGTGTGTGAATACACCAAGATGTCATCCACAATGACTAGGACAAAAGAATCCAAATAGGGGAGGCACACCCTATTCATCAGATCCATGAAAATGGTAGGTGAGTTCGTAAGACTGAATGGCATAACAAGGTACTGATATAGATCATACCTGCTATGGACAGTTTTAGGAGGCATGTATGATGGACTGACTCACATATAATGACAGCCTGGTCTTAGGTCGATCTTAAAAAAGATTGTAGATCCTCAGAGCTAGTCCAAGATATCATCTATATGAGGTAGTGGATACTAGTTATTTTATCTAATATGGTTCAACTATCTGTAATCCACACAAAGAAGAAGGACCATATCCACCTTCTCGGTGAAAGGAATAGGTGAACCCCAAGAGGAAGTGCTGGCCTGAATTAAACCTTTGGTCTCCAAGTCCTCTTACTACCACTTGAGCTATTGGAGCTTAGTAGGTGTAATCCTATATGGATGAATGGACACTGGAGATTCTCGTAGAATGAGATAAATTGTAAATTATAACTCTTTTCAGGATTTAATATATAAAATTTGTTGGGAAAGACTTACCAAAAACAATCTACTACTTGAGGTAATTCAATATGAAGTAAACCATAATCCTCCATAAAGATATTGTAAATATCTATGGTCACCCCACCTATCCCATGATTCTCTAGTCCAGATTCACTATCTTGGACATCCCAGTAACCCTTATGTAGATAATTACTTCCCTCTGGTGATGTAAATGATACCCTTAAACGATAGTAGTCTACAAAATCATGATACAGTTCCAACCAATCCATCCTAAGAATGACATAAAATCCTATCATCTTGAGAGCAAAGAGTCCCCATAAGAAAGGGTAACTTCCTACCTCAAGGGGAAAGTCCCTATACTTGCATATGCCATCTAATTGTACCCCTAATAGTGTATCTAAGGTCATAACACCACATAAAAACTATATTTCCAGTCCAAGAATTCCCATGATAGATAAAGAGATGGAATAGTGTGAAGAACCTACATCAAATAAATCATATAATATAGTGGAGGATACTATAATAGTACCTTATACTGTAGATGGCCCTGTATCCTGATCCTTGGGTATTTGTTGTCAAGCATGCATCTGGCCGGATCCACAACCCTGATAAATAGCTGGATTACCATGATCAAAGTGGCTTTGCTAGCACTATTGCAGATCAGGGGTATGGCTACCATGACCATGATCTCCTCCTCATCCAGTCCTGCCTGTGCTACTCCAACTCCCTGCATGACGCAACGTAAAAGAACATGCTCCAAAAGGTGGAGCTAATATGAATCCTCTTACACATGATTCTGATGTAAAGGTCAAATATAAATGCTGGAGATGCCCCCATACAACCACAATCCCAACACTACAATGGGTATCTATCACAATGAGGCTTTAGATACCCCATATGTTTGCACTGGAGACACACTATAGAGCTACCTACATGGGTACCCTAGTACCTACTTCCCTAACTGGAAATATTGAGGGAATGCTTCTTGCCACTAGAAGAACTATTGGTCTAACACAACAACATTCTTCTATCCTGGATACTATCACCATACCTTAGGTTACTCTAAGTGATAATATCTTTAATTAATATCTCAAAAAAGGTATGTAGGTGAAATAAATTCACCTGAGTATGAGTGGCATATTGGAGCCCATCCTCGAATCATCTTGCACGCAAAAGCTTATCATTGACTAGAAGTGGTGAAAAGTGCCACAACTCCATGAAACATGATGAATACTCAATAACTGACATATAAAACTACTCTAGATGCATGAAATATCTAGCTCTATAAAATATCAGTGTCTAAGGAATGAACTGATCATAGAAGGTAGTCTGGAAATCAACCCATAACATTCCCTGATGATGACTAGCTTGGTTAATCACATCCCACTAGCATTTGGCAGAATCACACAGCATGAAAGTATCAAGTTTGACCCTCTGCTATGGAGTAATCTCTAGAAGCTCAAAGATATATTGGGTGGCCTCTATCCAAGACTCATCAACCTATGGACCACCATACTCACAAAAGGTGGGAGGATTCTATAGATGGAACTCACAAGTCAGATCAACCATTGTAGGTGAAGCTTGGGGAGCACCATGCATTGACTACATCAGATTTAAGAAACTATCACAGACTAGGGAATCATTTACTGAATTAGGTACAATAGGTGGTGCCTCAAGTGTCACTCCTAGCGGTAAGACTAGTGGATTAGGGTCCACCATGTATTGAGTATGGTCTTTGTCACCTTCCTGGCATGCGACACGAGGATGTCATGGCAGACTTGGATTCACATGCCAAGAACACACCTCAGAACAAACTTAGAATCATAAAGATAGCATCACTAGTGGAATATGAACATAAGAAAACTCACTACCCATGGAATAGTACCCCAACCACTAGCTTAGATGTCTAGGTATCAGTAAGTGCTCAGATATTAGTTTCAGGGGTTCCAATTAATGAAGGGTCAATAATACCTTGCCTCACCATTTACTGACAACCGTTTCATTTCATTTTATATTTAATTACCAGGTTCACTACTTTACCTTTCATAAAATTGACAAGGTAGGATAAATACGTGCAACCATTCCACTTTTATGTTTTCATTTGATTAGAACTTGTATCAAAGTTATTTTAAAATGAGTTTTTTATCCTAGTGAATTAGGTCCCATTCTCTTTATCACTTAAATTTACACCCACTTGAATTTCTAATAAAAGGATTGATTCAGAAAATTACTCATTCCATCCCATTATGACCCATAATACCACATGAATTGAAATAGGCAATCACTCAATCACAACCCAAAAGTAGTACAAACATATATAAAAGTGAGGATCACTCAACAATCATAGGCATATAAAGAAATGAAAGTATAAAAAATCACCTATATGGAATGGTAACATGCATGATAAGAAAATTATAGGTTCCTATAATGATGAATGTAAGAAAGCTCAATGCCCTAATATCATTAGTCCAAGGATGAACTGAAATTCTCAATCATAATAATAATCAACAACTCCACACAACATAAAAATCACCCAATGATGAAATGATATAGATTATAATAGGCAAAAATATAACAACAATTATAATTTAGGAAACTTGGAATTTACCCTAAACATGGGTTTGTGATGCCCAATCATGGATTATGACCAAGTCTCAAGCATTAATAATCTCCTGAACGTTGTCTCCAAATAGTAAATCAAGAAGGGAAACCTCCTCTAATACCACTTTGTGATGACTAAGACCCAGATTCCACGTAGGTGGTTCACTGAGCCCAATGGGGCACATGGACTCAAGCACATCTCCCCAAACACTAGAGGTTTCCAACTAGCAGCTAGGCCTAGGGTGTTTTCATGGGAAAAAATTCCCTAATTAATAAGTGTATCACAATAGATAATTAGAAACAGAAGTAAATTATAGAAGTAATAAGTAGATAAAAGGCCCATCAGAAAGATACAAGGATAACAATAACTGAAATAACTAGAATAACATACAATAGCTGATGATGATAAATGTCATGTCATTAGAAATATGGAAAACATGGATATAAAGTAACAGGAATACATGAAAAAACTAATGTAGAAAAATAAATGCACAAACTATTCTAGCATCCCGAGATATAGTTCAATCATATGCTACTAGCTCCATCCTAGCACAACAAGCAATCAAGTCTCTAAAGAATTACTCTTTCCTTTATCATGACCTGCATACATGTAATCTTCCCCAGGTTACAAATGGTTCTCGAAGAGGGTGTGTGATAAATCTTAGTGGGCCACCACCAATGGTGTCTATAACACACAACTTGTGTAATGGAAATGTAACAGTGTTCATGCATTCATATATAAAGTAAATAAGTACTATGTAACTAAAAACTCGAGTAACTGCTTCATCGCTCAGGTGGTGTCTGGACATGTACCCAGTTCATCAATTAATTAATTACCAATTTATATTAATAGGTCATGTGAGGCATATCCATCAATAAAATCATCTCATGATAGTATAAATAGTGAAGGTTCCAAGATGTAACAAGGAAACCAAAATTGATAATTAATATGAAGTGTTTCCATGGTATTCACCAAGGAAACCTAAACCTTAAGGGCTACTAACTCAGTTGTAACTGAGTCTAGCTAAGGGGGTAAGAGTGTAATCCAAGGAGAGTCATCCAAGGAATTCCTACAATAATATTTCTAAAAAATTCCGAGGAATACATCCAAGGTAAATGAGAGATAAGTAGTGGATAAGACCAAGTATGTAACCAAAGCACCTCATGTCATACTGGATCTAAGGAGAGAATCAGAGGCATATTTTAATAATAATTAAGGGACCCTAAAATGTCAAACCGAGCATACAAAGGTATAGAGGGCTCTGATTTCTGGGTTGGTCTCACCCAAGGCCACCGACATCATTGAATTGGAATGACATCGTTGAGTATTTAAGGAATTCCCTTAGAAATCCAAGAGCTAAAAAGAGTCCAAAATTACTATAAAGTTGTCAAGGTACATGTTCATAATGATTCACCTTAAATTTAATTCACTAAAATTAATTCGGTTATATGATAACTATGCCACTAACAAATTCACTTGGTTCAAGCCTTGCCTTTCATTAGTTTGACAAGGCCAAGTAGCATGAAACCTTTTAATTAAAACCTTGTAAGTCAAGTTTAATTAATAAGGTTCACTCCAATACCTTCCATGAACTTGGAAAGGTGTGCTAAAAATGTGCAACCAAACATTCATTTACTTTTAATAAGACCAAGTCATATACTAAAGTATGCTTACCATAGTACCATTTTACTGAATTACTTACATTTAGGAACTTACCTTAGGATGGTAAATCATAAGTGACAAGGTACAATATATTTACAACTTCATGATTCAATAGTAAATTAATATAATAATTATTACCATTAGTGTGGTCATGCTTGAAGACACCCCAACGATGGCTCAAAAGTGTCAAAACACTAAAAATCTAATTATGGAATATTACCCTACCTGGGGGTTAAGAGTTTTGGACATAACCACCAAACTATTCACATTTATGTAGGGCATAACCATATGGTTCTAATGAATATAAGCATGGAATATAAATTCAATAAACAATATCTGATTAAATTGGTGGGCCCCACACATTGATTCTAAAATCAATGAACTTGAGGGATGAGGTTTATACCACCCACCAAGTACTCATATGAATCTCCCCCTCCAGTATTAACCTTTAAATTGGATTGTATTGGAGTATATCTAAGAAAAGAGTTAAAATGATTACACCTTTATTACTTGGTTGAGAGAAAGAGAGATGAAGAATGGATAAAAAGGACTTGAGTATTTACCGTTACGCATCCAAATTGATGAACGAAAGATCAAATATATCCTAGATGAAGGATATATCTTGATTTCTAGGTTAAGAATTCAAAAATATCTAAAATGGGAGAAAATAGATTTCATCTTTCCGAAAATCAGTTTAGGGAAGAAGGGTTAAGTTAATTAGATCATTAAGGGTAAACATATAAAATTGTCCAAAATTTATCCTATACATGGTTTGGTAGCATGGTTTGAGATACTATGCAAAAACCATGCACATGTTCCTAGAGAAAAGGCAGAATTCACACGATTTGAGAAATTGTGCGCCAACCATGTGATATGGCTCTGCCTGAAAATGCAGACCATCCACATGGTTTAGACTAATTGTGCGTCCTCCCCGCACAGTTTACTCTAATCATGTAACATGAACATTAATCCCAAAAAGTTGGGTTTCAGGATCTAAATGAGCCTGAGACATCCTTGATACCTTCACTAACCTATTTGGGACCCATATTAGTTCCAAAATAACGAATTATTGTGAAATTTAAAGGATCAATACCTATGTCAAAAAATGGGTTCTTACAACTTCAGATATAAAAAGGTCTCCAAATATACTATATCTATTCGATTTCATGGCTTGTTTCTTTGGAGGAATTCATATTTTGAACTTTTTAAGTCATGTACTTCTTTCATTTCATGTATTGGATTCACATCTTGTATAGATTTGATGGGATTTACTTTGTCTTGTAGGTTCTCTACTCAAGGAATACACATCATGAATTTATTTCAGTCAGGAAATATTTGATTTTGTTGTTTTTTTAGAATATACTCCTTTGAGTCTTGAGTTCCCATTTCCTGCAAAACACCCAAAACCCAACACATTATTGAGTAAATCATGTATGATTTTTTATTATCAGTACAACTAGAATATTTGGAATTTATCACCTTCGAGGGTGGTGGTAGGTGTTGTGGTGTTGGGATTATGCCTATGATAAGGGATACCAATGTATCCCTGTGAAGGGAGTCAAAACCCATAGATTTTGGTGGCAATTTAGTGAGTAACATTGTTACTTTTAGGGTCATGTGGAAAGGATCATGGTGGTTCCTTTTATGTTCATGCATCCATAACTAATGGAATGACTTTTATAGTCATTCACTATAGACCATTATATCTTGTAGTTTAATGTTGTATGACTAAGATCGATTTTGAGTAGTTAGAAGTCATATAGAATGGACTACTCAACATGGGTTTTAATAAATGGTTGACGTGGAACTTATAAATGGATAAAACTGTATGGTTTTATCTAATATATGTGTTATGTGAAGGAAGGTTTGGATATTACACCAATTTAGGGGCCCATTTGGTTTTTTATAGATTATTAACTAGACTAGGGAGGCCAATTGAATGTTAAAGAGATATAAGGTCTAGTATAGAGTGGCTAGGATGCATGTTTTGGGCCAAGAAGAGTCTCAAAAATTCCATATGGGTAGAGATTCCCATTACAAGATTAAAAATAACCCAAGGACCCTATCATTTTGGGGGAAAATCTGAGGAAATCTTCAAAAAATTCACAATTCCTTATTATTGGAGGAATAAATGATTGAATAGAAGTAAACAAATATGCATCGTGGCCTAGCCATGAAAGTTAATAAACCATGGAGGAGGCTTGGATAGAGTAGGAATTTTGGGGCATTGACCTGGGAAAAAGAGTTTCATTGAGGTATTTCAGGCCATTGGAGAAGCTTTAATACCCATAAATTGAATCTTTCATAGAGGAATGACCTTAGGTAAAATCATATACATGATTAGACTATTAGAAATTGGGAAACTAGTACTTTATAAATCTATGAATTCATATAAAATTTGAGGCCTTATGTACATGGGTGGGGACCTAAAAGGGTTGGAATGTTTACAGTTAGAGAACATATAAAATATATACAATGAAATCCCTTTGTGAATAAAATCACTGGATAAGATGGGGGACTTTGGAAATTATTTATAAAGACTATTTGATGAAAATTATACATGGTAAATTCATGGCTATGAAGAACTAATATGGGAGGTACCCTCTTATTTCAAGATTATATTTAAAGTCTACTTGATATAATTATTCTCCAATGGCCACTACATAAAAGATTTTCTTGAAAATGATGTAATTTTTCAAATTTCAAATCTCTTGAAATATTTCATTCTTTTAAAATGCATGATAGGGTCTATTTATAGACCAAATTTTTAATCTTTTAGAACCAGGAGTTTTGGTGACATAAAATTTCAATATCCACATGAAAACAACCACCACATCTTTGGAAATGATGATCCAACCACAATGCGTTGTTTTTGACATGTAAAATACATTCTCATTTATGTATAAGACTTAATAACTATATGAATTCAAGAAAAAATAAAATATCAATTCCTAATATTTTCAAACGATGATCCATTTGGATGAATTATAACATGACCACAAAGGATTTTCGGTTAGGCTCTGCTTGTTTTTTATATGGAGGTCATATAATTTCTTCATAGAATGACCTTTACACTTTTTCTAAGTCATTCTACTTTACCTATTTGTATTCAAATATTTTTCATGACACATTGATTATCTTTTTTGAGTGCCAATTGGAATATAATCCCATACTTATAACCACATCAAGGAAAATTGGCCATATCATCCCATACCAAATACAAGACTATGGATACCTAGGCTTATCATCCTATGCCTATATTCATCTCAACACAAACAGTTATCCCATCCCCTTCCATATAAATATCAAAACATTATCATAACAACCCTTTCCATAAAAAATATCACAAAAGTTAGAATAACATCCCATGATGTGAGCATCAACATGTTAAGTATAAATATTTTCTGTAACAGGATAGAAATTCTAAAGATAGTTTTATTATAAAAAATCTTTTTAAGTTGTTTTATCTATATTTAAAAAAATGATAATTATTTTAAGACCATTTTACTTAAAAATATATTTTAAATGAATAAAAAACTATATAAACTGACTATTATTTTGATAAATAATAAATCATGTTGCGAACATATTCAAATAAAACATATGCGAATAATCATTTAATCTAACATAGGAATTATTATTTTACTATAAAATTAATTTGGTTTTATTTTAAAAAATAATATATATATATATATATATGAAATAATTATTATTATTTTTGAGTAATATTTTTTTTAGATTAATGTTTTATAAAATTATCAATATTACAAATTTTGTTTAAAAAAATTATAATGATAATATAAATTTTTGAAATTATACATATATGGATGTTATAAAATTATATTACAATTTGTTTTAATAAATTTTCAAAATTTGTATGTTATTATAATATTTGATTTATTAAATAAATATAATTAATTTTATTTTATAATATATATATATATATACTTATAATTAGTTTAAATTATAATTAATTTTTAATGCTTTAGTCAGATTTCATTTATATATAACTAAAATAAATAATAAACGATATATATATATAGAGTGAAACAAAAGAATTAAAAAAACAATTAAAAAATAATGTAAGAAATTGTGAATAGGGGCTTCGGTTTGGGTTTTCACAGAGAGTCTGGTGCTCTGAGACCTGGGCTTTGAGGTTGAATTGCAGGAGTTCGACCCATCACCAAGGGAGATTCCCATCCCGAGTAAGGGTGGAGCCGAGGTCTGAGGACCATCATTATCACATGGAGTGTGGTGTCATCGTGGTTTTGAGGATCGATCAAAGGAGACCGGTGTCAGAGTCTATGGTCCGAGCTTCGATGATGGGATCCAAACCTATTTTAGGTCGCCTGTTCTAAAAAGGTTAGGATTTCAAACTGAGTAATATCCAGACAGATGAACCCTAATTTTTTTAAACCTACCAAGGTATATGTTTTGTTTCTTAGTAGGTATCCGATTCTTTTTTTATTTAAATATGATTTTTGTCATTTTTTTGATTCCTTCTTCGTCAGTATTGTAGGCTATTTGTTTCCAATGTATTAATTTGATTATAAATAGTATATGTTTGGTCTTAATCCATTATATTCGAATCTCCTGTCAATATAGTGGTATTTTTATATTGTTTATGTCCATTTTTTTGTTCAGATGTTCTATTTCAGAAATGTGAATTATATTTTCTTGTTTTTCCATTTGAAACTGTATATCTAGCTTGCAATATGAGATCATTTTAATTGTTGGATAAAAAATGTATTTTATGTCTATAAAAGCCTTATTCCATTATTTAAGAAAATTTAAATCCCAAAATTGAAAGTCTGGGAGAGTGTGTGCCTAGTACACTATCCCTCAAAAATTCTATTCTTTCTCATTTGTCTTCCCTACACACTGTTGCCCAAGTTGCAGCTTGTTTTGGTTCTAAGGTAAGGGATATTATATATATTAATTTTAGTGTTCATATTTTAATTGAAAAGAATTATTTTAAAGGTTTATTTAAGTTTTCATAAGGGATATATATATACACACACAAATAAGTTGAAATTCATAAATATACAGTTTATTTATTTAGGTACATAATTTACGTTTTATGGAAATTATGTTGAATCTACTACAACATGTATTTACTTTAGTATTTTAAATAATCTATGTGTAAATTATATGTTCATATTTGATATGAAATGAATTATTATTTTTTCATGTTTTAATACATGACACTGTGATAAGATTAATTATGTCCTTTTGAAAATGGCATTTTATGTTAATCAAAACTATGTTTTGATTTTTGTTAGAAACTTATATTTTTATTTGTCAAGGAAATGAATTTATTCTGAGATTTTGTGTAATGTTAATTCCTTATCATTTATATATATACATACATACATATATATATATATATATATTTATATATATATATATATTCATACATATATATATATATATATATTTATGTATACATTATTATAGAAAACTTTAGGTTGTTTAACTTAGAGAATAAATTTATGGTTTATAAATATTTGAGTGATTTTTGAGTTTATGCTTGATGATTATGATTAATGGCCATACATCATTAATTTTCCATGTAAGTTTTTACTTTGTTTATTTATGAACATACATAAACACACCTGCGAGGAGTAAATTTATCATTTATCTAGGTTTAGTGCAAGAAGAATTTCATGCTAATATGGGTATTGAAAAATCCATGTGTATATACTAATTTTTTCTAAATTTATGTTATTTAAGTATATATATATATATTACATGTTTTAATTGCACAATACATGTATGAATATGGGACAAAATTATGAATTATGGTATAAAATTATATATATATATATATATATATATATATATATCGAAATACAAAACAATTGTTACATGTTTTACTTGGAATGTTTCTTTAATAATTTAATATGAGTAACATAATTATTTATTCTCTACATTTATTTGGAGAAGGAAAAATCATATACATGTTTACAAAATCAAATGTTCATTATTTCATTTTCTATTTTATTTATGATTCAAAAATAAAGATGTTAATTTTAAACATGCGATTCTTCGAAAATTGGTTTCAGAAACACTTGAGAAAATTTTGACGACATGTGATTGGAATGGTTATTTTATTTTAAAGATAATAATATTATTCAATGACTTTGGAAATGTTTTGGTTCAGATATGAAAAAGGTATGACCATGGGAAAAAGTTTTCAAAAATTGGCACTAGTGAATTATGTGACGTTATGAGGAGTGAACCCGTAAGTCTTAGTTATGACCAGTGGACTTATGTTTGGATTTTAGACATGGTCTGTCAAGTATAATTAATGACCCACATAAAATTAATATTTTCAAATTAGAATTCCCAATGAATTTTCAAATATCATTATTTTTATGAAAATATTGTTTTCTAAATTTTTTTATGTGTTGTTAAGTATAAATATTTAAATTTCAATAAATGTTTTAAAAATAATTTATCAGTCGATTTTCAAACCCCTTACTGGGAAATTTATCACTCATACCTTGTTTTAAAATTATTTTCATAGGTCACTTTGAAGTCCAATGTTGGTCGTCGTCATTTTTGTGAATGGAAGCGAAGTTGACATTTTGTGTAATTTTATTGAAACATTGAGGCATTGTAATCTTGTACCTAATCCTATAGAACATAGACTGGTAAAAGGTCCTCTATTGTAATAAATGTTGTGAAAAAAAAAATTCAATTTTCTTTTATTGAAAAAAAATTAAACATCATTTATAAGAGCTAAACCTAGGTTTTGGGTTTAGGTCTTTATATTTTCCCACACTATAAACAACATCAAGAAAGTAATCATTGTCCATGACATAGACCGCATAAAGTAAGTGGGAATATTATCCCTCACAATAGGTCACATCAAAATAATTGGTCACAATGTCCCTAACTTTCATTGGTAACAAAGGTAAGGGGGTATATCATTCCATACCCTTCACTTATTAATGGAAAGTGGATATATCATCCCATGTCTTAATAATAACACAAAATATCTCAGTACACATTACATTATATATCATAAAATATAGGGTATATTAAATCATTTATCAAACCTATCACATAGATATCATAACAATGATTGGAATTTCATCAAATTATAATTTCAATTAAATGTAATGATGGATCTCTCATGCGTAGAACCCAGATTATCCCTAACATATCCATAAACACTCTACTGAGAACTATATAATTTAGTTTTGGATAGTGCTAACCCTATATCTATTTTACAAAAACCAAATTACCATCAATTAAAACATATAATTAATCTAAGGCTGATCCCCATGCCAAAACTTCACATAAAAAAGTTCAAAGTCATTCTATAAATATCATGGGAGATTATCAAAATCCACAATATTATAACATGATAATGGGATACCCATCTTGATTTACAACTACATGATCATAAAATATTATATTAACCTCATTGTAATTGGTGACTATGAAATAAAAATTCATTATCTAAAAGACCTCTCATGACCCTGACATCACCATTATACCCATTATACATGAATAAAAATAATTTTTCCTCATATCAGAAGATTTGTACATGCTCACCCACCCACATGCATCATAACATACACAAAACTCATATAAACTGATAGAAAATTTTAGGGACCACCGACCACATTATAATAGGATCTTTCTCATCTAATATCATTTTATGAATCAACATAATTTAGAAGAAATAAAGAAACTTGACATGAAACCCCCAAATTAGGTATTTACATTGAAAAATGAAGAAATAATTAGATAGATAGAGAGAGATAGAGGAGATTTAAGAATCCATGAGGTTTTTCTTATCGATTAGAGAATACCAATACCAGTAATTATTTACTCTTATAAGGATCAAGGGAGATTAATCCAATTCAATAGGGGAGTTCCAAGGGATGTGGAGTGTCTATTCATGTGATCATAGAAGGAGAGGAGATTTTTTTTCAACAAAACCTTAGCCTCCAAACTAGAAAAAAACCCCCTTAATTAGGGGGTTGGGTCTGGGTTCCCACCAGAAATTCGGTGAGTTATTGGGGTCCCATTCCACCCCAATGGACCCCTATAGGTCAATGTAGTTGTCATTATCCTAGAAACATGAAGTTTAGTGCCATCTCACTGGGATTCTAGTGGGATTCCAACTCCAAGGATGAACTCCACCACTTTCACCACTTATTTGAAACATTCTACCCACCTTCCACTTACTATTTCAATAGTAAAAAACCACTAAAATACAATTTTTTGGTAAAATTTAAACAAGATGGCAAGTCAACATGTACATGTTGTTACAACCTACACACTACATAGAAACTATTCCCCAAGTTACATCACTGAGCATCACAAGTGTAAATAACTATAAAATTATCTATCGTATCTTCTTCTAAATATCATGTATCCACCTAGATACACACATATTGAAACTAAACATGTATAAGAAAAACCATCTTCCATTAAAGTATGTTCTTTATCCAGCATACAATATAAACTAGTCTTCTTTGAGATACACATCCACCTCTTGCTCGAAATCGTCAATGCTAATCACATAAGAAGGGTCAGGGTGATATCTTGGAAGCTATGATATTTGAAATAAATCATTCATAAAATGTAATCTCTGAGGAATCACTAAATAAAATAACACTATACTGATCCAATCTACAACCTCAAATAATTCCATGAAACTAGTTTCCAACTTCCCACCCCTCAAATCCTCCTTTGTTCTAATCTATTTTACACTCTCAAGAATACCTGACCACCCACCTCAAATTCTAGAATATGGAATTATTGGTCTACATATAATATCTATATGCTCTAATTAGTATCTAACCATTTATGAATCAAATAAATATGCTTTGATATCTCCTATATGAGACTCTACCCAATAATAGAAGACCCCCTACCTTTATCTTGTATAAAGGAGATCAACACAACCTTTGATAAAAGGACTCAAACAACATCATTTTAATATATGATTGATAGCTATTATTATAGATGAAATTGACTAATGGAATATGACCCTCCCATAAACCACTAAAATCATGGTCATATTCTCAAAGCATGATCTCCAAAAACTAAAATGATGTTCTTAGACTGACCCTCAGCCAAAGGATGGTATGAAGTGATCAAATACACCTGAGTGTCCAATGAATTATAAAACCCCTTATAGATAAAAATGTGAACCAATCATCCCTATTTGATATAATACTCCTAAGAACACTATGAAGATGAACTATCTCCCAAAAATACAACCTCAAATATCATTTTCTGATTGAATCTCTTTGATCGATAAGAAATGATCCACTTTATTCAACTGATAAACTATAACCCATATCACATCATTGCCTCAGGGTGACCTCAGTGACCCCATAAAAAATACACATTAAAATATCCCAATTCCAATCAGAAATGTGTAATGAATGAATAATACATGTGGGTCTTTTGTGATCATCCTTCACCCATTGATTGGCGAGACACTAATAAATTAAACTCATTATATCCTTATTTGTCACGGGACACCAATACTTTTAACAAATTATGTGATAAATATTGGTCATACCTAGGTTAATAGTGTATCTTGAGGCATGTGAATCCTATATCATATCATTACACATACTTATAGAGACCATAACTCAAAATCATACATAAAAGATTCTATAATGTTCTAGGTGAAATCATGTGGCGTCTCCCCACCTTATATGTTGTCCCTCGTAACCCAACGAACTAACTTAGAAAACAAAATATCCTTCACATTATCTATGAGAGAGGAGGAAATATACAATTTTTTGAGGACAAATAAACCCCAATATTCCTCAATATCCAAATAAATCTTAGTGAAGTGGCTCATCAACAACGAATTTCTAATGGCCTCTCAAACTGCTTGATACTAAGTCTTCTAACTTAGCAGATTGGACACAATATTACTATTACCAAGGATGTACATCACCACGAATACAAAGGAATAAAGGTAAAAAATTATCCTTCACTAAAGAAGGTTTAGGTCACATTATGAAAATATATACCTGTAGGATCGAAATATAATATGAGATGCTCAATATACAAGAGGGGGGGTGAATTGTATACTTTAAAAATTCCTTTGGAACCTTTAAAGTTAGTTATGAATAACTAGAGTTTCCTTAAGAAAAGGAAAGAACTAAGTTTAACAAAGTTAAACTAAGTTGATTCACAACACCTCTAACACCGAACTAAACTTGGAAAGAGATTCCAAAAGTAGGTTCCGGAAATATGGTTCCGGAATTTGAAACTTAACAAAAGTTACAATATAAGATTCTACCTTAAAGCGTATAGAATCTGAATGAATCAGAGTAAGTAAGGAAGTATAAGAATGTTATACTTTCCTTAAGATACAAATTACAGCGGAATAGAAACGAGTAGTAAAACTACTAGTAACAAGATAATAGTCTTTTAACCCAAAGAGAAGGGTATCCAACAACCTTGGATAAAGGTCCCTTGATTTATACTTTCAAGCAAGTCTGTCTTACCCACACCAGGGTAAGCCCTCGATACGAAGATCGGTGTCTCTGTCTTGCTATCCCCGCAAGCCCTCAACTTCAAGGTAGTTGGCAACCTCTGTCTTTCTCAGCAAGAAAGCCCTCGATCTTTAAGGTAGTCGGCACCTCTGTCTTCCTATCCCCGGAAGCCCTCGAATGTAATCACCAACATTCGGAGTCGCACGAAGCTTTGAGAGTTAATAAGAGACTCTCTCTCTAGAAATCACTTCAACAGCATGTATGCACAAAGTCCAAATGTTCATCCATCCGTTCGTTTTTTCATCGTGAGCTTTTTCAAATGAGCTCCTATTTATAGGTGAGGTCGGCTCCTTCTCCAACGGTCATATTTCCCTTAAAGTTCGGAGGGACCTGTACACGTGTCACTTAGACAACGGTTAGTTTATAACAAAATGGACGACATCGTTTTATAACAAAGTAAGTGTAACAGAAAGTACGACATCGTTTTAAAACCTAACATAAAGGTTCGGAATAGAAATTTCGGAGTGAAAGTTAGGAGTGAACAAATTCAGAGTGTATAAAACAATGATAATCAGATTCTGTTTAATAGGAGAATTCGGAATGAGAATTCGGAGTAGGAATTCGGAATAGGAATTTGTAATGAGAATTCATCATTAGAATTCGAGAATTCGTAATGAGAATTCGTCATCAGAATTCGTAATGAGAATTCTTTATCAGAATTCGTAATGAGAATTCGGAATGAGATTTCTTCATTAGAATTCGTAATGAGAATTCTTCTTCAGAATTCGTAATGGGAATTCTTCTTCAGAATTCGTAATGAGAATTCGGAATAGAATTTCTTCATTAGAATTCGTAATGAGAATTCTTCATCAGAATTCGTATCCTGATTCTGGAATAGAACTAAGTCAGAATTCATATCCGGAATTCGGAATGAAACTTCCTTATAGTTCTTGTCCAGAACCGAATCCTAAAAACAGAATGCTTTTATATCAAAGTTTTTATGACTCCGAGAAAAAATGAATCCGAAACTCATACTTAAGAAAAATATGAATGAAAATATGATAAGGATAATTTTTCTTATAAAAGCGATTTTCCTTAAGAAAGCAATTTTCCTTAAGAAAGCATTTTTCCTTATAAAAGCGATTTTCCTTAAGAAATCATTTTTCCTTAAAGATAAGGTGTTTGTGATTTTCAAAACAAGAAGGAATGGAAAAGTCATAAGGAAAACCTTATTGACTCAACAATACCTGAATCATTTGTGGTGAGATTACAACACATACCTCTCACCAAAAAGATATGGATTCCAACACCTCTACACATGTACATCCATTAAAAAGTCTAAATCATGAATAAAGAGGTTTCTCTCATGAATCCTTACATATATAAAAACATAAGTGACTAATTTTACATCATGCATCATGACTTATCTTTGTTCTATGTGGAAAGAATCAAAATATAATGTATAATCCTTACTTGGATTAGGAAAGGTCAGGATCATTGTATACATCAACCTCCCTTTCATATCATGTAAGGATTTATCATAATGGTAAAACCACTAAAACCTGATACCATTCTTATTCAGATTTATCATTGATTATTAAAAAAATGACAATTCCAAAATAAATATCCAATAGTAGTTTTCTAATCTCTAGAAGATAAAAATCATTAAAATGTTCTTAGGTCCCTCTGATGAAACCATGGTATCAACGTTATCAGGGTCTACTGACATACCCTCATATATCACATACCCTAAGAAAAAAATATCTATAATATAGAAATGAAACTTTGATTTCTTTTTTATATAGATAATTCTCTATTTGTGTCCTCAAAATTATCCCCAAATATATATCACAGTCTAACCGTGTTTGGAAGTACACTATTTTTTTGATAAATATAACCATGAATAAATCCAAATATAAATGTAATAAACTATTCATCAGGACCATAAAAATTGATAACATGTTTTTCAAACTGAATCACATGATATAAAACTTATACATTCTATATATTATTCTAAAATTAGTACTTAGAACATTAACTATCCCAACATGAAATTAGTGATATCTATAAATTAGACTGATTTTGGAAAACCACTTAGATCACCTTAGCTAATAGAACATGTAATTTATATGAGGAATATGATATCAATTATTGAAAGTAATTGGGGTTTACATATAGTAATCTATACATAGACGCAATGTTATATCACCCTTCTTAGGGAAAAAAATAGGACCACCCAAGGGGGATGTTCTTAAATGAATGAATCTCTTCATTTTGAGGTCCTATAGTAAGAACTTAAGAACTCTATGCTATGTTGAAGATATCCTATATTGTGGAATATATATGGGATATATTCTTATAGGGTGAGAATTTAGACCCCATCAAGATGTTAGGGGTGCTAGTATAGGATAGGGATCAAGTCTTGGGAGTTTTCCAATGATCACATGTAGATTTATTAAGAAATTATACTACTGGTGTTTTTTGGAAGTCGTTTGGAGGATGAAATTGAATTTTTGGGTGTGATTTATTGTTAAAATTAAGTATAAGTGTTTTTAGGAGTAATTTAGACATATTTCAGAGTTATTTTATAATTATTATTTTTTTGGTGTTTTAGTTATAGGGTATTACTGAGGTAAGTTGTAAAATATGATTGATTTGGGGGTTGTGGATCTTAAGTAGTATGAAACTTATAATTTCAAAATTGGTTAGTCACGTGAAAATAATTTTTTATTTAGGTGTGGAAACTATCAGAATGAGAGAATCTAGAAGTTAAATTATGAATCTATATGGTAATGGTGGAGGTGTATAACTAATGTATGATAGTTAAAAAAGAGATCTAGAAAAACATGATCTATCAAAAGTACATACATCAATGGTGGATCCATAATAATTAGAGATCTGGATTGAATATTTTATTTTATATGTATATAATCTTATATTTTGAAAATTATAAGATATATGGGTAGTCCCATGCATAAAGGCTTCCTTACTATTTAAAATTAGATAATTGTTGAGTCACCCTATGATATGTAAGAGTAATTCCAGAATATTTAAGTGTCATCCTCTTCAAAAAATTATTAATGTGTTTTAGACCCTATTACACATAATGGTAACCTGGATGATGCCCAAAATCCATTTGGGTAGTAAATTATGAAAAACTACTAGGGTGTTTTATGATATACATAAGGGTAACTTTTTGATACATAAGTGTTATCTATGATTTTCTAAAACTAGCGTAAAAGTAGTTTTAAAACATTATTAGATTTTTTTTGAAAGATGATTTCCAGAGTGAGATAATAATAAGAAGTTTTTGAAGATATTTTATATAAATAATAGTTGTTTTAGGATGAAGAAATTGGAACTTAGAAATTAAAGTCTGACATTGCAAATATTGAAGGATGATACATAAGGGTCCTCCAGGATGATACATTAGGGTACCATATGTAAGAGTCCCCATATATAAAGGTACCAATTTTTTTTCAAAAAATTTATTTTGAATATGTTTTTCCAGATTTTTGAAAAATTACATTTAATTAATATATAAAGTTTAAAATGTGAAATTAGTCTATTTCAACTAGAATGTGTTGAAAACTAAAGGATGAGATTTTATTTTTTATCTGTAATTCTTTATTTGGGATGATTATTTGTGATTATATTTTTTTTAATACAAGTTATTATGATGAGAGTTATTTATATACCACTTTATGAATATTTAAGATGAACAGCTGGAGGAACTTGAGTTTAGTTTATACCAAGAAGGAGGAACAAACTGAAGAGAACATGATCCACCCATGGAGGTGGAGGAATAATTTTGGTGAAGTTTTTATGATGATTTGAGATGAGTTTAATATGTTTATAGTTACTCAAGATTATCAGAATAAGTTTTTAGATAAATTATATAATTTCATTTGAGAGTTTAAAATGGCTAAGTCCTAAAGTCACCAAGAGTTTCATATGACATAAGAATGAATTTTCTATTAATTACTATGTTTTTTTGACATAAAAATGATTTTTTATGACTTAATGATTTTTTTACTTAATAAGGAATTTCATATGACTTAATGAGTTTATTATGAGATTATAAGGTAGAACACATGACTGCATACATTTTTTCATGAATAAAAATTCATAAGAAATGGATGTCATAGGACTTCCTGCTGCACCATATGGCTTCAAAAATTAGGAATTTTTTGGGGGTTATGTTATTTGAGTAAGAGGAGAAGATGATACCATGTCCTGAAGAATTTTGATTGAAAATTTTATTCATAGTTGTAAAATTTAAAAGTGAAAGAAATGGTGGTGTTTAAAATTCATGCAAACCATTTCACCAAGCACATTTGAGATCATGTCAAAACAAATTGGGATGATGGTGTTCACCAAATAGTGGCAGTGATTCTTTCAAGAAGAATGCTTCCTTATAGAAAATGATAAGGTGGAACACACCATGAATCATTTTTGTGATCTTTTTTAGAATCACTCAAAACAAGATGCTCGAAGGTCTAGTATAGGGAGAACCACACTGTAGGAAATATTTTGTTATTGTATGATTCATGAAGATATATAATAATTAAATTATGTAAGATTTTTGGAGATATTAAAGCCATGGTATTTCAAATGCCACATGGAGAATCAATGACTGAGTCTTAAAGAAGATTAAAAGGAGGACCATTAATCAAAGTTAAATGAGTTTTAATGAGTCGATCAATGACACCAATATTTGAGGATATTTCCTTAAATATTTTGAAAAAAATATTCACACAATATTTGATGATTATAAATTATTGGAAGTTACATAAAATATTCATGCAAATGGATTAATTTTATGGGAATGTGTCTCCCCATGTACTTTCATCAGTTATAATCCATTATGAATGGATTTAATGGATTGTATTCATTAAAGTAATTCAATGAATACTTACAACATGAATAAACGTATGATGAAAGATTGAATATTGTTAGTGTGTTTCATTAAATTAAACACATAAATAATGGTTTTATAAAGGGATGATATCCCTCATGTTGGGTATGTATGATTGTAATAAATCCTCCTAATTCAATCTTCCTCTCGAAACATAGTTTATCACTAGGTGAAGGCACAATCATCAAATTTGGGTTTAGGGATCCTCAAGAAATGTTTCGTGATTCATTGGTAGGTGTAATCACCTCAGAGGATGGCTGAATTCATATTCCACTCCAATGATTGACATCAAGCATACTCCATTAAATATTAAATTCAGAGATTACTGTTTCCCAATTATAGAGGTTTTTGTTCCTTTTTTATATTATTTATCGATTTAATCTAGGATAGATAAGGCACATTAATGGGATTACTTCCACTTAAAATATCATTTGATAATCCCCTAAAATACATAAGTGGTATCAAGGCCAACTTTTTCCTCTAATCGAAGTGTTTCTTACAGTGTTAAATGAAGAACACATTTTATAAAATCAAAACTATTTTTCTTATCTTGACATTATGATATATTCCAATGTAATATGAAGTATGATACCCCACAATGGAAATATAATATGAGAAAATGTATTATTAAGTGGTCATACAAAATTAAAATTAATTTTAATATTTACTTAATTATGATTATAATTTATAATTGTTTTAAAAATTGATAAGTGTTATACTTTGTAAAATGGAATTTTTAAAGTCAAAATTGAATATTAAAAGGTTTATATGTCTTTCTCATGTTTTTTATAAATAAATAATTATTTTATTTGTTAAGAAAATTCAATTTTGAATTGAATATGGTTATTTATAAATTGTTTATACATATTGGAAAAGATATTTTGGAATATTTATAAAATGTATAAAAGTATTTTATAAATTAACTATAAAATTATTGTGGTTAATTAATAATTTTTTTTGAAACAATTACTATAAATATTCCATTAATATTATAGAGTTAATTTTAATAATATCTTTTTCAAATTTATATAGTTTATATAAAAAATTTATAAATCATAGTGAAAGGTATTTTAGGTATATTTTAATTTATAAAGAGTATATAAATTAATTAATTATAAATAGATTATATAAATGTTTATGAAACATTTATTAATGAAATATTCCTAATATTAAATGTAAATATTTAAAACACCTTTTATCAAATTATTTGGAATGCCTTATGATCTTGAAATAAAATGTTTATTTAGAGATCATAAGAATAATTTTTAAAGAGTATAAATTATATAAATAAGGATATATTATAAAAGTGTTTATTTTTATAATTATTAACTATTAATAATTAATTAATTTGAATTTTTCATATAAAAAATGGTCCTTATTTAATGTATTATTTAGAAAAAAATCATTTTTTTGATAATTGATTTGATCAATGGTTAGAATAATCTAAAGTATATGATATTTAGATTATTTAAAACGTTTAAATAATAGAAATTAAATTATAAAAATATCTATAATTCATAAAATATCATTGGAATATTGTATAATGTATAATATGAAGGAGTTTATATTATAAATTGATATAAAATTTTTATATCCAAGATAATGGAATATCTGTAATGTTTAGCTGAAATCTAAATTTCTTATATTAATATTTTATTTATAAATAGATATAAATTATAAGTATGTGGTTCTATAAAATTTTTTTTTATAAGGATAAATTAAATATGAAAATTTCATATTATTTGATAAATAAAGTGGTGATTATTTTAAGAATCGTTCTTATAGTTTATAAATGTGTTATAAATGAAAAGAGTTAAAATTTATGACATTATTTTTATAATCCCATGTAACATATTGAAATTAAAATTTTAGTTCTCATGATTAAATAAAATTCTAATTACATTTTTAATTCCTCAATATTATTCAGGTTTATAAAATTGCTTATAGAATGTAAATAATGCAAAAGTTAAATATGAAAATTCATATCTATTTCTCATATTAAATAAAATGATTATTTAATTATTTATTACATTATATTATTCATTTTAATAAATTGTTTATATAATTTAAAAAATGGGTATATTTTATTTATGGAATGAATTGACTCAAGAAGATGTTGCCTTACATTACATGATATGTGCGACTCTATAAAATTTAGCTTTTAATCTACATTTAGCCTTATTTTTATATTTTATTTATGTGATTTAGGATTTTATTAATATAGTTTGAGGATATTAGGTGTCAGAGATACCATGAATTAAATTATCTCTTGAGTGAAGTCTCTATGGGGAGAGGGACTTGGGGTCTGGCTACCCACCATCCCAGAGGCTTATGCCTTATTCTAGAAAGGTTTGGGGTTTTCTATCTATTACTATAGGCTTACTCATGTGGAGATTATCAATGTAATATATTTCTATGACTTTAAATTAAAATTTTATATACCTAATCATATGATGAATTTAGATATGTATGGATATAATTGGATTCAAATTTTTCATGAATAACACAAACTTGTGGGTTGGGTAAATGGTTTCACATTAATGTGGTGTGAACACATTAATTTGGTGGATGGAATATGGCTTCAAAAAAAAATCATTATAATCATTCATAAACAAAAGGAATAAAAAATTAGAAGATAAAAATAACATGACATGAAATAGTTATGAATTTAACATTCATATATTGTATATTAAATATATGATATTTTTATAAGCATAAGAAACCCATCAAATACTAAGTGCGAGATTCCTTGAAAAGTGGAACTTTTCAAGACCTCGAACATCCAATCAGATAGTTTCATGCCATAGTGGAGTGCCCCTATATTATATTGTGTAAGGAATTAAAGTATTTAGTGATAATAGATTATCCAATTGGGTAGTTTCATACCATAATGGGATTCTATGGATTGTCTTATGTTTACTCATTTTTGACATTTTCTTTGGGTTATACTTTGTTAAGAAACTCTAGGTGTTAGTATACCAGAGGAATAGAGTTGAGTATTATTCATATGATGGATACACACTAATATTTTCCCACTAAAAACTTCAAATAATCAGAAATAGTTTGATTGAATTGGTATTCTACCTAAATAACTAATGTGACGAGTTTCGTTCCATATCAGAGTCATTACTTAGTGAAATATGGATCTCAGATCACTAAAAAGGATATGATGTATGACTTAACTGTTTTAGTTGGGGAAATTTCATTAAAAGTATGTGACATAAAGATATAAGATATGTAACGTCCCAACCCGAGTGCTACATGCTGGCGCGCTGAGCTGGTCGGTCATATGACGTCAAGCACACCTCCCCATATGCCAGAGATTGCTGACTAGCAGCGAGGGTATAATATCAATCATGGGGAGACTATACCCGATTTTTTCAGAGTATTACACCAGAGTAAAGTAAGAAACCATAATATAATAACATATAACCAATCCAATATCACAAGACCAAATAGGGAAATACAATATCAAAACTGAACAATATATATGCCTTTCCAAAGTATGTGTTAAATGTCCAAATGAAAACATAAAGGTAAAGACAGAGATAACTCCAAAGAGGGTGTTGAACCTCATCTGTTCCCCTCATCCATGATCTATCTCGATTTAGTCACCTAACAGAGGGCCTTTTCCCTTAACCTATCCTATAACCATGAAATCAATTCAGATACTGATTAGGCAGCCTGATTAGGGTGTGAGTACAGATTTTTATGCCACCACCAATGATGTCTAAAATGATATCCAATAAAAATTGTGTATGTAGTTGTATTAATAATAAATATCATATATAAAGTAAATAGTTTACATTTACTCAATTACTCTTTATTTTACCACATAAACCACAAGGTTCTTGAGGATACTCGAACAATATCATATATCTGAATTCCATTGTTACCATTTATAATTCATAACCAAATTCCATTTTATCCTTCATATTTATTATACATTTCTGAATTCCACTATTAGCATTAATTATTTCATAATTCAATGCCATTATTACCATTAATATTTCATAATACACGACTTAATGACATTATTACCATTCATAATTTCATAATTGATTTCCATTGTTACCATTCATATTTCATAATAGATGACTAAATTCCCATGTTACCATTCATCATGTCATAATTTAATTCCATTGATACCATTCATATTTCATAATACATGACTGAATTCTACTGTTACAATTTTTAATTTAAAGTACATGTGAATTCCATTGTTACCATTGACCATTTCAAGTCATGTATATCATTGAATCACATTAATTAATTCAATTAATTAATCAAACTCAACAATTTCATATTCACATAATTCCATTATGAATTCAAAAATTAGTTCATCACATAAATCCCATTAATTAATCCACCAATTAATTAAGAACATCAATCCTATTAATTAATTTACAAAGTAATTAAGCACATCAATTTAATTAATAATTCAACAATTTTTTTATCACATAAATCCCCTTAATTAGTTTACAATTAATTAATAACATTGATACCATTAATTAATTCACCAATTAATTAATTAGGTTTCATAATCCCAATAATCCCATAATTAATTCAACAATTAATTCTTTAACTTCCACAAACTCAATATCCAATAATAAATTTGAAATTGAATATCCCAATAAAATAACTCCATATTCCTATAATTAATTAAAAAATTAATTATCTCAATTTAATCAATCTCAATTATTCTACAAATCCCAAAATTCAACATTCTAACAATTAATTCAAAAATTAAATATTCCCGATTCATAAACCTTTAATTAGTTAATTCACCAATTTAATTAATTCAATCTAAGAAACTCAATTTATAATCATCTAATATAAATTATACAATTAATATATGTAATTGAAATCATGAATATGAGATTTGAATAATATACCACTTACCTCAATTATTTGATGAGTGATCACCTAATGGAAATCCCCAATTTGTGCAGCTCAATGACGTAGAAAAAGATCTAGATCTTAAACCCTAATTCAAGATCAAACAATCAAGATCCCATAATTATATATCAAGTTCTTACAATCCTAGATATAGATCCAATAATAAAAGTGATAACTTCCCTCTAAAATAACAGGGGGAGACATGAGAGAACAGTAAAACCACGCGGGATTAGACCCTCTTATTTGATGGGGTGGAAATCCTCAATATGGGCTTCATATTGCAAATAACAGAGGTTAGAATGTCATGGAATCTATCTGGGAGGATCCAAAATCATGAAAATATTTTAGGAGTCATGCTAGGTCCTAATAAGGGTTTAAATGGGGGCTAATGAAGTTTTAAAACTATTTTTTGATGGATTAAAATACCATATGCATAGTTTTCTTCTAATGGTGTATGGTTTCCAATAACCATGCACCTTAACCATGTGCTTCATCAGGGGTGGGTGTGTGTGTGGGGGGGGGGGGTTATGGTCTCTCCAAAGAGGGTGAACAGTTTGACAAACCATGAATTAGTTTTGAAAATAAAATATTTTTGGGTTAGCATGGTCTGTTGGTCCACGGTACATGATTTGGGAAAACCATGTGCTAACTATGCACTTTCCCACTTCCCTAAAAAATTTCCAATTTTCACCCAAACACACCCTGATGAAAAGCCCAATCAAAGTATTCTAAAACAAATTTAAAAAGAATTCCTAAAAACAAGCCTAAGAGATCTCTAGAAAAGTTTGGGACCTTAAAATATCCCTACATTATAACAACTCATCCTCAAGATGTACTCCCAAGAATCTCTAAGATTTAGAGTAAAAAAGATGCATCCATTGATCCCTCATATCTACTTCTCTCCCCCATGTTTCTTCCTGCACATACCCATGTTTCCATAATACACAAACTATTGACATGATCTTTCCCCAAAAAACTTTATCAGTGCAATCCAACACACGTATTAGATAGCCCCCAAAGGATATATCTATCTCAAGATCAACATCATCTAAATCGATCACATGAGAAGGGTCTGGGTTATATCTCCAAAGTTTTGACACATGGAAAACATCATCCATAACACCATATCTATGTTGAAGATCCAATCAGTATGCCACCATCCTGATTCTTTCCACACCCTCAAACGATCCAACAAACCAAGGTGACAACTTGACCTATCTCTATATCATGTAGTGAGCCAGCCTAGGCAACACATATAGTAATACACAATCACTATCTGTAAAATCTTGGGGTCATCAAAGTATATCAGTATAAAACTTTTGTCTACTTTGAACCATATCTATATGCTTCGGAATAAACTGAACCTGCTCCAATGTCTCCTGCACAATACTTAGTCCCAACAACTTTGACTCACCCACCTATATCCAGTATAGAGGAGATCTACATGGCCTACCGTAAATAGCCTCATATGGTTGCATCTCTATAGTTTCATGATAAATATTTTTATATGATAACTCCACCAAATATATGTTCTTTTACAAAGACCCATGGAAGTATAGAACAAATTCTTATAGCATAACCTCAAGCAATTATATAGTATGCTCTGACTTCCCATCTATCTATTGATGGAAATCCATACTCATTAAAACCTATATACCAAGCACATTCTGTAAGACCTACCAGAAGAATATAGTAAAAAACAAATCACGGTCTAAAATAATAGTCCTTGTCACCTTGTGCATATGGAATATTTATCAAACAAACAAATCTCCCAGCTGATCCACTAAGAAAGTCTCCCATATAGGTAATAAATGAACTACCACTGTCAAATGGTCCATAATTACCCAAATAGTGTAATTTTTTTGAGGATTACTTAGGACAACACCACCAAGTCCATCGTAACATCTTCTCTCATCCATTCTATAATTTGAAATGGCTACTAAAAACAACTAGGTCACTAATGCTAGACATTCACCTGTTGATAGGTGTAACATCATTTCATGAAACCTTCTATCTCTTTTTTAATGCTCGACCACTAAAACTATCGACACAGGTCATGGTACATTTTATTCACACCTGGATGTACCACCCACATTATGGAATGAAACTCACACATTATCTACTACTGCATGCTCATAGGCACACCAACATAATTAATAACATAGATGTTATCGTCCTAATTTATTCTACAATCAGAAGGATACTCCCCACCTTCAAGGCTTTCCATCAAAATTAATTACTCCAAATCTTCATACTTCCTATCTCTAATCCAGTTAAATATTTTAGACTCCACTGAAACTGATTTGAGAGTCATCTCCTCCTGACTATCTGGAATCACCACATGCATCTCAGCAAGAAAATTCATCATCTTCCACTCAACACTAGACTCAAAAACCACCTGAGTCTGATTTTTTCTACTCAAAGCATCAGCCACATTGTTCCCCTTTGCAAGCATATATTCTAGATCAAAATAAAATGATTGCATATACTCTACCCATATTCACTACCTGGTCTAAAAATATCTTTGTGAAAACATATACTTTAAAATCTTTTGATTTTTATACACAGTAAAATTATCAACCAATAGATAATTTGACCAATAGTCCAAATCATAAACAACATATTCTAACTCAAGGTCATGTGTGGAGTAGTTCCATTTATATGGGATAAAGTGTCGTGACCTGTACACCATAACTCAATCTCCTTACATCAACACTACTCCATGTCTGATCCCATAGGCGTCAAAAAACAGTGTATACGCTTCACTTGGATTAGGTAGGATCAAGATCAGTACTGATGTCCAATGTTTCTTGAGATCCTCGAATACATTCTCACTTGATTCCTACCATTAAAACTTTACCCCTTCTTGGTAAAGCTTGAAAAAGGTGTTTCCATATGGGAAAAGTCATGAATGAACCTCCAATTATATCAAGATAATCCCATAAATCAATAGATATCGAACACATTCTTGGGATACTCCCAAGAAACCACTGCCTGTACTTTCTCTGGGTATATAAGCACACCTTCATCTATGATGATGTGACCTAAGAAGTGTACCTGATTAATCCAAAATTGACACTTAGATATCTTGGTGTATAGACAATGATCTCTTAGTGTACTCATGATTATGTCTAGATGTTGGAAATGATCATCATGAGTCTTGGAGTATACCAATATTTCATCCTCAAAGGCTACCACAAAATGATCTGGGTATAGATGGAATATTATATTCATCAAGGCTATAAACACTTCTGGTGCATTTTTAAACCCAAATAGAATTATGAAGAACTTATATAGGCTACACCTTCTACTAAAAGTAGTCCTTGGTATATCTAAAGGTCAAACCCTCAACTGATGATACCCTAATCTCAAGTCAATCTTGGAGAAAATAAATGCTCCTTTCGACTGGTCAAATAGATCATCAAAATGTGGAAGAGGATACCGGTTCTTCACTATTTTCTGGTGCAACTTATTGGAATCGACACACTAGTATAAACTCCTATCATCCTTCTTTGCAAACAATAGTGGATAACCCCAAGGATATGTACTCGTATGGATAAAAACCTTATCCCCTAACTCCTCTAGCTGAGTCTTGAGCTCTTAATGTTCTGTTGGTTCCATTATCTATGGTGGAATTGAATGTAGCTAAACCCCTAACATGAGATGTACTGTAAACTCCACATATCTCCCCGGTGTAATACCTAATAATAATTCAAGAAACAGATCCCAAAACTTGTCCAATATGGATGGTAATACACAATGCTTCACTCCTCCGTCATCCAACAATAGACTAGTAACATGGGCTACGAGCTCTCCCAGTTGCTGAGTAATTGGCCCTTCTCAGCCTACTTGGATATCCCACTCTCTATGATGAATATAATTGTCAACCTTAGGATAATTAAAAGTTTCTATCCTATGGAAATAATCAATGTGGGCACGGTATGCTACTAACATATCCATACCCATAATCATGTAAAATCCTAACATGTCTGGTATGTAAATATACCATAGAAAATGAAACTCCCCAACCCTGAGAGAACACCCCTTTCATAAATAGATGTCTCTAGATCTTACACCCAACAGTTTATCTATCATTAATACCACACTCACGAACTCTACTACCATAATCAAACCATTCAAATGTTGTGTAGAGATAAAGGAATGAGAGTCACCAGTATAAAACAAGGCACTAGATAATATAGAATCTACAAGAATGGTATATCTCAATGTCAATGGTTCAACCTCGCTATACACAAGTGTAGGATGAATGAAATTTAACTGTCCTTCCCCTATTCATTGTAATTTAGTCTAAGCTCCATGAGATGCACCAATCTACTGATACAAGAACTCTTTCCCAAAAGCACCACATCCATTGCCTTAACTAGTAGAACTCTAGCTGCCAAACTGATATGGTGTAGAAGACCCCCTTCCTAAAATCTAGTTTTTTTCTAGCTCTTCTATCACTACCCTTCTATCTTGGGTTCCTGCAGAACCTCTATAGCTGTCCCATATTTCAGCAAGATCATTATTCCACTAAAGGTCAGGTATAATGTCTACGATGGTGTCCCTTCCTACTATACTGGTAATAAATAACTTGGTTAAGTTCCTATGTAACCAATCCTTTGAAGGTTCCGGGCGCAGCGGAAGCGCGTGGGTGGATGTGACCACTTGGCTTTTTGTCATTAACAATGATCAATCCGGGATCAATACGACGATAAACGCCAATCTCCACGGATCGAATCATAGAAATGGACAAAGAAAAGAAAAGTCCTGGAACCACAAAGTAGGATCACTACAGGTTTATTATAATTAATTTAATCAATTTTAAAAAATACCTTTTGGGTGTTCTTTCTTCGTTGATGTTCTTGATCACGTTCCAGTGTGATTCGTCATTGCGTCGCAGAAGCCAAGTGTAGACTTCCTCTAGCAGTGATCCACACATGTACCTCGTATCTCAGGACATCACCAAAGGAGTCTCCGGGTGATAGCATGGAGAAACCTTTGCTTGCGTTGTCCGCCTTAGATTGTCTTGATCAGATGGAAGAGGATCTCTCTCGGTCTTGAGAGAATTATTGGAGGAAGAGGTTCTTTCGGCCTTGAAATAATTCTCCAGAGTTTTTGTGCACAACAATTCTCTTGTGTAGGAAAAGATTTGGGGTTGTGAGGATATTTATAATCGAGTTTGAGGTTGTAGAGTTATGAAAATAAATAAATGCGTTACGCGTTTAATTTATTTCATTAACTCTTATTGAAAACCCCCACGTGGAATAATTAATTCCTTGACATGCGCTCAGGCTGATTATAGTAAATATCATTTAATAAAACGATATTATATCCTCAAAATCCCGTCTGGAAAAACTATACGGCATATAATAATAAATACACAGCGTGTACTTTTTTTCATTGAAAACTACAGGGCATGTAAATTAAATGTACATGGCGTGTATATCTTGTTTTCATTTATTCATTTCCTTTCCAAAATGAAAACTACACGGCGTGTACATTTAATAATACACGGCGTGTACTTGTTTTATTTTATTTTTTCTCCATCATTTAAAACAACTTAGGCTTCCTTGAATAATTATTAAACCACGTATGGGAATAATCTTTATTCAACTTGAGATACTTGGATACACTTAGTGTGTGACCCTCTAGGACTCTTTCTCGTTGGCATTAGGAAGGCTTGCCTAAAGTCCAAGATTACTGTCTAGAAACGGGTCAAGGCACCCAAGAGAAAGAAGATGACGCCGCATTGACGTATCACCACATACGAACGCTTATCGTGTAATTTAATCCCTTTGTCTAAATATATCATCAAGCAGGTTTCATGGAAGTGTCATAAACCTATATGCTTGATCCGTCATTCTTTGACTACCTGAAATAAACTCGTCGTTTACACCATGGACGTGGAATTTAATGCAACAGTTCTATTTCAATCAAAGGTCCGAGATATCAACTTCCATAAATGGAAGGGACTAATCCTTCCTCAACTTATCCATTAACAACATGTCACTCGTGATGCACCCAACATACCCTACTTCCCGCCAACTGTCTGTGTGATGGTTTTCGTCAGTAAATCTAAGTGTGCGAGTCATGACATGAGTTAATGATAATCTTCCAGTCTAAGGACCATTACACATGCTCGTAGATAGAAATGTCCGATGACACCAAGACATGCGGAATTGTTATTGGCTGGTCTGTTCTTATAATCTCCCATCTTGGAGATTACCAAGTGAGAACTCTATGAGAGAGAGTCTCATCTTCTTATGAGTACTCAGACATGATGGTCTGTATACTATGTGTCCTATAATATAATGTCATCCAACCGTAGAACATTATTTAAGAATATTGTTATATCATTTCAATGTTCTCATCATAGCGGGGATCTTCTATGACCTTATTAATGCAACAAATATTCCAGGATATTTTTATATTATAGTCATGAAGAACAATGAACAATATTTAATAAGTGAACATTCATGTAATCAAAGTACAAAACAGTTGGTTCTGAGGACACCAACCCTTACAAACTCCCACTTGGACTAGAGCCAACTACCTACGACTTTTAGTCCGCTAGACCTCACATGATGATTATGTTTCTGTTGAGTCAAGGCTGTAGTCAATGGGTCCACCACGTTTTCTTCGGTGGAAATACTGCTCACTGCAACTTCACCTCTCTGAGAAAAATCTCTCAAGATATGATACTTCTGAAGTATGTACTTTGTCCGCTGATGTGACCTTGGCTCTTTTGAAAGTGCCACCGCTGTAGTATTATCACAATAGAGTGTTATAGGATCTTTACTGTTTGGTACAACATCCATCTCTTGGATGAATCTTTTCATCCATACTGCTTCTTTAGCTGCCTCAGAAGCTGTGATATACTCAGACTCCGCTGTAGAATCTTCCACCACACTTTTCTTTGAGCTCTTCCAACTCACTGCACCTCCACTCAAACTGAAGATGTATCCAGTGTGCAACTTCATGTCATCTTGATCAGTCTAGAAACTAGCATCTACATGTCCTCTGATGACTAGTTCCTCATCTCCTCCATAAACCAGGAACATATCCTTAGTATTCCTCAGATATTTAAGGATAGTCTTGACTTCCATCCAATGACGATCTCCTGGATCAGCTTGATATCTGCCTAGCGCAATTAATGCATAAGAAATATCTATCCTCGTAAATATAATAACATTAATGACTGAACCAATCGTGGATGCGTAAGGTATCCATTCCATTCTCTTTCTTTCCTCATGTGTCTGAGGACACATTTTCTTGGAAAGATGAATGCCATGTGACACTGGAAACAATACCCTCTTAGATTATTCCATACTGAATCTCTTTAGTATCTTGTCAATGTATGTACTTTGACTCAGACCCAGCATTCTCTTGGATCTATCATGATGGATCTTGATCCGAAGAATATATGCTGCCTCGCCCAAGTCTTTCATGGAGAAGAATTTATGCAACCATGCCTTAACTGATTGTAAGTCAGGTACTTTGTTTCCAATTAGAAATATGTCATCAACATATACTATTAGGAAAATGAATGCACTTCCACTAAACCTTTTGTAGACACAAGGCTCACATTAGTTCTTAAAAAAGAAAAATTCTATTACAGCTTCATCAAAATGAATGTTCGATGACCTTGATGCTTGCTTTAATCCATAAATGGATTTCTGCAACTTGCATACCTTGTTGGAATCCTTTGGAGTCACAAACCCTTCAGGTTGTGTCATGTAGAAATCTTCCTGTAGGTTCCCGTTAAGGAAAGCTGTTTTGACATCCATTTTCCAAATTTCATAATTATGGTAAGCAACAATGACCAATAGGATTCTGATGGATTTCAACATCGCAATCGGTGAAAAGGTTTCATCATAGTCAATTCCTTGACGCTATCTAAAACCTTTTGCAACCAGTCGTGCCTTGTTGGTGCTGACTTTCCCCTCCATGTCCAGTTTCTTCTTGAATACCCATTTATTACCAATAGGCTTTACATCAACTGGAGGATCTACCAAAATCTAGACTTGGTTTTGGTACATGGAATCCATTTCAGAATTCAAGGCTTCTTGTCACTTATCAACATCTGTGCCTTCAAATGATTCCTTGTAGGTAAGAGGATCGTCATTGTCAACCAATAATTATTCACCATCCTCGGTGACAAGAAAACCATATCATTCTAGTTCTCTCACCTCTCTCATGCTCCTACGCAGTTCTTGTGTCTCTGGAACAGATTTTTCTTCCATGGAGCTGTTTGGAATCTGTTCTTGTTCCAACTCATGTGTATCTTGAGCCTCAACTTCATCGAAGTCTATCTCGCTCCCACTATCTCTTTTGGAGATGTGATCCCTCTCAAGGAATATGGCATGTCTTGCCACTGTAACCTTTTTGTCTGAGGGGTTGTATAGGTAATATCCCCTTGTTTCCTTGGGATATCCTATAAAGATACACTTTGTGCCTCTAGGTGCAAGTTTGTTACTTGAAGAGGACTTAACAAATGCTTCGCTACCCCACACATGTAAATTCGATAACATGGATTTGAGTCCACTCCATAACTCATATGGAATACCATTTATCGATTTAGTTGGTACTTGGTTTAGTATGTGTGCTGCTGTTTGTAATGCATATCCCCAAAAGGATAATGGAAGACTCACCTGACTCATCATTGATCTCACCATGTCCAACAAGGTGCAGTTCCTCCTTTCGCTTACACCATTCCACTGTGGCGTGTAAGGAGGAGTGAGTTGAGATAGAATCCCAAACTCCTGTAAGAAATCAATGAAGTCCTGATTAAGATATTCTCCTCCTCTATCTAAGCAGAGTTTCTTAATATTCTTACCAAGCTGGTTCTCAACTTCATTCTTGTATTCTTTGAACCGATCAAAAGAATCTGACTTATACCTCATTAATTAGATATATCCATATCTACTAAAATCATTAGTAAAAGTTATGAAGTAAGAGAACCCACCCCTTGCCTCAACTGGAAATGGCCCACACACATCTGTGTGAACTAATTCTAGAATCTATTTATCTCTTTCACCTTTCCCACTAAATGGGGCTTTGGTCATTTTTCCTTATAGACACGCATGACATACACCAAGTGGTTTTAGTTCGAAAGAATCTAAATACCCATCTTGATGTAATTTTGTCAAATGTTTCTCATTGACATGACATAGCTGGTGATTCCAAAGTTGGGTGTGTTATGAGTCATGTGAATTAACTTTGTCATTGATTTACATTACTTGGTTTGTGTAGTCTAACACATAAAGGCCGTTATATAAATGTTCCCTACCAAAACAAATGATATCTTTATAAAAGTAGCAACATCCACTTCCAAACTTGAAGATGAATCCATCAGTATCTAATCTGGATACTGAAATAATGTTTTTAGTAATATAAGGCACATAATAACAACCCTTTAACACCAAGATCATCCCAGTAGGCAATGTGAGGGGGTAGTCTCCGACAACCACAACAGCGAGTCTGGATCCATTTACTGCTCGTAGATCCACCTCACCTCGGTCAATCTTCTTGAATCTACTTGGATCCTATATTTGGATACATATGTGAGAACCACGAGAAGTATCTAATACCCAATTAGTAGAAATAGATATATTGCATTCGATAACAAATTCACCTGAAGCTTCCCCTTGCTTCCTTGGCTGGGTGTAGTTTTTCTTCCAGTGGACCTTCTTTCCACATGCGAAACAAACAACATCCTGTTCCTTTGCCTCCCCTTTGATCTTCCTTTTCTTGGAAGGCCTTGAAGAAGCTTTGGGCTTAAAGCTCTTCACCTTCCCTTTCCTTTTATTCACTATAAGGACACAAGGCTTTTCACGCTTCATGTCATTTTCTACTTGGTGAATAAGGATAAGAAGATCAGATAGAGAATTCTCAATGTTGTTCATGTTGAAATTAACAACAAAGTTCAAGAAGCTCTGGGGGAGTGATGCAAGAATGAGATCAGTGCCTAGTTCTTTGGGGAGTTTAAACCCTAGAACCTCCAAGCGCTCAATGTAGCCAATGATCTTGACTACATGAGGCCCAACTGGGGAACCCTCTCCAAGATTTCTCTGAAATAGAGCCTTGGAGATCTCAAACCTTTCCTGTCTTGCTCTCTCCTGGTATAGACCACAGAGGTGCTCGAGCATGCTATAGGCATCCATGTCTTCATGAGACTTCATGAGCTCACTAGACATCAATGATAGCATCAAACATTGAATGTCAAGAGCGTTGTTCAAATGTTGATCATAGACCAGGAAATATTTATCACTTTCCCCTGGGGAAGGAGAATCAGGAAGTGAGGACTCTAGCACGTAAAACTTTCATTCATGGTGTAGGATAACCCGAAGGTGCCTAAACCATTCCTGAAAGTTACTGCCGGTGAGGATATTGTCTTTATCCAGTATTGATCATAGAGAAAATGTGGTTGATGAGTTTGTCATTTCGATTTTATATATTAAAATAGAAGATTTATCATTACTTTCTTGATTACATTTTTATGAGAAATAATAAATGAATTAATTAATTCTCCCACTATTTTATAAAGTCCCAATGACCCTCACCATTGAACTCAGAATTTCCAGTTTCTTTGACATTCTAGTGGCAAAGATCCATATTCCCCTTCGCATAACCCCAACAAGGGTTGGTCAAGCTATTTTATGGTATTTAGGTAGGTAGGTCTTTGCCAACTGTGAGCTTATAGTTCCTTGATCTACTAAGTGGACTCCCCAATCCTAAAATCTGGACTTGGATTTCCTCAACTCTTGCCTCAAATATTACACGAAGTCTAGTAAGGGATACTTCTCTTGATGTAATATGGTTAAGTCAACCCGAAACCTTTCATAAGGGCTTCCTTTAAAAAGTATGTGTCCCAACAAGGGTTGGTCAAACACATAGTTTTATTGAGTCTTGCCCTTAATCAGGTAATGGAAGGCTTGGTCTGACTTAATGTTGTATTGAGGGATTTTAGTCCTTTATGCGTAGTTTCGCATTATCACATGCTTGTTAATATTAATTGATGCTTGATTAAGTGATTAACCATGCTCCGATAATGTTTACGCATAGTCTGGTTTTTATTTTATTCCATCTTTGCATGCTTGTTCATTTTATTAATTATGTGATCGCAACAACACATACATAATAAATAAACCATGAAATCAGACAGAAATAAAATAAGATGGCATGATCATGAGCTTCTATTGGTTAGCTTATCTAGCGGTTTTGATAAGCTAACCCTGACCTAGGGAAAACACCTTGAACCTGATGGTTCGTGTTTTGCAGCTCCCACATGTCCACCTTTGTATCTTCTTGCGTCGGTTTTGCCTCGGCTTCGGATTTTTGAACCGTCTCCTCCGTCTTGGGAGATCCTCCACTACATGGGTTTACATTAAAGAAACCATGGACACACAGGCCCTACATTTTATTGGAAGAAGGATCACAGGCCAACAAATTTAAATTTAAACAAATTTAAATGAAACCATACACACATAAAAAGGGTCTTTGGTCTAGATCATGATCATCCATAACATGCAACAACATTTATGCATATTTAGAATTCAAATTCTTTTTATTGTTCTTTCATTTAAGATAAGTCACACTCGAATTCAATTAATTATGATCTTATAAATAATCCAATCTTTATCTTAAATTCCTTTCTGAATTTCCTTGAGATTATTCTCATCCATATTCCATGTACGGGTCTCTTTACATTGGAGGAAACCTGGTGAAATTCCATTTCTGGAAAGTACACAGCGTGTAGTTTGTAATTACATGGCATGTATTTATTTTCACCCTTTATCCAAAGTACACGCCGGGGGCTTTGGTGTGTTTTCTGTACTTTGGAAATTTTGGAGTACACGGCATGTAGAAAAATAATACACGGCGTGTACTTCCTTGTTACACGGTAACCAGCCTAGAAACCCCGTGTACGCGGTACGCGGATTATCCTTGTACACGGTTTCACCTGGGCTGGAACGAACTACACGGCGTGTTGCTCCAACATACACGCCGTGTATTCTAGTTTCCATGCGCCGTTCAATTCTGGTCAACACGGCGTGATTAATACTTAGGCATAATCAATTCACACAGCATGGTTTGGCGGACCAGTGTCGGTTCATTGAACCTAAGTACATGGAATGTAGTTTTAATTACGCGCCGTGTAATCCCGTGTTGTACAGGCAGAAAGAGTGGCTCCTTCAGATGAGTTCCTCATTTTTATTTTAATCAAAAATTAAAATTAAAAAGGCCGTTCCTGTGATATGAATCGAGAAACTAAGGAGGAATAATAGATCTCATTTATTCGGATTTATAGAACGATTTATTTCAAATTGAATCAAATATAAATGCATAAATTATCAAAAAAAATTAAATAACTATAATCAACGTTGTAACCTCTCTCTGATACCATTTGAAGGTTCCGAGCGCAGTGTAAGAACATGGGTGGATGTGCCCACTTGGATTTTTTTCATTAACAATGATCAATCTGGTATTAATACGATGATAAATTCCAGTCTCCATAGATCGAATCATAGAAATGGAAAAAGAAAAGCAAAGTCCCAGAACCAAAATGTAGGATCATTACAGGTTGATTATAATTAATTTAATCAATTTAAAAGAAATAAATTTTGGGTGTTCTTTCTTCGTTGATATTCTTGATCACGTTCTGGTGTGATTCGTCGTTGCGTCGCAGAATCCAAGTGTAGACTTACTCTAGCGGTGATCCACACATGTACCTCGTATCTCGGTACGTCACCAAAGGAGTCTCCGGGTGCTAGTGTGGAGAAACCTTTGCTTGCATTGTCCGCCTTAGATCGTCTTGATCCGATGGAAGAGGATCTCTCTCGGTCTTGAGAGCGTTCTTGGAGGAAGAGGTTTTTTCGGCCTTGAAAGAATTCTCCAGAGTTGTTGTGCACAACGATTCTCTTGTGTAGGAAAAGAGTTGGGGTTGTGAGGATATTTATAATCGAGTTTGAGGTTGTAGAGTTATGAAAATAAATAAACGCGTTACACGTTTCATTTATTTCATTAACTCTTATTGAAAACCCCCATGTTGAATAATTAATTCCTTAACATGCTCTCACGCTGATTATAATAAATATCATTTAATAAAAAGATATTATATCCTCAAAATCCCGACTAGAAAAACTACACGTCGTGTAATAATAAATACATGGCATGTACTTGTTTTTCATTGAAAACTACACAGCATGTACATTAAATGTACACGGCGTGTATATCTTGTTTTCATTTATTCATTTCCTTTCCAAAATGAAAACTACACGGCGTGTAAATTTAATAACACAAGGCGTGTACTTGTTTTATTTTATTTTTCCTCCATCATTTAAAACAACTTAGGCTTCCTTGAATAATTATTAAACCACGTACAATAATAATCTTTATTCAACTTGAGATACTTGGATACACTTAGTGTGTTACCCTCTAGGCCTCTTTCTCGTTGACATTAGGCAGGCTTGCCTAAAATCCAAGATTACTGTCTAGCAACGGGTCAAGGCACCCAAGAGAAAGAAGTTGATGCTGCATTGACGTATCACCACATACGAACACTTAATGTGTAATTTAATCCCTTTGTCTCAATATCTCATCAAGCATGTTTCATGGAAGTGTCATAAACCTATATGCTTGATCCTTCGTTCTTTGAGTACCTGAAATAAACTCGTCGTTTACACCATGGACATGGAATTTAACGCGACAGTTCTATTTCAATCAAAGGGCCGAGATATCAACTTCTATAAATGGAAGGAGAAAATCCTTCCTCAACTTATCCATTAACAACATGTCACTCTTGACACACCCAACTTACCCTACTTCCCGCAAACTGTCTGCGTGACGGTTTTCATCAATAAATTTAGTTGCGCGAGTCATGACATGAGTTAATGATAATCATCCAGTCTAAGGACCATTACACACGCTCATAGATAGCAATGTCCGATGACACCAAGACATGCAGAATTTCTATTGGTGGGTCTGTTCTCATAATCTCCCATCATGGAGATTACCATGTGAGAACTCCATGAGAGAGAGTCTCATCTTCTTATGAGTACTCGCACATGAAGGTCTGTATACTATGTGTCCTATCATAGTATGTCATCCAACCGTAGAACATTATTTAAGAATATTGTTATAGCATTTCAATGTTCTCATCATAGCGGGGATCTACTATGACCTTATTAATGCAACAAATATTCCAGGACATTATTATATTATAGTCATGCATAACAATGAACAATATATAATAAGTGAACATTCATGTAATCAAAGTACAAAACAGTTGGTTATGAGGACACCAACCCTTACATCCTTCCCCCTGGCCACCCCTCCTTATATCTCCCTTTCTAACACCCTCATTGTGATGCTTCATTATTGATTATCCACTAAATGAGGATAATATTCATTGTTAATATACCTAATTTTCATGTTCTTTGTTATTCATAAATACCATTTTAGTGCATTTTACACTTTGAACATCATTTCACATTATGATTGTAATACCTTCTTAAAATGCACTATTATGTGGTACATTTTTGAACATCATTTAAAGTACCCAATGATTCATCTGATTTTAAGGAATTGAATTATACATATTTTAATTTGATATTTTTGTAAATTGATCTACACTTAAATATGAACATGTTTGATTCAGGGATCAATGGAGAATTCATGGAGGATGATGGAGATATTTGGCAATGAAAGGAAGCAATTCTGGAGAAGGCAGATTGGACACCAACCCAATGATGAGACTGTGGGGCCCAACATACAGTCCCAATTAATCCCAAATTTCGTGGGATGCTAGAAGACATGTACAGGAACAAATCACTCTTCAGGAGTTAATGCTAATTCGGCCTCCATGGTGGTCATTTAGGCGGCCCAAGTTAGAGATACAATTCTGGGCCAGATTCTGCGGCCCAGAAAAACAGTCCACCAATTTGATCATATCTCGGAATAAACAACTCCAAATGGGCCCAAATTTTACAGGCGGTTAGAAGACATCCGGTGCTACATTTTCTTCTTCTATGTCCCACCCTGATTCGGCCATCTAGAAGGTCTTCCAGACGCGTCTGTTCGGTGGATGAAAACTGGCTGCCACCTCGGGTCAAGGGTGGAGAAGTCACCTCTCCACCTACTTTCCACCACCTATGCCTACCCTCATTGATTGGGATGACTTGTACTGTTGGTGGTTCGACCCAAGGCTCCCAAAATGCCTATTTAAGGCAGTGGTGGTGAAGGAGTTGAAGATCTTGGATGCTTTGTTTACTTGTAATGTTATGCTGCATTTTTGTTGCCTCAATTTTGTCTTTCACATGTAAGTTGTTCAATTCACTTTAGTTTCTTAATAAAAGTTCTTCTTCTACTCTTATTCTGTTGTTCTTAATATCACTTTGATACCGTTGGATTAAGGTGTGAATTTATTCACACCAACCCTTGTGAAATTATTCACACAACGGTGGAGTGATCATTTTATTTTTGTTGTTTTCTTTACTTCTTCATTCCTCCCTTATGAGTCTACTTTCCGCTTCCATTGAAACCATGGGATCAATGGAGGGCTAACCCACTTATGGGTTGATCCAAGGGAGTAGCAAGGGGCTGGATTGGATGTTATTTATCACCTAATTAATTTATAATCACTTCTTTAATTGGGATTTTTATTTGATGATTTTTAAACTCCATCGTCCTTGTTGAATTTAAGGCCACACACCTCAAGTACTAATACGATCCTTTACCTTGAAGTGCTCAAAACTTTGATCCTTCAAGTGTATAGGTGATTAGTATTAGAGGGTGTAGGCATTAAACCAGTAAGTGATGATGTTGTTTTATCTCCTTAAATGAATCCATCTCAAATTTAAGAAATTGAAATCATTAAAAAGAAAATACATCCAATCCACCCCGAGTGATAACCTAGGATCAACTCATTCTTTTAAATTGAATCCACTTAAATCTTTTAGATATCTTTAAAACCCATCCAAAATCAATCCAAGTTGGCCACTTCATAGCCAAAAATCCATCCCTTAGGTTGTGTATCTTAGGTATCTTCTTTGGTCTCTGTGGAATCGACAACCCAAGCTACACTACAAGGACCGTTCTACCCTTCTTCTCTTGGGTAAATTTGGGCGTGAACCAAATTTTGGCGCCGTTGCCGGGGACCAAGTAAGTACCTTAGATTCAAAAAAAAAACCTTCTTTCCTCACCTCCATTCTTCTACTCTCACCCAAGATCTCTTATCTTGTCCCTTTCTCGCTTTTTTTTTTGGCGCATGTCCGCCTACACCCGCGATTTCTCAAACAGACTAGTTAGGGTGGAAAGTCCTAGGATAGGGGAGTCAAGTGCACCTAAGGGATTGTTTAAATCAGATTCAAATATTCTTGAAACCCCAAAGTCAGAACTTGAAACAAGTCCAATGGAGGGTCATCCACAAAATCAAATTGTAAACCCTGGGGGGAATCAAATGGGAAACCAAAACCAAGAAGCTCCAAACTTAGGGAATGTAGTTGATCAAACCATGAACGACTACCTCACTCCAGCTTGGACCAATGCCCCCTCATGCATTAGACACAATTCCATAGGAGACACCAACTACATATTCAAACCCCATGTCCTAAACCACCTTCCAACCTTTCATGGGATGGAGTCAGAAATGCCATACCTTCATGTCAAAGAGTTCAACGACATTGTTGAAACCATGTGTCCCCCACATCAACTAGAATCTGCTAAGATGAGGCTATTTCCTTTTTCATTAAAGGATCGAGCTAAAAATTGGCTAAACAACTTGAGACCTGCATCAATCCACTCTTGGGACCAACTGCAAAGAGAATTCTACAAAAAATACTTCCCTCATCACAAAACAATTGCACTTAAAAAGAGCATCCAAAACTTTTTTGAAAAAGAGGGAGAGTCATTCTATGAAACATGGGAGAGGTTCAAAGACACCCTAAACATGGTTCCACACCATGGGTTTTCTATACCTGAACAAGTGAGAATTTTCTATGAAGGGTTGGGTCCGGGTAATAAACAATTCATTGACATGATGTGTAATGGAACTTTTAAAAACAAAGCCCCAAATGATGCTTACGAGTATCTGGAAAGTCTGGCTGAACAAAACCAAACTTGGGGAACTTCACCTTATTCTGAAAAGCCACAAAGAACCACAGGAATTCATACACTTAGAGAAGAGGAAGGCCTTAGGGCTAAACTCGCAGCACTCTCTAGGAAGGTTGAAGAGATAGACCTTAGGAAAGTCCATGAAATCCAAAATGTAGACCTTGTTTGCACAATTTGTGACAAACATGACCATAAAACAGACAACTGCCCAACCATTCCATCCATCAAGGATGTTCTTCTAGGAGGACCCCCAGCGGAAGTCAATGCCCTAAACTTTCAAAAGCCCCAATACCAAAACACCTTCAATCCAAGGTACAATGACCACCCAGGCTTCCGCTGGAAAGATAACCAACAACCTAGCCAACCACAGGGACAAAATCCTTACCCCCATTAGAACTACCAAAACCATAACCAGTTCCAAACCCAACCTATCCAATACCAACAACCACCGGTCCATTTTCAACAAACCATCCCACCTCCAAAATATCCCCCTGGGATAAACCAACCTACTCAAGCACCAACCCAAACTGTTCCACAAAGCCTACTAGAACAACTGTGCAAACAAATGGAGAGGATGAACTCGGAGGTATCTTCTCTAAAACAAGAACTTCAAACCATCAAAACAGGAAAGGCACCCATGCCTACTCAGGCGGTGCCGTCCTCAACTTCAAGGGGAGAGTCAAGTTGTGATCAAACAACTCATGAACAACTAAAGGCTGTGACTGTTTTAAGAAGTGGGAAATCAATTGAGAAACCTGAACAACTAATTCAGAACCCACCTGAAGATTTAAACTTGGATGAAAATTTAAATGAACCACAAGATCAAACTGAAGAAACTGATAACAATGTGAAAGAAGCAACTCTTCAACAAACAACCCCACAACCTGCACCATTTCCTCAACGCATGAGGGGGAAAACCAAACTTGAATTGAGTGAAACGTTGAGGGAAATATTTTCACAAGTCAAGTTGAACATACCCCTTCTCGATGCAATCCAAACCATACCTGCCTACTCAAAGTACCTTAAGGACTTGTGCACTTTTAAAAGAAAATTTTCACATAAAAACCAAGTCCTTTTGGCTGCTAATGTGAGTACCACCATTCAAGGTACAATTCCTCCTAAGTTGAAAGACCCAGGTTGCCCTTACATCAATGTTGAACTAGGAGAAAGCAAAGTTGTCAAAGCCTTGTGTGACCTAGGTGCTAGTGTCAATCTCATCCCATATGCTGTGTACTGCCAGTTAGGCCTAGAAGAACTCCAACCCACATCTGTCACACTTCAACTTGCTGATCGTAGCATTAGGGTTCCAAAGGGTATTTTAAAGGATGTTCTGGTAAAGGTTGAAAACTTCATCTACCCTGCTGACTTCATTGTCCTTGACAATCATCCAAGCTTAGTTCCTAGGGATCAAACTCCAATCATTCTTGGCCGTCCTTTCCTTGCAACAATCAACTCTGTTATCCGAGTCCGAAATGGGAACATGACCATCACCTTTGGGAACATGAGTCTAGACTTGAACATCTACAATGCCAGCTCACAAATAGGGGATGACGAGGATATTCATGAAGTAAACATGATAGGAAGCATTGATAATGAATCCATGGAACATCAAGGAATATTTGATGAATGTTTAAGTCAGAATGAGATTGATTTCCTTTGTTCACATGAAGGAAGTTTATCTCCTTGGCTCAAATCATTTTCAAATTGCTCCTATAATGATGCCTTAGGACCAACAATCAATGAAACCTTTCAGGAAAACACATTCATGGAGACAACTCAAACTCCCTTCCCTAACCCAGGTCAATACAATCTTGTGGCTGAAACTTCTACACATGGGGAATCAATTCAATCTGAAAATCTAGGAAACAAATTTGATCTTGATCCAATGCCCCAATATTCTGCTGAAATTCTGAACCAACCAGATCTTGAATTGAAGGAACTTCCTACCTCCCTCAAGTATGCCTTCCTAGGGGAAAATCAAACACATCCTATAGTCATATCTTCTTCTCTTGAAGCCAATCAGGAGGGGATGCTTCTAGATGTCCTTAGGAAACACAAGAAAGCCATTGGTTGGACCCTGTCTGATATTCCTGGGATTAGCCCACTTATTGGAACTCATAGGATTACTCTTGAATCTGAATCCAAACCATGTCGTCAACCTCAGAGGAGACTCAATCCAAATCTTATGGATGTGGTAAGGAAAGAACTTCTTAAGTTGTTGAAAGCTGGTATCATCTACCCCATAGCTGAGAGTGAGTGGGTAAGCCCAATTCAAGTTGTCCCAAAGAAAGCTGGAATCACTGTGATCACTAATAAGGATGGGGAAATTCTTCCAACTAGGGTGAGTAGTGGCTGGAGAGTCTGTATTGACTATAGGAAGCTCAACTCTTGTACCAAGAAGGACCATTTTCCCTTGCCCTTTATTGATCAAGTCCTCGAGCGAGTGGCGGGTCATCAATTCTATTGCTTCCTAGATGGGTACTCAGGTTACAATCAAATTGAGGTCTCCCTAGAGGATCAAGGGAAGACTACATTCACATGTCCTTTCGGTACCTTTGCCTTTAAACGCATGCCGTTCGGGTTATGCAATGCCCCTGGAACCTTCCAGCGGTGCATGATGGGAATCTTCTCAGAAATGGTAGGGGATTTTCTTGAGGTCTTCATGGATGACTTCTCTGTGTTTGGGGATACCTTTGAGGGATGTCTGCAGAATGTGGATAGAGTCTTGTCAAGATGTGAAGAAAAAAATCTGGTCCTAAACTGGGAAAAATGCCATTTCATGGTTAAAGAGGGACTTGTTCTAGGCCATCTGGTCTCGAGTAGGGGGATTGAAGTTGATAAAGCAAAGGTTGACATCATTCGTCACCTTCCATCACCCAGAACTGTTAAGGAAGTGAGGTCCTTCTTAGGACATGCTGGTTTCTATAGAAGATTCATTAAGGACTTTAGTTCAATCTCTCGCCCCCTTTGTGCTCTCCTAGTAAAGGATGCTCCATTTGTTTGGACAGAAAGCTGTGAGGGTTCATTTTCAACCCTTAAATCCGCTCTCACCTCTCCTCCCATTATGAAATCTCCAAACTGGGACCTTCCTTTCGAACTCATGTGTGATGCTAGTGACTTTGCTGTAGGAGCTGTGTTAGGACAACGGTGTGATAAAACTCCATATGTCATTTCTTATGCAAGCAAATCCTTAAATGATGCCCAAATCAATTACACCACCACTGAAAAGGAGTTACTTGCTGTTGTGTTTGCCTTAGAGAAATTCAGGTCCTACCTCTTAGGATCACCCATCATTGTATTCACCGACCATTCAGCTCTAAAATATCTCTTCCAAAAACAAGATGCAAAGGCTAGATTGATTAGGTGGGTCCTTCTTCTTCAAGAGTTTGATTTAACCATTAAGGATAAAAAAGGTGTCGAGAATGTTGTAGCTGATCACCTCTCTAGGTTGGAATTCAAGGACAAATCACATCACCTTTCTGTGTCTGATTCATTTCCTGATGAGAACCTCTATTCTGTGAGTGATTGCCCTTGGTATGCTGACATAGCCAACTTCTTAGTTTCAGGGGTCATTCCAAAATTCTTAGGGACCCAAGCTAGAAGAAAATTTCTTTCTGATGTCAAGCATTATGTGTTTGATGATCCATACCTATATAAGTTCTGTCCTGAACAAGTTATTAGGAGGTGTGTGCCAGAATCCGAACAAGAGTCCATCCTAATGTTCTGTCATAGTGAGGCTTGTGGAGGTCACTTTTCCTCTAAGAAAACTTCTGCCAAGGTTCTTCAATGTGGTCTCTTTTGGCCCACCCTCTCAAGGGACTCCTACACATTTTTTCAAAGCTGTCCTAGGTGTCAACAAGTAGGGTCCATCACAAAAAGGAATCAAATGCCTCTCACTCCAATATTAGTGGTTGAAATCTTTGACTGTTGGGGAATTGATTTCATGGGTCCCTTCCCAAACTCTAGGGGATATCTTTACATTCTCTTGGCTGTCGATTATGTCTCAAAATGGGTTGAGGCCATTCCTACAAAATCCAATGACCATTAAACTGTGATTAGATTCCTTAAAGAAAACATCTTCTCTAGATTTGGGATTCCTAGGGCAATCATTAGTGATCGTGGAACTCATTTCTGCAATCGCCCATTCTCATCGCTCATGGAGAAGTATGGAATTTCTCACAAAGTGTCCACCGCTTACTACCCACAAACCAATGGTCAAGCTGAGTTAGCCAATCGAGAAATCAAACAAATTCTTGAGAAAACTGTCAATCCATCTAGGAAAGATTGGTCGAGCAAACTCTTAGATGCTCTTTGGGCATATCGAACAGCATTTAAAACTATCCTAGGAATGTCCCCATATAGGTTGGTTTATGGTAAAGCATGCCATTTTCCAGTGGAGATTGAGCATAAGGCCTTTTGGGCAATCAAAAAAATGAACTTTGACATTTCTTTGGCCGGAATAAAGAGGAAATTGGATCTAAACGAGCTTGAGGAACTTAGGATGGAGGCTTATGAAAATTCAAGGATCAATAAAGCTAGAGTTCAAGCCTACCAGTCTAGGAATCTTAAAACTAAACACATTGAACCAGGGAAACCTGTGCTTTTGTATAGTTCTAAACTTCATTTGCACCCGGGAAAGTTGAGGTCTAGATGGTCCGGTCCATACATAGTGCATAAGGTGTACCCCCATGGGGCTGTTGAAATTCAAGATCCCACCAATGGTCAAATATTTAAAGTTAATGGTCATAGAGTCAAACCATTCATAGAACCATTCCAAAAACATGAAGTTGATGAAGACCTGAGTGAACCTACCTTTGATGAAAAAAAAAACAACAATTAATCAATAAGGGGTTTAAGTCGAGCTAACGACGTTAAACAAAGCGCTGCACGGGAGGCAACCCGTGGTTTTTATGTTTCTAATATTTCTGAATCATCTTTATTTTTCAAATAAGATTACTTAATCATGTTTATATTTAAAATAAAAAAAAATAGACTTTTGACCTGTTCTTCTATTATGAGTATGGATGGGTACGAAATAGGAGCACCATATTCATCCGTGTCACGTGGTGTGATCCTTGAGTAATACCTTACCCAGAAATTTAAAAAGAAGACAATGTATCATCAGTTTATTTTGTTTTTATTATTCAATAGGTTAAGAAAAATATATATAATAATACAAAAAAAAAAAAAGTCCACGCCATAGGCCGTGGGGCAAACCCCGTCACAACCGGCGAAGCCGCGGGGACTCGAACCCGGGACCGAAGGGAGACAGGGGCGCGCGCTTACCACTGACCTGCGGCTTCTTGTGCTACCTTATTCTATAATTTTTATATATATTCTTATATTTTACTTCCTTTATTATATAAATATATATATATATATATATATATATATTGTTTGTTTTTGTTTGTTTTGTTTGTTTGTTTTGTTTTTTCCTTTTTCCACTAGGGAACTTTGCAAGCGACATGGATATCAAATGAATAAATTCGAGCGGCAAGAACTTCAAACTTCAACCGCTAGGTGACTTCATTCCATAATCCTCATTTTCAATTTCCTTTTTCAATTTTTATTCCCTGCCTCTACTCCTTCTAATTTTTCATTTCTTCAAACACTGGGGACAGTGTTGTTTTAAGTTGGGGGGGAGATAAAATACAAAAAAATGCTTTTTTGTCAAAAACAAAAATTGAATGATTTGAAAAAAAAAAGTAAATGGAAGGACAAATTCCTTTAACTTTGAACATGGTAATACACATTGCACACTTTGAAACTGAATATCAAATAATTTAGCATGCCCTGATTCTGATTTTAATCCTTGTATAATTTCATGAGCATAGATTTTGGAAAGTGTGGCTGTCCAATGTTATATTTCATCGTTTATATTTTCATCCAAATAAAAAAATGCCACAATGCACGTCCTCTAGACTGTGGGGTACTAATTTGAATTTTTGGGGTCCCATAATAAATAGCATAGGCTGGTTTTTTTTTATGAATAATATGAGTATTCAAAAAAAAAAAATTAAAAAAATAAAAAATTATTATTAAAAAAATAAAAAATAAAAAAAATTAAATAAAAATTTGCGTGTAGAGCAATGGATTGATAAAATGCGAGGCTTTCGGCACTTGGGGATCGTGACTCCAGAGTTGTCTAGCCCTGAGTTTTTCAATCTATCTCTATTTATGGTAATATGAATTTGTTTTTGATTAAGTTAACTCGAGACGATGCCCGAGTATGTGGGCTTCACTTGGTGCCCTAAGGCCTTTGAGTCTGGGAGTCATCGGCAAAGTCTTGCTACATGGGTTAATTTGATTAATTGCAATCTCAATTACTATAGCAATATTGCAAAAAACAAATCAAAAAAAAAAAATAGGGATGAAGAATACTCATATTAGGATTAAATGTGATTCCACCTAGCGCTTCCATGATTTCCCCCTTGAATGAAAATGAACCCCCATATCTATTGTGATTCACAACACATCATTACACCTAATTGAGTTGGATGAAGTATGATGATGGATTTGATCAAAGGAATGGGCTTGGGATTGGGATCTGCTTATGAAACTATCTCGTATTAAAATATTTTGATGGGTTTCATGATTGTTTGGTATAATGTTTTTTGGTGATCATTGTGTATTAAAATGTTTTTGGAAAAGGGAATTCGAATTTCATTTTTGATGAGATATATTTTGCTCGGGACTAGCAAAACTCAAGTTGGGGGGTGTGATTATCCACTAAATGAGGATAATATTCATTGTTAATATACCTAATTTTCATGTTCTTTGTTATTCATAAATACCATTTTAGTGCATTTTACACTTTGAACATCATTTCACATTATGATTGTAATACCTTCTTAAAATGCACTATTATGTGGTACATTTTTGAACATCATTTAAAGTACCCAATGATTCATCTGATTTTAAGGAATTGAATTATACATATTTTAATTTGATATTTTTGTAAATTGATCTACACTTAAATATGAACATGTTTGATTCAGGGATCAATGGAGAATTCATGGAGGATGATGGAGATATTTGGCAATGAAAGGAAGCAATTCTGGAGAAGGCAGATTGGACACCAGCCCAATGATGAGACTGTGGGGCCCAACATACAGTCCCAATTAATCCCAAATTTCGTGGGATGCTATAAGACATGTACAAGAACAAATCACTCTTCAGGAGTTAATGCTAATTCGGCCTCCATGGTGGTCATTTAGGCGGCCCAAGTTAGAGATACAATTCTGGGCCAGATTCTGCGGCCCAGAAAAACAGTCCGCCAATTTGATCATATCTCGGAATACACAACTCCAAATGGGCCCACATTTTACAGGCGGTTAGAAGACATCCGGAGCTCCATTTTCTTCTTCTATGGCCCACCCTGATTCGGCCATCTAGAAGGTCTTCCAGACGCGTCTGTTCGGTGGATGAAAACTGGCTGCCACCTCGGGTCAAGGGTGGAGAAGTCACCTCTCCACCTACTTTCCACCACCTATGCCTACCCTCATTGATTGGGATGACTTGTACTGTTGGTGGTTCGACCCAAGGCTCCCAAAATGCCTATTTAAGGCAGTGGTGGTGAAGGAGTTGAAGATCTTGGATGCTTTGTTTACTTGTAATGTTATGCTGCATTTTTGTTGCCTCAATTTTGTCTTTCACATGTAAGTTGTTCAATTCACTTTAGTTTCTTAATAAAAGTTCTTCTTCTACTCTTATTCTGTTGTTCTTAATATCACTTTGATACCGTTGGATTAAGGTGTGAATTTATTCACACCAACCCTTGTGAAATTATTCACACAACGGTGGAGTGATCATTTTATTTTTGTTGTTTTCTTTACTTCTTCATTCCTCCCTTATGAGTCTACTTTCCGCTTCCATTGAAACCATGGGATCAATGGAGGGCTAACCCACTTATGGGTTGATCCAAGGGAGTAGCAAGGGGCTAGATTGGATGTTATTTATCACCTAATTAATTTATAATCACTTCTTTAATTGGGATTTTTATTTGATGATTTTTAAACTCCATCGTCCTTGTTGAATTTAAGGCCACACACCTCAAGTACTAATACGATCCTTTACCTTGAAGTGCTCAAAACTTTGATCCTTCAAGTGTATAGGTGATTAGTATTAGAGGGTGTAGGCATTAAACCAGTAAGTGATGATGTTGTTTTATCTCTTTAAATGAATCCATCTCAAATTTAAGAAATTGAAATCATTAAAAAGAAAATACATCCAATCCACCCCGAGTGATAACCTAGGATCAACTCATTCTTTTAAATTGAATCCACTTAAATCTTTTAGATATCTTTAAAACCCATCCAAAATCAATCCAAGTTGGCCACTTCATAGCCAAAAATCCATCCCTTAGGTTGTGTATCTTAGGTATCTTCTTTGGTCTCTGTGGAATCGACAACCCAAGCTACACTACAAGGACCGTTCTACCCTTCTTCTCTTGGGTAAATTTGGGCGTGAACCAATTATCTTCGAAGATGTACCAATTAAACATTCCGTAGAAACCACCTATCCTAAATTGGAATCCTCCTTCAGATTCCCCTCAGCTATGACAGCCTAATCCACCACCTCATCAAACTTATTTGACTGAAAGAGGTTAACTTGATACGCACTCTCACATTTAAGTCCTTCCTAGAAATTCCTCACCATAACTGTCTCATACCCTACCAATGCGGGAGAAAAGAGCTTCAAATATGTAAAGTGTCAATAATAGTCCATCAAAAACATACTCACCTGAGTCATCATCATGAACTGAACTACTCTCTCTAACCTTAGTGCGTCTGGATATAAGTGCTCAAAGAAATTATCCAAAAAGTATTTCCATAACATACTATCATCCTGTCTAGTCTGAGCCTGAACATCCCACCAGCTCTTTTCTAATCCTCATAGCATAAAAAATACAACTTGACCCTCTTTTCACCAAGAGTCACTAAATGATCACATAATGTCTCGATGGAATCAATACATAACTATGATACCTTTGGTCTACCCTCTCTAGTAAAAATTAGAGGGTGTTGTAAGTAAAAATCCTGAGTAAGGTCAGACATACTCTTCACCACCCACTTTATATCTCTCTCCATAAACCACATGAAGTGAGAAGAGTTCTCAAAATACTACCCTCGTTATTCCTCACTCAGCACTATCAGTTCCTTAGGCTCCACTACTGGTAGATAATCACCAAGCATATCCTCCTATCATCCTCACAACAGGAATTATTGTGGAGGAATATCTCTATAATTTCAAACAAAAATCTCATGAAATTAACACCACTTTATCTTGTCTACATAATAGGGAAACAGAATAAGGAACAACAAGTCATTCCACCAAACCCCACCACATGGTTAAAACTGAGGCACTATCACTACCCTTAACTATCATACACCTAGGTCATGGTTAAAAAAAGGGCAATTCATTCTAATATGAAGTTTATCTTTAGACACCCATTTATTTTCATCTTTTATAATTTCATAATTATCAGTTTCATATTAGGCACATTTTCATTTCAATTTCACAAGAAAGGAAAAATAGTTCAAGTTCAACAAATTACCCAAGACCCATTTTCCCGTGCATGCCTGAAATGATGCATGTCACAAGATAACCTTGAGTTCCTAGAATGATGTATTCTTACTAAACTATTGTGACTTAATATGAAATGATTAAAATGTCAACAAATATATAAAACAATAATCACATCACACAACAAGTGCTTCACCCAAGGTGAAATAATATTCATCTATAACAACAAATAGAAATGACAACAATTCCACCCTAAGTACTTGGGGTTTCCCCCATACATCAGGTAGCTACTCCCATGCATGAGATCATAACCAAGGCCAAAATATTCCTAGTCTCCTGTCTAACTTTTCCAAATATTAATATAAAATAAATAAAAAATAAAACTACCTTTGATATCACTTTGTAACATCCCGACCCGAGTGCCACTTGTCGAAGACCTGGGTCAGTCGATCACATGACTTCAAGCACAACTCCCCATAATCCAGAGGCTTTTGACTAGTAGTGAGGGTCTAATGTCAATCAAGGGGATACTATACCATCTTCTAACAAATTAATACACCAAAAAGTCATTTGAAATAATAGAATAATATATAATATATCCAATATCACAAGACCAAACAAAGAAATACAATATCATAATTGAACAGTAGATACTACATAAAAAATTATGTGTCAAATATCAAAATGAAAACTCAAAGGTAAAGACACTAAACACTAACGAGTGGTTCCCAAACCAAGTCTAGTTCCCTCATCCATGCTCCATCCTGGATTAGTCACCTTACATATGGCCTTCTCCATTAACCAGTCCTACAACCAAGAAATCTATTCAGGTACTGATCAAGTTGCTCGAGTAGGGTGTGAGTACAACTTAGTAGAGAACCACTAATAACATTTAAAATAATATCTAGTAAAAACAATTCATACAGTTGTATAAAGAATAAATACCAATAATAAAGTAAACAATTTACATTTATTCAATTGCTCTTTATTTGACCACATAAACCACCAATTTCCCAAGGACACCCAAACAATATCATATATCTGAATTCCATTGTTACCATTCATATTTATAATACATGACTGAACACCACTGTTACCATTCAATATTTCTTAATTGTATTCCATAATTACCATTCATATTTCACAATACATGACTTAATGCCATTTTTACCATCATCATTTCGTAATTTAATTCCATTATTACCATTCATATTTCATAATACATGACTGAATGGAACTGTTAAAATTCATCATTTAATAATTGAATTCCATTTTTAGAATTCATATTTCACAATACATGACTGAATTCCACTGTTACCATTCATCATTTAAAGTTATTTGTGAATTCCATTGTTACCATTCACCATTACAAGTCACATACATCATAAAATCACATTAATTAATCCATTTAATTAATCTAACTCATCAATTCCATATTCACGTCATTACATTACTAATTCAATAATTATTTCATCACATAAATCATCTTAATTAATTCCTTAATTAATTAAGCACATCAATTCCATTAATTAATTCAAGGATTAATTAATCACATCAGTTTCATTACTAGTTCAACAATTAGTTTATCACATATATCCCATTAATTAATTCCCAATTAAATAAGAACATAAATTCCATTAATTTATTCACCAGTTAATTAATCAAGATCCAGAAAACCAATAATCCCATAATTAATTCAACAATTAATTATTCAATTTCCACAATCAGAATATCCCATAATTAATTCAACAATCGACTTTCCAAATCATACAACTCTGTATCTATATAATTATTTAAAAAATTAATTATCTAAATTAAATCAATATCAATTATTCATAAAATACTACACTTCAACATTCTAATAATTAATTCAATAATTAATTATTATTGATTGAAAAACCTTTAACTAATTAATTAACCAAATTAATTATTTCAATCTATGAAACTATATTGCTAATCATATAAAAGAAATTATAAAATTACATACACATAATTGTAATCATGACTATGAGGTTTGAATAATAGAGCACCTACCTCAATTCATTGAAAATCAATTGTCCAGTGGAAATCCTTAATTTGTGTGACACAACGACGTAGAACCAGATTTGGATCTTTAACCCTAATTCAAGATCAAAAAATCAAGATCGAATAATCCTAGATCTAGATTTATAAATCAAAGATATATATCCAATAAGATAGAGGATAAATTCCATATAAAGGATGAGGGAGAAATGGGATAGAAGAACGAAACCACATGAGATTGGATGCTCTTATCAGGAGGGGTGTTGATCTTTAATCCAGGCTTCGAATTGCAAATAACAAAGGTCAGAATGGATTGGAATTTTCCTGGGAGGATACAAAAATCCTGAAAACAAATTATGGGTCAGGTTAGGGCCGAATAGAGGTTAAAGTGGGTGTTCGTGAAAATTTTAAACTAATTTTCAGGGGATTAAAATCCCGTACACATGGTTTGATGCTCAGGGTGCATAATTTCCCCTAACTGTGCGCCTTAACCGTGCACCACATCAGGGGGGGTGGGTGGGTGCATGGTTTCTCTTAATAGGGTGCACAGTTTGAAAACCATGCACCAGGCATGTGAATCCCCTCTATTTGGGTTCACATATTTTTATAGGCCAGAGAATAGGGTTTAGGAAAACCGTGCACTTACCCACTTCCTTCTAAAATTTTAAATTTTCACCCAAAATCACCCCAAGGGAAAACCCAATCAAATTATTCATAAACAATGATAAAATAATACCTAAAAACAAGACCGAGATGTCTCTAGAAAATGTTGGGATATTATAAGACATGCTATTTATATAATAAAATAATTTTTGTAGATAAATGTCAACATCATCATCAAACTTTGAGATCAATTCTATAGGAAAGAGAAACTTACGGTAAGAAACTCTTGAGACTGGTAACTTAAGAAAAGTTTTAAGTCAAATAAAAATTTATGTTTTATATAAACACATTTTGAGTAATCAAGTGTTGATGTTATTCAACAAATGAATCTATATTCTTATGGAGCATTGAATGATTCACTTAAGGTATTAAAAACATTATATGATAAATGAACAAAGGAATTTTAGTCTCTACCTATATGATCAATGTGATTGAGTATTATAATTATATTCAATATAATTAGATATGTTAATGATATGGAGAGAAAATAGGTTTCTTTAAGGATTTTTATGGTTAATGAATTCATTCTATTTTTTTATATGGAAATTTTTTGAAAAGATGAATGAATTAAAGAAAATGTTACCAAAAATTATTATGTGTTGAGAATAAATGAACTGGGAATATGATGCTGAAGTTTTGATAGTTTATAGAAAATAAAATTGGGTAAAGGAGAAGGAAAGTTAGTTGGTGACTCTAATAAAGTTTCATTAAGTTAGCTAATCCAGGTCTTTGAAACCTAAGGACGTTATCAGGTAGGAGTACTAATTCTATATAATGGAGTTATTAAAAAAATACCAAAAATGTGTTTATGAAACTCTTTGGAATGTTTATATTAGGTATGAGAGATATATAAATTAATTCATTGATTTTTAATGGTAGGAGATACCGAATGTATATTTTACAGGAGTTGTAAATATAAAGGAGTTAAAAATTAGGGAATAATTGATATAGATTATTGTTTTCATTCAAATAATCAAGACAATAATTGATAAATGAGATATTTAAATGTAAAGATATATGTCAAACTTAGATGAATTTAAAACAAAGGATGTCTATATTCATTGTATTTTATTATGTGATCAGGGATAATATGTTTTAAGAAATAGTTGTTTTGAAAAATATAATATGATTAATTGAATACACATTTTTTATGATTCGTCATATTCTATAACATCTTTTAAAATGAGGGAAGGATTGTTAGATCTCAGTTTTTCTTAAAGGTATGGAAACTTTTTCTTTCAGTTTTTTCCTCTGTTTTAACCTTATAAATGTGCCTAATCTCTTAGAGGTGGTATTAGGAGATTTCAGGTCTTTTTCAAAGCCCCAACCTCCGAGTTATGGAGAAAATAATAGAGGTGCATTGTTAGTACACAGTTAGTGCTAACCATGCACCTCAAACCATACAGCCCTGTAATGGTGAGACATGGTTTGTCTAAATTGTGTGAGGGAGACTTGGGCCATGTGGGGATGAGAAAGAGGGTGCACATGGGCTGTGAATGGTTTTTCTAACAGTGTTTTGTAGGTCATGTGGGGTGTGATCCCTGGACAGTGGGGTGCACACAGTTGGTACACGATTTGACCAACCATGTAGGCAAATAGTAAAAATTCCTAATAAGTGGAAAAATACCTTTCCCCCATTAGTTATTTTAAAAGCACTATGAGGAAAAGGGGTTTTTGTGATGACCTATTTGTGACGAGCCCATATTCCATCACAAATAGTCATTATTGCAAGACTATTTGTGATGAGATTCATTTCCCATCACAAATAATCCTAAATAAATAATTATTTGCAATGAGAAAACATTCCCGTTGAAAATACCTTTGGTACGCCTGCATACCAAACAACATGAAAAGATATTTATGATGGGTATTTACTCCTATCACACATAATCATTGTCAACAAAGTTATTTACGATGGGAATTTATAACCCATTACAAATAATGTGTTGGCAGATGAGTATTTACAATGAGACCCATTGCAAATATCTTTTTAATCACCGACTTAACTATTTATGGTAGGTACTAATTATGATGGGAATCCAATCACAAATAGTCATATCCCTAATAATCTAACCTATATATACCCACCAAATTATTTTTTCCATTCATTCTTAATCTAAACTCTTCTCTCCTCTTCATTTCTTTGTTTAAAAGTTTAAATTTTTATAGGGATTTTTTTTCCAGTTTTTCATCTCATTAAAGCTTCAATTTTAATGTATTTATTTAATATTTCTAATTCATTTATTTTATTTTAAATTAGAAATTAGTATTATTAGTTAGCAGTAATTAGTGTTATTAGAAGTAATTAATATTAATTAGTATTACTTATTTTTAATTTTAAATATATAATTTTATTTAATAGTAATTTATCTTATTTATGAGTAATTAGTTTTAATTTTCAGAAATTACTTTTAATTATTAGTAAGTAGTTGTGATTAATAGAAACTACTTATAATTGATAAATAAATATTACTAATTAAAAAAATAGTAATAATTTATAGATCTTAGTAATTAGTAATAATAATTTATAGTAATTTCTAATAATTAACATTAATTAGTAATTAGTTCTAAAAAACATAATTTTTATAAATTTAAAATAACTATTAATTTTTTTAAAAAAATTAGTAAAAAATAGCGGTAATCAATAAAAATTAGTGGTAATCATTAAAATTAGTGTCAATTCTTAAAAATTATCGATAATTATTATAAATTATCAGTAATTAGTATAAAACAATGGTGATTACTAAAAATTAGCGCAAATGAGCGGTAATTAGTAAAAAATAACAAAAAAGGGCAGAAAGTATTAAAAATTAGAGAAATTAGTGGTAATTAGTAAAAATTACTAGTAATGTGTCATAATTATTAAAAATCACTTGTAATAAGTGGGAACTATTAAAACTTACCAACAATGAGTCATAATTATTAAAAATTAGTAAAAATGAGAATTAATTCGTTAAAATTAGCATAAATGAGCGTTAATTAGTTAAAATTAGCAAAAATGAGCATTTATTATTTAAAATTACTGGTAATCAGGGAAAATTATTAAAAATTAGCGATAATGAGTGGGAATTATTAAAAATTATCTAAAATTAGCGATAAGTAGTTGAAATTAGCAGAAATGAAAGTTAATTAGTAAAAAAATAACAAAAATGTGTAGTAATTAGTAAAAAATACCGATAATGAGAGATAATGAGTAAAAAACCCTTAATTATTGGGAATTATTAATAATTATTGAAAACGAGTGTTAATTAGTTAAAATGAGAAGAAAAAAATCATATTTAGTAAACTTTAGCGATAATGGGCATTAATTTGTAAAAATCAGTGGTAATGCGCATGAAATTATTAAAAATTAGTAGTACTGAGTGATAATTATTAAAAATCAGTAGAAATGAGATTTAATTAGTAGAAATCAGTGAAAATGAGCGTTAATTAATTAAAAGTACCTTGAAATGAGTGGTAATGAGTAAAAAATAATCAGCATTGAGCATTAATTGATAAAAAATTACTGTAATGAGTGAGAATTATTAAAAATTATCAGAAATGCGCATTAATTAGTTAAAATCAACTGAAATGTGTGTTAATTAGTAAAAATTAGCCGTAATTATCATAAATTACCGGTAATAAGTTGGAATTATTAAAAATTAGCGAGAATTATCCTTAATTAGTTAAAATTCGTGAAAATGAGTGTTACTTAGTTAAAATTAACATAAATGATAATTAATTAGTAAGACATAACTAGAAATGAGTGGTAATATGTAAAAAATACCAGTAATAAGTGGTAATTGTTAAAATTTAGTGATAATTAGTGGGAATTGTAAAAGATTAGCTGAAATGAGTGTCTATTAGTTAAAATTAGTAACAATGAGAGATAATTAGTAGAAAATATCATCAATGTGGTGTAATTTGTAAAGAAGACTAGAAATGAGGGGTAATTAGTAAAAAATACTAGAAATGATAGGTATTTAGTAAAATATACTAGAAATGAGTGGTAATTAGTAAAAATACCGACAATGAGCATTTATTTGTAAAAAATACTAGTAATGAGCAGTATTTAGTAAAAAATACTAGTAATGAATGATATTTAGTTAAAAATAACTGCAATGAGTGGTAATTAGTATAAAATACCGTAAATGAGTTGTAATTAGTATAAAAGTTTGGTGATGAGTGTTATTTAGTAAAAAATATCATTAATGATAAGTAATTATTAAAAAATACCGATAATTAGTGGTAATTAGTAAGCGGTATTTAGTAAAAAATATCAACAATGAGTGGAAATTATTAAAAAATACCATCAATGAGCGGTAATTAGTGAAAAATGCAATCAATGTGTGGTATTTAGTAAATACATACCAGAAATGAGAGGTATTAAGTAAAAAAATAATGAAAATGAGCGATATTTATTAAAAAAACACAATTCACCACAATTGACCACAATTGACCACAATTAACCACAATTAACCACAATTGACCATAATTAACCGCAATTAACCACAATTAAACACAATTAACCCCAATTAACCACAATTAACAACAATTAACCTCAATTGGCCACAATTAACCCCAATTGAACACAATTAAGCATAATTAACCACAATTAACCACAATTAACTATAATTAACAACAATTAACCCCAATTAACAAAAATTAACAACAATTAAGAACAATTAACAACAATTAACAACAATTGACCACAATTGACCACAATTAATCACAATTAACCACAATTAACCACAATTAATCATAATTAACCGTAATTAACCACAATTAGTAATAGATGGTCGAACAATGGGTGTGAGGGAAGCATGGAGTAAAGGGGATAAAGGGGATGATAGAGTGAAATAATTATGGTGTTAAAATTATTTCTCTATATCCACCTCAATCCCATCTAATCCCTGATTCCCTTAAGGGAAACATAGAGTGGAGGTGATGAGGGCAGAAATGGAGTGAAACAATTCCAATTCCTCTGCGTTCAGATAGTTTGGATGAGTGATAGTTGTGGGTAAACTTTTAAGTTTTCTCATGGCTATCTCTCATCCAAATGGTATGAATATATGGGCATTGGAATTCTTTAACTCTGTTATTACCTTCATATAATCCACTACATTCTTACCTAATTCCACTACACTAGCCTCTTATTTCCCTTAATTATAAATAATGGTAATTATAAACAATTAGTCTTAATTATAAAAAATTAGCCATCATTTTCAGAATTAGAATAATTTAGTGGGAATTAGATAAAATTGATAACATTTAAAAGTAATTAGTAATTTTTTGATTTGATAAATTTTTTGGATTGTTTATTCCTTATATTATATTAATTATAAGCAATATTTTTATTTTCTATTTTCTTTTTAAAATATGGAACACAGAATTAGACATCAACCTTTATTACAAGATCATTATTGGAATAATCATCACAAGAATCTAAACAGTTCGTTTATAAATTCCATATATTTTGAGGGTATTAAATATTAATGTATCATTTTCATCATCTAAACTATAATTTATTTGAAAAGGGAAAATTAAGTATCTATGTAAGAAATGTGATCTAAGGAGATTTGAAACATTTAACAATGTGGGGGATTATCTATTACATTTTGGATTTTGGAAGGATTATGGTTTTTGGTATTAACACAGTGAATGTAGTTCCAAACATGATACTAATAATTTGGTTCTAGATCCATTATAGTTTCAAACTTTAGTACATGATGTTGTTGGTCCTTCTTTTCAATTAACAGAAACTTCGAATGATGTTGATCTAACTCTTGAGTTAGAACCATATCAATTTTTTTGAGTTGCTGAGGTCTGTTGAAGATGCCTTATATCCTGGTTGCAAGATAAATTTTTTTGAAGCGATTACAAAAATTATGGCTAATAAATTAGGTAATGGAATATCAAATAGTTGTTTTGATCAAATATTCACTTATGTTAAATCACTATTACCTGAAAGAAATGTATTTCCAAATAATTTCTACGAGAGAAAGAGGCTGATTCATAATTTGGGTATTAGTTATCATAAGATTTATACATGTTCAAATGATTTCATTTTATATTTTGGTGAAAAATATTAGTTAGTTATTTTTACTAGTTGTGGAAATTCGTGGTATAAGAGGCTCAAAAAGGGAAGTCTGGATTGGTTCTTGTTAAACAATTGAGGTATTTATTGCTTACAACTAGATTATAGTGGTTATTTATGTCATAGAAAATAGTGTCATTGATGTCATATAAATAATCCTATATTTCAACTGGTAAAACCTTAAATAATCCTTATGATAGTGATTCATGGATTTTTTTCGACCATGTACATCCTTATTTTTCTTTTGAATCTCATAACATGTTATTGGTTCTTTATACTCATGGTTTCTATCCATTTCGTTTATATGGTAGTCGATATTGTTGTTTCCCCTTATTTATAACTATACACAACTTACCTTCTGTCGATAAATAAACTATATAGCTTTTTAAAATTATTAATTCCTGGAAATCTAAAAAATAATATTGATTTTTATTTGAAGTCATTGATTGATGAGCTAAATTTATTATAGAGTAATGGTGTTTGTAAAAATGATGTCGTTGTGAAATATAATTTCATAATAAAAGAATCCTTAATGTGGAAAATTAGTGACTTCTCAGAATATGGAATGTTATCTGGATGGAGTACACATGGTCTAAAATCATGTCTATACTGTTTGAGTGACTACAAAGTGTTTATGCTCATTAATGGGAGAAAACCTTGTTTTTTCTATTTTCATCACATATTTATTTTTATTGATCATCATTTATGAAGGAATAGAAATCATTTCATAAAAGTTACAATTCAAAGAGATGGTCCTCCAACAATGATCTCAGGTATTGATTTAAAATCCATTTTCTTTTCATTATCTCCCATTACCTTTGGAATTTCTATAAACCAAAAAACTAGATGGATTTGGGAAAGATGTCAATTAGATTAAAGGAATTATTTTATTGGGATATCCCATATTAGTCTGATTTGCTGGTTCGTTGTATGTTGGATGTCATGCATATTGAGAATAAATATTTTTATAAGATATTTTATACAGTTTTGGACACACCTAGTAAGACCAAAGATAATGTAATGGCATGATTAGATCTTGTTCAAATTTAAAGGTGAATAGAACTCAAGTTGTTTTAAAATGATAGATCATAGATTTCAATGAAGCTAAAAGTGTCTGAGACACTTTACATAGAAAATCATTTATTATTTTCCTATTGGATTTTGGATTTGAGGCTATGAGATGGTTATGTTTTCAATTTGACTTTTTGTTTTAGAAACAATCATATTATCGTATTAAAAAGACATGATTTTAATATTATATTGGAATCACTTCTAATGATTGTATTTATAGGTTTGTTGAATTATTCAATTTAGGACGCACTAACAGAAATATCATATTTTTTCTAAACATCAGTGTGGTGATAAAAGACTATGATTCATTTAGTATTCTACAAGAAGATATTGTTTTAATTTTATGTAAACTAGAAATATTTTTCCACTGGATTTATTTCATTCATTGGAACATTTGATATTACGTTTTCTATATGACGAAAAATGTGGAGGGCTGATATAATTTCAATTGATGTACCCATATGAGAGATTCATATAGAAATTGAAGAAAAATATATATAATAAAGAATTCGTTGAAGGGTCAATTGAAGAAGATTATTTTCATGAGGAATTTTTTTCCTTCTCCCATTATTTCTATCCTAAATAGCCTTCAAAACATAACCTAATATGCTGTAATGAAGGAAATGTTATTGATAAACTAAAAATTCAATTATAAATTTTTAATTAGCCTAAACCTAGATTTGGTGGAGTTCAAGAACCATGACTATTAGATGATGAATATCATAGGGATCATACATATGTTTTTCTCAACTGTGAAGAAATGAAATGATTTTTATAGTGAGTGCTACTATCACCTTTTATTTTATTTTTTTAAAATATTTTTTTTATTTTTAGATTATATGATGATCATATCAAGAAACAGTTTCCAAAAATTACACCATCTTCCCTTGAAAAACATCAATAACATAATTCTTTCAATTGGTTTCAATGAATGTTTGAGTAAATTGTTTATTATTTAACATATACAATAAATTTATTTATTTTTTATATTGGTAATTTTTTTTCAATTTACCAGGTATCACGACATATGGATAAAATTGATAATATATTATGTGTATTGAGTAACCCAACATCCAAAATTGTTAAAACTTATAACACATATGTGGTGAATGATTTTTTATTTCATACACATTCATATGGTGAATAAAAAACAATGAATAATTGTGTTTTCTTGATATTTTCTCATCATAAAGAAAGTGAAGTTGACTTTTACGGAACACTGAATGAAATAATTGAAATGTGCTATCTGAGGAAAAATTATGAAGCGATATTTAAATTCCATTGATTTGATAATGGTTGAGGATTTCATGTTCATACACTCCATGGAATCATCAAAATTAAATATAAAATTCTTCTTGTATTAAATGAACCATTTTTATTGGCTCAAAAAGCATATAAAAATTATTATTCAAATTATTTTGCTACTTCATGAGAGTAAATTGATTGGTGGAGCATTATAAAAATTTAACACCTTGAAAATTAGTTTATGCAAAGTGAATGTGGTTCTATTGAAGTACAAGTAATTTAAAATTTTCAAGAGATAACTCAAAATATATATTTTTTATGAAGAGACACTAATATCGAGGATGAAACCCAAAAATTATGATTTTTTTGGTGACAATGATATTGATAATGTAATAAATGAAATTGAATTAATATGTGATGATGAAGCTGAAACTCCTATGGAAATGGATGATACTAGGGAGGAAGATAAAGATATGACACCTTCATATACAATGATGATAATTGAGATGAATAATAGCACAACTACATGTTAGTTATAATCAAGATCAATATATATATATATATAATACTCATATTCAATTATTTACTGAAAATATTCTTTTTAAGTTTCAGATGGATAACGAGACTTTTGATTAGATGTTCCATATACTTTAGGAGGATATACTTACTAGTGATGAGCCTGATGGTACATCATCTGACCCTCCAGTTATAGGTAGTGTGTTGACTCGAAGGGGTTGTGGTCTTGTGAGATTGATGATTTCCATCCTTATTCTATAGTGATATCCACATCTTGAGTTTGATCCATTCATGTGGAGTTATGTTTAGTTGTGTAATTTTTTAAATTTTCATTATCATTATTTTCCATTACTTTATTTATGTAATATTTTTATTATTATTTGTTCTATTTTACACTAGTTTTTTTTATTTCAATTAGAGAGGGGAGTGATATTCTGTGGAATTGTTTTTCCAGAGCTTCGGTGATATGAGACCAAATTCCCATTGATGTTTGGCAATGCATGTTTGATCATTTTATGGTTTTTAAATATATAATATTTATTTTGAAATGTATTTAACTATTAACTTTCTATTATTAATTATTTATAGGGTTTATGGTATCACATCGATGATAGCATGATGACCTCTGTCTAGGAGGTGTTGGAGGTTTGCATGCTTGAACATTGTCATAATTGTTTTTCACAATATAAGGAAGAGATATATGAAGAAACATGGAGCCATATTTGTTTTATTAGTCTTTCAATAGCCATCAAACCGATTACATATCCTCTCAGATTTGGGATTTATTGTGCTCATATTGGATATAATATACTTTTTAGAGAAGATCAGCATTAGGTCATCATAACTTGGGGAGATAGGAGGTCACACATAGAGTTGGTAGTCATACGATCATTATTCATCGAAGAAATTTGGTAAATACTTTTATTTAATAATTTATATAACTATAAATTTAATATATTTATTTAATTATTCATATTGGCAGTTGAGAAACTCGATATTATAGAGTTTAATGTTTACAAGAGGATGTACACTGACCATGTCACTGATCGGATTACTGGTGGTCGAAAACATCTGATCTAGGTTAGTAATTTTTTCTTTGAGTTTTAAAATTAATTGAAAATAATGTTTTAAATATTTTAATTTCAAATTTAATTTTAAGTAGTCATATGAGGCTGTGACTTCTCACACACATGATAAGAGTCAGGCCAAGAAAGAGGGTCATGCCACCAATGTAGTTGGATTTGATGAAACATCATGGATGTAGGTGACTCAGTATGCCATTGAGAAAGGCCAAGTTATTGGTATCAGTTTTTGATTGATGCATGATAGTTATCATGGTACTACAAAATTTTCATCGGCCAGCTTGAGGGGAGCTCATGGAGAGTCATCATATTCTGATATAGAGTATGAGGAGAAGCTTTGAACTTAAGATAAGGTTATAAAGAACCAGTGTAGAGAGAAGTAAGAGCTTCATCGAAAACATGAGGAGAACCAAGAGGGGAAGTGTTAATCAGCTAAGAAGTAGAAACAATAGATTATAGATGTAACACCCCAAGATTTCAATGTACGTTATCTCTTCAATGTAATTCAACAACATGCGCCACACGCAACACCGAGCTCGAGCGCACCACGACTTACCAAACTAGCCGTTCAAAAAGTGGTTATGAATAGTAGTAACTAAAATTTGAATTTTATATACTCCATATAATTTTAGAATCCATATTATGTGTCTCTTATACATAATATAAGAACAAATTCATTTTTTTCACATAAAAGAAGTATTAAAAAAACGCAATTTTACCGCCTTTTAATGGAGAACATTTTTTAAAACAAATATTTGACACTTTAATATATTAAATTTAATGAAATTAAATTATTATTTAGAATCAGGACATAAAAATTTAGTTTGAATACAATTTTGGTACTTTTATGATAACTCTCATATTTTGATGAATAGTGAAAAATACTAAATTTTAATTAAAAACAACTTTTTTAATCGAAAAAATTAATAGTGTTAAATTATACATTTGAGTGGTTTTAAAGCATTATTAGATTATATTTTTATCATTTAATATAATTTAGTTCATTAGATGTAATTTCACATTTAAACTGGACATAAACAAGTGTCAATCTCTTGGTAGTTATTATTTCTTAAAAACAGGCTTTTTGTTTTGACTATTAGAATTAATTTTAAATTAATTTCTGTAGATTTTGTGTTTTGAATTTATAAAAATGGATTCCATATTTGGAATCAGTATTTCCAAATTGTGTAAATAGGTAAATTTTATTTGTATACATTTTGAATATTTACTTTAGTAAATATTTTATTTACCATGGTTAAAGGGTAAATCTGGTAAATAAAGGTAAACAAATATTATTATAATAATATTAAATTACAATAAATTGTGTGATATTCCTATTGGTTGATACATGTCTGACCATGGGCATCCTTGGGTCGATTTTTGGGATCCCATGGAGCAACTTGAGAGTGATAATGACACTTTATAATAATTAATTTAAATTATAGACAAAAATGACCTAAACATATACCTTTTAGTAAAACAGTTTTTATAAGAGATTATATATGTTATATTTTCGACAATAAATATTAATTTAAAATATAAAAATATTTCCTACATCATGGTATTTTTTTTATAATTTTTAGACATCAAATAAATAAAATTATTTGTGACACAATAACGATGCAGTGTTTACCTCATTAATGAATGATTTAAATAAATAAGATTATAAAAATTAAAACAACATTAAAAACCTGTCAAATTACTATTGGATGATTTTATTTCTAACATGAGTAATCTTATATTCCACTTTAAGGTGTTTTGGATATTTAGAAACTGAAAATCATTATATAATAAAATAATATTTTCAAACTTTTCTAAAGAGCCCCTCCTTCCCCTTATGAAAATCCCTCACCTCTAACCCATTTCTCACACCTCTCAAGCCCCTTTTATCATCCAAAATCTACCAAATTAAGCTCCCTACATCACTATCTTACTCTTAGAAGACTTACCTTATGTATAAGGCACTTCAAGGAAGCCTTTTGGTTCAAACCAAAGGGAGTTACCCGATTTAAAGGCAACATCTCCTCTTAAGTTATTTTATTTTATTTTACTTCTCCAACCCCCTAAAATCTCTTTATTCCTTTTTTAATAAAAACACCAGTATCCTAAATATACTAGGTTGTTGTTATGAGAAGTATTTGAACTACACTTACACACACCTCCTTCTAATGGGTATAGAACATAATATTTTTGTGGACGGCAAACTACTGCCTCACGAAACGTTGATTGTTCAATCTTCTACTACCACCTCTTATGGTGGCCATTATGATGGAACTGTAATTATATATGATATTTATTTTATCTTTAATATTCTTTAATTCTATTTTATAGCATACCTTTATTATTTTCATGTTGTACATATATGATAATTTCATTTGAGGAAGTGCGGACTACCGCCCCTCAAAGTTATATGACTCATTCATACCATACATGGAACATATAAAAGATGGTGTTAATGAACTTACATAATGTATATAAAATATTATTTTATACTGTAATAATAATATACCTATGTATAATTTGGTTTTCTTTCCATTTAAAATAAAAAAATGAAATGGATGTAGCGTTTGTGCATACGTATGGAATACCGTCTCCACGAACACAATGAGATTAATTCCCCATCGTAACCATTAAAGAATAATTTTCATTTGATTCTTAAAAATAATTTTTAATAACTTAATATAATTTTGGATATAAATCAAATACATCCTATCCATAATAAACATGGCTTACATAACAAAACATATAATGGAAAAACAAATCAGTTAACACCCAAAAAAATGGTACTAATAAAATATTATTAAAAAATAAATATTAGAATATAATATATGATATCATATTTATGTATGTGGTTATTTTTTAATTTAATAACAATAATTTAACTATTATACACGAGGTTAACTTACCCTCGACCAAGGAAAAGTACAAGGTAAGGGTTAATTCCTCAATCTCATTATTATTCGAGATTGTTTATGTGTAAGTTTGTTCTGGGACATATTTATTATACATGTCCATATATCATAAAAGTGTTTTCAAAAGGATTATTTTAAGGGAATATTTAAATAAAACATCATTTTAAATAGTTTAAATGTTTATTCTTCTAAATTATTATCATTAATGTCCTTGTTTTCAAAATAGTTTTAAGGATTTATCTATATGGACATTAATGTTTTAAAATGTTAATTCCATTCAAAAGTTTCAAAGTGGTATGGGACACTTTGATTCAAAAATGAATTTTAAATTTCTTCTTTTCTAAATTGTGTGACTTTTAAATTATTTCATGAAAAAGGGATATTTCTCTCAAAGAGTTTTACTAATCATTTTCAACTATTTCATCATCCTTTACTGGATATTATTCTTGATTGTGGTTGATTTATTATAATAAAATATTTAATATTGTATTGAATGAGTTATGATATGTTTGATGATGGATGTGTTATTTTATACCATTCATGGTTTATGGTTAATGTATTAACATTTCATATGCCAGTTTTAATATGAATGTTTATGTTATGTTTAAAAATTTTCATATGAGGAATGAACTGGACTTAGTAATTGATGGGTGGAGCATGGTATAACTCATGGATGCATCAGTAGGTCTCATGAGACAAACTAGTGTCTTGGATCAAGGCCTTGAAAAAAATCTTTTTTGTAGTCTTGGCATGAGGCCTTGACTATGTGGTTATGATGTCTGAAAATATGCGTTCCATCATTATAAAATTATTTATTTATATTACATATGATTATTTGACTAGTAGAATATCCATGTGAATAAGTAAGTAGAATTATTTGATTTATCTTTTCCATATTATGCTAATGTTTAAGTTTAAAAAATTTTGTTTTAGTTTTATACATTGACTTAAATGTTTATGCTTATTTAGGAAAGTTTCTGCTATATCGTTATCCTTACTGAGCATCTGAGCTCACCCCTTTCTATGTTTTCTTTTTCCCAGGATTCCAAGAAGTGTATTATGTTTGACATGAAGGGTTAATCTAGGGGAATAATGGAATTCACAACGGATTATTTTTGTTTTGTTTTATGTTTGAATGTGTAATGTAATGTTCATGTATGTAATCTATTTTCCAAGATTTCTAAACTGATCAGCCCTTCAGGACTTGATTCTTTGTAATCATGCCTATGCATTAAAATAATGCACTGGCTCCGGGCTTCTGGGGTCATGGAGTTACAACAGAGTACATGAAACACTTAGCATATGGTATAAGGATGGAGTTCCCTCCACTACCTCCTCCTCCAGATGACCGTCCCCCTCCTTAGTGATATATATATGTATATTACACATTTATTATGATAAACATTTGAATGAATTTTTTTTAATATTGTGATTAATTCAGATCTTTATAGTTTTTTACATCTCATTTTATTTATATTCTTATGAAGTTTTTTATTTTATATATTTTTTATTTTTTATATTATTGGGATTTTTTTTAATTTTCTTTAATTTTTTATTAATTCATTTTTTTTAATTTTTTCATATTATTTGAGACAAGATTGATCCCCCATCAGAAATAATTATTTGTGTCAGGGACCGAATAATTTCACAAATGATAACTTATAAATACCCAATGAATCAATTTTTCGACAGGCTGTCACAAAAAATAGTATTTTTGATGGGATCCCATCACAAATGACTATTTGTAACGGGTTCCCACAAAAAATGACCTTTCGAAAATATTTTAATTTCCGGTTGTGAAATATCACCGCTTTTCTTTCCTCTCCTTGCACACAATAGCTCACCTCTTCTAATTTAATGTTCTCTCTATGCTAAAGATAGGAATTGAAGCTATTTCTCCATGCGACATCTGATCGATCTACCATTTATCTTATTAGATCACCATCGATAAGTTATCCATTCCATTAGCTCCATTCATCATTTTTATTTTTTTCTATGGATTTATTTTGGTGAAAGTTAGTATGCCCTATTTTTAGGGTGTTTGTTTATTTTTCCATTTTCTTTCGATCTAGTCCAAACCAAAGGCTAATTCTAGATGAGTGTTCTACCTTAGGATTGAGTTAGGTGGTCTATAACTTATCCCTAAGTTTTTGTTGTATAATTGACTACCACCATTGTACTACATGCCAGATTTTTATTTTGTTGCTTCTAAATTAAATGGTAATCCTTAATTAATTATTGTATATAACATGGGTTTCCCTTGTACTACCACATCATGGTTGGAGGTTGTCAACCTCAACCCGAGACACCTATGAGGCATGTTCTTTTGTCTCCTCTGTGTTAAACCACCTCTTTGGGTGTGTGAGATCAACACACTCATAGTGGGATCCATTTTAAAATTAAATGAGTTAGTTGGAGAGGATCATGCCTCATTTTACATATTATTAAATGATATTAGGGTGATTAAATGATAATGTTAAATGAGATGGATGTTCTCTTGGGTTGTGCCTTTTTATATAGATAATTGTAATTGGGTATGGACACTAAAATATCCCATGACACTTTATATACATTCTTTATGTTATACATATCATAATGGAAATGACTTATTATAAAGGTATGGTACCTATTACATCTCAGTATGTCGCCAAATTTTTTTAAAGGCATGGAACCTATTACATCCCAGTATGGAAAAAAACTTATTATTAAGGTATGGAACCTGTGAAATTATGGTATGGAACTAGCTATGGTATCAAGGTATGAAACCTATGATCCCTAGGTACAATTATTTTTGGTATGGAATCTTTGAGGTGGATCAATGTATGGACCTAAAAATTCCATACATGTTTACATCTATAGATATAGGATTCCCTGGTTATATGCATTGGGACCTAGCCCATGCAAGTTTATTACTCTTATCACATGTGGTATGATGAGAAGGATACTACCTACTACTGATACTTTATATATAGATTCTCACATTTTATAGCCTACTTCTTCTACATCTTGTTCCATGGACTTGCTATAATTGTCTTACATTACTTCTAACCTATTATATCTGAATAAAGTTATGGTTATTACTAGAATCCATTGGTGGGGTTATATTAAGTTTATCTCACACCATTTATGGTCCACATATTGGAACATGGACAGACTTCATGGATGATAGTAGGGATATGGGAAAGTTCCTAGTTTTGAGGCTTAATTGTTTGTAGCAAGGGAGCAAGGAAGCACATGAATAAGCTATGGATCGTGACGTTGACTGGAGATATACTTTTTGGTCTTTTTGGTTCTCTGATATACCTGTATGTGTTGGTTTATTTTTAGATGTTTTCCTATTTGTTTTTTTTCTTTAAATACATGGAATTAAATCATATTATATGCCATTCTAGATATTGTTTCTTATGGATTATTTATTATCATCATTAGGATGCTCCATTTTCACTATTCTGGTTATCATTTGTTATGATTACATTATTATCCATTTTATTACACCACTATGTTAATCTGATTATGAGGGTATACTCTCCCCAATGTACCACCTTAGACCTTCACTACTAGGTGGAAAACTCTGATGTACTATGAGGCATGCTTGAATCCTTTTGTCCAACTGTGTTTTGTTTCATATGAGTGATACAAATTGGTATCAATGGTTTATTTTATTTTCCATAATACTCTGGTATCGTATAAAGGAGACTCAGATGTGACAAAATTTGGTAATGAGACTATTCCTTAGTCTCACACCTAAGTTTTTGATTTCACATTTTGTTCCGGTTCGGGTTTGGTTCTCAGTTATTTTCTAATGAACCATGTGTGACAGGTTTGAATTTTTTGGGTTCTTACTCTAGGAATTCTTAGTCTAGTTCTTGTACATGGGTTTTCACTTTATTTTTCAAAAAAAATATAAGTTTTTGGGTGGGCAGTGTGTGGCGCTTGGTTGGCGCATGGTTAGTAGAAACCATGCACCTTGCCTCGTTTACCATACAATAGGTGGCTGGTTGATGTAGTAACTACCACAAAACCAACACACAACAATTCAGACCGTGTGCCTTAAAAAAAGTAAGCGTGCGGTAGGTATATGATTAGGCATATAGGAATGCATGGTCTTCGCAATATTTGAAAAACCATACGGACTAACCGTGCAGCTTGTTCAGGTCATTAAATTTTTTTCCCTGTTTTCTTCCTCCTTGATTTTTGGTCCCAAACACCATTTTCTTTCTTCCCCTATCCTCCCCAGCCATAGGCATGCCTCTCTCCTTATCCTCCTCTCCCGTGGGATCATTTTTGTGGTGGGTTTGGCTTGGATTCTTTAATGAATCTTCATGTAAGTCTATCCTCTCTTGATTTCTTCCTCTATTCTAGGATTTCTCTCCTTCTTCTTTGTATTTTTTTTCCAAAATGTAGAGTGCTCAGTTGAGGGTTTTTTATTGTTTAATAGGTTTATATCTTGATGTTTTTGGTTAGATATTTCCTTTATAGGGTCTTGTGGTTGTGTGGATGGGGTTTTAGTTCATTTTTTGGATGTTTATTGTCATGAATTAAGTGGTTTTATGACTTAAAAATTTAGATGTTTTTAATATGCTGGTTTTTGTATTTATTCTTGTTATATATATTAATTTTATCGTGATAAGTATATTTTTGGTGTTTTTTGCTTGAGATCTTGTTGAATGTGGGTTTACAAAGTGGTAAGGTTATGTTTGTGAATGTTTTATTGTGTTGTTTTACAAAAAAGGGTTTTATTCCTTGTGTGGAATGTTCAGAAATGGTTTTTAAAGTCACGCTTGGTTTGAACATGTTCAAATGAGTTTTAAATGGAAAATTGGATTACTTTGGCATGTTGAATTTTTTTATACACCTTCAAATATGAATTATAAATTAATTCAATGATCAAAATCATGATTTTAAAATGATATTGGTTTATATGTATATTTATAAAGGGGGCTTGGACCATCTAATTGGTCAGTCAATTTTATGATTTTCTTGTGATTTATCAAATGGGTATTTATGAGTTGTGTGAGTGATAATAAATGCATTGGAAAAAAGTTTTTAGTGTTTGTAAAATGTAAAGTAGTTGGGTTTATGGAAAATAGTGATTTCTAAACATGTTTATAATTCTTGGTTTGTGAATGTGAAAAATGGTGTTTTTTGAAACATGTTACATAAACTTTAGCATAAGGGAATCCTTGGTATCTAGTTGGGATGAATAGTTATTGTATGCTAGTTATTTGAAAGTGGAAAGGTCCAAGTTTCACTTATATGGATTTATGCTTACAACACTAACTAAACTATGTTGATGAATAGAGACCACTAGGCCGGTGCAGTTTCCCCTCCTAGTGGACCATGAATGAGAAAGTTATGATTGTGGTTTCTATACCACCCAACACCAAGGTATGAGGTTATAGTGTCCCACTTGAGCTATATTAACCTAGGGATTTACCCATGGTTCTCTACATTGACATCATACTTATATTATGTGGTTCCATATATCGGAATATGGTTGACCTCACGTGTGTCTTTATAAATTCATTTTTAAAGCATGTTGTTGTGAAATGGTTTTCCTTGAAACCATTCCTTTTGAGAATGTTTTCCTATATATTTTTTTATTAGAAATGTTCTAAAAGAATTTTCATAGATGTTCATGTTAAGTTGTATTTAAATTTTATAGCATGGAATCCATTTATTTTAGTGGAATCCTTCTAGTCTTTGGCTTACACCCTACATACACAATTGGGTGTATGTAGACTTTTTCTGTCGGCTCAGGTAAAGGAAAGGTGTTTAGTGATAGTTGTTAGGGTTTCTAGTGGTATTATATTTTGGATATTGGTGTAGGTGGATTGAGGATGTTTTTCCTCTTCTTATATGGAGGTTTGGGATGGATATTTAGTTCCCTTTTTTATTGTAGTATTTTTTGGATTTTGTTCAATGTTGTAAGCATTAAATCTAGATTTTTTTATGCCATGTTTGGTTTTTGCCAATAGTTTTGGTTTATTTATATTTATTGTTAGTTTTTATGTTTATGTTATTGGGTGAAATCATTACCAAGTTGTATTATTGGTACCTGATGAATTTTCTCTGACCCGTAGGGATTAGGAACGCCCTTCGGGCCATGCCATAGACCGGGTCAGGCGTTAGTTCAGATGACGTACTGACTTGGTTCATGTAAAAATTGTATCATAAGAGGAAATGGAATTTTGGATCATGTTACCTGGGAAATAGTCTAGGTATTATAGAGGTAGTATTTTTGGGACTTGGTGGTCTTCTTACAAGTATGGTGCCTAGCAAGAACACCTCTTGATGGGACTCAAGTTACCAGGGGGAGTTAGGTTTTATTTGGGTTTTTTGGTGTTTAGGAAATGAAACGGGAATTGGACTAGTGGTATTAATGAGTTCACCAGACCTAGAAATCCATGTGGAGCTAGGTATATGCTCCTAGAATATTCTTTTCTATGGAGGTTCGATCAAAATATGGCTGCCAACCATATGGCCAAGTCACCCATCGACACTACTTTCCCCCGTTGAGAATTTTCCTGTTTCTCCTTGGGTTATAAAAATTATTTTGAAAAACCTTGTTTGATAATTTAGGAAAACTAGAATATAGAGTGGATATGGTTTGATTTCCTGAAGGTGAAAAAATGGGGTTTTTGGAATCTTTTTGAATAGATCTTTGAAAAGGTGGATTTTTAAAAAGTGGATTTGAATAAATAGGGGAAAGTTTATTAATATTTTATTTCTATAATAAAAACACGTGGTTTATCACAAAATTTTATGTTGGAAAGTGGAAATTTATTTTTGAAAACTTTTTGGAAACTTTTTTTAAACAAGAAGAGAAATGTTTTTAATTAAATGGTTATTAAGGAAGTGGGGTTTTTTGTGTGGTTGAAAATGTTTTTACATTGGATGAAATGTTTTTGAATTGATATGTAGAGTTTGTGAATGGATTTTATTTTAATGGTTGGAGTTTTTATGAAAAAGGTTTTTGAGATTCGAAATGAGTTTTGGGTTTTATGGATAACAGTTTTTGAAAAGAGAATTTGTGAGATTCGCGATGGATGTGTGGGTTGAATGTTTATTTTGGAAAGTGGAAATGTTTTTTGTAACCTCTGGTATTCTAATGTGTGACCACATGTGTGGGATATGTGTGGAAAGTGGATTAGTTTCTAATTTGGCATGGGAAAATGAATATGTGAGACTCCATGGGATACCACTAGTGGATGTGCAACCCACAAATCCTGTTTTTTTTTCAATGGTGATTTTAAAAGTAAATGATATGTTTTACTAACTTGTGATTGTGTGGTGTGTCTTATTGTATTTTGGTAATGTTATTTGTGAAATGTTTTGAGTTCAATAGTCCTTCATGTATGAAGGGTGTGTTCAAGTTTGTGTTTTTATTGGTGAGTCAGCATTGAAATAATGGTTAATGGGTTCTTCTGAAAAACTTCTCAAGAATACTTTGGCTTGGTTACCTATATGTGTTCATTTTTTGTTTGGGGTACAATCTATATTATTGTATAGTTTTTTGAGTTCCTCTTATTTCACTTGTTGGCTAGTGTACAAGCCCATAAATAATTAGTGCATAATCCTAATGCGTCCATAGGTGATTTATCATCGGTAGACCCTCCAGTTGATAAAAGTAAGGAATTTATTTTTGAGCTTTGGGAATTGAATCCACCTTCTCATTTTTGGTTAGTGGACCCTCTCAAAGTGTAATATTAGATTCAGAAGGAATTGAAAGAAACCTTAGTTTTTTGGGTTTCCTGAGTTATCGAAGGTGAAGTTTTTCACCTTTTTTCCTGAAGGTCCTTCCTAGAAGTAGTAATGGCAGTTCTAGTAGGGATTGTGGAAATAAGCCTGAAACTATTCATACTAGTCATGATGTAAGAAATGCCTCTAGTTTTTTCAATAGTCTATTTTGAGCATGAGATCTTGTTATTCCATCAGTGCGGTAGGTCTGGGTTAAATATGTTGTCATGTTCAAATGCTCTAAAAATCTATCATGCTAGTGGATTCTTAAATCACTGGTACTAGTTCTTCCAGGGTGTTTCTAGGAGGTTTCATGGAGATATGTCCACATCTTCTTAGACACCCCTACCCATTTACAAGATACGTGCTCTGTTAGGGTCAATTTTGAGGTCCCTCTCCTTGTAATGTTCTTATCATTTATAGTGGTCTTGTTCGGATGTTGGGAAATCCTCGAAGAACTCTTTCTTTAACATTATCATTTTTTATTTCGGTGAGTTTTTAATTTCTCTATTTTAGGTTGAAGTTTTCATGGAGTTTTATTCCCCATATGGTTTCTCATTCAATGTGTAAAGGGATGATGCATGTGAATCCTCTAATTCCTTGTCACTATGAAGAGCCATGTTGAGGCGAAGTGGGTCTCGCGGTGTGTTGTGTTTTGTTAGACCTTCCCGGGTTGACATATGGATCCTTGTGGAATCAAAAATAGTAGTTTTGACCAAGAATATTCAATTACTAACCACAAGGTAGGATATGATTCAGACATCTGGGCTCCAGCCGCAGCCCTTGGAGTGAAGCTAGTGCGTAGTTCGGAACCCCCAGGGCTATAAAGGAACTCGGTCTAATATTCATCTTTAGTATGGGAGATAGAGATAGTTTAAGACTATTGTGTAGATATTTTATTTCGAAGGGATCAATTTAGTGTTAAGAGGAATGTGGACCTTGATTCTATATTGCGACCCATGTGGGTGGAAGAGTTCGTCTTCAGTTATAAGGAAACATGGCCGTCTTGTCTTCATAAAATCCCAGCGGTTGTTCCTTATCAAATGTGAGTCTCCATTTTATGTTCCTTATATTTCCATCCCTTTGAATCGATCTTGGTTTTGGTTTTTCCTATATAAGGATCACAGTGTCTCGTGGGAGTAGTGAACTACGTAGTGTTTTCCATTTGGTTTAGAGTTTCTTTCATTAGAACCGTTGCCGTGGGAGGGAGGGCATTGGTCTACTTTGCATTTCCTACACCAGTTTATGATGGGTTGTTCTTATGGTGGGGAGACCCACCATGGGTATCATTGATGTTCGTCTATAGTAAATCGATGTTAGCCTATTTATTTTGGTGGGGAATCCGTTCGGGCCTCCCTATGTTGGTAATCTGGTTTAGTCTCTGGTTTTGGTTTGGTAGTGGGTGGTCTCATATGGAGCCACCTAATTTTAAGTTCTTCCTTTGAGTATGTGTTGGGGTCGAAGTGTTCCCAACAATTTTGTTGAAGCAAGGTTGTGGTAGACTCATTTTGATTTGTTTTTCATTTTAGGTAAGTGGTATGAGTTTCTTTTGGTGATGTATAAGGTTTTTTTCCTCAATAATATGATTGTGCGTTGTGGGAGTTCTTTTTATTTGATCGAACAAATAGAGGTGTTTTAGATTTTAGGGGTGGAAGGAATATTTGGGAGTCTATCCTTTGATTATGACTCCTGAGTTCAACTTGTAAACCTCTTTTCCAGCCCATGACATTATTTATTTTGGTTTTACATTCATTGGTAATCACCTTGATCTATGGAATAGTTTTAGTTTTTGGTTTTCAGACCAAGCCTTGTTTTGTATTTCTGGTGACAGAAAGAGTTATGGTGGGGAGAATTATCACACATGGGTTTCTGATTTCACCCTTTGTTCCAGTTCGGGTTTGGTTCTTAGTTGTTTTTTTCATGGACCTGGTGTGATGGATTTGAATTTTTGAGGTCTTTACTTTGGTTATTCTTTATTTAATGATTTTCCATGAGTTTAGCATTGAATTTTCAAGAAAAATATAAGTTTTTGGGTTGAAAGTGTGTGGCACACGGTTGGCATACATTTAGTAGAAATTGTGAACCCTGCCTAGGTAACCATGCGGTAGGTGGCTGGTTGAGGCAGTTTCTACCGCACAACCAACACATGACACGTAAAAACATGTGCCTTAGCTCAGGTAACTGTGTAGTGGGTACCTTCTTAGGTAGAGAGGTGCACATGGTCACCACACAGTTTGGAAAACCGTGCTGACTAACAGTGTGGCCTTTCCAAGTAATTAATATTATTTTCCCCCATTTTTCTATCCCTGATTTTTGGCCATAAATCCCATTTTATTTCTTCCACCAGCCTCCCAAGCCCGAGGCGCACCTCCCTCCTTCTCCTCCTCTCCCTTGGGCTCATTTTGGTGCTGGATTCGGCTTATATTATTCCAGGAATCTTCATGTAAATCTATCCTCTCTTTATTTCTTATTCTATTCTAGGTTTCTCTCCTTTATCTTTGGGGTTTCATTTTTATAGTAGGTAGGGTAGTTGATTTAGGGTTTGTTCCTTCTTAATAGGGTTTGATCTTGAAGTTTATGGTCAGATCTTTCCTTTATAGGGTCTTGTGGTGGTGTAGATGGGGTTTCACATCATTTTCCGGAGGTTTTTTCTCATGAGGTAGGTGGTTCCATACCTTAATTTTTTTAGATGTTTTAAATATGATTTTTACGTATTTATTATTTTTTTATAAATTAATTTTATATTGAAATGTATATTTTTGGAGTGTTTTGGAATGGAGTTGTTGAAAGTGGATTTTCAAAGGGGCAAGGTTATGTTTGTGAATTTTTTATTGTAATGTTTTACAAAAAAGGGTTTTATGCCTTGTGTGGAAGGTGTAGAAATGTTTTTTAAAGTCACACTTGGTATGAACATGTTTAAATGAGTTTTTAATGGAAAATTTTGTTACTTTGTAATGTTGAATTCTATTTTACAACTTCAAATATGAATTTTAAATTGAATAAATGATGAAAATCATGTTTTAAAAATGATCTAGCTACATGTTGTGTATGTCGTTTCACTATCTATCCATGAAACATTCCCAGGGTCTTAAAATATATTTTATCCACAAATATTTATGAGGTACATGACATTTATGGCAGCGACACATCATTTTATCTCTGAGTTACATCGATGTTAGTCACATGTGATGTGTAATAAATACACGATGTGTCATTAACTTCATGTTTTACACCCTGAAAATGGATGGACTACACGACATGTAAGAGAGGTACATGACATCTAGTCCCAAAAACCTTTTGTAAGGATGTTCTAGTGAACACATAGAGTATATTAATATATCCCATGTGTATTTACTTCGTTATAATCAAAATTTCACAAATTTCATCCTACTTAAGTGTTCATATAAAAGACCATAATTTATATATAGATTTTACTTCATCATTTAAGAATATTTATTATATAAAATAACAGAAACCATTCCAGGACCATATAGGTTTAATGTCTTTAGAAACTGGAAAACATAAACAACTGGTTTATAAAATATCCACACTGTCTCCTGCTTATTTCTTCATAGTAAGACTACTTTTTGACATATCTGACTTAATACCCTTCTTCATGAACTGGGGAAGAGAAACACATGAAAGGGTGAGATGAAATTCTCAGTAAGGGTAAAGAAGGTAAATATCAATCATATCATAATAATAAGAACATAACATTTGAAAATTTTATCATGCATATAAAAGATAATAATATCATGTCATGGGATAAATCATAAAAGTGAAATATAATACCAATAGTCATAAAATAAGACATGAAATTTCATAGCACACACACATAAGCATAGAAAATAATTTCATATTAGTCACGGCTCATTTCCAAGACCATCATAGCAGATAAATTCCATTACTAAACCAAGTTCACTCATTGTTCCAGCCCTATATTATGGACCCAGATTCACTCGCCATTCTATTCATGTCTATCTCAGGAGATATAAATATTGACCCAATTAATTGGGGGGAGATATAGGTCCCACCAATCTCATAATGAAACCATTGTTATGTGTGACACAAAAACACAAAAACACTCACCATAACATAACCCATGAAATAAAATGGGTTTCTTAAACATCAATCCATCATAATTGATATAAAATAAATTGATTTCCTAATTAAAATTTTATCTTAAAAAAAATAAAATCATAGTAATAATAGGGATATAAATATAAATCTATTTAAATAGTGTCAAATTATATGGAAAATAATTTTGAGAAAACACTTGAAATTAATTCCTGAGGAAAATATCATTTCTTCTTCAGAAACATTTTCCTACCTCAAAATGCCACACTATTTTAGAAGAAATAATCTTATGTGAAAGTAACCTTGTATGGTTTTAGGGCAATATTCAAGTAAATAATTCATTATGAAAGTGTAAAAATCCATTCATTCCGTATAGGATAAAAAAACATTCTTCTCATACTTTTTCTGGAAAAGTCAAAAAGTACCTCGTACCGAATAGGAAAAAAGATTCCATTCATACTGTTTAATAAAAATTCACCAATGGTTAAAATTTAATTTAAACAATTATAGAAGGATATAAAGAATAATTTGAAATATATATTTATTAAACATGGATGTGGATGACAAATATACCCCAATAAATACCTATGAATAAACAATCTCGGATAAAAACGTGATTTGAAAAGTTATCCCATACCTTAGGTACAATATGCTTTATATGTATCCAAAACTTCTGTATAATGATTTAAATAATTTTAATAATTCATTTCAGAATCATAATCATTTTTATGATAGCATTTATGATCACATTTTCATTCGTTTGTTAGTAACATTTCATTGTTACACGTGTATTAATTGCTTTTTGTTCTTAGGCATGTTTAATCAGATATTTATTATTCATCTATTTAGGTTACAGTTATATTATTTACATAATCATATTATTATAATATATATAATATTTTTTCATTAAATTATTTTATATGATCACTCTTTAATGAAGATTATGTAGAATGAATCATATTGCACCCTGGAGATGGTAAGCAGTGAGTACACACGAGCGAGGATATCATTCCCATAATTGTTGAATATTATTGAATTGGATGGTGTATAGTATCTCATAATAAATATAATTTTATATTAATCATATATATATTTATTAATTCAATCATTATACCCATCCATGTAATATTGTGGTGAAAAACAGAATACACCATAGCGTGGAGACAGTAAGCCGTACGTACGCACGCATGGGGATTTAATTTTTCATAAGATGACTAGAAGGTAGAATATGGTTGTTTAATAATCATAATAATATATTAGTATATAAGTATTACTGGAGTTATTAATTTATAGTTAAACAACTCATGAGGTTTAAGTTGAAGAAGAAATAAGTTTGAAAGGATTGTTAAATGATATTACCCCTTCTTCGACGAGCCTCCACTAAATCTCCTTTTAGAGAACTAGAGTTGGTATTTAAGGAATACAAGAACCTATAAATTGTTTTTATGGAAGTTTATATGGGAAATGGGTAGGGTATGGTCGATATTTAAGGCTCAAAATGAAGTGAATAGATGAGGGAGGAAGTTCTCTTTTATAATTGAGGGGAGGGACACTTGTGGAAACCTCAAAAACATTAATTTATAATAAAATACAAACCCATATAAAAAACCTCTAAAATTTTACAATTTAGAATATTAGATAAGGTAGGGTTGTATTATCATCAAAAAATAAATTTTAGACAAGTGTTTATGTCAATTTAAGCATTATAATTTTAATTAATACTTAGTTATTCTATTTAATTTTTAACTAGGGTAACAAATATTTCAATATTAAAATGGTGAAATATTTACTTATATGAAGTCAATTAGACCATAAACTAATAAATTATAACATTTTAAACCATATAATAATCATTACATATTTTTAGACATGTTTTATGATTTTTAATTAATTTAAGAAAACCTTATTTTGACAAAATATAAATAGTGTCAATTGTGACACTATTTAATTCATGGATTTTAAATAATATAAAAATAAGAAGTGAACCTAGATCCAAATATTTTATTATATCCCTAATGGGTCAAGGTAATCTAGAGAATTCATTTTACATAATAATTATACCAAATTATATTTTCTGAAATATATTTAATAACATTTATTTGATCTATTTATTAATAAAATAATTACTATCTCAATTTTGCATAATTATTTAATATACTTATTTGTTGAATAAAAATTCAAAATAAAATAATAATATAAAAATAAATCCATTATATTTCATAATAATTCTAGTGGTAGAATTTATCTTCTAAAAAACCCCACATTAAATATGATACACTCTATTAAAACATGAATGTGAAAAATTTATCTTCTCTTTAAATAAAATAATATAAGTGTCATAATATATTCTATAAGCCTCCAAATGGACAATAAGTCAACCCTTGGATGCTTATGGATAATTTATATTAGAAAAATATGGGTTTTTAAAGTGTTCGTGCCTTTTGATTGTTATTAATATTTTAATAAAAGTCATTTTATTGGTTTCTCGTCAATTAATTAATTTTTTCACCATCCAAGTATAAGTCTTTAATAATATTATTTATTTCGTAAAAATTAAAAATAAATTTTAATGATAAATAAAAATATTTTATATTTCAAATGAGTATTTATAATTGAATTTATCTTCTATATGACCTTATATTAAAAATACTTTAATTATCAAAGTTTGAGTGAGACATATTTCACTTTTATTTAAATTAAATAAATTAAATGTCCTAATATCATTCAAGTGGGTTCCAATGGATACCATTTCAACCCAAGTATGTTTTATTGAAAATTATGATCATCTAATTTTTTTAAGAAAGGTTTTAGGGTAATTTTATAATATTACTTTTACTCTTAGTTACCCGATTTACCCATTTATCGTGTTAATAAAATTTACCGATGTTATTATTCATATTTCCTAAAAATAAAATAAACATATTTACATAATTTTAACATACTAATTATAATATGGAATCCATTTCTCAAAATTCAAAACACATATTTTTTATAAATTAATTTAAAATTAATTCTGTTGTTGAAATGAGAAAACGGGTTTTAAAAGTTAAAATATTGCAAAAGATTGAAATGTTTTTACATCCGAATTTAATGTAAAATTAATTACATTGAAATATTTTATATTAAATGGTAAAAATATACTCTATTTATACTTTTAAACCATTAAATAATATAATTTTACCATATAATTTATTTCAATGAGAGAAAGTTATTTTCTATTACGATTTAGCATATTATTACTATTCATCAAAACATGAAAGTTATGAGAAAAATATCAAAAATTAATACAAATTAAATTTTTATATCCTACTTAAAAATAACCTATTTATGTTGTCATATAAAAATTATTAATGTGTCAATATCTTAATTTAAAATGAGTTCACCATTCAAAGATATAAAATTAACCTTTAATAAAAATAGGTTTTTATACATAAAATAGGGTTTTATTCATTCCTTATGACTAAAATATCCATTGGGTGAATATAAAAAATATATAACACATATATATCTCTTTAATTTTATTACCAAAAGTAATTCACTCAAAAATACATGTATCTAATTGATTTATATTTTTCATAAATAATTGATAACCAATGAATTCACAATGCATGTTCATAAGTTAGTTATAATTATTCTTGTTAACCTAAAGAATATGCTATAATGGTAATTTTATAATAAGGTCATCTCTTGGTTTATTAAAACTCATGATTGCGTTCAAAACAATCTACTGAAGAATTAAAATTATTTAAAGAAAATATTTCATAAAAACATCCGGGTGTAATATTCTACCCCCCCTTAAACGGAATTTCACTCTTAAAATTCTTCACTTGGAAACAAATAGATGTTTATTCCTCTCCCTTATCATATCCTCAAGTTCCCATATAGCTTCCTCAAATTGTTGGTTCCTCCATAAAACTTTAACCTAGTGAGTGGTCTTGTTTCGTAGAACTTTTTCTCAACGATCCAGAATCTCTATCGATTGTTCTCCATAAGAACAATCTTGCTCCAGTGGTACGACTTCTGAACATAGTACATGTGAAAGATTGGGTATGTACTTTATGAGGAGAGATATATATAACACATCATTAACTTGAGAGATATTCAGTAGAAGTTACTATTTATAAGCTTTCTTCCCAACATGATCCAAAATTTCAAAAAGACCAATATTCCTAGGGCTAAACTTTCCCTTCTTTCCAAATATCATTACTCACTTCTGGGGATATATTTGTAGGAAAAATTTATCAACCAGTTCAAACTCAAGGCCTTTTCTTCGGTTTTTAGCATAAATTTTTTGTCGATTCTAATATGCTCAAATGTGTTGTTGAATAGATCTGACCATTTCTGCCATTTCATCAACAAGATCAGGTCCTAATAGCTTTCATTCCCCAACTCCATCCCAAAAAGTTGGAGTTTTATAGTTGTTTACATAGGGGGATTCATAAAAAGCCATATGAATACAAGAGAAAAATCTATTATTGTAAGAAAATTCCACCAAAGGTATGTGTTGATCCCAAAATCCTTTGAAATCCAAAGAGAAAGCTCTCACTATGTCTTCCAGATTTTTAATTTTTCTCTCAGACTTACTGTAGAGACCCGTATCTTGACTTACATGGACATTACATTACTTTTGTGGAATACTTAGTACATAACAAAAACACACACACAAGGATCGTAATAGTTTAGTGTCTTTGGAAACTCGGAATAAAATCTTCTAATCGTGGTGAAAGATCTTCAACATCTCCCATAAAGATATTACTTTTTTTTACCTAAAACATTTCTTTATATCCTGGGGAAAAGAAAAAATAAAAGGGTGATCTCAAATGCTCAGTAAGGGTAAACAAAAGAAATATCAATCACATCGTATTCATAAGAACATAACATTTTGGAAATCTTAACCTGCAAAAGAGCTCATAATATCATAACATGGGATAAATCATGGCAGTGAAATGTAATCACAATAATCATAACTTAAAACATGAAACTTTGTGGCATTCACACATAATCATAGAGAATCATTTCTTGTTAGTCATGACTCATTGCCAAGACTATCTTAGTGGACAAAGTCCCTTTCTGAATCGAGTAACCCTCGTTTCAGTCCTGTTTCACTGAACCGGTATAACCTACCGTTCCAGCCCTGTCTATCTCATGAGATATAAAATCTTTACCCAATGCATTGGAGGGAGATATAGGTCCCACCCATCTTATAATGAATCCTTTCTTATGTGTGCCACATAATCATAAAACATACATCATCGCATAACAAATGTAACAAAAATGGGATTCTTGAAACATCATGACATCATAAATCAATTAATATAAGATAAAGGAATTCATAAAAATAATTCCATCACAACATGAACAAATCAATTTAATAATAGGGATAAAAACAGAACCCTTTATTATCTTAGATGGAAAATAATTTTGATAAAACTCTTGAACTCCATTCTTGAGGAAAATATCCTTTCTTCTTCAAAAACATTTTTCCTTTCATAACATGTCATACAACTTTAAAATAAAAGAAGTTGATTAAAAATAAACTTGAAAACTTATAAAGGAAGCTTCTTGGAAACAATGTTTTAAAAATCCATTCATGCCGTATAAGTTAAAAAAAACATTCTTCGTACTTTTGTCGGAAAAGTCAAAAAGTACCTCGTATGACAAAAGATTCCTTTCATAGATATTACTAAAAACTCAACGAAGGGTAAAAATGGATTTAAACAATTGTAGGTGGATGGAAATAATATTACATATTGATGAAACATGGATGTGGATGATAAAATACACCCCAGTAAATACTTATGAATAAACAATCTCGGATAAAAATGAGATTGTGATATTTCCCTTACCTTAGGTCCGATTTGCTTTGTTCGTGTCCGAAGCTCCTCTTCTTTGAAACGCCTCTTTGAATCCTCCACTTAGGGAACAAAGATTGGTCTTTGAAGAAGACCAGGACCTCTAAGATTATTGTAGGGAAGTGGAGAAGGGATTTTGGCAGGGGTTGGCCGAGCTTGAGTGCTCAAATTGTTGTGAGGAGGAGGGGGAGGAGGTGTCCTTTTATAAGGGAGGAGAGGGGCACCTTAGGAATATCTCAAAATATTATTTTATATTAAAGTCAAAATCGATTTATAATGGCTCCAAAGGGTCTTATTTCGAAGATAAGGTGGGGATGGGTCGAAATCCTATCAACCAATAGGATTTAGACAAGTTTAGGGTATTATTTTAACCTTATCAATTAGATTTAACTCTAAGTTAAATAATTTAACTTTTACTATGTCTTTTTGTTTTCTTTCACTATATGGTTAATACGCTTACTATAACATGCCAAACGAACCCCAAATTGTTTATTATTAATATATATATCCTTATCTATGTCATTTGGCCGAACCTTATATTTTTAGGAATAAAATAACAATTAGTAATATAATATTTGATTTAAAAACTATTTTGTGTCAATTTTGACATTATTTGATATATGATTTTTGTGAAAGTCATAACAGAATTATATGTTCCAACCAAGTTGATTACATCAACACTAATATATCATAGTAACCTAGAAAATTAGTGGAATTCATAAAAAGTCTTAAATTACATTTATTTTGGTATTTATATTATCAATTATGTCAATATTTCATTAATAAGATAATTACTGCATCATCTTTGTGTCATAAATATATTAAATTATTTGATGTCTAAAAATTAAAAATAAAATACCATCATGTAGGAAATCTTTTTATCTTTCTAATTAATATTTAAAATCGAATTTATCTTATGTATAACCCCATATTAAAAATGATTTACTTATTAAACTTTGATTTTAACTATTTTAACCCTTCTTTAAATAAATTAATAATAAATGTCCTAATCTAATCCAAGTGGGCCTAAATGGTCATATTTTATTCCAAAGTTTGTTTTTGGTCGAATTACACTTGTCCAATAGAATTAGGACATGTGTTAGGGTAATATTAATATCATATTTACCCTTAGTTACCCTATTTACTATTAACCGCGGTAAAAAAGGTAAAAAGTTACTATTCACCAAAAAATTATTTTTATCTCATTGAACCACATTTTACTTACTGATATCAACCGTGTCTGTCGGATTTTCGAAATTCCATTCACAGAAGCGGTAAAATTAAGTTTTATGCAAAATTCAGTTTTTAACCTACCACTTAGTGGTTTCACTATTCATCAAAAATTGAAAGTTTTCAGAAAAATACCAAAATTTCACCCTAGGCTAATTTCGATATTCTGAGTCCAAAAATGAAGTCCATTTTGAAAAATAAAATTTATAAAATTTCAAAAAGTGGTTATTACTATTCATAACGGCTAGTTTTAATAATATTTTAATAGCATATCATTGTTTAGTGAAACTCGGTATTGTGTATTACACACGCTATCGAGGAAGGTCGCGATTGCATGTAATGCAAGGCAAGTCAAGGATGCGTATTGTGCAAGCTCCTTTTGGTGTAGTGTACAACACAAGACATTAATAAAATTAAAAAGAATAGTTTTCATAAAATCTCGTGCTGTTACATTCTACCCCCCTTAAAATGAATTTCTCCCTCGAAATTCGTCGGGGTTATAAATAGTTTACTATTCGAAAGTTTCTTTAATAGAAACCCACATCGTAAAAAGGAATACCAAAACCAATCTTTAAAAACCAAAGTATGAAACGTAACGGTTACCCAAATAAACCAATCACTGGGTTTCCACATAGGTGAAAATATGGATATGGAAGAGAAATCTAACCATCATGTTCTGATGGAGAGTGGTAGAGAACATGGCTATGGAAAAGCCAGTAATCACAAATCCATAGATTTGTGATGATATAAGGTACCATCTGATTCATCAGGTATAAGATCACTAGGACAACATTTTTGGCTTTCAAGATCATTTCCCTAAAGTTGAAAATTTGAATTAGAATAAATACTTACTTTATTTTGGTACAATCTCACTGTTGTTCGTGCCTTGAACAATTTCCACTTCATCTCTTAAATAAATGAAGTTGAATTTGTTATTCGTGAAGTGTTAGCAGATCATGTGATAGAACGACGGGTCATTCCATCTGTCTCAAACAAAAGGTTAGCAAAAATTATATACATAAGTCGATCTATAGTGAGATTAATCATATATGGTTCCTAAAATGGACTTATACCTCATATATCATACTGCTTAATATAATAAAACTAGTTTCTACTAAACAGGGACTTCCTATAAGCCAGTGGTAGGCGATAAAGGCCAGTCGCACTTCGGTTGTGGGTTCGATTCCCACAGCCTTGTCCGAAGCGATGGGCTGTCGCCCGTCCTGCAGGTTGTCCTTTTTCTAAAACTACATTACTATAACATCCCATCAATAATATCGAAAAAAAACTTCTATCCTTAAACAATACTAATTTATGTCCAACATAATCCATTTCAATCTTTAGGCTTATCCATAATACTTTAGTGCACTCTCATAACATAGTGAAGATGATTACCGGAGATTTAATACCATTGTTGAACCCCATATATCATAAGATATGTTTTTTTTGTCACATTCCAAACATTCAAAGTCCTTAATCATGTATTCTCTTGAATACCCATTGAAGCTTAATGAAAACATGAATGCAGTTACCAAAATCCTCAAAATTCTATATACTCAAACCATGATATCACTTAGTCCTTATATCAATCATGAGCTCATGAATACTGTTAAACATTTCATTTTCTCATTTTCCCTTCATTATGCGCATAATATCTCAATCACTTTGAATACCACATTAGACCAATACATAAATATTCCAATATTCCATGATACAACATTATTTTGGAATCCCATTACATAAAAACTTAATCATTCCACCACATCGTTGTCATATTCAACATTTCCAATAGTGATCGCATGTGACTTCCCTTTGTCCTTTGCCTTAAGCGGTTGCTCATGTCGATCATCACTAACCCTTGGATTAGGGCATTTATTGGCATAATGTCCCATCTCCTTGCACTTGAAGCATTGAAGTGTTGGTTGTGCGTTCTCTGCAGTGTTTGCTTTATTCACTTCATTAGAATCCCTTTTTCCATTACTTCGACACTCAGCTGCTCGATGACCTTCTTTTCCACACTTAAAACATTTTCTAGTCCCTTTAAGACAATCTCCACCATGCTTCTTTCCACACTTTGTGCATAAGGAAACATTCATCTTCTTTTCACCATTATTCTGAGATTTCTCCTTGAACTCCATCTTTCGTTTCTTGTCAAAACCATGAGATGGATATGTAACACCAACTTCCATTTCTACCTTGATAGCACAACGCACAATTTCTTCATAGCTACTGAAGTCTCTTATAGCTAATGCCCTTCGAAGACTTGGTTTTAAGCCACTGAAAAATCGATCAACTTTACTTTCAGGTTGGATGATAATGCCAGATGCATACCTTGCAAGTCTTGTAAAATTCACTTCGTATATACCAACAGATTCATCATCCTTTTGCTTTAGTTCAAGAAACTCCTTCTCCATCTTCGTTCGAAGAATACGAGGGAAGTACTTACTGAAAAACAAGTTCTTGAACTCGTCCCATTCCATGGAATCAATTTCATCTCTTTGCCTCGTATTCTTGATAAGATTCCACCATTGATCAGCTTCACCTTCCAAACGATATACTGCTAAGATGAATTTATCATGTTCAGAACATTGAAGAACTGAAAATATATTTTCAGTAGTACTAATCCATTGTTCAGCAACTAATGGATCAGTAGACCCACTGAAAGAAGGCGGACGCTGCCTCATGAAGGATTCAACAGAATGTTGCTCCTTCCTTTGCTCGTTTGGAAGTCCTGCATGATTCATAGCTTGAGAAAGTTGTGTGAGCATGGCTACAAGATTTTGCATTCCAGCTCCCATATCGTTTGGTTGCTCAGGGGGACAATCATTGCATTGTCCATTGCATTGATCAACACGGTTCCTTCGGGTTCCAGCCATCGTCTAAAACCCCAAAAGAATAGTGTGAGAGGCAAAAATCATTCTAGGGAAAACAACATAATAAAGGGGGAGTACCTTCAATATCTAACATCTTAGATTTAATTCTATGATCGTTAGCGTAGTTCTAGTACTATAACCTATACGTATACTTAACCTTAGGGACATCCCTAGACATACCTTAGAAATATCTCTAGGGATCTCACTAAAGTTCTCGCAACCTAGTTTCCAAAGGTTGAATAAACCTTTCCTCTGATACCAACTGTAGAGACCCGTATCTTGACTTACATGGACATTACATTACTTTTGCGGAATACTTAGTACATAACAAAAACACACACACAAGGATCGTAATAGTTTAGTGTCTTTGGAAACTCGGAATAAAATCTTCTAATCGTGGTGAAAGATCTTCAACATCTCCCATAAAGATATTCCTTTTTTTACCTAAAACATTTCTTTATATCCTGGGGAAAAGAAAACATAAAAGGGTGAGCTCAAATGCTCAGTAAGGGTAAACAAAAGAAATATCAATCACATCGTATTCATAAGAACATAACATTTTGGAAATCTTAACCTGCAAAAGAGCTCATAATATCATAACATGGGATAAATCATGGCAGTGAAATGTAATCACAATAATCATAACTTAAAACATGAAACTTTGTGGCATTCACACATAATCATAGAGAATCATTTCTTGTTAGTCATGACTCATTGCCAAGACTATCTTAGTGGACAAAGTCCCTTTCTGAATCGAGTAACCCTCGTTTCAGTCCTGTTTCACTGAACCGGTATAACCTACCGTTCCAGCCCTGTCTATCTCATGAGATATAAAATCTTTACCCAATGCATTGGAGGGAGATATAGGTCCCACCCATCTTATAATGAATCCTTTCTCATGTGTGCCACATAATCATAAAACATACACCATCGCATAACACATGTAACAAAAATGGGATTCTTGAAACATCATGACATCATAAATCAATTAATATAAGATAAAGGAATTCATAAAAATAATTCCATCACAACATGAACAAATCAATTTAATAATAGGGATAAAAATAGAACCCTTTATTATCTTAGATGGAAAATAATTTTGATAAAACACTTGAACTCCATTCTTGAGGAAAATATCCTTTCTTCTTCAAAAACATTTTTCCTTTCATAACATGTCATGCAACTTTAAAATAAAAGAAGTTGATTAAAAATAAACTTGAAAACTTGTAAAGAAATCTTCTTGGAAACAATTTTTTAAAAATCCATTCATGCCGTATAAGTTAAAAAAAAACATTCTTCGTACTTTTGTCGGAAAAGTCAAAAAGTACCTCGTATGACAAAAGATTCCTTTCATAGATATTACTAAAAACTCAACGAAGGGTAAAAATGGATTTAAACAATTGTAGGTGGATGGAAATAATATTACATATTGATGAAACATGGATGTGTATGATAAAATACACCCCAGTAAATACTTATGAATAAACAATCTCGGATAAAAATGAGATTGTGATATTTCCCTTACCTTAGGTCCGATTTGCTTTGTTCGTGTCCGAAGCTCCTCTTCCTTGAAACGCCTCTTTGAATCCTCCACTTAGGGAACAAAGATTGGTCTTTCAAGAAGACCAGGACCTCTAGGATTATTCTAGGGAAGTGGAGAAGGGATTTTGGCAGGGGTTGGCCGAGCTTGAGTGCTCAAATTGTTGTGAGGAGGAGGGGGAGGAGGTGTCCTTTTATAAGGGAGGAGAGGGGCACCTTAGGAATATCTCAAAATATTATTTTATATTAAAGTCAAAATCGGTTTATAATGGCTCCAAAGGGTCTTATTTCGACGATAAGGTGGGGATGGGTCGAAATCCTATCAACCAATAGGATTTAGAAAAGTTTAGGGTATTATTTTAACCTTATCAATTAGATTTAACTCTAAGTTAAATAATTTAACTTTTACTGTGTCTTTTTGTTTTCTTTCACTATATGGTTAATACGCTTACTATAACATGCCAAACGAACCCCAAATTGTTTATTATTAATATATATATCCTTATCTAAGTCATTTGGCCGAACCTTAGATTTTTAGGAATAAAATAACAATTAGTAATATAATATTTGATTTAAAAACTATTTTGTGTCAATTTTGACACTATTTGATATATGATTTTTGTGAAAGTCATAACAGAATTATATGTTCGAACCAAGTTGATTAAATCAACACTAATATATCATAGTAACCTAGAAAATTAGTGGAATTCATAAAAAGTCTTAAATTACATTTATTTTGGTATTTATATTATCAATTATGTCAATATTTCATTAATAAGATAATTACTGCATCATCTTTGTGTCATAAATATATTAAATTATTTGATGTCTAAAAATTAAAAATAAAATACCATCATGTAGGAAATCTTTTTATCTTTCTAATTAATATTTACAATCGAATTTATCTTATGTATAACCCCATATTAAAAATTATTTACTTATTAAACTTTGATTTTAACTATTTTAACCCTTCTTTAAATTAATTAATAATAAATGTCCTAATCTAATCCAAGTGGGCCTAAATGGTCATATTTTATTCCAAAGTTTGTTTTTGGTCGAATTACACTTGTCCAATAGAATTAGGACATGTGTTAGGGTAATATTAATATCATATTTACCCTTAGTTACCCTATTTACTATTAACCGCGGTAAAAAAGGTAAAAAGTTACTATTCACCAAAAAATTATTTTTATCTCATTGAACCACATTTTACTTACTGATATCAACCGTGTCTGTCGGATTTTCGAAATTCCATTCACAGAAGCGGTAAAATTAAGTTTTATGCAAAATTCAGTTTTTAACCTACCACTTAGTGGTTTCACTATTCATCAAAAATTGAAAGTTTTCAGAAAAATACCAAAATTTCACCCTAGGCTAATTTCGATATTCTGAGTCCAAAAATGAAGTCCATTTTGAAAAATAAAATTTATAAAATTTCAAAAAGTGGTTATTACTATTCATAACGGCTAGTTTTAATAATATTTTAATAGCATATCATTGTTTAGTGAAACTCGGTATTGCGTATTACACACGCTATCGAGGAAGGTCGCGATTGCGTGTAATGCAAGGCAAGTCAAGGATGCGTATTGTGCAAGCTCCTTTTGGTGTAGCGTACAACACAAGACATTAATAAAATTAAAAAGAATAGTTTTCATAAAATCTAGGGCTGTTACACTTACTTTCTATATGAGGATGATAAGTAATGTCGAAACATAACTCTGTATCTAGACCAAGATGAATACTTTTCCAGAACACTGTGGAAAACCATGGATCTCGATCATATATAATGGAAATTTTTACTCAATTAAATATTACAACTTCCATTACATATATCCTAGAAAACTGATCGAGAGAGAAATCCTCTCTAATAGAAATGAAGTGTGTTAACCTCGTAGGTGATCAACTATAACCCATATAGAATTATGGATTTTAAATGTTTTGGGAAGTCTGACAATAAAGTCCATAGTGAGGTTTTCCCATTTCCATTCTGGTATGGGTAATAGTTGTAACATCCCATTAGACTTCTGTCTCTCAGCATTAACTTGCTGACAAACCAAGCACCAAGATACATATTCGACAATGTCTCTTTTCATACCATCCTACCTGAAATACTCTTATAGGTCCCTATACATCTTTGTGCTTCGAGGGTGAATAGAGAATTAAGAACTATGAGCCTAATCCAACTGCTCCTTCTTTAATTCTGGTATGGGAGGAATACAAACCCTATTCCTAAACCTAATTATTTCACCACAAGTCAGGATGAATTCAGGAACATTTCTCACCTTCTTTTGGAGCTCTAAATATTTCTTCTACTCCTCCTTAATCTTCATTTTTATAAATAGTTGAACATTCATTTGAGAAAGGTAATATTTCTCCCCTTCCATTAAAATTTCAATATCCAACCTTTTCAAATACATAAATATTAGATCTTTTGTGATCCTCATCATGGATAAGATAGAATGGTATTTTCAACTCAAAGTATCTGCCACCTTGTTCGCTTTCCCATGGAGGTAATGTATTGAGAATTTTTAATCTTTAATCAACCCCAACCATCTTCTTTGGAACATGTTCAACTCCTTTTGTATGAAAATATACTTTTAAAATTTTATTATTAGTATAAATATTACACCTTTGAACCTAAAGATAATACCTCCATATCTTTTTTGAAAAGATTATCGTAGATAACTCCAAATCATGAGTTCGGTAATTTTGCTAATGAATTTTCGACTGCCATGAGGCATAAGCTATTATCATATCATTTTTTATTAGAACACAACCCATCCACTTCTTGGATGCTTCACTTTAGATCATAACATTTCCATACTACAAGTTAGTGCGAGTACAGGTGAACTGGCTAACCTTTTTTTAGCTCTTTAAAATTCTCTTCACATTACTCCATCCAGAGAAACTTAACTCCTTTATGAGTCAACTTGGTGAGTGGATTAGATAATCGTGAAAAATATTTCACAAAACATCGATAAAATCCATCCAAACCAAGAAAACATTAGATCTTATATACTATTGTTGGTCTTGACCATCTTTCAATAAACTCTATTTTTACTGGATCCATGGATATCCACTCTCTTGAGATTATGTGACCCAAAATTGAAACTTTCTGAAGACAAAATTCACACTTGGTAAATTTGGAATAAATCTTCTCCTTTATCACGGTCTCCATTACAATTCTCAAGTGATCTTCATGTTCTTCATTACTCATTGAGTAGACAAGAATATCGCCTATAAAGACTGCCAGAAACTGATCAAGATACTCTCTAAGGACTCAATTCATTAGATCCATGAAGATAACTGGGAATTAGTGAGACCAAAAGGAATCACTATAAATTCACAGTGTCCATACCTTGTACAGAATGTCGTCTTTGGTATATCCTCCTTTTTGACCCTTAATGGATGATATCCTAAATGAAGATCAATCTTGGAAAAGTATTGAGCTCCGCGTAGTTAGTCAAATAAGTCATCAATGTGGGGACGAAGATATTTGTTCTTGATAGTGATCTTGTTAAGTTCTCGGTGATCAATGCAGAGTCTCATTGATCCATATTTCTTCATAATAAGTAAAATAGGTTCTCCCCAAGGTGACACACTAGGGTGTATGCATCCCTTATCAAGATTCTCTTGGAGTTACTTCTTCAATTCCTACAACTCAATTGGGGCCATTCTATAAGGTGTATTTGAAATAGTAATATCACCCGATATGAGTTCTATGAAAAAATTGATGGGAAAAAATCCCTCAAGGCATCATTGAAGTATTTTTGAGGTGATTGTGTTTGTTGACAAAGTGAAAATCTGTGTTGTGATTGTTGACAATGAAAACCATGACATAAAAATTTGTTGATAAAGGGGGTTTCATGGTGGAATATAGAGTTCAAGAGATGTGTCAACGATCCATGTTTGATTCAAGAACGTTGATAATGGAATGGACGATATGGAGGCGGTACAAAAAGAACAGATACAAGGTGGCACCGTTTTCCAGTGTTTTCCAAATTTTTGGGCCTGAAAATCGACAAATGAAGAAAACTGTTTTTCGAAAAGGGAATTGCGCGCCGAGGACTTGGATTATAGGAAACTTGCATGCCATATGTTTTTCAAGATCAGAAGATCAAAATATGGAAAAGGAAACATATTCGCGCAAGTTTGGGAGTTGGTTGCGCAAGTGTCTAGAAGGACAGAAGACTTGCGCGCTGAGACTGGGTCGCACAGGTGACTTGCGCGCCGTCGCGCAGGGTGGTCAATTTGCCTATGAATACTGGACCACCCCTCTTCATTATTAACTGGAGTTCAACACTTTGAGAAATCAGAGCTCCCGTCGCGCAGGTGTGGTGGTCGTGTAAGTGGTGTGTGGGTCGTGCAAGTGAAGTTGCGCGTTAGTGGTTGAAGTTGCGTGCTAGTGTGAGAAGTTGCGTGCCGGTTGGAAGTTGCACACCAATATTGGTTTGGACGTAAAAGGAAGAGAGTCATGCAAGTTTGGAGTTGGGGAATATTGTGTCGTACAAGTGTATGAGGTGGACTTGCGCGCCCATTTTGAATTGCGCGCCGATACTTTCACGCCGATATTGACTTGTGCGCCATGTAAGGTTTATTTCCAGCAGTGATTTTTGGGCTGTGTGGAAGCTGGAAGTTTTCCCAATACCTTCGGTGTAAAGGGAGATTCATCTACGGGTGAAAATTGGGCTTCAACAGAGCATCTACTTATAGAGGAAGATGCATTCCTTCATGAAAATTAAGAGACCTACAGGTCTATAAACTATGAGTGGATCCTTTATGACGCAGTGAGCAAAGGAAAAGGAATAAGGTGATCCTCTCCACCGGTAGTGAGCCAGAGAGAGAGAGAAACTGGTAGTGACCCTTGGGAAAGCAGTGAGATGACCCTAAACTTGTAAAGTCAGTGAGCCTAGGCTTAGAAGTAATCTAGACCGAACCTTGTTATCCACAACTAGTGAAGTTTAGTGGAATTGGTACGACCGGAAACCTGTCGGCATATGCTCCTTGGATGTAGCCCTTAGCGGTGAACCAAGTAAAATTGGTGTGTCCTGTGCTTTCTTTACATTCTGTTTATATTGTGCAACAAGAAAGAGAGAGAAGAGTGTTTTTCTTAACGGCGAAACAAGATCAGAACGAGCTTTAATTTTAAATTAGTCATACCCTGATTCACCCCCCCTCTCAGGGTATTCAGCCTTGTGGACAAAACAAAAATCAAATTCATGTTTTGGTGGAAGACCTGGAAATTCCTCTGTAAAGACATCATTAAACTCCCATACAATCGGTGTATTCTTAATCATGAGTTTCTCCCCAACCATTTGAGATAAATAACCATCATGTATAGGAATTAAGTCCCATAAGATGGAAGAAATTTCTATTGGAAGTTTATATTCATCCTTGCATAGATAAATGATCATAGATTGATATGGAATATGAAATGTGAATTCCCATCCTTAGAAATTGATATGAGATCCATATAGCTAAAGACAATCCATGATAAAAATCACATGAAATTCCACTATAGAAAGGATCACAAGATTTTTAGGAAGCACTTTCCCAAAAACTTCAACCGAAGAAGAATTATAAACTTTTGATGCGACCGTTGCACTATTAGAAGTTTTCATAGCTAACTCAACATCTCATTATTGATTTAATAAAATGACACCCTTAAAAAATTCATCAGAAATAAAAGATCAGGTGGATCAAAAATTAAATAAAAAATTTTATAATTTAGAGTGGATGGTAAGTGTACCTTTCATGACTTCATTATCTTACTCCACATTGATGATAGTGATTGCATGTGACTTTCCTTTTTATTTGGACTTAAGAGTTTGTTGACATCGATTAGTATCGATAAACCTTAGATTAATGAATTGATTTTCATAATTCCCCATTTCCTATCACTTGTAGCATTGAAGTATAGTAGTTTCATTATGTGTAGCCTTTTCTTTATTTGCATCATTAGACATCCTTTTCCCATCTCTTAAGAATTCAACTACCCGATGACCTTATTTTCCACAAATAAAATATTTAATAGTCCATTTAATATAATTCCCTCCATTTTTCATTCCTCACTTTGATCATAAGGGAAAACTCATCTTATTTTTAGTGGGGTCTTTATATTTTCATTTGAATTCAATTTTTCTCTTATTATTAAACACTTATGACTGATGGGTTACTCCAATATCTATTTCAACCTTAAGATAACAATAAACAATTTCCTCATAGCTATTGAAGTCCCTTATGGGTAATGCACTTCAAATACTTGGTTTTAAGACCCAAAAGAATTAATCAATTTTACTCTCAGGATGGACAATAATTATAGATGCCTACCTAGCATGTATTGTAAAATTTTCTTTGTAAGTACCAATGGATTCGTCATCCATTTGATTAATTTCAAGGAACTGATTCTCCATCTTTGTTCAAAGAATACAAGGAATATACTTTCTAAAAAATAAGTTCTTGAACTCATATCATTCCATGGACTCAATTTTATCTCTTTGCCTTAAATTCTTGATAATATTACACCATTAATTAGCTTGACCTTCCAAACGATATACTGCTAAGATGAATTTACCATGTTCAGAAAACTGTAGAACTAAAAATATCTTTTCAGTGGTACTGATCCATTGTTCAGAAACTAACGGATCAGAAAAGTCACTGAATGAAGGTGGGAATTGTCTGATGAAGGATTCTATAGAATGTTTCTCCCTACTTTACTCGTTAGGTTGTCCGAAATGACTCATAGCATGATAAAGTTATGTGAGCATGGTTAAAATATTTTTCATTTCATCTCCCATTACATTTGGTTACTCAGGGGTACAATAATTTTATTTTCTACCGCATTCATCATTAATGAGGTTCCTTCAAGTTCCATACATTGACTAAAACCAGGAAGCATGGTGTGAGAAACAATAATCACAATGGGAAAACCACAATATTCAAGAATTATATTCCAATTTAGGACACTTTAGGTTTTATCCTAGGTTATTCATGAACATCTCTAAAACACTAGGATAGGATTTTAACCTATAATTAGACACATACTTTGGGTTCTTACTAAGGTTCTCTCATCCTAGTTTCCAAAGGTTAACTATACCTTTTCTATGATACCAACTATAATGGCCCACACTTTACATATAGATTTTACTTCAACATTGAAGAATATTTATCATATAACATAACAAAAACCACACTAGGAACATATAATTTTAGTGACTTTAGGAACTGGGAAACATAAACAACTGGTTCATAAAACATCCACACTGTCTCCCAATTATTTCTTCATTAATAAACTCCTTTCTGACATATTGAACTTAATACCCATATTTATGAACTGGGGAAAAGAAACATATGAAAGGGTGATCTCAAATTCTCAGTAAGGGTAAATAATGGAAATATCAATCATATAATAATCATAATAACATAATATTTGAAATTTTTTATCCTGCATATAAAAGATTATAATATCATGTCATGGGATAAATCATAAAAGTGCAATGTAATCCCAATAGTCATAACATAACACATTAAATTTTATGGCATACACAAATAAGCATAGAAAATCATTTAAAATTATTCAAGGCTGATTTCCAAGATCATCATAACGGACAAAGTCCATTACTGAATGGATTTCACTCCTCGTTCCTACCCTGTATTACTGAACGAGATTTACTTGTTGTTATAGTCATGTCTATCTCATGAGATATAAATCTTTACCCAATGCATTGGATTGATGTATTGGTCCCAACTATATCATAATGGAACCATTCTTACTTGTTCCACAAAAACATAAAAACAATCCCCGTAGCATAACCCATGAAATAAAATGGGTTTCTTAAACATCTTTCCATTATAATAAATATAAAAAAATTGATTTATTAAATAATATTTCATCATATAAATTATCAAATCATATTAATAAAAGGGATATAAATATAACCCTATTTAAATAGTGTCATCTTAGATGGAAAATAATTTTGAGAAGACACTTTAAATTAATTCCTGAGGAAAATATCCTTTCTTCTTTAAAAACATTTTCTTACCTCAAAATGGCACACAATTTTAGAAGAAATAATATTATATGAAAATAACCTTGTAATATTTTATGGTAATATTTATGTAAATAAGGCATTATGAAATAATAAAAATACATTAATGTTGTACAATTAAAAAAAACATTCTTCTCATACTTTTGCTGAAAAAGTAAAAAAGTACCTCATACCGAAAAAGACAAACGATTCCATTCATACCATTCAGTAACAATTTACCAATGGGTAAAATTGACTTTAAAAAATGGTAGAAGGATATTGAGAATAATTTGAAATATATATTTATGAAACATGAATGTGGATGATAAATATACCCTAGTAAATACTTACGAATAAACAACCTCAGATAAAAAAGTGATTTGCAATGTTATCCCTTACCTTAGATCCGATATGATTTTTATGTATTTGAACCTCCAGTATAATGATTTAAATAATGGTAATGATTTATTTCGGAATAATAATAATGTTTATGATAACATTTATGATCATATTTTCATTTGTTTGTCAGTAACATTACATTATTACTCGTTATTTGGGTCTTTACTGCTTTATGTTCTTTTTCATGTTTTGTCGGATAAGTTATTATTCCCCCTTTTAGGTTATAGTTATATTATTTACAGCATGGTATTATTATAGTATATATCATATTTACTCATTAAATTTATTTATATAATCATTATTTAATGAAGATTATGTAGAACAAATCACATTGCACTGTGGAGACGGTAAGCCGTACGTATGCACGAGCGATGATATCATTCTCATAATTGTTGAATGGTATTGAAGTGGATGGTGTATAATATCTCCTAATAAATATAATTTTATATCAATCAATTATATATTTATTAATTCCATATTTATACCCATCCATGTAAGGTGGTGGTGAAAAACAGATTACTCCACGACGTGGAGACGGTAATCCGTACACACACACACATGGTGATTTCATTTTTCATAGGATGGGTAGAAGGTGGAAAATGGTTGTTTAACAATAATAATTACCTATTAATATATAATTAATACAGTATTTATTAGTTTATAATGAAATAAATCATGAGGTAGAGGTAGAATAAGAAATATGTTTGAAAGAATCGGTAAATGATGTTACCTCTTCGTCGACGTGCCTCCTCTAAATATCCTCTTAGAGTAGTAGAGTTAGTCTTTGAAGAATAACAGGACCTCTATAATGTTTATAGTAAAGTTTATAAGGAAACTGGATAGGGTATGGGAGATCCTAAAGGCTCAAAATGAAGTTAAGAGTTGAGAGAGGAGGTTCCCTTTTATAATTGAGGGGAGGGACACTTTTGGAAACCTTAAAAATATTAATTTATAATAATATCAAAAACCACTTAAAAAAACTCCAAAATGTACCCATTTATAAGTTGATATGATATAGAGTTGTAATCGCATCAAAAAATAAATTTTAGACAAGTTTTTATGTCAATTGAAGCATTATCATTTTAATTAATACTTAGTTATTATATTTAATTTTTAACTAGGGTAACAAATATTTCAATATTAAAAGGCGGAAATATTTACTTTTTTGAAGTAAATTAGACAATAAATGAATACTTTAGAACTTTTTAAACAATATAATAATTAGTATATATTTTTAAAAATTTTTTATTATTTTTAAATAATTTAAGAAAACCTTATTTTGACAAAATATCAATAGTGTCAATTTTGACACTATTTATTTTATGGATTTTTAAAAATGTAAAAATAAGAAGTTAACCTCGATCCAAATATTTTATTATATCCCTAAGGGGTCAAAGTAATCTAAAAAATTGATATGAAATAATAATTATCCCAAATTATATTTTTTTAAAAATTGTTTATAACATTTATTTGATCTCTCCATTAATAATATAATTACTACATCAATTATATATAATTATTTAATATACTTATTTGTTGAATAAAAATTAAAAATAAAATAAGATGATGAAGATAAACTCATTATATTTCATAATAATAATTGTATTCAGATTTATCTTCTAAAAAACCCAACATTAAAAATGATACACTCTTTTAAAAAATGAATGTGACAAATTTATCTTAACTTTTAAAAAATAATATAAGTATCATAACCTATTATATAATCCTCCAAAAGGTTGATATGTAGAAAATTGTGTGATTATAGTCTATATATACTCTAAAAATATGGTTTGGAATGTTTTTGGGCTTTTTGATTGTTATTAATTTTTTAATAAATTTTTTTATTGATTTCTCATCAATTAATTAATTTTTTCACCATTTGAGTATAATTGTTTTGTGTAATTATTTATTTCCGAAAAATTAAAAATAAATTATCATGATAAATAAAAATATTTTATGTTTCAAATGAGTATTTATAATTAAACTTATTCTCTTTATAACCTTATATCAAAAATAATTTAATTATTAAAGTTTGAGTGAGACATATCTCACTTTTCATTAAATAAAATAAATTAAATGTGCTATTCTCATCCAAGTGGGTACCAATAGATACCATTTCTACCCAAGTATGTTTTAGGGAAAATTATAATCATCCAATTATATTAAGAAATTTTTTAGGGTAATATTATAATTTGTTTTTACCCTTAGTTACCTGATTTACCCTTTTATCGTGTTAATAAAATTTACCGAAGTTACTATTTATATTGCCCTAAAATAAAATATTGATATTTACATAATTTAGACTTAATGATTACAAACATGGAATCCATTTTTAAAAAATCCAAACATATAACTTTAAGAAATTAATTTAAAATTAATTCCGTTGTTGAAATGTGAAAATGGTTTTTAAAAGATAAAATATTGTAAAAGATTAAAATATTTTTACATCCGAATTTAATGTAAAATTAATTACAATGAACTACATTATATTAAATGGTAAAAATATACTATATCTATACCTTTAAACCAATCAATAATATAATTTAACCATATAAATCATTTCAATGAAAAAATTATTTTCAATTAAAATTTAGCGTATTTTTACTATTCATCAAAACAAGAATGTTATCAAAAAAAATATCAAAAATTCATCCAAAGTAAATTTTAATATCCCGATTCAAAATAAAATTTTTATGTTGTCCTAGAAAAATTACAAAATTTTCAAAATATTAATTTAAAAGGGGGTCTCCATTCAATGTTTTAAAATTAACCTTTTTAAAAATAGGTTTTTATACATCAAATAAGGTTTTATTCACACCATATGACTAAAATATCCATTTAATGAATATAAAAAATTTATACGAAATATATATCTCATTAATTTCATTACCTAAAGTATTTCAATCAAAAATACAATCATCTAATTCATTTATATTTTTCATAAATAATTGATAGTTAATGAATTGACAATGCTTTTTCATAAGTTAGTTATAATTATTCCCGTTAACCTAAGGGGTAGGCTATAATGGTAATTTTATAATTAGGGCATCTCATGGTTCATTTAAACACATTATAGCATGAAAATAAAGCTACTGAAGAATTAAAATTATTTGAAGAAAATATTTCATAAAAACATTCGGGTGTTACAGTACTAGGGTATCTGATGTTTACCAATTAGAAACAAGTCGTGTAATCCTGTGTTATTTGGATAGAAATATCAGAACCTACAGATGGTTTCATTTAATGTTATTTAAATATTACTAACCCATTTTATATTATATTATCAAGAATGAACAATAACTAGAGAAGATCTAAACATTTATATTTAATGAAAAAATCTAAAAAATTTAAAACTAATGGTAAATGTGTAAATCAATCAGTGATCAGTAAATAATTATAAATTGATATGTTTCCAATTTGATACAACTTAAAGGATATAGACATAGAATAAGTGACTATTGGTTAGTATCCAACTCATATTTTTGTTATAATTGATGAATAATATGAGTTTTACATGATAATGATTTGTCATAAAAAATGGATTAATTCAACGATTAATTGAAATAAACTCCAGGATTAATTAGATTGGATAATAAATTATAATTTATTATTAATTTATATATATAAATAATTAAATCACAATGGATTTCATTTATATTTGATGAATCAATTGACCACTCTTTAGTGTATTTTTGTTTTGGTGTGAGGATTCAATGGTAGAATCTATCTAGCGGTGATCCACACGTGCTTTTTGACCCCTGAAATGCCACCATAGAAATCCCCAAGTGCAAGCATGGAATACTATAAGGCTTGTTATTTTTTCTATTGATCTCTATAAGAATCACATTGAGGCATAATGATTATTATTATTCTCTAAACTTGAGTGGGTGGAAGAGGATGATCAATCTCTATCCTTGAGAGTGTCCTGGAGTAAGATATCTCTAGGGATTGAGATAATTATCTATAATTTTATTGTGTGAAAAAACAATTAGGGTTGAGAATATAATCATGTTTATATATAAATAGGGTTAGGGAATGATAATTACACTCAGGCTCTTATAATTATCTTAATCCCTGATGAACCCCTTTTATAAATAATAATAATATTATTATTTACAAAACATGCTCTAAAATCATGGATAAATAAATATCATTTCATGAATAAATAAATTAATATTTATTAAATTGATATTTAATATATCATTTTTACTTGACCATCTCCTTGGTTTTCCTTTTCTCCAAGATACTTATCAAACCTTGAATAATGACTATTTATTTAAATAAATAATCATTAGTCAATTATTCAATGTTAAATAAATAAATATTATATTTACTAAAATAGTGAAAACATATTTATTGAATATTAAAACAATATATATTCTCTTGAATAACAAGGGACTGAATATTTATGATCAACCAAACTTGAATAATTATTAAACCATATAAGAAAATAATATTTATTTTACATGTTAAATAAAATTTAACTGAGGTTCCGAATACACTTAGTGTGTAACCCTATAAGACCCTATTTCCTTAGCATTTGGAAGAACCACCCAAAGTCAAAGGTTGAAATCTAGTAAAACACTATGGTAACCACAGATAATGAAATTAGATACTGTAATGAAAATTACTACATACAAATTCACAATGTGTAATATCATCCCTTTATCTCCATATCTATAATAATGGTGGTTTCATGCTAGTGTCATATACCTTTTAACTTAACGTCTCATTAATTTAATTTCTAGAAATAAACATATTGAAATTTTTTTATGGATATGGAATTGACCAGGCAATTCCATTCCCCTGACCGTGACATAGATATCAACTTCTATTAGAGGAAAAAGGGAAAAAATTATTTTTCTCATTATTCATTAATGCAACATCAGTTATAATACACCCAATGTATCCTTTCTCACTGTAGGTATATGTCATCACAGTTTTCATAAATACATAAAAGTACACAAATCATGATTTGAATTAATAATAATCATAATGTTTATGGACCTTTCCTCATGTCCATAGATATGAACATACAATGACATTTATAAATATGGATTTACTACTCGCATGACTAGTTCTCATAACCTACTACTCTTAGAGATTACCATGGAAGAACATTATGATAAGAAGTATTAATATGTTATAAAAACCTTACTTCTTATATCCTATATCATATATTTCCCCTTATATAATATTATCCATCCATATAACATGAATTTAAGGATACTTTCATAACACTACTAGGTTTTCCTAATAACGAGGAACTGTTATGACCTTTTAGCATGATAGGTACTCTAAATACATTATTACATAGATTTCTTGAAAAATAATGATAAACACATGATAAGATATTAATTATTATTCTACACCATGAATATTTTAATAATCAAATGTTCACAGTAATTGGTTATGGGGAACTAAATCCAACAAAGGGAGAATTTGTACAGAATAAAATGGGTTCAAAGAATGAATGGGAAGCTTGACCAAATTGAGAAGAATAATACATAATAAATTATGAATAGAACCAAATAAATTAATACAATTGAAGAAAAAATGGTCTCTCAAAATAATATGGATGATAAAGGTCAAGTATATTGAAATGATACCCTATTAGTTTGTAAAGGGTAATGACAAATTTAAGTTGTCTATTTTGATGATTTTTTTTCTCCATTATCTATACTAGAATATATTAGGATATTTCTCGATATTTTTGCTTAGAATAGTTTTAAACTATTTCAATTGGTTGTTAATAATATTTTTTAAATGGAGAGATAGATATATAAGTGTAAATGGAACAACCTAAAGTCTTTATACTTGATTCAGATGGTATAAAGTTATATAACCTAAAGAACAAACTACATGGGTCAAATAAAAACATAGGATCTTAGTATTTTAATCTTGATGAGTATCTAAAATTAATGAAATTTTAGGAAGGGTAGGTGGAACCCAAGTTGTATGTGAAAAATATTAACACAACATCACTCTTTGTGATTGTGAAGTTGATGATATAATATTTTCTAGCAATAAAGATATCATGTGAAAGGATTTATCAAGGAACATGAAATAAAGGTTTGAAATGTCAATGATTTTAGAAATGATATTTTTCTAGAGATTAATTTTTTTTCAAAGGATATATTCTATTTTTGTCTCATAATAAAAATATAAAAATGATATTGAGTAATTTTGACATGCATAAAGATAGAAGAGTGTCCACACTAGTTCTAGTGGGAATAATACTGAGAAAGGATGATGATGGGAAGATTATTAATTAGACTAATTTCATAATGTTGATTTGAAGTCTTATATACTTTGATATTATCAAGGAATTACATTGTATATATTGTCACTCTTTATGCCTGATATCAATATAATACAAAGGATACCCATCCTTTAACTATAATGAGGATATTGAGATATATCAAAAATAATTTAAACTATATAATAATGTATAAAAAGATATGTGAACTAAACTAGTGAGTATTTGTTAATTTTTTCTTGGAAGGGGATGTTTAGGATTAAAAATCAATATCTGGTCGTGTATTTTTCATTGGAAGAAGTTTTGTTTCATGTAATTCAAAGAAGAAAACATCAGTGTCACTCAACTCTAATAAGAATGAATATGATTCTGTATAGAAAAAACTATAAAGATGATATAGAATAATAAAAAATTAAAATACATGAATTTTAATGATACTTATCATTTTATTATTGCATGTGAAAATTAGAGGGTAATATAATTTTCTAAAAAATATAGTACAAAAATCCATGCTAAAAAAATTGAGATAAAGTACCATTTTCTAATGGTGAAGGTTGATGAGGTTATTATGAGGCTATAATTTATTCCCTATAAGGAAAATGTTGCTGATAGTCTTACAAAACCTCTGAAAATTTAATAGTTTGAGAAGATAAGGCTATAAATGGGAATGAATTTTACTCCCTCTTATTGAGGTATGTAATTTTTTGAGCCCCGTCCTCTATTATTTCTTGATAAAATTATTGTGTATATGTTTTATACTAGGGGATAAAATTTATCTCTCTAATTTGTTTCCATAATTTTTCTTTTAATCTATGTAGAAGAGAATTTGGAAAATATACTAATATATTTTTGTAGATACAATAAGATATGAATGAGTTGAGATGATTTTTTTATGAAACAAATTGATCAGTTTTTAATAAATACTGTTTCTTACATAAAACTAACTCACGTATATTTATATAATATTATTTCATGAATCTTTTCCATGTGTTATTTGGAGCTTTCCCTTACATTTTTTACTTTTTGGTTTTATAATCAATATGGGGGAGAGAAATGAGGAAGTGTTGACATCGAATCCAAATGGGGTGATTATTGAAACCTAAAGGATGATATTTTATTTTAAACTAGTACTTGTTAAAGTGGGATTATTTATTATGATTCTCTTAATTTTTAAGATATCTTCCTCTGATGAGAGTGTTATCAATAATAATTGATGATAATTTAAGGTGGCTAGCTAGTGTAACCAGATCATGGGTTATACCAAGAAAGATTAAATAGTTGAATAGAAAATTATCCATCAATTGATGTTAAAACTTATAATATGTTTGGATGTGAGTTTTGGCCATCGAGAGTGCGTCTGTATCAATAAAAGTGGTTTGAGATAAACATGGGATTTCTATTCTAGATCTGAAAATGGATAATTATTAAGTTCTCTCTGAGTTTCTATGACTTCATAATACATTTTATATAACTTATTAAATCTACCATGACTTCATAAGGCATCTCATTTGACTTAATTATTTTTATATGACTTTAAAAGACATTTTTATGACGTACATGGTTTTATATGACTTTAGAAGACTAGAAATTTTACCTCATGTAGTTTCTTATGACTTTAAAGTCATGTGAAATAGAAGTCATAGGGATTCCTACAAAATTTTATGGATTAAAAACTTAGTAATTTTTTAGGGTGTTGTTATTTGAGTAAGAGGATAAGGTGATACTGCATTGTGATGAATTTTGAGAGGGATTTTTTTTCATTATTGTAAAATTTTGAAGCGAATGAAATAGATGTGTTGAAATAACCTACAAATTGTTTCTCCAAGTGAGGTAAAGATTGTGTGACATAAAAAGAGAAGAATGTGTTCACTATATCATGGTGGTGAGTTTTTCAAAAAATATTTACTCTATATTTTAAAAAATATTGACCTTTTCATGGTTCATTTTTGGTGATATTTTAGAGAAGATCACCAAACAAGAAGGTCCAAGGCCCATAATGGAGAGATAAATACTAAAATACACATTGTGTTGTTGTTCAATTCATGTAGATATGAATAATTAATTTCTTTTATTTTGTAGATATATTGAGGTTGAGGTATTTAAAATACCATGTGAAGGATCAATGGATGAGTGTTATGGAGGATTAAAATGTGGTCCTTGACCGAAAGATAAACTATTTTGAATGATTTGATCAATGCCATGTAGATTCAAGAAGATTTCAATAACTATTATGGAAAGAATATTTACAAAATATTTGGTGAATATAAATGATCAATAATATAGAAGGATGGTTTTCATAATTTTGAGAGACGAGAACCAATATATATTCTTATTGAATAAGAATATATAAGAAACACCACATTATAATATTTTTAAAGTAAGAGTAAGAAGATCTACATTTTTGTAGTATGTGTGCAGGCTCAAACATTCACTAGTTATCATTTGTTAAAAGGATTTACCTTTTTATATTGATGTAAGATTGTAACTAGTTAGTTCTATTAGTTGTATGATCTTAATGTCATACCATTTCTATTGTCACTTTTTATTATAATAAGAGAGATGTGTACATGGTAAAATAAAAATGACACACTAAGGATGTAGTCATCCTTAAAGGAGGTGACCTTCATTTAGAAATATTTTTTGTCTATTTTATTTTGTAATATGTGAGAATTTTTAGAGAGAGGAATTAAATAAGAATGTTATTTTGATGTAATTTTAATATATATATATATATATATATATATACTAATTTACCCCTATTTTTAGTGTGTATCATCCTTAATGTTTCTAATAATCAATTTCATATCCAGACAGAGTCTTTTTGTTTATATTAGGCACTTATTATTGATCAACAAAATTCTATTCAGATAAAATAAATCCGAATATTTGATGGAAAAGGGTTTCATTTAAGGAAAGTTTGGATGAAAACTTACATTATTTTTATGGGTATTTATGTTATTGATTATATAAAATATGGGTTCACTATTCTAGATGAATCCTTAGAATGGTCCCTAACTGAAAAAGAAATATTGAATATGATGATAAGGCCATGAATGACTTATTATATTACTTATTAGAAAAGGAGATGAAAAAGGTCATGGGATTCATAAATTATATTTATATTTGGAGTAAGCTTCATATTATTTATAAAGGAAATAAAAAAGTCAAAAATTAATCTACAAATTCATTAGAAAAAGTTCGGAGATGTTAAAATACAAGAGGATGAAATTTTTAATTAATTATTTAATAAGGAAAATATAATTTTTATCACTATTAGTGGGTTTGGAGAAACTCTTGATGAACCTATTATGGTGAAAGAGTTGATGAGAATCCTACCTAACATTTTTTTCCAAGATCATAGGTTTATAAGATAAAGATCATTATGATTTTTCCATTTATTAACTTTATAGGACACTTATTAATTATGAAATGAGAAGAGGTATTCTCTTAAAATAGTAGGAAAAAGAAAATGTTTATGGATTTAAAATATTTAAATAGTATCAAGGTAGAAGAGAAGAAATGTTTCTCAAATAAATATGTAAATGAAGATGATTTTTCTAAATATCTTTATCTTATGTCAAGAAATTTCACAATTGGTGGAAGAGGTAAATACAGAGGTAAAATCCCTTTCATGTGTTATAATTATGTAAAGTTAGAACATTTTTCAGTTAAAATACCTATTATAATTGAGGGAGAAAATGATAATGAAGAGTCTACCAGGTATACAAACTTTTCAAAAGATCTCTCATATGCTCAATCAAAAGGAAAGAAGAATATTTCCCTCAATTTATTTAGAAGGAACTCTATCTCATTTAAGGATGGTATACCTTGAAATTATGAAAGTGGTGATGATGAATACGTTCCTATAAGATCCTATGAAAGAGTGATTATAGTACAAGAAGATGAATAAGTGAACTCATCAGAGGATGAGTTATAATACTATAATGAGTATGTTGTAGTTGAAGGAGACACTACTAAGGAGTACACTATCAGAATGAGAATCAAAATTTTCCAGAAATAAATATGTAGGATAAGAAAGTAAAACACCCATCTAAAATGATTCTTAGATAAATAAATGCCACTACATATTGAAAAATATAGTCTAGTCAAATAAATTAAGATACTAAAGCATGATATTACAAATAAGGGTAAAATAATTGAATACATGACTTCCACCATTATCCTAGGGAATAGGGATATTGATAACATTAGGAAGAAGACTTATAAAATTAAGAATCTAGATGAGAAAATTTAATATAATAGGAAAAATTATGTTTAAAAAATGGTGAATATTATTAACAACCTAAAACAAGTAACTATTCCAAAAAAGGTGTTAGATATAAAAAGATAAATTCTACAAAATATTTACTAAAAAGTGAATATTTTTATTGAAAAAATGTATGGAAGACTATCATATGATACAAATGATATTTTTAAAAATATTCCAAATATACTCAAATATGAAAAGAGATAAATTCAATATATGGGTCATAATTATTCAATAATGTTCATGGAAGAATCCCACTGAAAGGATTTGTTGGATCTAACCATTTAAGGGATGAAAACTAATCTAGAAAAAAACTTATTTAGTAGAATAATTTTATCAATATATAATTTTTGAGGGATAATAATATTTTTATGGTTTGTTTATCTACAATTATACAACTATTGGTATGATATATCTCTAATAGAACTATGAATATAGTACAAATTAAAGGGGATTCCATAATAAAAAATGATAATTTAATAAAGGTATTAATATCTAGAGTAGAAATTTCAATTAAAAAACTAATTTTTAAGCCTACAAGAGGTCTATGGAAGATTTTATCAAGAGGGAAATACCTCATATGTATGTTCTTATTTTATCTTAGATCCATTAAATATATATAATAAGTTCATAAATAATAAAAATCAAATTAATATGGGGTAATAGAAAAATGTGGTTGTAGTATTATTTGAAGATTTCAAATTATATAAGACATAGATTATGAAAATTTCATATACATATCCCATGTCAGTTGATCTAAACAACATTAAAAATGTTGAGAAATATAAAGGTAGAGCTATGAATTTTTTTAAGATAAGTCACTAAAGATAAAATGTTTTAGAACATAAAACATTAGAAAAAATAAAATAGTTACCTAAAATATATTATTTAGGTTAAAGTACAACTTTTTGAGTGTATCAAAATTATGCAATGTTGTAAATGTAGTGATTTTATGAAAAAAAGGTGCATATTAAAATAAATAAATTTGGGGATATTATTAAAAATGATTTTAGAACCCTAAGAAATATTTATAAAATTGGAGAAGAAAGTGCATGTTGTTACTTGATTCAAATAATCTTTGGTATATAATACTTGGGAATCTTGGAAAGAAAACATGAGAAAACAAATGAAAGAATAATATATTTAGAATATACCCTTATTGTAAAGTTATACCACCACTACTTTTAACACTTGTATAAAGGAAATATGGTGAACAAAAATCATAAGTGAGTTAAAATTCAAACTTCTCTTGAATAGATTCAACCTTATGTTTGTGTTCCTATTACTAATAATTGGACAAATAAAGAAAAATATTTCATCACTTTCATAGATGGTTTCAAAAATATGTCATGCACTATATTCATGTCACAAATATCATAGGCCTTGGAAATATTTAAGAGTTTTATATGACTTACAAATAAATAAATAGGCTTGTAATTAAATATTTAAGACCAAATAATAGGAGTGAATATACAAATAGAAAATCCACCAAATATCTGAACAAACATTACATTATACATGAATTCAGTTCCCTATTTACCCTTTAACAAAATAAATTTTCAGAAAGAAAAACTTGGAGTATAGTCGATAAGTATAGAACTACACTGGAGGAGAATGAAACCTTAAGGTATTAATGATCACATTCCATTAAAACTACTGAAATAATTTAGAATATATGGCGCATATAAAAAGAATCAGACATCACCCCTTATGAGATGTGGTTCAAAATAATGGAAAATATTAAACACTTTAGGTTTTTTGTAAGTATATGAAGAATAAATATAAATGTGTAGGTAAATTCAATGAAAAAACTAAATATGATACCATTCTTGGATAAAATGAAAAATATAAATCTTATAGATGTTATACCAAGGAATGATATTTTTTTGGATATTGATGATGGTATAGTCTTTGAAAATGAAGAAGTAATAAAAAATTATACCATTATAGATGATGAGGATGATGTTTTAAGTTATAAAAATATTGAATAAAATTCATAAAACACAAATATTTATATTGAAGATGATTTTTTTTCATATCCTATGATAAAGATAAATAATAGAAGCCTAAAGGAATAAATACAAGGCTGAAAAAACATGTTAATGCTAAGAAAATTTTCAGAGAATAAAATCAAGGTGTATAGAAAAGAAATAAAATAATATCCACTGACCATACCATCCCATTATCATAAGTTAAACCACATATAATTGGGGAATAATTTCAATATAAAAAATGGGCTCAATCCATGAATGAGTATGTTGGCCGGATTTAGAAATTGGAACTTGGGACCAGACCTAAAGAAAATAAAGTGATTAGAGAAAAATGATTATTTCAAAATAAAATGGATGAGAAAGGTGAAATGGATAGAAAATGTCCAAGATATTTGTTAAAGAATACAAAAAAATTTAAGGAGTCGAATTTTATGAAATCTTTTTTCTATCCGCTAGACTTGAATCTTTTAGAATATTTCTACCTATTTTAACCTAGAAGAGTTTTAAAATACTTCAAATGGATGTTAAATATGATTTTATAAATTTTGATATTTATGTACAAGTTTACATGGAGAAACCTGAAGTATTAATGCTAGATTAATATGGAATCAATACATTAATGTTGCTTAGAAAACTCTATGGTTCATCTAAGGGATTTGTATTTTAATCTTGATAACTTTCTAAAAAGAATGATATTTCAAAACGTGTTGGTGGAAATTAATTTTTAGATGAAAAATATCAACACTACATCACTTATTGTGATTGTGTATATTGATGATATAATATTTTATATAAATTAAGAAATATTTTGTTGAGAGTTATCAAGGCACATGAACGAATGGTTTGAAATGTTAGTTCTTGGAGAAATGAGATTTTTCTTTAGACTAAAAATTGTCTAAAAAATAGATTTTATTTTTTTATCATAATAAAAATATGAAACTGTGATAATTTAGAAGTTTGATAAATAGGAAGGAATAGGAGTTTCCACACCAATTCAGGAGGGCACATGATAGAGTAAGGATGATAAAGGAAAACGATTAATGAGAAGAAGTTGAAAAGTTAGATTACAAGTATTTTTTACATGACAACATTTGGGATTTACATTATATCTTATCACTATTTGTTCTCAGTATTAATATAATACAAATGAAATAATGTTTTCGTTGTAATTATGATCTTAATATATATATAAAATACTTTTGACTATGGTATGATGTATAAATAGATATGTGAACTTAATCTGATAGGATTTATGGATGATGATTGGGCAAGGGTTGTTGATGATAGGAAATTCACATATAGTGGAGTATTTTTCATTTGAAAAATTTGTATTCCATGGAATTCATATAAGAAAACATTATTATCACTTATCTCTATTGAGTATTAATTCATGGTTTTATCATAATAAGCTACATAAATGATATGGAATAAGACATAGTTTAAAAACTCGAATGTTGAAGATACTTATTTTTTTATTATAGTCTATGATAATTAGAGTGAAATAAATCTATACAATTATCCATTTCATTTGTTCAGGTCAGTAAAATTAGTGATAAAGTACTATTTTTTAAGTAGAAATTTGAAGAGGGTATTTTGAGGTTGGAATTTGTTCCTTCCAAATAACATGTTGATGATATTCTTACCAATTCTATTACAATTGAACAAATTGAGAAGCTAAGTATAAAATTGGGAATTCATCCCACTCTATATCATTAAGGTATATAATTTTTTGAGTTCCCATATCTATTATTTTATGATTAAATTCTTAAGGATTTTTTTTATATAAGGAAAACAATTTCTGTCCTTGTTTATGAGTTGTTTTAATTTGTGTGTTAAGTTGTGGAAGAATGAATCTCGAAAATATTTTTCTAGTATTATTTGTTGTTTATTGATGAATATATAAATGATTTGAGATGAGTTACATTATATTAAACATCAATGATTGATTTAATCACGTTTTCTTCTACATAAATCTAGATCATATAGACCTAGATACTATTATTTTATGAGTATTTTCCATTATTTGGTTAATGTGTGCCCCTATATTCTTTATTTTTTAGATTTATTTTCAATAAGGGTAAGTGAAATGATAAATTATTAAAAAAAATCCAAAGGTGGATATTGTTTAACCATAAAGAATGATTTAGTATTTGTTTTTATAATTATTGAAATGTGACGAATATTTGTTCTGTTCTTGATGTTTATGGAAAGTGCCTATGATGAGTGTGTTTTTGACAACACTTGAAGAAAGTTGAAGGTGACCAACTGGTGGAACTTGAGACTAAATTATTCTAAGAAGGAGGAACTATAATAAGAGAACATGATCTATTCATGGAGGTGAAAGAATAAATTTTCTGAAGTTTTTGAGTTTAATTAATATGAGTTTATGATAATGAGAATGCCTCTATATTAGTTAAAATGGTTTTGAGTTAAATTATTGAATTCTATTATAGAGTTGAAAATTGATAAGTCCTGATGTCACCCAATGTTTTTCATGACTTTAGAAAAAATTTACTTGGACTTAATAAGTTTTTATGACATCATAATAAATTTAATATGAATTAATGTTTTTTGTATGACTTCAAAAATAATTTCATATGACTTATTGAGTTTTTTTGACTATAGAAGGATTTTTTTTGAATTCATGTTATTTTTTATGACTTAAAAATTAATTGAAATTTATTTCATGGGTCTTCATTGTACCCAATAAGAATTCAACACTTGGAAATTTTTAGGGAGATTCTATTTGATCAAGATGATAATATGAGACTACACAATGGATAATTTTATATGTACATTTTTTTCATCCTGATAAACTTTATAAGTGAAATAAATAGAGGTGTTGAATTAGAATTACAACCATTTTACCAAGAACTGTGGAGATCATGTCACAAAAAATGTGAAGAATATGTTCACCATTTTTTAGTGGTAATCATTTAAAAATAATTATTCATTGTGGAAAATTATGAGGTATACTATATGTTGGTTCACTTATATTTATAATTTTAATAATCTCTTGACATGAGAAGGTCTATGGTTCAGTATGGGGGGTCGACACCATAGCACACATCTTGTTGCTTCATGATTACTGAAGACATGGAATAACTAAATGATATGAGATTTTTTTGAGATAATGAGGATATGGTATTTTATATAATATGTGGAGTATTACAATCTAGTCTTAAGGAGGATAAACTTGAGGGCCTTGTCTTGAAGTAAAATGAGTTTGAGTGAGTTGATATGTTCCACTGATATTTGAGAATATTTCCAAAGCTATTATAAAAATAATATTCAAAATATATTAAATGAATATAAATGATTAGTAATAAGGAAAATGGGTTTTTAAAATCTTGAGAGTGGAGAAATGATACATTACTATATCTGATAAGAACAACAGATAACAAACTTAGGAGATTACTATAAAAGAATGAGAAATACGGTCTATATATTTGAATTTTTTTAGGAAAATGTGGTAACCAAAGATCTTCATAGCTAGAAATGGATCATATTTTTTGTTTATTGTCAATCCACACTAGTGTTGATCAGTGATTTTATAAGATAATATATCTTATGGTGCAGATGGATTTATTTTTGAAGGTGGTGTATTTTCCCAGTGTTTGTCAAACATTTTGGAGCTGAAAATCAGTAGGAAGGAGTAAGCTTCATGAAAGGTGGATTTCCCGTATCAACTCTTAGTAAATATGGTAAAGGAATGAGTTTTATATAGAATAGGTTTTGTGAAGACTAGGTTCCATGAAAGTTTGAGGTTCGTGATGGTGAGGAGGTTCATGAATGCACAATGAAACGAAATTGTTATTTGTGATTATGAGAAGGTTCGAAAATAGAGATGGGATGATAGTAAATATTCAAGAATATGAGAATATTTGAGAATAGGTAAAAGTTCAATGAATATTAATGAATATAGGATCTTCACAAACATAACTAAAGAGGTTCATGGATAAGCCATTGGGGGCATGTGATCTTCATGAAGGGCTAAGCCTATAAATAGGTGGCGACACCCACTTCATTTAACATGAAGAGATTTGAAGAAAAGAGTGAATATCTATAATTTCAAGAAGGTATACCTAATCAAAAAATCTTCTCTAATCCGAAATCCTTCATGAGATCAATATTTTTGGAGTGAATGGATATGAATTAATTGATGCAAAGGAATATCAGAAAAAGAAGTTTTGAGAATATTGGGAGTTTCATGAAGAATGTGAGTTCCCTGATGGATAGGATCTTTGAAAAAGAAGAGTGCATCATGGAGGTATATTGCTTCATATTTTTTGGAATTATCGAAAATGTGTGTGGTTTCATGAATGCTAATATTTCTTCGAAATAAAAAGGTGGTTTCACAAAGGCTGGGAGCTTGATGAATAGTTATATTAAACATCTAGTTTAAGTGAATAGTTATTTGAAGTGTATCAACTTAGGAAAACGATGAAAAAAAGTATCATTATAATCAAGGATAAATAATTAAATACCTAATCTACTAAAGTTACCTTCATGTTGTTAAATTAAGTACGACTTCACCCAAGTTAGTGGGTTGGGGGGGGGGTTGATGGAAGTGTTTTGGGGGAGGTAATGTGATATCCCTAAAATTATTATAAAGTCCGTGTTACTGGAACATAGTGACTGTGTATGATATTATTATTTCCACAATAACTAGTTCATATTAGTGGATTTTTTTAAAGACGACACACTATCAACGTATGATCCTTTCACTGACCCTTAGTGGTGAACCAAGTAAAACTTCTGTGTTGTCTCTTTGTATGTGAATGTTTTATTACAACAAAATTCCATCAGACTAGTTTAACAAGTTCCTACCAATTTGGTAATAATATCCCTCAATTTAAAAGAAAAATTTTACACCATGATTCTTCCCTCCCCTCTCATGGTATTCTAGGGTTTTACAAGTGGTATCTGACATAGGTTATTGTAGTAAAATCTATTCTTATGATGTTTTCATAGAGAATTAAATTATTTTTAGGAGATTAAACTTCTTTGATGTAGGAAACATAAAAATTTTAAAGAATAGAATGATATATAATCGAATACACTTTGGGAGGGAAGTCCTTTTTCTACTGTATATGGGATTTAGGTCACTGATGCGATAGGTCTTTATATCACTAAAAAATAGAATAAAATGATTGATGTAGATGCTAAATCAAAAAATACTCTTACTGTAGTACTTTTTGATGAAATATATTTTAATTTTATGAGTTGAACTATATTAAAATCCATGTGGGAGAAACTGGAAAACATATATGAAGGTGATAATAAAGTAAAAGTGGCCACACTTATTGTCTTGCATAATATGTTCAATAATCTAAAAATCCGTCCAAATGAAAATACAGATAGCTTCTTTAATCACATAATTGAAGTTGTTGGAGATATTATTGTACTTGGGAGGAAATTAATGATATTTAAATTGTAAAGATAATACTAAAAATGATTCCAAAGATATACAATAAAAAAGTTTCATCTCTTGATGAAAGATATTTTTCTATGCTCTATCTTGATGACCTGCTGAGCAGTCAGGTGGCTTATGAAATGATAGTCAAACTAGAAGATTCATCCAATTGATTAATAAAGTAAATGGAATTAAAAGACATGGGAAAACTTGAGATTTACAGAGTAAGTGGTGATGAATAAGAAGAATATATTTCCCTATTTTCAATGAAATTCAAGAGAGTAAATGGAAGATTTGAAGGAAATATTCTGTTAGCTTGTTTGTGATATGGTAATGTAGGGAATATTTCTTCTTGATGTATTATGAAATTTTATTATGTTGAAAGTGAGTAAGAAATCATAAATAAACCTTCAAAGAGGTTCAATAACAAATGATACTTCAAATCAGGAATGAAAGTTTAGAGAACAATATTCTTCTACAAATAAGAAAAAGATGATACTGACTTTTTGGATGATGTATATCAAGATTTAAAATCTAAAATTAAAGAATCCATTATGGCTACGTTTGAAATGGTACAAACTACAAAAGATTAAGGTAATATATTAATTAGAGTTGTTTATCTGATAGTGGAACATGAAGGTAATCATGAAGAGATTTACAATCAAATAAATACAAATATAAAGTTGAGAGCTATGATGAAAGAGTCGTCAGAGTATTATGATCATCTTGAAATAGAAATTGATCAACTGTAAGGAGAGGAAGAAGAACATTTAACAACAAATGAATGATCCAAAGATATTATAGAATTTAAACTCATAATTTAAGAACACAAAACATTTATCAAGGATTTTACAATGGGATTAGAGGAAAAAGATAACATAATTGAGGTACTTAAAGAAGAAGTTATTACTTTATTTTGTAAACTGGAAACTAAATCAAACTACAAATAAATGAAGAAGAAATTACAGTTCAGAATATTTTCATATGTAGAGAAGTTAGAAAGATATAAACAAGATTCTGGATGAGTAGAGAAGGAATTAAACTATAAAAAATCCACATAGATGGGAAAATTTAAATTTTCAATGATGAAGAACATCAAAGAATCGAAATGGGGTGATCTAAAATAAATGGAAACAAAAATTTTCACATATCATAAAGGTGCCTATTGTCCCAAAAAGTAAATCTTCCAAACAAAAGTAAAATAGAGATAAAATTAGTCATCAAGTATCTAGAGAGTATCACTGGTCAAAGTCCATTACAAAAGTAGGGGACATGTGGATGAATGGAAGTGAGATGATATTACCCCTTATTAAATGTCAATTTTGTGGTTTTAGAGGCTATACCATGTCTCAGTGTGTAGAGGTATGTAGATATCTGAATGGGTAAGTGTTTGATAGTCAACAAAGGAGAATGAGATCATATCCTTCATTATTTAAAAGAAAAAGTTTCTATAGATATAATTTTTACTATTATAACTATGGTGATAAATCTATTCAATGTAGTTAGAGGAATGGTGGTAATAATGCTTACAAAAATTAAGGACTAGTCAATACCCACCAACCAAGTGGAGTTACTCTTGGAAATAGGTATTGTCTTATAGAAAAGAATCCGAGTTTTATGAAAGCATTAATATTTAAAGTAGATTAGATATGACATATTTATCCTCCACCAAATCCAGTATCTCATTGAAGGAAAAGAAGAAAATTAAAAAAGACAACATTGTAGAAATATCTATCAAATCATCAAAGAATAGTATCACATGGATTTTTGACTGCATATGCTCATCCCACATGATAGGAAGTGAAGTTTCTTGGAATAATTTTATTAAAAGGTTTGTTATAATATTGATATTTGTAAATGAGGATGATTTAAATATCAAATTCAATAGAAATAAAGAACTTGAAAATGATGAGCTGAGTAAAACTAAAGTTCTCTATATAGACGGTTTGCATCACAATCTCTTAAGAGCGTGTAAACATTTTGAATCAGGTATGATAATGAAATTTAATCACAAGTGGTGAAATATAAAATAAAATATAGGTCATTATATCACAATATTATTAATAATAGATGGTGAGTTATACTAGATTGATAGTAAAAAAACACTTGTTACTTAATAGTTGACAAAGAAAATAACTTGTGACATGGGAGGTTGGGTCACATTAACCAATAGAACATGGAATAGATATCAAAGCCTAATATTTTTCATACATTCCAAATATAAATAATTATTGGGAAATTATATATGACATATGAATGTGAGGAAGTATGGTCGGAAGTTTATATCAGTCGAAGAAAAAAAGGGCACCAAATCTTCTTGATCTTATCCGCACAGACATATGAGGTCTATTGAATTTGGATGGATAATATAGAGATAAGAACTTAATTATTTTTATTGATGATTATAGGCGAATGGATTGTGTGGTGTTTATGTAGAGGAAATGATAAGTTCTTCATTTCATGAGGATCTATCATCAAAGAGATGAAAATGAAACTAGCAACCCAATCCTGATTCTAATATTTGATAATGTAACAGAATACACATCCATTAAATTTGAAAATTACCTAAAAAATCATAGGATAAATCATGAGGTTTTTGTAGTGAGAAACCCAAAACAAAATGGGGTTTTTATGGAAGGAATCTAAACATGAACAATATGGATATAACTTTGCTAATTACGAGTCATTTTTCCCATTATTACTAGAAATTGGATATTAAAGTAGTGGTGTACAATCAAAATAAAATAGGTATATTATATGAGAAACCAAGACACCATATAAGATATGGTATAGATGCAATCCCTCTTTGATTTTTTTTGATTTTAGAAGTAAAATTTTCATCCAAAATAAATAAAGAAATCAAGGAAAGTATGGAGATGATGTAGATGAAGGAATATTCCTCAGATATTCAATGAAGATTAAAGATTATAAATGTTACAATAATCATCTGTCAAATATCATGGAAAGTAATGATATCAATATCATTTAGTATAAAACCACAAATACCTCATGGAGCTCATATATTTATATGATTGAAGTTGAGGAATAAAGTGGATAAGGGATAGGTTCAAATGTAGAAATTGTGGAATACGTTCAAAACATTCTGGGATCACAAAATGATGATGATTTAAAAAAATAATCCAAATAGGAAATTGTTGATGAAGAAATGTCATCATAACCTCATAGGAGAAATAGAAGATCAGAAATTGATCAATCCAACATCATTGGGGATTGGACTACACCTACACAAACAAGAATATTGAGGAATGATGGACATTGTTCCTTCCTATGAATTATGGAATCGATATCATTTGATTAAGAAGTTAAGGATGAGTCATGGGTTAAGGCTATGAATGAAGAACTATATCATATTGATAAGAACCAGACATGGGATCTTGTTAAGAGAACTAAAATTCATAACATGATTAGAACAAAGTGGATCACTTAAACAAAATTTGATGATCATGGAAATATGATCAGAAATAAGGAACAATTAAGGTGTAAATTCTATTCACATATTGAAGGCATTTATGTTGAATAATAATTTTCTCAAGTGGGTAGATTAGAGTCAATTGAGATCTTTCTTTCCTTAGAAATTAAAATAGGGTATAAATTTTATCATATGGATGCCAAAAAAAGATTATTAAATGGTGTTCTTGAAGAATAAGTATACATTGAACAACCAGTAGGATTTATGAATGGAAATTATGAGATGAATGTTTGTAGATTATGGAAGGATCTTTATGGTCTAAAGCAGGAATGAAGATCCTGGTATTATCATATGGATGATTATCTGATGATGTTAAAATTTAAAAGGATAGGGTTCAACCATAAAATATATGTAAATAATTTTCATAATGATCAATTTATGGTTCTTGGGTATGTGGATTATATTATTTTTGGAAGAAGAAGGAAGGGATCAATGGAAGAATTTTCTAATAACATGAAGTCAGAATTTGAAATGTCTATGATTAGTGAACTCACATACATCATTAGGATTTATGTAATTAAAAAGAAGGAGTACACATTAGTTTCTTAGGAAAAATATGCAATAGGGATTCTAAATAAATTCAACATTTATGACTCCAAAGAAATGTCAACTCTGATTATGGTTGTGAAAAATATTGGAAATTATGAGGAATGGACATTTGTGGATACCACCATGTACATGAGAATAATTGGAATCTCATTATACATGATTGAACCATGGTAAGATATCATCATTTTAACATTCTTAGTGGACTACTTTCAAAGTAATATGAAGGAATAAAACTTAGAAGCTATTAAACGAATCTTGAGGTATATTCAAGGTAGAATAAATCTTTTCTTATAATTTATAGCAGGAAGAGATAAAAAATTATCCAACTTTTTCTAATGCTGAGTTGGAAGGATACATGGTGGATCAAAATTCCAACAATTTATGTTCTTTATTCCTAGACCAAAAAAGTGTGGGATGGTTGAGCATGAAATAGGAAATAAATTCTCTTAGTATCGATGAAGTAGAGTATATATATTCTATAAAGGATTACACTCAGCTATTGTGGATGAAGAAAAAATTAAATGATATAGTGATGATGTGAAATAGTTAATGGTGATTCACTATGAAAAAAGAGCTCGATTGATCTTATAAATAATCTGGTTTAACACTCTTATACCAAACATATTGAGATCATATATCACTTTATCAAAGAAGAAGTCAAAAAAGGTGTGATTACAATGGACCATGTTGGAATTGATGATAACATGGACGAAATTATAACTAATCCATTAGCGACCAAAATGTTCGAGAAACATTGGATGAACCTCATTGTTAAGCCACCACCCAATGCCTGATGAGGTCCCAGTTTATCCCTTCTCCCCATTTGTGTTACTTGTTTTAATATATTTATGGAAGTGATGTAAGTTTATAAGGGAGATAAGATCCATGAAGAGTTTTTGTTGAGCACCAGGAGTAAAAATATTGGTTATTTGGGTTTATTACGAATAAGAGAGATAAGATAAATTGAATGACTGTTTTGTTGGAGGACAATGAGTGATTGTTTGTAGGACTATTTAATAGTGTTGGTTGCAAGACTGGTCAGTAGACTTGGTTTTTAAGATTGACTGATGTACTATAATGGTATGAAATTATTTTTTCCACTATTGTTTCAACACTAATATTTTCTCACATAGAATTAGACCGATGAATGAGTAATTTCATAGCTTTTAGGTTTTTAATTGAGGAAATTTCTTTATTTAATTTATCTACAGATATCCAAAAAACCCAAAAAGGGGAGATTGTTGGAACAAAATATTTTTAATACTAGAAATGGAGTATATTTTTTGTTTGCTGACAATTCACACAATGGTTGATTAGAGAGTTTACAAGATAATAGATCTTATGGAGCAGATGGTTTCAGTTTTTAAGGTGGCATCTTTTCCCAATGTTATCCAAATTTTTTTGGAGCTCAAAATCAAGAGGAAGGATAAAGCTATATTAAAGGTGGATTTTCAAGATTTATTCTTAATATATATGGTAAAGGCATGAGTTTTTAATTGGATGGGTTTATTTAAGACTGATCACCATAAAAGGTTGAGATTTGTGAAGGTGAAGATAATTGGGAATGTTCAATGGAAAGTTGATTTTCATCACAACTATAAGAAGGTTCCTAAATGTGTGATGAGATGACGATAAATATTTATTACTATGAGAAGCACTTTAATGGGTTAAATTTCATTAGATATTTGAAAATATAGGATCTTCATGATCATGGATCAAGAAGTTTGTAAAAATGATACCAGGAGCGTGGGATCTTTATGAAGGCATATGCTTATAAATAGGTGTCCATACCCATTTAATTTGACATGAAGAGATTTAGGGAAAAGGGTAAATCTCTCTAATTTCATGATTGTCTAGCTTATTAGTAAATCTTTCTGAATTTGGAATACTTTATGATATTATAATTCTTGAAGTGAATATATATGAACAAATTTAGGATAAGGCATATCAATAAAAGAATTCTCTTGAAGGCTGGAAGTTTCATGAAGACTATGGGTTTTTCGATGGCTGAGTGCTTCATGAACGTAGGGATATTTGTGAATGTTGATTGATTTATGAAGATTTTAAGCATTGTGAAAGTGTGTGGGTTCATGAATTCTCATATTTATATGAATAAAAAGGTGGTTTATCAAAGGATGAGAGCTGTGCGAATAGTTGTATTGAACATCCGGTTTACGTAAATAGATCTTTCAAGTGCATCAACTCAAGAATATGATGCAATAAAAGAATCAAGATAATTAGCTATAATGGCTTAAATTCACAATTTACTGAAGAAAAATTCCTTTCATTATACTAAGTAATAATTCATGCAGATATTTAATCTAAGGGGAGTCAAAAAAAGTGTTCTGAGAGAGGCAGTGTGATGTCCCTAAAATTCTTATAAAGACAACATTGCTTGAACAGAGTGACTATGTTTGATCTTATGTTTTATAAAATAACTATTAAAGATTATTGGATTTTGGTATGACCAAGACACTGTTAGTGTATGATCCTTGGACTAGAACTTAGTGGTGAACCATGTAAAACTACCATACTGGCTCTCTGTATGTGAATGTTTAATTACAACACAGTTCCATCAGTGAACATTCATTAGAAAGAGTTTTTTGATCTGTTGATGAAAGATTCTAACAGGTTGGTGCAAGTAGTTTTACTAGTCTAAGATCAATCCCTTACTGAAGATACTTTTTATAATATGAAGGGAGAAATTTTTGTGTGATAATAACCAAGTAACATTGGGGTTTTTCTTTCATTATTGATGGTAGAAAGTATCATTAAAAAATTTCTTTTTTCCAATTCAATTAATAATCTATGTGAATTTTAGAGAGAGGTATTAAATTGACACAATATTTTGAGAGGATTTTAATATCTATAAAAACCAATTCAACTCTACTTAGTGTGTATCACCATATATGTGATCCAAAAATTGGAATAAGAGTGATCCCAACTCTCAAGTTTCTCTCAAGCACTTGTTATACATCAATATAATTTTTTCAATAAAAACAAACCAAAATTTTATAGTAAAGGGTTTTATTCATGGAAATTGTGGACGGTTCCATTTATTCTTTCTATAAGTATTGAATTTCTTGATTATTTTCCGTATGGGTCACTATGCCATTTGAAACCTCAGTTTTGTCCCTGACTGACAAAAGTAATGTTGGAAATGATGGGAAAGCCATGAATTAATCATTATCATTATTATTATAAAATTAGTTGACAAAGGTTATGGTCTACAAAACTGCTAATGATATTTGGAACAATATTCATAAAATTTAGAAAGGAAACAAAAAGGTAAAATAAGAAAAGATACAAATTAGTCAAAAACAGTTTGAAGATGTTCGAATAATGGAGGATGAAACTATTGGTGAATTCTTCACCATGGTAAACTTGACTATCTACACTATTATAGGGTATATAAAAACTCTTTATGACTCTAATATGGTAAAAAATTTAATGATAATACTTCTTTATTATTCTGATTCCATTATATCATCTTTAGAAGATATAGATTTCAAAGTTTTTACTATTGATGAAATTTACACAACTCTTATTAATTTTGAAATGAGAAGAGGAACTTATCTTGCAATAAAAGTTAAATAGGAAAATGAATTAAATTCTAAGGCATTTAGTGGTCTAAATATGAATTAAAAGTATGAATACTCAAATGAATAAGAAAATATAAAATGTTTTAGTAAAAATGTTTTTATTATGTTGGGAAATTTTACAAGAGGAGGATAAGGTAAATATAAAGGAAAAATTCCTTTAAAGGGTTTTAATTATGTGAAGGATACTAATTTCTCATCCAAGTTCACTATAATAATTGAATTAGAAAATGGAAATTAAGATTCTATAAAGAAGACCACAAATAAGATATATCTACTATATGTTTATTTAAAATGATATAATAATATTTCCCATAGTTCCTTTAGAAGGAACTTTTAGTATGTTGTGGAGGGTATATTTGAAAATGATGAGAGTGATGATGATAAATAAGTCCTTAAAGGTGTCTCTCAAGGAGTAATTTTATAACAAAAATAATAATAAGTGAACTCATCAATGAATTATTTAAACTATAATAGTGAGTATGCTGTAGAGGTGGAAATATTATTAAGGAGTATACCATGATGATGAACATAAAAATGTGTTTAAAAGAAATAGGAAACCTGAGAGAAAACAATACTTGAATAAAAAAGTCCCAAATAAATAAAAGTAACTATAAATTAAAAAAAGTCTAGTCAAAGAAATTGAGATTCTAAATCTTGTATCATGATGTGATATGGTAATTTTTGTGGCCCAATAGGAAAAAAGACATTGAAAGATTTTTATCCCATTGTATGACTTTTTAAAGAATCAAGGCTGAGTATTATAGACCTAGTGTGTTACTCCAACCACTTCTAGTTTCGATGTAGAGGTGGGATGGAGTGACTATAGTCTTCATGATAGGTTTTATCAGTACCCCATGAGGTCAGGATACCATCTAGGCTTTGGTGAATTAGTTGAATATGGTGGATCATTTCATATTTATCTAAGGGTCTGACTAAGTAGATAAGCTAGGAAATGTTTATGTTTATAAAACTATGTGGATTTACCAAGTGAATTTGAGTGTGGTATCTAACAGAGATAACCAGTTTACATTTTTATCTTGACTAATATTACAAAATGTGATGGGTACTTAGTTGAAGTTGAGTATTTATTTTCATCCCTATACTAATCAGAAGTTATCGAGAATGATCTAGACATTAGAAGATATACTTATATTGTGTATTATATATTTTAGGGATATTCATATGATAACTTTACTCAAGTGTATTTTTAATATAATAACATATTCAAATTCTCAATTTAGAAGGTTTCATTTGAGGATCTACATGGGTGGCCATGTCATTTACCTATAAGATAAAATATGGAAGGTGAACCTTCAATTTCTAAACCGAATATGGTGTAGGAGACCTTGAAGTGGGTGTAGTTGATTAAAAAATGGCTACGTATGGCTCAAAATATGAAGTGATCTTATGAAAACCAGAAGAGATGACCCTTGGAGTTAACTATGGGTGACATGGTTTCTTGTGGGTGTCCCCTGGGTTGGGTTATTGGCATTTTAGGAAGCATTGGATTTTGGAACCAAGTGTGTGGGGTTATTTGATATTATCAATTTCATTGGGATGGTGGCCTATTATTTGGTTCATCATCTATGATATAAAGGTTTAAATAATTCGTTCTACGTGTCTCAGATTCAGAGGTATGAGCTTGATTCTGTGCATATGTTCAAATGAGAGGATGTTGAGGTAGAATCAAATGGATATTTTGTGGAACGACATGTTCAAATTGTGGACTGAAGCAAGAAGGTTATACAAGGTAATATTGTTCCTCTTGTTCCATTTTAATTGTTTCACATGCATATTGAATAAGAGACATGGGATCATGTAATAGACATTTGAGTGTAGTGGCCTAAGTTTTTCGATTAGACATCTTATGAAATATATTCTTAATTTTTCTCACATATGTATTCTGATGATTATGATTCTTTCTTGATATGATGTGATTTTTGATCTTTCATTTTTATTTTATCTCATGTAGTTGAGTGTTAAAAATGAACCTTATAGACTATCCCCCAAGGGGAATGTTTTAGATGATTGGTAGACAAGAATTTTAGCTATCCCTTCAAAGGGTACATGTCATACATGTTTTTGGATTATCCCATCAAGGGGGGATGTGCTAGAAATTTATTTTGTGTTCCTTCTAGAATAGTGATGATGCAGGAAGATCTAGTCCTTGTGGAGCTAGTTTATATGGTCTAAATGGACTAAAGGTCTTACATTTTTATTCATTTTTGGATAATCGACCTTTTAACTAGGTTAAGAGGGAACCATTACGAAGAACGTAGTCCCATAGGTATAAGGACCAGTACATGAATCAAAGGCCAGAAGAGATGACTACATAGGAACTACCCTCCCCAGAATTTGCTCCATTGATGGAACCTATCTCCCTACCTCAGATGATGATTAGATAGAATTTCCCCCTACAGAGATGATTGTTTCCTAGTACTGATGACGATTTCCATACCCTATGTTCATTCCCAATTAGCTTAGATAAAATTTGATTTTTTACTATCTCTGATTCATGTTATGGGGCATGCTCCTATGTTGTCCGACCTAATTGCTTCATGGCCTAGATCCATTGTGGTTTGAAATCCTATTCCCTGAAGGCTTGAGGTGGACTAGAGTATGAGTTGCCTAAAGGCCTATGGTATACTGAAGGAATGAATACTTCAACTACTGTAGTACCACTTTAGTAACTATTACTCTACTACTACTTTACATCTATAATAACTAGAAAATACTCCTCCACCAGGATTTGATCTTGGGTTTCTTGTAGGATTACAGGTTGGGTTAAACACTTGACTAACACCCCAACTGTAAGGAACCCATGTATATATTTTACTTGTGTGATGTATTTTTTCTAATATATATTATGTTTACTTTAATAGAATGCACCATAACAGCTTATGCACATATGTTAGGGGTCATTGGTGGTGTCTTGAGGAGTATTTTACTCACACCTTAGATCATAATTTCAGTGCTCTTGTACATTTCATGGAAAAGGATCTAGTAAAGGGTAGTGGCTCCATGTTGGATGGTTAAAATGCTTTTGAAGGAGGATAAAAGCATTTTGTTGGATGGACCTTGGACTTGATGTTTTCCTTGATTTACCATGTACACTGATCCAGTGTCTATGAGAGTCCTTTACTCTCATAATTTTGGTTTAAGTGTTTGACATTACATACTGATACTGCATGAGTTGGTACTTGTGTTTACTACTATATTTCTGATTATTTGTTTATTCATTATTTATTTATTTTTTATAACTTCATTTATTATACAATTAGGTTTACCTAGTAGAGAGGGAATAACCACTCTATGATTTCCCTTTATTAGTCACCACTATTTGGAAACCTCTTGCATATGATGATGTGTGAATGTGGTTGTATAGAAGTATAGATTAGACCCAGTGGTTTGGTACAAGATTTTATAATTGAGATACAGTTTTATGACACTTTTAACTTCATGAAAACAAGGGTAAGAATTAGTTAAGGTGTCATGAAATGGAAAATTATTCAACCAAAAAATATTGACTTAATCCCCCCAAATAATCCAAATATGGTAAAATAAATTTTAAATAATGTTTGATAGGATCTTGTAAGTGTTAGTGATGTAGGAATATTAGTCATTTGGATCATAATTGAAAGTATAATAGATTTTATCAAAAAATTAATGGACAAATAGATAATCAGTAAGCTGTAATATGTTTTAATTGTAATGGGTTGAGATATTATGCTAATTCATGTCCAAAGATAATTACTCAGGGTGGGAATCATTAATATCATAAATAAAAATTCATGTAAATGTATTTTTCTTCTACTACTGTAGATGATGTACCCTCAAATGAAGTGTTGACAAGTACATTAATTTTTTATTCAGATTATACCAATGTATTATTTGATTTAGGATCCACAAAATCTTTTATATATGATAAATTTGAAATTAAAATGGAAATAACATATTAAAAAATGATGTCAAAAATCTTGGAAAAAACTTATTGGGGTAGTATAGAGGAAAAAAGAGTTTCAAGAAATCATCTTATTATAATTTGTGGAATAAATTTTCCTAAAAACCCTATTATCATACCTATTGAAAAGTTTTAAGTGATTTTGGTTTTGGATTTGATCTCATTTTATATTCCAAAGATATATTTCATAGCTAAAGAAGTCATTTTTCATAATTTGTTTAAATTTATATATAATAATGAAATCAAACCTTTGATAATATATCCAGAAGCTAAGAAATTGATAATATATATAATGAATGTTATCTTGTATACAATATTGAAAAGAAATGAACTATTAAAATTAGTGATAAACCAGTGGTAAATAAGAATTTGGATGTATTCTATAATGATTTTTCTCGGTGTTATTCCTAATCAGGAGGTTAATTTACCATTAACTTTATGTATGATGCTAATATAATTTCAAAAAACCCTTATTGAATGGATCTAGAATAATTTTTATAATTTAAAAATCTTTTTTAACAGTTTATTAAAAATAGTTTCATCCACCCTAGAACTTTACCTTGGGGTTGTCTAGATTTATTTTTTTTAAATAATAATTGTCCCATTATACTTTTCATTGATTATAGAAGACTCAATAACATAATTGTTAAGAAAAAGTATTAATTAACTCGTATCGATGTCTTATTTTATCAACTTCAGGGTGATCAATATTTTTTCAAATATTGATATTTGGTCCAAGTATCATGAGTTGAAGGTGAAGGAGGAATACATTTTGAGAGAGTCATTACATACTTTGTATAAACATAATGATTTTATGGTTATACATTTTAGGCTGATGAATGAAACCACTATATTTATGGATCTTATAAATAGATTTTTCCATAATTATTTGGATACATATGTGGTGGTTTTCAATGATGAAATTCTATTTTATTAAAAATTCTTAGAAACATGAGAAACACCCATTGTTTTTTTAGAAATTAAAAGAAATAAAGTTATATGTAAAATTTAGTAAATATAAATTTTAGTCACAATACTTTTCAATCCTTGGGTATATTTTTTATAAATATGGAATAACTATTGATCCTACTAAAAATAAGTTGTGAAAAAGTGGGAACGTCCTACAAATTTCACTAATACTTGAATTATTCTTCAATTAGTGGGTAACTATTAACATTTTGTTGATTGTTTTCTCAATTATCGGACCCAGCAAGTTAATATGAAAATGTTTATAATTAATTTGGATAAAGTAATGTGATGAATGTTTTTTAGAATTTATCATAATAATGATTAATACTCTAGTGTTATCCTTTCCAACAAGAAATGAAGAATTTTTTTACAGTGATGCTTCATTTATTGGAAGTAGTTGACTCTTAGTGAAAGATAATTCAATAATTTATTATGATTCACATCAATTAATAATCTATAAAAAAATTATCATACAAATGATCTGAAGTTTTTATTGAAGTTTTTTTGATTTAAAAATTTAGAGGAATATTTTATATGTGATAAAATGTGAAATATATATTGAATATAATAGATTAATGTATATATTCACTAAAAAAGAGTTGAACATGAGGAATAGAATATGGTTGGAACTGATAAAGGTTTATTATTGGTTGATTTACTATCATAAAAGTAAAATAAACAAGGAAGATGATGCTTTGATTCAAAAAGATAATGAAACATGAACCATATTACAATTGTGACATGATTGTTTAGTTAATTATTTGATTATTCTTGTCTTATAAATTTTTCAGGCATGTGACATACTGACGTTGGTGCCTCTCAGTGGTACCCCCAATCTAGTTGTCCACCTGGCCTCAATCATAACTCTATATACTCTAGAGGCCTCCAAATAGTTGTGGGAGTTCAGGGTGTGATCACATGGAGACTATTCCATCATGTTAGAGTGGATTACATTAGATATATAAATATAAAACATATGGATAACAATTAAAGATGCTTAATAATGAATAAACAAAATTGGAAGTGGAAGATAAGCATAAACAACCATCAACAATAATCAATTAAAAAGCTGAATAGTATAATATAAAAAAGATGGTGATGTAATTCCATGTATCTAAATAGTTTGAAGACATATATATAAGGTTGCAGTCAGTAGTACAATAAATTATATACAAAATAACAAAAGATACCCAAAACTATCCAAGCATCCTGAGCCCCTTCTTAGCCATATCCTACCAAGATCTATCCTAAGAAAGAAATAAATTCAGATTTCTAGTGTGGGACAGTTCAACTTTTCCCTACATTCAAATTTAGTTTTCTTTGGTACCAAAGACATCCCATATTGGGCGTGAGATAAATCTTAGTAGGAAACCAAAAACAATGTGTACACAATATAGTCTTTGAAAACAAACCAAGCAGTGTGAAGGTATATATAAAGAAAATCATTACCAAAATAATAACTCATACATGCTTCTACCATGGATTGTAATGTTACTAAATATAAGATCATTTAATTGTTTCATTTATGTTTTTATATAGATTAATCACTTGAAACTTCAACAATATTGAAATAGATCATAATAATAATAGTAATGAAAGAGTATCCAAGGTGTAACAAAGGTATCCTTGAGCTCATGGGTTGGCCAACTCATAGTAGCATCACATCAAGTTTGGTAATAAAGGGGTTTTGAGTGTTTTATAAGGAAAAATGGAGAATTCATTCTATTGTAAATGATTCGTACTAAGTCTATTGATCTCGTCCATAGTAAGCTTAGGCTAAGCATATATGGTCCCAGTGGGGTGAATCCATGGTGCTGTATGTCTAAATACAACAAGCTAGATTCAAGGTGTGTATCCAAGGAATCCTAATATTGAGAAAATACGTTATGTGAATCGTTGGTACTACACTGAGGAATTTATGTAATAATACAATGACCATATTCCTTGGTGGGTATCACCCACTATAATCCAATTAATGAATATGAATGTAATCCTATGAGCGCTCAAGGAAGTCCCTCAAGAATCCAAGGATGGATTTATTCTGACTATTTCTATAAAGATAAAACAAACCATATGCAATAATAACCTTACATATATATGTCATTATTTAACTTAGGAAATTTAGTACTCATTCAATTTAATTGGTCATTAGGTTCATTCCATTACATTTAATTAACATGACAAGGTATATTAAGGACATGAACCCATTTATCAATCCAATTACATAATCATTTATTTGGTTCATTCTATTCCCTTTTAATAATCATGACAAATTTAATATGGACATGAAACCAATTATCAATAAATTACATTTAACTAAGCCAAGTGATATATATATATACTTTCCATTAAACCATTTAAGATTCATTTATTAAATTGTAAAAATTACCTTATAAGGGAAAAGTGATAATTGTATACCATATACATATGCTATCCATTATTAATTCATAATTCATTTTAATAAGAAAAGGACTTACCATTAGCAGGGTAAATCCCATATACCCAAACGATGTCTCCAATAATTATAACAAGGGTCCCCAAGGCATAAAAAAAGAAACCTACCAGGGGTGGATGGTGCTGAATTCACGACCTCGAAAATCATGAAGAGAATCTATAAGTAGGGCTCTAGAATATGTTAATAATGATTATAATAAAGTCTTATGAATTTAAAAGGTAAACACCTAGTGAAACCAACATGCACATATCGATGGGAATTTAGAAATGAAAAAACCTTTTGGGAAAATTCACAGAACCCCTACCTTATTCTTTTAGTAGTATACTTATCTAGTATCAGCCCTTAGGTTTTCCTATATTGAGAGAAAATTGATGAACTGATGAACTACCTAAAAATTAGGCATACGACTTTACACCTAAATAACAATGTCAAGAAAATTAAAAATGATGAAAGGTGGAAGAGGATTAGAGTACTCATAGGTGGCTACCCAATGTGATAGGTGACACTTGAATCTAAGTTCATATAGAGATATGAGACCACATCCTAGGTTTAGACTAAAGGACAACTCCTATGGTGGAACACTTGTTTATATGGGAGAAAAGGGATAAAATGAGTTACGGAAAAAAGGGGTTCTTCCCCTTCTAAAAAAGTAACTTCATTTACACGTCGTGTAAATGATTTAAATGTTATGTAATGCTTAGGATTTCCCTTCTAGGGAAAGTACATTACATATGGTGAATTGTCTTGACGAAGACAATACACATAATGTATTGAATACACATTGTGCATTCCAAATACACATCATGTACTTAGCCAATATCCATCCTTCAATCCGGTCCTTCCTTATTCCCAAATACAAAAGACCTTACCTAAGGATCTGTTTCTAATTTTAATCTATAAGATAAGTCCAACAAGGATTTAACCCAAAGTAAAAAAAAGGATCCATAATTGAATAAAAAAAATTGGATCTTACAATGCAGGATCTCTTTCTCTTTTGGTTTATGTTTTAGTATTTTTATTTTTCAAATATAAGTCAGAATTCTTAGAAGGAAGATCATGATTTTACAGAAATGGTAAAATTGGTCAAGAATAATAAGTTTACTAAATTTAATATTTAAAAGGGTGTTATTATATTTGGAAAAATGTTTTCCAAAACAAAATATTATCAATTGAAGAAGGAATTTTTGAATAAATCACATAACTCACAATTTTCTATTCATCTCGACAACACTGAGATATATAGAGAACCTCTATAAATTTATTGGTGGGGTGAATAAAGAGACATTTTTTATTTACAATTAAAATTTTGACTTTTCAATAGGTTAAAACTTAGTGACAATTAGAGAAGGGGATTATTTATCATTTTCTAGTTCCTAAATAGAAATTTTAGAATGTATCCATGGACTGCATTATGGGATTACCGAAGACATCTTCAGGTAATAATATGATTTGAGTAATTATTGATCGTTTGACTGTATATGTTCATTTTATTCCTATTCAAGATACAATGTCATTATATTAACTTTATATAATTCATCTTAATGTTATTGTATGATTTGATGGAGTCCATATATCTATTGTATTTGATCATTATCCTAGATTTACCTCAATTTTTTGAAAATTACTTTATAAGTCATTAGGTAGTGAATTAAATTTTATTAGAACATTTACCCATCAATATGATAGATAGTTGGAATAAAAAAAATCATAATTTGGGAGACATGAATTAAGATTACTCATTAGATTATCTAGAAATTTGTGATCAACATATTTGATTGGAGGATTTTTTTATATTAATAGTTTTCATTTTAGTATATAGATGGAACTGTTTAATAAATTATATTGAAAGCAGTGTTGAAATTCATATTGTTAGGAAAAAAAATGGTGAAAGGAAGTTTTTGGGACCATATTTTCTATAAGAGATGGTTTAAAATGTAAATGTGATTGAACACCATCTGAGGGAAGCTTAGAGTAGATAAAAGTGTAATAAAGATAATAGGCGGGAAAAAAATTTAATTTTCTATAGGAGATCATATATTTATTAAATTATATCATTTTAAAAGTTTTATTCATTTTGGTAAAAACTGAAATATATGGTCATGATTTATTTGAAAATATAAAATTTTAGAGAAAGTAGGGTTAGTTTTTTACCGAGTAACTTTACCTATGAGTTTATATTTGGTACATGATGTATTTTAGGATTCATTTCTATGGTAATATTTACCAAATCTATCTCATGTTTTGATCCTTGGGGTGGTAATTTTGGAAGAGAATAATTCCTATAATGAAAATATGGTTTAGATTTTGGAAAAAATAAATTAGGTTCTCAGAAATAAAGTGATTATCTAGGTAAATGTTTTATGGAAGAACCATATTGTTAAGGAAGTAATAGTGGAATCATAAAATTCTATGAGGGAAAAATACCCCCACTTCTTTAAGTAATGAATAAGATTGAAAGGAAAACATTTATTAAAGGAAGATGAATGTGACAACCTAGGTAATAATAGATATAAATCAATCATAGGATTTATAATTATTCATTTTATAGATTCATATTAATTAGAGTTTTATAGATGACTTTATATAAATTTTTAAACAAAAATGGACTACTTTTATTTAACTAAACGTTTTATCCATGTATTACATGGTTTTATATAAAAGTGAAATTCCTTGATTTTAGAAATTAGATATTCTAAAATTAGGAGAAATTTTTATTAATATAATCACATTTATCTTAGGTTTATTTTTTGTATTTTTCTGAAAATATTTATTTTTTGGTAAATTGTGAAAAATATTGAATTTTATAATTATATCATTTCTTTTCAAGTATTTAGAAATTCCCATTTTATATTAGACTAGATTAAAATTTAAATTATTTAAAATTGAATAAACATAATTTAATTATTTATATATTAATCTTCATCATATTTGATTTTGGAATAGAGTCATTTTTATACTTATAAAGGGAATATTTCTAAAAACTATTTTCATTACGGTTTATATTATCATAATAAAATTAATTTTCAACAGTTATAAAAATTGAATAATGAAAATTTAATAATATATTTTGAATTATGAGATTAAAATTTGATAAAATTTTCAATTTATTTTTTATTCATTATGAATATAAACCTTGGTAAAACATTATCACCACGGTAAAGGTTAAATAGGTAAAATGCGTAAATTAAGGTAAACATTATCATCAAGGATAGAAAATATTATATTAATTTATATTGGATGATGGTATGCTGAATATTTTCATCTTATATTCTAATTTTTACTGTATTAGAGCCTCTTTCAAATGATTAATATTTTATATTATTTTAAAACTTTTAAAAATTACAGGCGTGTGACTCCCCTCACTTATTATAGGGAACCACCTTTCCACCCTTATTCACGCACATTGAGCCTTTTAAATTGGAAAATACCTACCCAAATACCTTCTAAAAATTACTCCCCACATCCTAGTGGTTCTAGTCTCACAAAAAAAACCATCATAATAAGGCTTAAAGTGTTAGAAAAGGTAGGTTTTCCAAAGAAGCGGCTTAATTATAAACTGAGTATTTCATGTTTATTTGCTCTTATAACTCCTTAAATTATTTTCTAAACATGATAAAATAATAACATATTTATATTAACTATACTTATTATGATTATGGTGGAACCATTTTTTATCTTCTTTCCTATCCCATGGGAAATAAAAACACCACTCGTGCATATTTTTGGACTACCACCTCCACGAAGTGATGCGTTTCATTTTTCATTAATTAATTATATTGATTGTTAAAATGATGTATCAAATGAATATATATGATTATTATGAAATTTTTAGGATTATTGAAATATAATATATTATTTTTATTCTTATCCTTTCCTTATGTTTTAAATTGTTATCATCGTTCATGCATACACTCATAATACCACCTCCATAAAACGATGTGATTAATTTTTCATTTCTACATTACAAGAGTGGTAATAAGGTTAGAAAAATTAATAAATATTAAATTTATAAAACATTTATGATTTTGGAAAAGTTAAATATTATCTAATTTTTTTCTTTTCCCCACAACATAAAAATTAAAACACCATTTATTCAGACGTATGGACTTTCATTTCCTTGCAATGACAAGATTTGTTTTTCATGATCGCCTTACATGGTAAATTTTTAAGATGTATTTAATGTATTAATATAATAGTTATAATTTTTTAATATTATGGATGTATTGGAACCATAATTTCTTTGACCATAAAATATGCATCAAATTTGTTTTGAGGTTATGAACCGAACGACCCTAAAACATCCAATGCGAGATTAACCATTTTAGTAATTAAATCATACATTATAAAAAAATTAAATAAAGGGAATAATTTTAATAGAATAGACCTAAAAAAGCTTTTTTATAAATTTAAATACTAATATAATTTTATTACTCAAGAGGATAGACATATAAATGGTATGAGTCAGGACTCGAGGTAAAGTATTTTACTTTAAAATGTAGTTTTAAATATTTTATATTCTTTCTACTCCATATCCATGTTATTAAAAATGTTCCATGAATATTATTTTTTATAAATAAATTATTGATTAAATTTATTTTGAACCACTTTTTACTTTCATTTTAATGGTTTAAAAAAGAATATTTTTAATATTTATCATACAATTTATTTGGATTGTTTTACCAAAGTGTAAAATAATATTTTTAATGTACAAAACTTGATCGCTATTTCCCAATTTCATTTCCATTATTTTTATCAATATTTATATACAAGATAATATAGTTTTTTAATGTATATCCAATCCTAGATCTTTTGGTAATTTTTAATTTATATGAGTTTTTTATATATAACATTTCTCTTAATTATTATATGCAAAAGGAATGTGATTTTATTTTTGATTCAAATCCCTTTTTCAAGGGATTTATAATAAATATTGAAAGATTAATTTTTTTAATCACGATACATTACTTGAGTACTATATATGATGCTAATAGATCATGATATATAACATTATAATGGGTGATCTTGATATAGCTCTTAAATGCATTGGGTAATGATGTAGTCTTCGAAAGATTAAAATGAGGTAGATAACTGCATTGGTTAATCCTATATAATTTTATAGGTTTTATTTATTCTAGAATGAATTAAACATGAGTGGATACTAGTTATGAATATAAGTCTCCAAGACACCCATATGTTTCTTTAAAAATGACTTTTATAGAAATAATTTTATATCATGAGGGAATGAAAGTTTAAAGGAAGAATGTATATTTTTAAAAGTAATTTTTAATGAGTTCCCACATGCCTCAGGACTCCTTCATGGGGTTTTTAATAATTTCTAATGGGTTTCAAATGTTTTATTTGAGAAAATATTGATTTTTTCACTTGTGGATATGTTTTATTTATGTGCTAAATATTTGTTTTTTTAAAAAAGGTAAATTCCATCATGGGTTTTCATGTTTTCTACTAGAATCAAAATATTCCATTATTTTTATATCCCTTATTGAGATTTGTGTTTATCATATCACATTTTAAAATGTTTTTCGAAGAATCTAAGGATGTGTTGAAATTTTGGAAATTCAGGATTTCCACTATAGTGAATCATCTTACATAAAGAAAATATATTTTAATAAAATAGTGGTGTAAAATTAAAGCTTCATGATTTTTGAAAAATGTACACAATGTGTGTAGAGACCCAAATATTAACGTACATAGACATCACATTACTTTTGAGAAATATATAATAAATAACAAAAACAGACACCAAAGGACCGTAATAGTTTAGTGTCTTTGGAAACTCATAATATAATCTTCTAATCTTGGTGAAAGATCTTCAACATCTCCCATAAAGATCTTACTTTTTTTTATTACCTAAAACCTTTATTTATATCCTGGAGAAAATAAAAGATATAAAGGGTGAGATCAAATTCTCATTAAGGGTAAACATGGAGAAAATAAAACAAACCACATACATTTGAACTTCAAAACATGAACATAATAGTTAAACATCAAAATCTTGAGCAATGAAATAAAACATGGCAGTACGTAAGCCATAAGTCATAATGGATCATCAATCATGATAAAATAGAATGGTAATAAAGTATGTAATTGTGGAAACCATTATTCACATGTTATGATTTCCATAGTAGCCAAGGAATTGCTTCCAAGACCATCATAGTGGACAAAGTCCCTTTCTGAATCGAGTTCACTCCTCGTTCCAGTCCTGTATCAATGAACCAGATTAACATACCATTCCAGCCATGTTTACCTCATGAGATATAAATCTTTACCCAATGAATTGGAGGAAGATATAGGTCCCACCCAACTCATATTGAAATCATCCCTTCGTGTGCCACAAAACAATCATAAATCATTCATCATAACCAAAAGAATAAAATGGGTTTCATAAACATCATCCCTTCTTAACATAACCCAAATAAAACAAATGGATATCATTTCATTATAAGAAAAGTGAAACCATGTAAATCATAGAGACATTATATTTGAAACATACACATATGAAATAATGTCATCATAGATGAAAAAATGGTTTTGATAAAACACTTGAAATTAATTCTTGAGGAAAATATCCATTCTTCTTCAAAAACATTTTCTTTTCACAAAATGCCATGGAATTTTAAAAGAAAATGTTTTTGTTGAAAATAGTAATTAAATCTTGTAGAGTAATATTCATGAAAATAAGGAATTATGAAACCGTAAAAATCTGTTCATGCCGTATAACTTAAAAAAACATTATTCTCATACTTTTTCCGTAAAAGTCAAAAAGTACCTCGTATGGTAAACAAAAGAAAGATTCCATCCAAATGATGTGGTAAAAGGAAAATGGGTAAAAATGAATTTAAACAAACATGGAAGAAAATTAACATTTTATGAAACCATTTTGAGAACATATGGACATGGATAATAAACATTACCCCAGTAAATACTTACGAATAAACAATCTCAGATAAGAATGAGATTGGAATAATTATCCCTTACCTTATGTCCAATTTATTACGTATGTGTCCGAGACTCCTGTATAGTGGGTTTAAACATATTATTAATTTGTAACAGAACCATAATAATATTTATGATATCATATATGATTCAATTACGACTTTATATTATCCGTTCATTTGTCAATTCCATGTTTAAGCAGCGTTTTGAGTAAAATCGTTTCATTTATCGTCCGTGTTTTGAGTTGTAATTATTAATATGATTACATAGATCATGATTACTTAATTACAGAATATAAAACATGATTTATATATAATATATATTCATAATATACATATAAATAATAGATCGATAAATGGAAAGAAATACACCGTTCATAAAGACGGTATGCCGTATGTACGCATGAACGCTGTTTTTCATTTCACTATTTAATTGAATGGAATTAAGTAGATGAAATTAATATATATATATATATATATCCAGTAGCATTATTATGTCATATATTTCATTATTACCTATTATATATACTTTATAATCATTCTTGAATTGTTAACATGGAAAATGAATCTCATCACGTCGTGGAGACGGTAATCCGTACGTACGCATAAGCGATGATAGCGTTCCCATATTTTTTTAATGGAATTGGAGTGGATGATATAATATCTTAGAATAAGTATGATGTTATAATAATCATATATATTTGTTCTTTACACCATTATACCCATCCAAGTAAGGTTGTGGTGGAAAAACTGATTACACCACGACGTGGAGACGGTATTCCGTACGCACGCACGCGCGGTGATTTCATTTTTCATAGGATGGATAGAAGGTGAAATAGGGTTGTTTCATATTTATAATAACATATGAGTATATAAGTAATACTTATGTTATTACTTTATAATGAAACAATTAATTAAGAGGAAGTAGTAGAAGAAATAAACTTGAAAGAGTCGGTAGAAGAGATTACCTATTCCTCGACGCACCTCCTTTAAACTTATTCTTAGGGAACTAGAGTTGGTATTTTGAGAATACCAAAACCTATATTATATAACTAGAGAGTTTTATAAGAGTAAGTTTCAAGGTTTTTACGAGCTTAAAGGTTCAAAAGGGTGTGAAGAGAAGAGGGAAGGGGTGCCCTTTTTATAAGGGAGGAGAGGGGCACCTTTGGAAAAACTTAAAATATTATTTTATAATAAAGTCATATTCGGTTTATAATATCTCTAAATTTATTTATTTAGAATATAAAGTGGGGATGGGTCTAAGTCATCTCAACCAATATGTTTTAGACAAGTTTAGGTTACTATTTTAACCATATCATTTATATTTAACTCTAAGTTAAATAATTTAACTTTTATCGTTTCTTCTTGTTTTCTTATACTATATGGTTAATAAACTTACTATAACAAGACAAAAGAACCCCAAGTGGTTAATTATTAATATATATACCCTTATCTAAGTCATTCGGCTGAACCTTAGATTTTTAGGAATATAATAACAATTAATAATATAATTTATGTTTCAAAAAAACTATTTTATGTCAATTTAGACACTATTTGGTAATTGATTTTTGTGAAAATCATAACAACATGTTTAGTTCAAAAAAGGTTAATTTAATCAATACTAACATGTCATATTAACCTAGAAAATTAGTGGAATTCATAAAAAGTCTAAAATTTCATTTATTTGGGTATTTATAACATCAATTATGTTAATATTTCCTTAATAAGGTAATTACTCCATCATCATTGTTTCATAAATAAATTAAATTATTTAATGTCTAAAAATTATAAATAAAATACCATTATTTAGGAAATCTTTTTATATTTATAATGAATATTTATAGTCGAATTTATCTTATGTATAACCCTATATTAAAAATGTTTTAGTTATTAAACTTTGATTTTAACTATTTTAACTCTTCTTTGAATAAAATAATAATAAGTGTCCTAATCAAATACAAGTGGACCTAAAGGGTAATATTTTATTCCTAAGGTTGTTTTTGGCCGAATTGCACTTATCCAATAGAATTAGTACATGTTTTAGGGTAATAATAATATCATTTTTACCCTTAATTTCCCTATTTACTTTTAACCGTGGTAAATAGAAGTAAAAAGTTACTATTCACCAAAAATTATTCTTATCTTATTGAACAACATTTTACTCCTTGATATTAACCATTTCTCTCGTATTTTCGAAATTCCACTCACAGAAGTGGTAAAATTAAGTTTTATATAAATTTTCAAATTCTCTTAGGAGGTGGGTAAAAGACGGTGAAAAGTTCTACAAAATTTTTATATATCTAAAATTTTTATAAAACGACTCGAATGAATTAAATTAAACTTATATAGGTATTATTTAATAATTTAGAAATAAAATAAATAATTATTTTAATAAAAAGTCGGTTTTTAAATAGTAACCGAATGTTTTCACTATTCATCAAAAATTGGATGTTTTCAGAAAAATACCAAAAAATCACCCTAGGCTTATTTCGATATTCCGAATCCAAAAATTAAGTTCATTTTGAAAGATAAAATTTATAAAATTTCAAAAAGTGGGTATTACTATTCATAACGGCTAGTTCATAATAATATAATAATAATATCTCATTTAGTGAAACTTGGTATTGCGTACTACACACTCTATCAAAGAAGGTATTGATTGCATGTAATGAAAGCCAAGTCACAGTTGCGTGTAGTGAAAGCTCTGTTTGGTGTTGCATATAACATAATCAAAACTTATTTCATTTATACATTAAACAAAATCTATACTTAATGTTGTGTAGAATAATTTCCACAAAACAAATGTGAAATTGTGTGTAACACCAGCCAAGAATAGTGCTGCATATACTGAAAGATAATACGGTGTTGCATATAGTACAATCTAATCTTGGTGTGGTGTATAATAGAAGACATCAAAGAAATTAAAAATAACATATCTCATAAAATCTTGGGGTGTTACATTCTACCCCCCTTAAAATGAATTTCGCCCACGAAATTCATCAGGGTTATAAATGGTTTACTACTTGAAAGATTATTTCATAGAAACCCACATCGTAAAAAGGAATATTAAAAATTCATTTTAAAAAGGGAAGTTAGAATCATAAGATTCACCCAAAGTAAGTCAACACCGTGTTTCCACATTGGACAACATTGGTGAAAATATGGATATGGAAGAGAAATATAACCATCAACTTCTGATGAGGAGTGGTAAAGGACATGTCTATGAAAAAGATAACAATCACAAAACCATAAATTTGTGATGATCTAAGGTAACAACTAATTCATCAGATATAAGGGCACTAGGAAAACATTTTTGGTTTTCAAGATCATTTCCCTAAAGTTGAAGAAATTGGAATTAGGAGAAACACTTTCTTGATTTTGGTAAAATATCACCGTTGGTCATTCCTTGGACAATTTACACTTCATATCTTAAATAAATGAAGTTGAATTTTTCATTTGTGAAGTGTTAGCAGATCATGTGATAGAATGATGGGTCATTCCATCTGTCTCAAACAAAAGGTTAGAAAAAGTTATAAAAAATACATAAGTCAATCTATAGTGAGATTAATCATATATGGTTCCTAAAATGGACTTATACTTCATATATCATACTGATTAATATAATAAAACTAGTTTCTACTAACCAGGGACTTCCTGTAGGCTAGTGGTAGGCGATAAAGGCCTGTTGCACTTCGGTTGTGGGTTCGATTCCCACAGGCTTGTCTGACGCGACGAGTTTTCGCCCGTCCTGCATATTGTCCTTTTTCTTAAACTACATTATTATAAAATTCCATAAATAATGTCGAAAAAATTTCTATCCTTAAGAAATACTGACTTATGTCCAAAATAATCCATTCCAATATTTGGGTTTATCCAAAATACTTCTGTCTAAGCTCATAGTATAAAGAAAACAATTACAATAAATGTCATCTGCCAATCATGTGAATACCATCATTCATCCCCTATATATGATACGATATATCTTGTTAGTCAAATTAAAAACATGTGAATAACTTAATCATGTATTCTATTAAAAAATTAATACCCATTGACCCTTAGTGAAAACATGAATGCTGTCAAAATTTAAGACTTTCCACATGCCAAAATCCCAAAATTTATATATAATCAAACCATGATATAACTTTGTCCTTATATCAGTCATGAGCTCATTTCATTTTTTCTTTATCGCTTCATTATGCGCATATCATCTTCTTTCCAAAAATATTTCAATCACTTTTCATGGTTACTGGTACCATATAATTTTTGAAAACCAATACATAGATATTCCAAAATTCCACGATGCCATAAATGAGATTCCATGATACTATTTTGAAATCCCATTACATAAACACTTAATCATTACACACCATCATTTTCATACTCAACATCACAAATAGTGATCGCATGTGACTTCCCTTTATCCTTTTCCTTAAGAGGTTGCTCACATTGATCATCATTAAACCTTGGATTAGGGCATTGATTAGCATGATACCCCATTTCCTTGCACATGAAGCATTGAAGTGTTGGTGGTGAGTTCTCTAGAGTCTTTTCTTTATTCACATCATTAGCAACCCTTTTTCTATTACTTCGACACTCAGTTGCTCGATGAACTTCTTTTCCACACTTAAAACATTTTCTAGTCCCTTTAAGACAATCTCCACCATGCTTCTTTCCACACTTTGAGCATAAAGAAACATTCATCTTCTTTTCACCATTATTCTGAGATTTATCCTTGAACTCCATCTTTCATTTCTTGTCAAAACCATGAGATGGAAATGTAAAACCAACTTCCATTTCTACCTTGATAGCACAATTCACAATTTCTTCATAGCTACTGAAGTCTCTTATAGATAATGCCCTTCGAAGACTTGGTTTTAAGCCAATGAAGAATCGATCAACTTTACTTTCAGGTTGGATGATAAAGCCAGATGCATACCTTACAAGCCTTGTAAAATTCGCTTCGTATATACCAACTGATTCATCATCCTTTTTCTTAAGATCAAGGAAATACTTTTCCATCTTTGTTTGAAGAATATGAGGGAATTAATTATTGAAAAATAAGTTCTTGAACTCATCCCATTCCATGGATTCAATTTCATCTCGGGGCCTCGTATTCTTAATTAGAGTCCACCATTGATCTGCTTCACCTTATAAACGGTAAATTTCCAGAATTAATTTTTCATGTTTCAAACAAAGAAGTATGGAAAATATCTTTTCAATGGTACTGATCCATTGTTCAGTAACAAGTGGATTCGAAGACCAACTTAAAAAAGGTGGACGTTGCCTCATTAAGGACTCAATAGAATATTGTTCCCTTCTCTGGTAATTTAGAAGTCCAGAATGATTCATAGCTTGTGTAAGTATAGCAATAAGATTTTTCACTCCATATCCCATAAAATTGGTTTGTTCAGGAGGACAATCATTGAATTGCCCATTACATTGATCAACATGGTTCCTTTGGGTTCCAACTATCGTCTTAAACCCAAAAATAATTGTGTGAGAAGCAAAAATCATGCTAGGGGAAACCACATAATAAAGGGGGAGTACCTTGAATATATAACATCTTATGGTTAATTCTAATATTTTTACCAGAATTATAGGACTATAACCTATACTTATACTTAACCTTAGGGACATCCCTAGACATACCTTAGAAATATCTCTATGGATCTCACTAAATTTTTCGCATCCTAGTTTCCAAAGGTTAACTAAACCTTTCCACTAATACCAACTGAAGAGACCCAAAGCTTGACATACACAGACATTACATTACTTTTTCAGATTATCTAATACATAAAAAAAACATACACCGAAGGACCGTAATAGTTTAGTGTCTTTGGAAACTCAGAATATAATCTTCTAATCTTGGCGAAAGATCTTCAACATCTCCCACAAAGATCTCCCTTTTTTTTCTTACCTAAAACTTTTCTTTATATCCTAGGGAAAAGAAAACATATAAAGGGTGATTTCAAATTCTTAGTAAAGGTATTCATGGAGAAAATAAAACAAACCATATACATTTTAACTTCAAAACATGAACATAATATTTAAACATCAAAATCTTGAGCAATGACATAAAACATGGCAGTACGTAAGGAATAGATCATAAGGGATCATCAATCATGATAAAATAGAATTGGAATAAAGCATGTAATTGTGGTAACCATTAAGCACATGTTAATATTTCTATATTATCCAAGGAATTTCTTCCAAGACCATCTTAGTGGACAAAGTCACTTTCTGAATCGAGTTCACTTCTCATTCCAGTCCTGTATCACAGAACCAGATTAACTTACCGTTCCAGCCTTGTCTATCTCATGAGATATAAATCTGTACCCAATGCATGGGATGGAGATATAGGTCCCAATCATCTCATATTGAAATCATTCTTTCGTTTTCCACAAAACAATCATAAATCATTCATCATAACCCAAAGAATAAAATGGGTTTCATAAACATCATCCCATCTTAACATAATCCATATAAAAAAATGGAAATAATTTCATCATAAGAAAAGTGAAACTAGGTAAATCATAGAGACATTATATTTGAAACATACACATATGAAATAATGTCATCTTAGATGGAAACATGGTTTTGATAAAACACTTGAAATGAATTCTTGAGGAAAATATCATTTCTTCTTCAAAATCATTTTCTTTTCACAAAATTCCATGAAATTCTAAAAGAAAAGGATTTTTTTGAAAATAGTAATTAAATCCTGGAGAGTAAGCTTCATGAAAATAAGGCGTTATGAAACCGTAAAAATCATGTTCATGCCGTATAAGTTAAAAAAACGTTCTTCTTGTACTTTTTCTAGAAATGTCAAAAAGTACCTCTTATAGTAAACAAAATAAAGATTCCTTCCATATGATGTGGTAAAAGTAAAAAGGGAAAAATGACTTTAAACATACATGGAAGAAAATTAAACATTTTATGAAAACATTTTGAGAACATATGGACATGGATAATAAACATAACCCCAGTAAATACTTACGAATAAACAATCTTAGATAAGAATGAGATTCGAATAATTATCCCTTAACTTATGTCCAGTTTCTTCTGTATGTGTCTAAGACTCCTGTGTAGTGGGTTTAAACATATTATTAACTTGTAAAAAAACCATAATAATATTTATGATATCACATATGATTCACTTATGACTTTATATTATCCGTTCATTTGTCAATTCCGTGTTAAAGCAGCGTTTTGGGTAAAATAGTTTCATTTATCGTCCGTGTTTTGACATGTAATTATTAATATGATTACTTAGATCATGATTACTTAATTCCAGAATATAAAACATGATTTATATATAATATATATTCATAATATACATATATATAATAGATCTATAAATGGAAAGAAATACACCATTCATGGAGACGGTAGGTTGTACGTACGCATGAAGGCTGTTTTCCATTTCCTTATTGAATTGAATGGAATTATGTAGATGAAATACATATATATATACATAAATCCAGTATAATTATTATGTCATATAATTCATGATTACCTATTATATATACTTTATAATCATTATTGAATTGTTAACATGGAAAATGAATCTCATCGCGTCGTGGAGATGGTAATCCGTACGTACGCACGAGCGATGATATCATTCCCATATTTGTTGAATGAAATTGGAGTGGATGATATAATATCTTAGAATCAGTATGATGTTATAATAATCATATATAGTTATTATTTACATCATTATACCCATCCAAGTAAGGTGGTGGTGGAAAAATCGATTACACCACGGCGTGGAGACGGTATTCCGTACGTACGCACGCGCAGTGATTTTGTTTTCCATAGGATTGATAGAAGGTGAAATAAGGTTGTTTAATATTTATAATAACACATAAGTATATATTTAATACTGATGTTATTACTTTATAATGAAATGACTAAATAATAGGAAGTATAAAAAGAAATAATCTTGAAAGAGTCGGTAGAAGAGATTACCTCTTCCTCGACCCACCTCCTTTAAACATCTTCTTAGAGCACTAGAGTTGGTCTTTTGAGAAGAACAGAACCTATATGATATAACTATAAAGGTTTAGAAGAGTAATTTTCAGGGTTTGGCCGAGATTCAAGGCTCAAAATAGTGTGAAGAGAAGAGGGAAGGGGTGCCCTTTTTATAAGGGAGGAGAGGGGCACCATTGGAAAAACTTAAAATATAATTTTATAATAAAGTCATATTCGGTTTATAATAGGTCCAAATTGATTTATTTCGAAGATAAAGTGGGTATGAGTCTAAATACTCTCAAACAATTGGTTTTAGACAAGTTATATTACTATTTTAACCTTATCATTTAGATTTATCTCTAAGTTAAATAATTTAACTTTTACCATGTCTTCTTGTTTTATTAAACTATATGGTTAATAAACTTACTATAACAAGCTAAACGAACCCCAATTGGTTCATTATTAATATATATAGCCTTATCTAAGTCATTTTTCCAAACCTTAGATTTTTAGGAATACAATAACAATTAATAGTATAATATTTGTTTTAAAAATCCATTTTATGTCGATTTTGACACTATTTGGTAATTGATTTTTGTGAAAATCATAACAACATGATTAGTTCCAAAAAAGTTAATTGAATCAATAATAACATGTAATATTAACCTATAAAATTAGTGGAATTCATAAAAAGTCTAAAATTACATTTATTTGGGTATTTATAACACCAATTATGTTAATATATGATTAATAAGGTAATTACTGTATAATCATTGTGTCATAAATAAATTAAATTATTTAAAGTCTAAAAATTATAAATAAAATACTATTATGTAAGAAATATTTTTATCTTTATAATTGATATTTATAGTTGAATTTATCTTATGTATAACCCTATATTAAAAATATTTTAGTTATTAAACTTTGATTTTAACTATTTTAACTCTTCTTTAAATAAAATAATAATAAGTGTCCTAATCTAATCCAAGTGGACCTAAAGGGTAATATTTTATTCCTAAGGTTGGTTTTGGTCGAATTAAACTTATCCAATATAATTAGGACATGTGTTAGGGTAATAATAATATCATTTTTACCCTTAATTTACCTATTTACTTTTAACCATGGTAAATAAAAGTAAAACGTTACTATTCAAAAAAAATTATTTTTATCTTATTGAAACAAATTTACTCATTGATATTAACCGTGTCTCTTGGATTTTTGAAATTCCACTCATAGAAGTGGTAAAATTAAGTTTTATATAAATTTTCAAATTCTCTTAGGAGGTGGGTAAAAGACGGTGAAAAGTTTTATAAAATTTTTATATATCTAAAATTATTATAAAATGACTCAAATGAATTACATTGAACTTATATAGGTATTATGTATCACGCTTTACCTAAAATAAATTTAAATAAAATAAATAATTATTTAAATAAAAAGTTGGTTTTTAAATAGTAACCCAGTGTTTTCACTATTCATCAAAAATTGAAAGTTTTCAGAAAAATACGAAAACTTCACCCTAGGCTAATTTTGATATTCCAAATCAAAAAATGAAGTCCATTTTGAAAGGTAAAATTTATAAAATTTTAAAAAGTGGGTATTACTATTCATAACGGAAAGTTCATAATAATATTATAATAATACCTCGTTTAGTGAAACTTGGTATTACGTACTACACACGCTATCGAAGAAGATCTTGATTGCATGTAATGAAAGCCAAGTCAGGGCTGTGTGTAGTGAAATCTCTGTTTGGTGTTGCATATAACATAATCAAAACTTATTTCATTTATACATTAAACAAAATCTATACTTAATGTTGCGTAGAATAATTTCCACAAAACGAACTTGAAATTGTGTGTAACACGAGCCAAGAATAGTGTTGCGTATACTGAAAGCTAATACAATGTTGCGCATAGTAAAAAATAATCTTGGTGTTGTGTATAATAGAAGACATCAAAGAAATTAAAAATAATATATCTCATAAAATCTCGGGGTGTTACAATGTGAATGTATTAACTTTTTTTATGTAATGTTTTACCAAATTATCTAAATCTCTAAACTAAAATGATCATGGAAATATAATAAAGTGAAACCCTTGTTAAAATCCTATAATTATGGGTTTATTATGTTATGGTTCATTATAATGTCAGAAACACAAAGTATTCTTTTGTGTGCATAATCATTCCCATGCGCCCTTTCTTCTTATTGAAAAAAATAGGCTGAGATGCTACTTATCTTTACTGTTCTCTTTCTCAAATGTAAGAGACCTATTATGTGAAACCTAAACTACACATTACCATTCTTCTTCTTCTACTGGATGAGTGAAAGGCCACATTATTCTTACCTATATTCACAATGCATATAATGATTCCCACACCTCTTGCTTCATTTTTGGTAGAATAATTTTATAATTGTAGTAGCAATGAATTCACATTCACCTTCTTCATTATTACTTTAGTGTGATTGGTCTACACTAGATCTTTAATTATATATTCCTTTAAATATTAGAAATATAAATAATTAGAGAGTATGGTATCGTTAATATTTCCTTCAAATTCATAGAATACATTTCCATGTTATAGCTATGACAACCCTGCTTTTTATTACAACTTAAACATGATTCATTACATAAAACTTCACTTGATTCAACAAAGAAGATCGAGAGGTTTAGTGTCTTTGGGGCTTAGGATCATTACATATAAACTTAAAACATGAAATACAACATCTTTATTGAAAACTTCCTTTACATGACCACTTCATTCCCTCGTACTTAGCATTGCATGGGATAACCTAAGGACATGCATAAGAAAAGGGTGAGCTATAAAGCCCAGTAAGGGAGTACACATGGAATAACATGAGGAGTAAAATACATGTTATACAATAGGCATATCAATAGAGCATAAAAAAAACATGAACATAAAGGCATGATAAAGCATGATAATCATAACATGGAAATGTGGCAACAACACTTAACATGGAATTAGCATGAGCCAAGGCTCATTGCACATAAAGCATGAGTAAACCCTCATTGCACATGAAGAACGAGTAAACCCTCGTTGCACATGAATTATCATGAGTAAACACTCATTTCACATGACATATCATGATACTATACTTTACCCAATGCATTGGAGCGCTATAAGGGCGCACCCTTCTTAAACATTTCATTTCACGCATAAGTGTGCCACATGGATCATAAAACATGGATTCATAATGCATAATCATTTATTCCACGATAAAGGAATGTGGAATTAATACATGAAACTTTACAATCAATAATTAATTATGCATAAAGGTGAATACCCTTGATGGAGAAATGGGCATGGTGTCCACTACACAATGACATTGGCTTAGAAAATCGGTGCGATTTCGGCAGCATAACGGCGTGACATAAGAATTCATAAAAAATGGTTGATGAGAGAGAAAGGGGTTCCTCATCATATTTACATGTAATGTAAAGTAGGTAGGTCATATAGATACATGTACCAACAATTGAAATGGAATTTAGATTCATGATACAAAAGTATTGCTTGAATGTAAAAGAAGAGAGAGAAGTTCCTTTCAGAATTTTGGCATAGTAACGAGTGTACATGGAAGGCATTTAATGAGAGAGAAAGGGGTCTCCCATAATTCAAACAATAAGAGGGAAGTATGGGGAAGGTGTGAAACCATACACCAACATTCATAATTGAAATTAAAAGGGCAATACAACTTAAAGAAAATTGACAAAAATGAGAAAGGAAGAAAAAACACTTACTTGGAAGTGTGCTTCCAAAGGCTCGAGAGAGGCTTGTGAGAGGCTTCTTGGGGGCTTGGGTTACCTTGGGAGTATTCTAGAGATAGTAGGGCAGAGGGTGTATGAACTCCAGATGATTTGAGTGAGGAGGAAGTGGGAGATTTTGTGGGTTTATATAGGAACGGTGAGGGAATTCTTTATTATTTAGGTTTGGGACCCCTTATATTAAATTAATCCAAACCACAAACCATCCCAGAGTTTTTGCCAATGGTTTTTGGAAAAGGGAAGAGGAAAACAATATTTTATAAGTCCAAAGTCCTAAATTCTTAAAATATTAGGGTTTCTTATGTGGAGGTGAGTCACACTTCCATGGAAATTAATTTAAAAAGGCAAGGTGTTGAATAAGTCTTGAGGGGTTCATTAATGCTTTGAAAAGTAAGTTAAACAAACCCAAAATCACATTATTTTAATGTTAAAACATATATTGGCCGAAAATAAAGATTATAGTATTTTATTACATCACTATTGGTTCATTATGATGTCATAAAATACATTATATATTTAAACGGTATTTAATTTTTACTCAAAAATTTGACTGTCTAAGAAAATTATGAAAAATTCACCATTGGATAATTTCGACATCATGATTCCAAAAATAACAATTATTTTATCTAAATAATTTTTTAAATATTTTAATTTTCACTTTCAAAATAAAAACCGACATTTATCGAAAATTCACAGGTTTGGACAGAAATGGCTTTCAAACCTTAATAAAAATTATAATTGCATTCATAAAATTATAAGATCATTTATATTTAATAAAAATTAATTTAATAATAATAATAATATTTTATTAAAATATTATTTAATTCAAAAATCCCTTAATTTAATAAAATAGAATTCTTAGTTAAATAATAACTAAAAACACTATTTGTACTTTAAAAACTATTTACGATGTATCAAAAATGGCTAGAAATTATATTCATTATTATATACAAAAAAAATAATGTACATGAACATAGTACTACTTATTTTTTACATAACCCCTTAAAATAGCTGCATAAGACCTAAGGGTAAGGTGTGTGATGGTGACAGACTCTTGGGGTGGGTCGGATAACATCGCTCGAGTGGTAATTTCAATCAACTTCCACGTTTCCCAAAGATGGTCATGTTTGAGCTTGACAAGATGAAGCTCAACTTGGGCTTGGTCAAGGGAAAAGCCCAAAGACGCCACCACTTTTCTGAGCTCCAACAAATGGGCTTCTTACGGAGAAATTCTACTGGACGAGGCCATCACTTCTTTTGTCTAAGTAAAAAATTGGATGTGTTAAAGCCCTATATTTATACTAATCATGTGGTCACTGTTCAACGACTATAATAACAATGGTCAAAATTCTTAACACAACACCAAAGAAGTTGACATCTTATAAAAACATTTTTTATAAAGAGACATTTAATTGGATCAAGAGGGATTTTCCATTAATGAAACTTTGGGTCGTTACAAAAGCTAAGTTCTGTCTTCTTTATCAATACTGAAGGCGTTTTGAAAAGAATTATGTATTTTTCTCTTAGGAAATATTCAACCTGTAATAATATCTGTATATATATTGTATCATCACCGGATTTCCATAATAGTAAACTTTTAAACTAACTAATTCTTCAGTATTTAATTCATATATTTTTCTATTTAAAATTTCCTTAAGAATTTTATGTATTTCAATTATTTAAATTAGAAAAAATATGCTTTATAAAATTATATCCAAGTATGCATGAAGAATGCATGAAATATCCACGATCATTTCCTTTCTTCTTTGTGAAAATTTTTCATATCATGTTATCCTTCGTTCTCATGCTAGGATAATTATAAAAAAATTATGGTATTTTAATTTTAATCTTTCACTAACATTATCATATTTCACAACTCACTCATATGTGAATTACACATACATGGTTTACCCGTATATAACCTCTCTTACTTTGAGCTCAATCTTCATACATTTACAACCATTATGAGAATCTCTATTTTTTATTCCCCTTATATTGATTCCCTTTACATTATCTTCCTCTTATGCGAACTATATTATTTGAATGATGGCCCTTTTTTCAACTCATATGTAAACATTTATAATAATTACCCATCTAGTGACACATATATAGGTTCTTCATCCTTCAAAAAATTTATAAATATATTATCCTTATTAAAAATCCTTAAACAGTTGACACTTGAAAAAAATTCCTATATAGTTTCCAAGTGCTTAATCCTTTTTTCTTTTATTTATATAATAATTTTAACCCCTTCATGAATGATATTCAATTAACATAGCTTTATTTATCTAATTTCATAATAACCATGGTGTACACAAGATTTAGATATTAGGTCATTCTGTATGCATGGATCGATTTCTTGTGATCCTTGAGAATTACCAAATGAACTATAACATCACTAATTGAGTTATTTATCATATTCAATGGTGGAACACACCATTAGTATTATTGAATCAGTGTGTATTCAGTTGTGTGAATAAGATGACACTTTAGCTAGCATTATTTACAGCCTCATATCGCAAAGATTTTAAATATGAACAATACAATCATTTCTCTAGCCCACATCAGTTTCTCTACATGAATGAAACATCTATATCAGTCAAGATGTGGTATGAAATTCCATTCAAGTTCTACAAGGCTTAGACTGGGAAATAAAATATTCCATACCACCCCGTATATTAGTAGTAGACCACTTTATTCTACACCGACCCATGTTGGGGCTCTTCCTACTCTATGCACGTTCAATGCCATCAAGGATGGGTTCCTACTTCAATATTAGTCTAGTGTCCCTTTGATTCCTAGTCCACTTATATGGATGTGTAGGATTTTAGTTTTTTATATTTTTGATATTCCAAATAGTTTAAATTTATTTTCCAAAAATCACAAACTCCAATCTAAAAAAGACTCCTATGAAGTTAAAATTAGTATTTATTAATTATCACTTCATAGGAATTCATATTCAGTCTAGCCAATACATAATTTATCCAAATAAAATTAGCCTATAAATCCAAAAACACCACCCTCTCTATGAATTTCACCAACATAATCAAAATTCATTTTTCATTACTTATAAAAACACAAGGATGGAATCCTCAACCATCTAAAATTATTCAAAAAAAATCTCCTTTAAAATGAATGAATCATCAATACTCTAAAGGTGAGAAATTATCTTTTTCATATGATAAATGATAATAAAATTCTAACCAACTTCGAAGATGTGTATTCCAATATATACTTACATAAAATGAGAACATACCCGGGAATACATTTTCTTTTAGAACAAGCTTTGGTTCCTTAGAAAAAATTTCATGCTACTTATTCAATAATATATTTACATAAAATGTTATTTATAATCCATGACTGTTGAAATACATCTAAGAAAATAAAACAAACATAAAGTGGGATCAACAATTCCCCCCTTTGTATTTTTTTCAGTACCCACTATAATGATATGTAAATATATGCAACCATTTTCTACATTATTTATTCTCTAAAAAATTTCTAAACAACCATTAATATTTTATTTCATTATCTCCCACTTATTTTTAAGAAATAAAAATTCCATGATAGAACATGGTATCATTTAAAACTCAATAAATATTCCGTTAACCATTCTACTCTAAGACTACGTGAGCGAAGTTCGGTGAAGAAAACAAGATAGTTTGATGTATAAATCAAAGATTTATATTATAAAAAATATGATACCAAATAAAATAAGATATTCATAATCATTGTTATAAGTTTTCCAACTATTTTTAGGATGATGAAATTGAATAATACTAATTGTAATTAATGTTCTCATGGAATGTTTCAACATGAATTTCATACAACCAAATTACCACACATGAAAAAATAGTCAAATACTTGTTGAATGTTTTTAAACATTAGAAAACAACTTTTAATATTCTGAAAACTTTCACCATCATGTTATTATTTAATAATATTTTCCCCCACTTTATAATAGGATCTAATTTTTCTAAATAAGGATGAGATAATAAGAAATCATGCTTTGTGAATGAAACCATTTCCATGTACATTCCAGAATATTCAGATTTATATATTGTTTAAAATATATAGAAACATCAAATGTATTATCTACTAGTCTCCTACTAAAATAGTTATTATATTACAGGAATAATAATTATTTATTCCTATCTATCCATAAAGAAAAAAAGTGTCATGTGAAATACCTCCTCTATATATTGACGTCTTCTATTTTTCATCACCGACATTAAAGGTTGATAAAAATAATTTAATGGATGAATAAATATGGTATCTATAATAAAACATTGATTTTGAAATTTAAAATTACCATTTATCTACTTTCCATCTTAGTTTTTTAGAATTTAAAAACATTAATCATGTTTCCTTGCTAACTATCAGCTTCACAAGCAATAAGTTTCATTTTTAATCACCACCCATCATGTATGAATTTAAAAATATATTTAATAAATTAAATTTTTTTCTATAACACTATTAATATTTTGGATATTATTAAACAATTTTAAAATAATTTATACCTTTTTTGACACACATAAGGAGTAAAAAAAAATTGACTTAACAACCTTAAGTAACCGATCTAGGTAAGAAAAATGCAATATAAATAAATAACATAAGATAGTAAAGGACTTTGTAATATGAAATATTGTTTAATAATGTTCTTAAATAAGTATTAGATAAAATTTATTTAGTTATTTTGGATGTTTTTATTATGCACATAATGAATCTAGAACTCGAGGTAAGGGATCTTCCATACCTCCTTCCTGACTTGTTAGTTACAAGTTATTTATACTTTTATCCATTTTATGTGATATTATTATAATATAAATCTTTAATTTTTTATATATTTCTCTAAAATATATACCTATTTTAATATACCTTTCATTTTTGGGGTTATACATATTTTTAGTTCCATTTCATATTCCCACTTTTAAGTTAACCCTATTAAGGGAACTTTCCTTTTTATTGTCTCATATCAAGAATTTCACCCATAAAATGTTTTTAAAAAATTAATAGATTTTAAAAATACTCATTTTTTAACTAGGATCCTATTTATTAAAATTTGGTTTTATAAAATAATAAGGTCTTTCCTTTTTTAAAATACATTTTATTCATTTCATAAAATCTTTATCGAAGTGGTATATTTTTATTATTTTTTCTCCTTGATCTTACTCATGAATTATCTATATTAGATCTTAATTATAAAGACATATGTTTCATTATAAAATATGAACATCCAATTGATTTAATCACTTCTTCTCTTGTAAATCCTTATGATTTAACCTTCAATTATTACTTAAATTAGAATTAAGAAGTTTGATTCCTTCTTGCGGGTTTGATCATGCTTATGATATATGAAAAGATTATTTTACTCATGTGACACACATATGTCTGATTTTAATTTATTTTATGGGTGGAGATATAATTATATATCCCTCCAATTAATTTGGTAAATATTTATATATCATGATATCTTATGTTATAGATTAGGGAGTGAACAAAAATACACTCTGGGACTTTATCAACTTTCTAATGATGGTACTGGAAGAGACTATTGACTTATGTTTATGATATCATGTTTTATGATGTTTCCACATAAACATGATATTATAAAATCATTTATTTATTGAATTTATCCACTCTTATGATAATCGAATTTATAATATCATGTTATGACTCTTGAATCTCATGATATACTTTATTATCATTTTTATCCTCTTACTGGGATTTTTAGATCACCCTTAACCTTATGTATTTTAGCCAGGATATCCTATGTGGATTTAGAATGTATAAGTATTTTATAAGAAAAATGTGAATTTTTAAACAATGATGATGTTTTTATGTTTGATATGATGTATTTTTATGTCCGGTATTACAAAGATTGCATGATATTTCATCCACTTGTTGACTCCTTCATTATGGTGTTTTTTGATGATATCTTTGTATACTCACAAAAATCAAAGATTAATTCTAGACACTTGGATATTTTTTTGAGTACACTATGATCGAATAATATCTCTACAAATCTCTTTAGGTTTCACTTATGGATCTAATTTTAACTTTTTCTTGGGAATCTAATCTATAAAATGGGATTTTTTATAAACCCAAAGATGTCTTGGGTACAACCTAAAAACAAGTTTGATATCGAGAGGTTTCCTTGATGTTTGGAATAATTACTACAATTAATTCATGAATTCCCCCACCTATCGGCATCGATGCTCATCATTACTAATATGGGGTGAATTTTGAATAGACTGTTCAATTTGAAGAGGCCTTCTTTGATCTAAATAGGAGATTAAAAATATCCCTGATCATGATATTCACAAATCCTTGTATTAGATACTTAATTTATAATGATTCTTAATGTATAGGCTTGAGAGTTATTCTAATGTATATGGGCCATGTGGTGGCTTATGGGTTTTGATAGCTATGACCCAATGAGAGGAACTACCATTTTCAAGACTTTGTATTGGTATATGGGTTCCCTGATATGAAATTTTAGTGTCATTATCTCTTAAATGTGATATTTTTATATACAAAGAACACAAGATATTTTAGTGTATCTTCTCTTAGCGGGACATGATTCTCCAATAGAGGTGTTGGGTGAAGTATCTGCAGCTATTTAATTTTTATATGGATTATTCTCAAGGAAAAGGTAATGTTGTTTCAAATTTTCTTAATAGGTAAACACATAAGATTTTAGAGTGACCTTTAGAGAAGGAATATATATTGATAATATTATTGGATAATTTTTTAGTGGATTAATCTGAATACTAAGGGGTGATGAAATTTTTTCCCTTGGTTGTCAAATTGATGTTGGTGGACCTAGTAAAGATCATCTAGTAGTGAAATCTTGAATGCCTTATAATGAAGGTATTTTTGAAGGAAGTGACATAGTTCCAAGATGGTTGATTAATAGTAATGATACGATCTATATTTGTGGGAGAGTTGAGTTCATTGTTTTATATGGGAATAATTGATGAAACATCCCCATGCCTCTTAATAGTAAATTAACCTAAGTTTGATGAAGATTTATTGGGATATCAGGTGATGTTTTTTGTGGATATGGATAAGTAAAAGAAATGAGGGATTCATTTATCATTTCTTGTATTTTCAGAGGTTCAATGAGGAGAATTGGGGACTATTAGGTTTACTTAAGACACTTCATATTTCTATTTGGTAGTGGGATAAGGTATCTATGGACTTCTTTATGTGGTTTCCTAGAAACCCAAGAAGTAAACATACTATTTGGGTGATAGTTTATCAAATTATAAAGGTTTCACATTAGTTTCTGACATGAGAGACTCACTATTTATATTATTTGGGAGATATTTATATCTGATAGATTGTAACAGTTCTTGGATTTCCATAAAGTCTCATATTTTATAGATACACACATTTTATACCACAGTTTTGGAATGGTTTGTAGAATGATTTAAGAACTTAGTTGAATATGAGTTTGGATTATCATCTATATAATGATGGGATATTATAAAGAGTGATCCATATTTTATGGGATATGATTATTTCATACAACATATATTTCAATGGATCATGAGATTATTATCTGGAATTGGTGGGTTCCATATAAAATAACATTTTCCGTTATTCAATTTTGATAGAACTATTTGAGGCTATTTATAGTTGGTCATGCGTCTCACCACTATGTTTGAAAAAATTGGATGATGAAACTATATTTGTGTTGAGTATATCACAAGACACCTCCAAGAGGGTGTAGTTGACTTAGAAGTGGTTAGTTATCAGTAAAAATATACATTGATCATATGTCGACTAGTGGAGATGATCGTTGGAGTTCATTGTGGGTGACTAGGTTTTATTGTGGATGTTACCTCAGTTTTGGAATCATCATTTTTGGATGTAAATGAAGCTAGAAACACTGTTGTTAGGATCATTTAGTATCATTGAACTTATTGTGTCATTATATTACCAATTATATCTCCCTCTATGATAATCAATTATGCATAATTTCTTCCATGTCTCTCATATTCGGATGTATGAGCCTGATCTTACACATGTGATTATCTTCAAGGAAGTTAAGTTGTAATGATATGTATCATTTTTAGGGAGCCTAGTGTGGACTATAGAATGGATAAATAATGTGTTGTGGGGGAAGAAAAAACCACTTATTGGAGTCTTATGATAATATGGTTGGATCCAAGAGGAAATGTGTGAATGAGAATCTTATATTCAAGATCCATGAGTTGATTTGTTCGATAAGGACATATAAAAGAACTTTTATAGTATGAGAATTCACTTGAGGGGTAGATTTGTGACATAATAAATTAAATGTGTGAATTTTTATTATTCATATTATCTTGGTTTTGTTTTTGTGTTTAAGCTGTTTTGTGTAATTTTTGAGGCATTGGATGTCAGATATCGGAAGAAAAGGAGTTGAGGGAATCAACCAGTAGCTTTGGAGTTTCTAGTGTACCACCATTTAGAAAGTACAAACCCATAATCTAGTCAATGGTGGTGGAAAAGGATATAAAATTCTACATTTACCACCAGCCCCCTGGTAGTCTAGGCAAAGGTTTTATACCACTATTAGGTACACCGGCCCACCAGTGGTTCCCAGACACTCGGGTCATTATGGGAGACCCCTTATTTTTACTCAAAACCCACTTTTGATATCAACCTCCTATAGATCAACCATTATTTTAATTGGAAAATTGTAGAGTATCCATTTTGGTTAATTTGGTCCTCTCCTTCACCTCTCATCTATGCCAAATGTCAAGATCAATATGTTAACTTCCATGAGGTATGATTCATCCATTATGTCCTCAAAAGCTTTCTTCTTCTTCTTCTGGAATTGGCCATAGAACAAATCTATATTTCCTAGATCCATGGATCCCATCATTAGGTAAAAAATAATTCTAGTTCTGTTGATAGATTTATATTATATATATTGTTTTGGATTATTTTCATTTGAATTGTTCTAAATATAACATTTACAGTGGTTTAACAATGCATAAGATGAATTGATTCTAAGAGGATTTCACCTTATCATTATAAATTACTGTTCTAAAACCACTTTTTGATGAATTGGGATTGGTTCTAGGGATACTTGGAATGAGGGTTTGATATTTTTAATGCGTGGTAGTGGTTTTATGTCGTCCTTTGAAAAATATTGACGTTGGGCATCAATGTGCATGAGGTTGGAAATTTCTTACTATGTAGGGACATTATAAGAGTTATTTCCTTGAAAATGATCACATGCGTGTGCATTTGTATGTCATGATTACTTTATTGATAATTTTAAAATTTTTGTGACTATGTAGCTCATGATACCATGCTTGATAATGGTTTCATGTGTCAGTGTGCTTGGATTCCATGACCCATGCTTGATTTTTTTATATCATTCCCATATGTGCTATTCGAGATTTTGTGTAAATGTATTACATTTGGGGGTTTTTATTATAGTTTAAAGAGAATGTTTGACCATAATGGCTTAGTCATAATTTATAGTGGGAGAACATGTAGCTTGCGATGATGATGAAGAGGTACCTATACATTGGGAAGGGGTAAGACAACCTTATAGCCCGACCTAAGGTAGAGAGAGGTTTGATTGACTTGAATCTTGACTTGTGATAGAGAAATAATATGATGGAATTGAGGCATGTACTTTGATAGAGGAAGGAAATTATGGACTTGTAACCTAAAACAAGTCTTATTAGTCATTTGGATACTTAGAGATATATGATGGTCTTATGGAAAACCATGTTCATGACTTCTGTTTTGACGTTCCTTCTAGTATGAAGCCAAAGAAGGTACAATTGGGGTTTATGGTGGCTTGTTTATTGAATGATCACTCGAATGAATGAAAATTAAATTTTAATTGTTCAAATAATTTTAATGAAAAATAGAGAAAACACGAGTTCCACCACAAAGGAAATAACAAATCCATTGAAATAAAATTTATTCCTATTAGATTTAATCTCCCTAAATAATTTCTAGCAGATACTGGTCAACTGAGTCTTGGGTTTATCCATTATCAAATTTTCGAACTCAAAGTCCAACTTGTCCCATGACTGGATGTACTCTTCAAGATTGATCATCCCATTATTGAATCCCCCAATGAGAATCAGGTTCATCTTTTGAATCCAGTTATATTGATCCTCATTGAAGTTCACCCCCAATGAACTCCCCATCATTCTAGCAGCTTCATCTTCATTAGCATTGAGAAGTAAAACTTGTTCAACCACCTCTTCTTTCAAGTTCAAGAGAAGTTCCAAGGATTGATCAAGAAAAACATCTCACTTTTATAGCTGACTATAAACATCACTATCTATTACATTTTCTTTTAGCTTCTTTGCTGAGTGAGTCTCCATTAGTGGTGGTAAATAGGAATAATTCTTCCTATCTTTATGGATGCCCTTTCAGGTCCTCCCTGGGATCAGATACCTATCTCCCAAAACTCTTTCCTCTAGTTTTCCTGCATTGGAAACACTCCCAAATTATTTCTACCCATACATGGATTGCCTAACTAGATCAACCTCACACTCTTAGATCAGTTTATTAATTGGTAATCATTCGAAGCGATTACCCAATGCAATGGATGCCACATCTATACTAGGAATTGTCCAAATATCACCCTTAGGACACACCACATCCACATGATGGGTTGTTTATTTCATCCACATTTACTTATTATCATTATGTACACCCCTTATGAATGTGTATTTATTTAAAAGAAGCATTGGTAGTGTCTTATTGGGTTTTATAATCACACCCAACAAGTGAATCTCTATCCAAGTATAACATTTATGATCAGGGGTCAAGGAATTTTTAGAATCCCTATGGAAGGTAGTTGGGAAGATGGAGCTTGGTCTTTGAAAGTGGTACTAGAAATAAATATAAATAAATATATCGATGTATAGTCCAAAAACTCTTGTGTTCAGGGAGGAATGTTTGAGCTCATGTATCTCTCAATTTTGGACCATGTGATTTAGGATAGGGTGTTATAAAGTGGTATTAAAGGTGGTTTTCTAATCTTCTTTCTTTACTGACTATATTTTGGGAATGATGTTAAGGAGATCAGATATATGGGACTTGGGTATGAGACTCATGTAAGAGTTTGGCCTTCTATTATGTAAGGTTCTGCTGAGTTACCAGTGATGAGATTGTTATTATAGTGTTGGATTTAGGGTCTTATGCTAATATTGAGTATATTATATTGTTATAGATTATGGGATTTTGTTGTGATCATGCATCATTATTAGGCATATATTATCACATGTCATATACATTCATGTAGCTTTGTTTAAATTTTTGTCATTTTATTAAATTAATTGATCCTGGATTATGTGGTATATTGTGCTAAAATTTAGATTCCTCAATTAACCACATGTGTGGTTTCATTAATTAATTACATGACTTGATCAAATTATAAGTTTATAATCCAAAAATACACTCCGCTAAAAAGGAATAACACTGTGGAAGTGTGGGGTCAAACACATAAAGACTATTTGATTGGAAAACAACCTAGAGATAAGAACCTTTATGAAAGGAGTACTCACGATATCTCTCTGGTTTGGTTTTCTATAACTTAGGTAACATAGGTTTAAATTTGGAAAGAGAAAAGGGATTAGGGTAAAATTTAGAGTTTAGGAAAATGAATAATCGTAAATCTTTCTTGGGATAGACTTATATATTATGTTGTAATGTAGTGAAAAGGTTACCAATTGGTTATGCTAAAAACAAATGGAGCTACCTAAGATGAAAAAATTCTTTGGACCAAATATAGTTAGCAAACTAGATATTATATAATTATATTTAATGGAAAAATAATCACAAGCTTGTGGTCTTAGCCATCTCAACTCCAATTAGGTTAGGGTATTTTGATTACACCTCCCATGATTAGGGTTATACAAAATAATTTGATAAGAAACTGCTATAGCCTAATTACTAGACATAGGGTTACCAAGTCTTGATTTAGATATTAATTATAGTTAAATAAAACCTTACTCTAGATGCCTAACCCTATGTGTATTCTCCACACATAATGATAATAACAGAAAGAGATTAAATAAGAATCATGATTGAGATAATAATTAAAAAACTCAGAAAAAGTAAATCCATAACTAAAACAATTTATAATTAATCAAATACTCACATGAATAAAAGAACAAGAATGAAACAAGTGATAGTTTACTTTTCATAGAAATTGGTTTTGAAACCTGATCGTTGGAATGAGAATCACACAATGAAATGGGAAATCCAATGTTGTGAAATTTAAATAAGCAAGGAAATTTATTAAAATGGAAAGGAAAGTGTTGAAATTAGGTTTAGAGAAGAAAAAAATATAAATGAAGTGGAAAAAAGGATTTAGCCATCTATTAAAGCTCTCTATCCATATGAGAGGTGCCCACATATATATAGAGGTAAGAGTTTCATAACTTGTAACAATTCACATCTTGTATTCTCTTTATGTAACATATTCCTTGAAATTTACAAAACGTGTAACTTGAATTCACATAGTGTACTTTAGATCTAGAAAGATTTCTAGAGGTATTGTATTTCATGGATTTCATGGGCTTTATCTACGGTGGGTTGAGATTTCAAACTTTTAACATTGTGCAATGATTTCACATTGTGTAATGATTTCACATCATGTAGTTTCTTCACATAATGTACCAGTTTCATAGTTTGTGAGTTGGATTATAGGTGGTTAGTACTTGAGGAATACATGTCATGTATTAGAATAACGATGTTTAAGGTCTAATTTTTAAATTTTACAACTATTCCTCCTTTGAGTCTTGAATTATTAATTCCAACTAAAACCAACCAAAACACTATGCATTATTGAATATAGTATGATTAGACCTCAAATAAGTGCATCCAATATTTGTATATAATTTTTCCCATCATGTTACCCCACACTTGTACAATTTATTTTCCGAAACAATGAATCATCTCTATAAGGAATCCAAATGAAACAATTTTTAATAAGGTAAAATTCTTTACTACCTAGAAAATAAAAATAAGTAATATTTGAATAATAAAATCCCTCATAATCACTCCTATAGAGAAAATAGATCTTGCATCATGATCAAACACTTCAACCAAATTTCTTTTTTCCTTTAATTACAATTTTTAATATATTCCTTAGAACCTATACTAATGTTTCAATTTAACTCACCATGAATTTTATCTCATCACTCAGGGTAAAATATTATTGTACTTATGATCATACTCTGAATACATTCTCCCAACAATAGGATATCATTGGTTCTAACATCCCCACTCCCTAAAGACAAATAAAAAATCAATACTGAGGGATTCAACAATAAGGCTCAAAGGTATATGAGGCTAATGGTAGGTGGGTAGATGAAAAAAATAAATCTCATAAAGGAGGGTAATCTCTATATAATAATTGTAATGCCCGAACCCAGTTACCCAGAGTTGGTGCATTATTACGTAACATTGGCATGATCACAAAAGATCAAGTCTCATAAGACTGATTAGTTTAGTAGCCTCGGAAACACTAGATACATTCATAAGTCTTACATTACATCATAAAGTGAAAAACTAAAATAACATAGTCTCCATAGTCCACACTCATATGCCCTTCAGACTATCCCTGCTGGTCAGTCATAAAATATTTCTTCACATCCTGGGAAAAATAAAACATATAAAGGGGTGAGCTCAGATGCTCAGTAAGGATAACAATATAGTGGAAACTTTCATAAATAAACATAAACATTTAAGGAAATGTATAACTAAAAAATCCTTTTAAACTTGAACTTCAGAATAATATGGAAAAAATAAAATGAAATAATGCCATTTACATATTCACATAGATATTCTACTAGTCGAATAATCACATGCAATATCAATAACCACTTTCATAATGATGGAATGCATAATTCCAGACTATCATAACCACGTAGCCAAGGCCTTGTGCCAAGACTACAAATAAGATTTTGTCAAGGCCTCGTGCCAAGACACTAGTTTGTCTCATGAGACCTACCGATGCATCGAGGAGCTATAGCGAGATCCACCTGTCACTTATTAAGTCCAATGCATTCCTTATATGAAAAGTTTTAAACATATCATAAACCATAACATAATCATATCACATAAAACATGCTTAAAGGAAACATAACATTTCCACATTTCAATCAAAAGATATCAATAAAACACATTGATGTAATAAAAACATTATCAAAACCATTTTCAATACCAAAATAGAATAAAAGTAAAACATGGTATTTATTTTTCATTTAGAAAAAAGTTATGGCTTGTAGAGGAAGCCAAAACTCAAATAATGGTCACGGCGGCAGAGAAGTCGTTGTTTCCGCATACGTACAACAAAAACATTCCCTTTTGTCATTTAGTAAAACGATTCATAGAAAAAAGATTCCTTTTGAATAAACATAAAAGTCAAATTGGTTTATACACCCTATAAAAGAAAGTTGTGTATAAAACAAAATATGCCTCAATGAAAGGAGATTGAGACGAAGTCCCTTACCTTGTGTCCGACTTGAATCAATCATTCTTTAAAATTCTGAATAATAAACTAGAGTTAATTTATACTTGATTAAGAACCTTTTTTAAGTTCATTATTCCTTTTATATCACTTATTACTATTTTATGAACATTATGTAACTATTTAAGTTAATAACGGTCGTTTTGTCGATCATTGGTACTTGAGTCAAAAATAAACTTCTTATAATTAGAAGTTGTTCATGTGGTGAAATATCCCTTATATCCAGAATTATATTCATGATGTAGATATCATATATATAATACATATCTATTATATACATGCATTTATAATATTACATAACATTTAGAGGTAAGAAATGAAATGCACCGTTCATGGAGATGGTAATCCGTACGTATGCATGGACGCTACTTTCATTTCTATTTAATATTTAATGGAATTAAATCATAATGATATAAAGGTATATTATAATTCCAGTATAATATCATATATAATATCATTTACTCCATCCTTTATACGTCCCACATTTGGCATTAATGATTCAAATCACTTTGAGGGGGTGGTAGTCCGCACTTCCTAAAATGAAATTATCGCGTTTACCCATAATGGAAATCATAAAGGTATGACATAAATGAAAAATACAGAAGCATAAAGAAAACATAAACATAATATATATCATATATAAATATAGTGAAATTTTAATGTCCACCATGAGAGGTGTTAAAAGAAGATTGAACAATCATTATTTCGTGAGGCAGTAATTCGCTACCCATAGAAACAGTATGTTCTTTAACCATTAGATGAAGGTGTGTGTAAGTGTAAATAAAATACTTCTCATAAAAACATCCTTGTATATTGAAGATACTGGTTTTGTTTCAAAATAAAGTAATAAAAAGAGTTTAAGTGGTTAGAGAAGCAAAATAAAACAAAAGAACCTAAGAGAAGACATTACCTTAAAATCGGGTAACTCCATTTGATTTGAGCCAAAGGCTTCCTTGGGAAGACTTCTGCCCAAAGTGAGGCTTGTAGGAGTAATAAAGGGAAGTTGAGAGAGTATTTGGGCAGAGTTTGGCAAAGCCAAATGGCTTTGAAGGTGTGAATAAGGTGGTAGAGGTGGGGGCCTTTTATAAGAGGAGAGGAGGGGCACTCTTGGAAAGTTCTGAAATTTTACATTATTATGAAGTGTTTTTCAGATTTCAAAGATCCCAATATTATATATTTCTAGTATAAGGTGATAAGGGTTATAAATCTACTCATACAATAGGTTTTTGACAAGTGTAAGTCTTAGATTTTACAATATCTTTTCATTTTATTTAAATCGTTAATTAATGAGGTAATCGCTGCATCATCATGGTGTTATAAAAAATTTAATTTATTTAATGTCTAAAAATTATAAAAAAATTACCATGATGTAGGAAATAATTTTAGATTTCCAATTAATATTTATAGTTGAAATGTTAACTTATATAACCCCATGTAATAATTGTTTTGGTAAAATAACGCATGTTTGTGACAATTTTATTTTTACTTTAAATAAAAAGTTATTAATGTCATTTTCTTACCCAAGTGGCTCCATGGGGTCTCCAAGTTGACCCATGGATTATCTTGGTCGTCCATGAATCATCCAATAAGGGTAGGACAAGTGTAAAGGTAATTTCATATTATTATAACATTATATTTACCTTAAATTACACTAATTACCTTTAATCACGATTAATAGAACTTAAAAGTTACTATTCACAAAAAATTATTTTAATCCCATTGAACCACATTTTAATTCCTAATGACAATTATGTATGTCGGATTTTTGAAATTCAATTCACAAAAGTGGTAAAATTTCATTTAAACAAAAAATCAGTTTTTTATCTACCACTTAGTGGTTTCACTATTCATCAAAATTGAAGTTTTTCCGAAAAATACCAAAAATTAACCCTAAGACATATTTGATATTACTAATTCAAAAATGATGTCTATTTTACAAAATTCCAAACATATAAGTTGCATTAATTAATTTTATTATTAATTCTCGCTGTCAAAACAAATAACGTGTTTTTTAGAAACAATATCAATCAAAAGATTGGCAATTGTTTATGTCAAATTTCAAAGTGAAATTAATTCTAATGACCACAATTAGATAAAATGGTGAAAATATATTCTAATTATACTTTAAAAACACTAAATATTATAATTTATCACTATAAATTATTTTGATTAAAAAAGTTGTTTTTAAGTATTTTTCACTATTCATCGAAAATTGGAAGTTCTCAGAAAAATACCAAAAATTCAACATAGGCTAATTTCTATATTCCGAATCCAAAAATGAAGTCCATTTTGAAATATAAAATTTATATAATTTTAAAAAGTGGGTATTACTATTCATAACGGCTATTTTGATTGGTCGCGGTGTGTTAGAATCTCAAACTTGCATACAATGCAAGATATTGAA